>JAQLOL010000026.1:10174625-10206558 GCA_029783665.1 Naso thynnoides | reverse complement strand
GTGAGGGCAGTTTATGGCCAGTGGGTCTGACTTCAGTTACAAGGGAGCAAGTTAATATGGAGGGTCGTTTTCAGATACAGCCTCAGGACAGGTCTGCACATCATATACCTCAGACTTAATGACAAACTGAAGGCACTTAAATCTAACAACAAATCCAGCTGATGACGAGAAAATGCAGACACAGTAAGGACAATATCCACAATGTAGACGCTGTAGTGAGAGTGATGAATAAGAAGTTGAATAGAGAGTGAATTTTGAGGCAGTAGAGTGCAGGATTTATCCTGAGCTAGAAGATGTCAGCTTGTTGTTTTGGCATCGACGTCTGACAGTGACAATAAATGTATTCTGAAATGTCTAGAAACCACATTGTTGTGTTTCAGTGTGATGAAGTGCTGTTGACATCTGAGTCTGAATATGTTAGACTTGCTGCAGTGTGTCACTGCAGGCGCAGACAACACTTAAATTAAAAGTGTTCAGCACAAAGCAAATTGATATGTCTAATAAAAAGATGTTTTCTTTCTATTCGGGTTGTATTTTCCATTCATAACCAATTGTTTTCTCAGCATTGAATACTGTCCAGTAGAAACTATGAGGAAAGAGTGATGCATGTCCTCGTATTACTACCATTGACATTTTTAATTTTCCCCAACAATACAGCTCAATCATAAGTAAACCAATTAAAATTTTCATTTCACCATTTTACATTAAATTGTAAATGTCCATGGATATAAATTCTACTTCATATTAAATGTATAACCCTCTGCCTTCAGGCACCATCTCTCCTCTTCCTCCCATCTGCTTTCTACTTTTTCTCCACATTTTTTCCCTCTTTTTTCATATTGAGCAGTTGACCAGAAAACAGAACAGGATAGAAATGAGGACATGCATAGATAACAGGCTCTTTTAAAGCACAGTACAAAACCCTTATTTTGTTTACAATATTTGACCTAATTACTATTACTGTAAAATCTTGAAACAAATAGGGCCTAAAATCCAGGACAGTGAAATACTGTAGTTATGTCGGTAATTTTTATTGAGCGTTTTGTCAGAAGAGGGGGGCATAATTTTCCCCTTTAACAGCAACCAGGGTTGTGTTTATGTAGGTGAGACAGTCACGTTGTTTTATAAACTCTGACTCATTATCCCATGCTAATTACCTTAGTAAGACCTCTAAACCTGATCTCGGCCTGGCCTAGATAAAAGCATGGCTGATGAGCTTCACAAAAACACTTGAAAAATTTATGTGGCTCCCTTCCTGGAAAACACATAATTTTTGGTGCAGTCTGGAATACATGACGAAATCCACAAACTATGGGACAATTCAGAGGCTGCAATGCCTCTTCAGCCCAAACACACGCACACACACTGACCACATTCCTCTGTCACTGTCCTCCAGCGTACAGATGCAACACTGGAGCACCAAGGTCAGTCATTAGCACAAGCCTGGAGAGACATGCCTCATGTGTGAAATTTCAGTCATCAGTGTTTCTAAACGGCTCTCGCTCTTTACCTCCATGAGTTGCCTTGAGACTCAACATTCAACAGTAAACGTGTGAGATGTGTTGACACTCCGACATTGAACAACAGCAGCAGTGAGGTCCACAGGCCTGGCTGTGGTTTGAAGCTGCTTGGGATCATTTTTTCTTTGCTTTCTTTAAATGTTTTACTGTGAAACGTGGTTGAAACGTGTAGCATGCCTGCTTATATGCCATGCAAGAAGCAGGATCTAGTTGTATTACAGTAGCAGTATGCCTATTCTAGCAAGATAGTTACAATAAAGATATTTTATAATTAAGTTTTCGCTTCTCTGTCATAAATAGTAGATTGCTCATCACACACAACACACTCAGCTAAATTGAATACTTGAAATAGTTTTATTTTTATTCCTCTGTCTCTACCACAAAAAAATTAAATCATTAAATTTCTCTGTGAGCCTGTGAAATTCATTATTTAACTCCTGCCATAAAAGCACAAGGAAAAAAGAAATGTGCCCTGAGAGTACAAGACTGTTCTCTCTACCTTGAGGCAGCAATTTGACCCATGTTGTGTTCCTGTGGTGCTGTTGTTACTGTAGGCTGCTCTACATGGCAACACGCCTGCTTTCCTCTCTTAGAATGATCCCCTTGTCTTGTAGCCAGCTGGGTCATCACTTCCCCTATTTGGAAAAAAAGAGAAGGAAGAGAGCAAAAGGAGAACAGGAGCGGATGTACTGTGCATTAAAGAGAAAAAGAGACTGGAAAATGGGGCAAGGAAGTGAAGAGACAGTGAGACAGATAACCTGGTGGAACCAAGATGAGACTGGGAGAGTATTTTAGCGGGAAAAGATTTGGTGTTCCAGTCTTATCTCTCTTCCCGAGCAACTGCAGCATGAAGCATTGTGTTATTGGGAGAGGTGCTGGATCGCCCCTGACAAACAAAGCCCTCACTGGACCATGCTGTAATGTGCTCCTCTGTGGCCCGTCTGCTTTGTCAACATTCACAGAGAGATTCAGTTACACTACACAAATATAGATCCACAGGATGGCTGGGATAAATATTGTTCCATAGTATGATTATGTCCAAAGATGAGGGGAAGATTAATATTTTCCAACAGAAAAATATTTTTTTTTCTGTCTTATCTTTATGTGAATCATGAGCTGTGCCTTTAAATTTACTACAACCAGGTTGCCAGACTGCAAACCTATTTATGAATAGGCATAGTACATGCACAAGAGTGACAACACAGAGCACTGTAATGAGACATTTTCTCAACATTTTGGACTAAATGTACTATCAGATGTTGTCCATGTGCTGTTGATTTTGTTCATTCAGCTGCAACCATCTGTGGCTCTGTGTTTGTTTATGTCGTCTCAGCCTTACATGCCTTGTCGTCTTTTGGATTTTTGGATCAGTATGTTTTTGCCTCATGTTTGTGCTTACGATGAGGTTTAAAGTACAGTTTTGGTGAGGTTTTTTGAGCCTCTGAAACGGATGGGTCAGTGATGGGTTGGTATGGGGGGCCAGGCCAAGGGAAATGAGCTCAGCACACTCCCTGTCTCGCAAAAATGCTGAGCAGGCAGCTGCCATCTCAGAGTGACACAAACACAGACCCACACATGCACAGAGGGAGGGAAGTTGCTAGGAGAAGACTTGCAACAGCCCTCCCATGCAAGGCTAATGACTTGGAGCTGGGAGGTTTTAGATCTAATTTGATATCTTCTTTTCATTCTTCTTTGTGAATAGTTAAAAAGGCATTAGCAGGCAAACGAAGCTTTCGCCTCCCCCATCCTCTCTTGACAGCAATAACAGGAAAAGTCCATGCTAATATAGAGAAGCATCACTAATTACCTTGGAGTAGCGTCAGCCAATAGGAGAATGTAGTGGAGAACTGGTGAGAGCATGCAGCAGCCTGAGGCCCACTTCTGCTATCTCCATCAATATGTAACGTGTATTTAAAGGAAGTGTGTGCATGAACGTCTGCAGAGAGCTTTTCATGCTTTTAGCCATTTGCACATTGTACATGTGAGAGCTCAACCTCTTCTGTGCTGGTGTTTGTCCTTGAAGACAACACAGTTCGCCTCCGCTGCCATGTGAGTCCACATGCACACAGTACAGTCGCGCTGGCTCAGAGGCATCTTCATCTCATTGTGTGTTGAGTTATTTATAGTGAGTCAGCCATTGAGGTGTGTATCATCACTGCTCCTCCAGCATGGGAACATGCACGCTTCCCCTCCTCCTCTTTGCCTACACTTCTCCTACAGAGAGCAGCCATCACAAAACATATTGCCCCCCTGAACACAACTGGATTCTGTCATGCAAGGTCAGGGGGGTTAGTCATGGCCAAGGGAGTGGAGGCAGAGAGGGAAGTTAACACGGGGCGAGGGTGAACAGCTGGAAAAGACCAGATTAGGTCACTACTGGTGCACAGTGCTGTATCTTCTCATCTCTCTCTCTATCTACGCTGTCTCTATATGATTCTCTTACTTTTCTTTTTTAAGCTCCAAGACTCAGAAAGAATAAAGTCAAAGTGGGATGGGAATGTGGGAGCATGAAATTAGTTATAAAGGGGGTGAGTGAGAGTGTCAGGAGCAAGTTGTAGGATTAAAAGGGAAAGCGACAAAAAGGATAACTGAAGTGGAAAAGTTCCTCATACATGTACCTTTCCATAGAGACTTTAAATATGTGAAGAAGGGCATGAGGAGTGGAGCAGAGCAGATTGAATGGAAAAAGAAACTGATGATTGAGTAAAGTGGGGCGGAAGTTGTGACAAGGGTTTCCTGACTGAGGAAACCGTTGGAAGACAGTTGAACTTCCCCTGCCAAACTCTGCTGCATTTTAAAGATGTACAGTATCACATATATGATTATATATGTTTGTCTATGTGTATGTGTGGTAGGCTTTCTCTCTCTCTCTCTCTCTCCTTGTCTATACATAGATAGATAGATAGATAGATAGATAGATAGATAGATAGATAGATAGATAGATAGATGTAGAGACACACACATAGGTTATTTTTCAGTACAATTTTCTTCTTTTTTTTACAGCTTTTATTATTGAAGAATCATGTTGTTTATCTATGCTTTGTTTTTGGTAAAATAGTAGGTTGACTAGTATGGAAACAGTGTTTTTGTTTTATGCATAAATAATCTGCAATTTCAAACTGGATGCTGTCATAAATCTGTGCTCATTGTCATATAATCCATCCATTCAAATGTTTCTTTCTTTGCAAATTAATTTCTCAAGATTAGAATTTCTCAAGCAAATCACTTAAATCTGATGAGTTTTAATTGTGTGCCATTAATCACTTTCAGAGGGGAAAAGGTCAAGCTTGTCACACAGGAGAGTTGGTAAATAAAATTATGGAATGAAAAGGTTTGCATCCTCTTTATACAACATTAGATTTTGAATTTGTTTTTTTTTTAAAAAAAAACAAAAAACATTGACTGTGAGCAGTTACTTTGTCTCTGTCTTGTTTTACACTGTGAGTCATAAATGTGTCAGTCAGTACTGTTGTTACGATTGGATTCACCTTGGCCATCTGGTGACTGGCTCTAATCTGCCCTGCTAATTGTCAGTAATCTGAACAGTCAGGTTTGTCCTTGGTGCTGCAGTCCTGCTGCTTGGACCCTGGCTGAAACCAGGCAGGAGGGGAGAGGCAGGTGGCAGGGGGGCTGCAGGCTCTGTGGGGGCTGAGGGGTGCCAGAATGGGCTTTAGGGTGCTTAAGCAGGCTGGTTATGGGCTGTAGTAGCCAGGCAGCAGCTCAGGGTGTTTAAAGCAGAGGAAGATAAAGAGGAAGCACGTGGAGCAGGTGAATCAGCAGAACACTTGGTTTGGATGTGGATTTGTGCGAGACTGGAAAAATCTAAGTCATATAGTGGTTGTTAAGACATGCTCACAGCTTTCTTTCCAGCACTTCCTTCATATCCTCACTTTATCTCTTCTAAACTCTGCTCCCATTTTGATTTTTTCTTTAACCTCTCAGCAGGTCCCCAGTCTCTGGCTGTTTACATCACAAATTTCCTCTGCATTATGTAGACTGACAGATTCGTAATTGCTCAGGGTTTTGTGAGTTCACTCCAGTGATTTTGTATCAGGGTGTCTTTGCTTATGCTTGAGCACGTAAAGTTAGTCTGAACAATATAACATTACCACATCTGATTACGCCTCCGTATGCATTTGTTCTGATGGCAATCAGAGAGAAAAGACAATGAATGAAAAGACTGTAGGTGGCAAGACCCACTCTGTCATTAGGCACCGTACTTATCATTTCATAAAGCAGATGTTTGGTATGAGCTGAATACTCGATAATTAGATATAAAACATGTTGTAATTGCCAAAGCTGTTAAGCGTGAGCTCCCTTTAGAGCAGCAGGATGGAGCCACATGCACAACTTCACACTTGGATGAAAGGCTTCATAGACATTACTATGCATTTGTAAAGCTTTGGCTCCTGCACATCACGGTGCCGTTACCATGGAGATGATGCTGTCCTCTTGTTTGCCAGACTCCCCGTTCTCAGGTCACAACAGCTGTCAGCAGCCACAGCGAATTTTAAAAAGTACCTGCAGGCTGAATTACCTGGTCATTTTCGAGGTAATTCAGAAGCAGCCGATACATAAATTTTTAAACAGCCTTACCCAACATTCATACATCCTGAGGTATTAGAGTCAAGCTGAAATGACCCTGTTTGCGTAAGGAAACTATACTGCTGCTATTTTTAAAAAGACCATTAGAGTGCCTTGTTTACAGATATAGATACAGGACACAAGTTACAAATACAAGTTTTCTCACAAGTTAACTTTTTCTACAAGTACACATAGCTTTGGCTTGTACCTTTATGACACTTGACGACATCCACATCTTTACAACATGGAACATTTAAGGGAACCCATCATGCAGGAAAAATAAATATTCAAGGTTAACAGCTTACTTTTGGAAATTCACATAAGCATTATTGTCAAGAGTTGATGGGAAGACTGATAGAGCATGTTATCAGCCCTCTCATTTAGGCTAACTCTCTACAATAAAACAAGCATTACTTCCAAAAATATCAAACAATAAGAAAGTTTAAATGACTTGCTGAACTCACCTACCCAGTATGCTTTGCAGCAAGACCTGCCCCCAGCTCTGCCTCTGCTTATGTCTCAAAAAACAAACATAATTTCTTAATATCTACAAAATGCTAATGTTGAATTAAAAAATTAAGTCTCTTTGAAATCTCAAGTCCTGAATCAAACTCAAGTAGAACCATTTGTCAGTGTTAGTCAAGCAAGTCTCATGTAAACAAATTTGGGACTAAAGTCTGACTCGAGTCACAGGGTCCTGCATGTTCTGTGTTATGTTTGCCCCTAATTCAGCACTTGGCTGGCGTTAGCTGACTCCCCAGCTGTGGTTATATAATGTTAGATGACCAGAGGCACACACACACTGACATATACATCTGACACCATGGTGTAGTCTTTATTATACTGGGACACTATAGTGTGGTCCGATTCCCAAATGTATGTGAGTCTTTAATATGACACTTATGACTAACAGTCAATAAGTGTGGTCTTTGTTTTGGAATGCTGAAATAATTTATAAGCTTTCATTTGCATAAAGCAAGCATATTTGGCGACTCTCATTATGATAAAAGTATTAAAAACGTGAGAAATAAACCCCCCAAGGTATATTTAGAACTAAAAAAAAGCTGTGATTAATCACTATTGAATATTTTTATTGATTGACAGCTAAATCAAAAAGATTTAGTGAATTTTCACTCATGGTATTGCACCAATCACAAAACAAATACCAAGGTTGTGTAGTGCATTATGCATTTCTGTAAAAAAATTTGAAATCATATGTTTTTTGCTGTTTTTCTTCTTTCTTTTAACATGACTGTTAACAACAGAAGAAATATAAAAAATCAGACACCAACTATATCATTTACATCTGAGATTGTTTTGGTCCCAAAAGATTAACCTAATTAAATGATTAAAAGTTGTTTTAGTTTGACGTCCCCGCAGTGTTATAAAACTGGAGAGAATACTGCAACTCTTTGATTTTGAATTTGTTCTCCAGTCCATAAAATGCAAGTAACCCTAAATTATCTTAAATCACAACAGTGTCTGCAACTGGGCTGTTATATTTTTGGATTTTCTTTTAGAATGTCTTTGGGCCTGCTTCAGTTTACTCAGCCAATAGTGCTAAACTAGACTTACTGTACTGTCTATTTCTTTTTGAATTTTTAAGAATAGTTTGGCAAAAGCAACAGCTGTTATTTTCAGCTTGTTATAGGCACTCTTGTGCACCTGCCACTGCTGCAGAAACCTATTCCAACTTAAATCTGCACAGATTTTGGTACTAAGCTTCCAATTTCTTTCACCAGTGAGTGACGATTTCCTCTATTCTCATTAAACTGTTGCTCAGAGGTTTCATCGTCTCTTTCTTCTCTTTAAAATGTCAGTTAGGTTAAACCATAGTCCGACATTTTGTCCTCTGTGTACTTAACATTATTTTTTTGCAAATATGTGTTTGTAGGAGAACTTATAAAAGCGTGAAACACCAGGCTCTACATTAATCCTATGAGCCATTTATTTGAACTCAAGTTATTTCAGTTTTATTACCCCAAACTACTTTAAAGATAGAGTTGTTTTCATATTTAAGTAGAATTAAATCAGTAATATGCAATTATGCAGCATATACAAATCTCACTTTGGGAAAACTCCTAAACTCCTATACTCTGCATATTTTATCATTCTTCCAGGCTCTACCCTTCCAGGCTGGTCATGCTTTCATTTAGCCAGTGTGTAAAATGTGCTATGTGCTGATTTGAGTAAATAAGGATCCAGGTGTAGGGGGGGAACACATTACCAACCGTAGAGAAGACATTTTGTGACAGAGAGGTGCTAAACCCTGGCAACGGTGACACATTAGAGTTGCTAATAGCAGTAATGATGGCAATGGAGGGATGTGTCACACTGAACAGATGGGAGAGAGAGGCAGCGAGAGAGGAGAGGATGTGTGAGAAAGTGCTTTGGCTTTTGCATATATCCCTGGAGAAGTGGCCCGGGGAAAGGGGTTGAGTGCTCTCTTTCGCAGTACTCCTCCATAAGGCTTAGTGGTGGAGGAAAGCATGGAGCCCATCCCCCAGTGGATTATTCCTCCAACACTGCTAAGCCCCCACACTCCCACTTCTAGGCGGCCTTTAAACACATGTATTCATTATGAGAGACACTGAATGCACCAAACACACAAACATAAACATGTTTCCGCCAACCCCTCCTTCCCCTACGTCTTTCTTTCTCTCTGCCTTTATCTGTCCTTCTTTCAAATGCCAGTACATGCCTAGAATATAGCGACACACAAACACATATGTCCGCCCACACACACACACACACACACATGCAAACACCCACACCTACAAATACAGTATGCACACAAGTGCATGCTCACAATACGCATGCATGCACAAACACACAAGGCGACTCTCACTGGCTCTCACATACTGGCTTGTGCACTTTCTGTCACATGTTTACACACACACACACACACACTCACACACTCACACTTGTATTCAGGTATCCAGAAAGCCAAGGCAGTAGGAGAATATTCTGTGCCGCCTCCGTTTGACACAAGCAGCTTTTCCTGTTATATAAGACGAGTTACCGTGACGATGAGCCCTGTTGAAGGAAAGAGTGCGGGGCCTTTGTGTTTTGTATGTCTGTTCACATGTGTGCGTTTTTTGAATATGTGTAACTTTGTGTGTGTTTGCATGAGCACATGTGAGAGGCTATGTAAGCGATTATCTGCTCAAATGTATTTTCATGCGTAATAGCAGCATGGTCTGTATGTGGCTGCTTCACGATGACGGTTGGCAATTACGTGATTCTACTGAATAATGCCGCTGTCAATGCCATGTACAAACTCGAGTGGATGACTATTAAAAATGTTTATCCACTGGAGTATTTTTCTGTCCATACAGCATTTTCTTATTGTTTCGTGAAAGTTCAGTGAAATACCACATCAACAAGAGGAGGCTCAGATCTCCTCTGGTGGGCGCCTGCAGCCCTATAGCTTAACAGTGTATCCTCCAGAGGCGTTTGGAAATGTTAGCCATTGTTTACAGAGCAGGCATGAAAAAAAAGGGGATGCCAAAAGTCTGAGAATGCAAAACAAACATATGAACAGTCAGGCTCTGGTTCTGTTTACCCAACACAAATAGCATAGTTTCAAATTTGAGTGAGATTTGTCTTCTAGGGCCAAAAACCCAGGAACCCAAATAATAAAGAAGATTGCATTTTGAAATGTATCCACTTTAGTGTGGTCTTAGTTTGCTCTGACTTGCAAACCCAGCCCAGAGGATGTTTACTGTGTAGACAGTGAAAAATCAAAGAGAGAGGCTGATTACACACTCACTAGCTTCTAAAAAATAGGCTGTTTGTAGAGAGAGAGAGAGAGAGAGGAGGCAATTGAAAATGGTTGATGGGCTTTCAAATAGAACAGAATGTGCACGTGCCAGTCTAACTATTCTGAGAAGTTGCAGCACAGCAGCCTCTTCTGTCCTCACACAGAGATGAGATGAAAAGTCAACATACCGTGAAAAATGGCTTGTCAGGCTTAAGTCAGGAGGTTTCAAACCATCTGCTCAGTCACAGTGTTTCCTCAAAGATAATGTACATGCAAGCAAAGGTAAAAAGGAAATTCTGAAATTTAATGAAACTGTCCTCCACTCCTGATCTCTCATTTCCTTTCCTCTCCTGCTGAGCTCCTTTCTGTGCTAATTTCTGTTTCTATAAAGCTGCTACAGACTTGTGTGCCAGCATGTGTTTACTTTTGTACTCTTGGAGACAAAAACTCTAAAGCTCAAAGCTGAGGTGCTTGTTTCTGTGCCAGCCACACACTACTAACACACTTTGATAAGGAAAACTACAAAAAAAGGAAAATGAATTTTCTGCGAGGGGAAACTCAACTTTTAAGACTTTAATTCAAACAAACCAAACATCTGAGTTTGAATATCTTTAACTTTTTAACTTTCAAAGGAATCGTTTGACATTTTGGAAAACACTTTCATTTCATTCCTTAAAGTAGGAGAAGATTGATTCCATTCGCACATATAAACATTCTGCTAGTGATGGGTTCACTTAGTTTAGTATAAAGACTGGCGACAAAGGGAAGGTTATCTGGTTTTTCCACAGATTAAACAAACAGTACCATTGTATTGGTGAGCTTTTGAAGTGTTGTGCAGATTTTATACCATTAGACAGAGTCAAGCTAGCTGTTTACCCCTATTTTAAGTGTTTGTGCTAAGCATAGTTAACTGCTGGCTCAAGCTTCATATTTAGCATGCATTCATTTTCATTTTATTATCAAATAGTCTGCAAGAAATGTTTAAAAGATTTCATTTGATTTAAGGTCATCTTTAGATGGGAGTAGCTCTACTAAAAACAGAAGTCTTTCTTTTGCATTTTTAAAAAAATCTGTGTGAACAACTGAAAGGGCTGTAGTATGCATGACAGGCCGGTAGTCTGCAGTGTGCAGCCTGCAGCTGCCTAAAGTTGTTTACTTCCTGTTGCTCTAAGCTCTAAGCAGCCACAAATTAAAGAAATTGGGGCGTAGTTTTTGACTTCTAAAATTATGCTGCCAATACTCGAATTTGCTTTAGTAGACGATGGAGTGTTTAATCAGAGTTTGGCAGTGGCTAGCATGGATTGCATTGACTTGCGCTAGCATTAGCATTAGCATTAGTGAAGTCACTGCTGTCCTAAGCTTTGTGGTTTGCCACTTTACACAGCTGGAGGGAAGGTTGCAGTTTCTTTTGAATGTAAAAAGTTTTTTTTTTCCTCCATGATAGAGTGCAGTAGACACAACTCTGTGTGATACAGAGCATTCCAACCTTCTCTGAATTTGTAAAGTATTTTTGATGACTCAGATGGGTCTGGATGTCTGAGAGAACCACGTCCTCTCCCAGACTCACCCCTGCAAGGTAGGAGTCAATACTACATAAATTGTTCTATATGTGTGGAATGCCTTCAGACAAACAGGACAAAACAAACAAGCCAAACAAAATAATGCTAGGGATACAGCTGCAGATAGAAACAAAACAAAACAAAACAAAACCAAGAAAGCCGAAAAGAAGTAAAAGTATAACTAAGTATTTTTAAGTTTAAAATTAACTCTCCAGTAGGTGCAGTAGCTGACAGGGACACTCCCCCAACAGATTTTTCCTTGGACATCAAGGGTTTCCCTGTGTGCAATATATTATTAATAGTAGGTAATCTCACTGACATACGGTACACTCATGGATTATCCTCCACAAAATTAACATAGGGTGTCCATATTTTGTCTTGTGTGTCCAACTTTTCTCTCATTTCGTAATTCAAGTAGTCGAGTGGGACATAGCTTGATAGCTCTGCCCTCCACTGACGCATTATTGCAGGGGGGGTCCTTCCAGTTTACAACAATATTTTTTTAGCAGCAATAAAAGCAAGGTTACAGGACTTCCTTTGGAAGTAGTCCCCAAAGTTAAAGCTTCCAAGTAGGCAGTGATGTGTGGAGGGCCCCAGATTGATTTTCAAAATCACTAAGATAACAGAACATAGTTTCTCCTAGAAGGGGGTGAGTATACAACAAGACCAAAACATATGAATAAAAAAAGGTTAATGAAGAAGGTTAAGTAAAGAAGGTTGTGGTTTTAAAAGACTGCACACTGGAAGCCAGTTACGAACATTTGCACGCCATTGTCATGTAAAAGGAAGGCCGAAACGCAAGAAAGGCAACAAAAGTGTTTCGTTTGATGAAATGCGAAAATTTGCACCCTGTAAACTGTCCCTAGATTTCACTAAACCAATAATTACACCCTCCTGCTAAATCCAGCAGTTCGACACTTTGAAAAATACACATATAAGCTTTTTTGCTTGCAGTTTGAAGAACATTGACATTATTAAAACAGTAAAGTCTGTAAAACAAATATAAGGCTTGAAATTATAGACTTGACATAGCATGAAAACTCAAACAGAGGGAACTGCCAGCCTGCCAACTAACACCTCTAAATTTAACAAGTCAACATTTTTGTGTCTTTATCAGTGAAACCATCAGAAATGTAAAGATGATGACTTGTGGTTTCAAGGGGAGTTATGTGCTGAAACTATTTTGTAAATAACAGGAAACGGTTTCCCCTTTGCAGAGCACTGCAATCTCAGTGATGACAAGACTGCAGGATGTTATGTGGCTAGCTGTTGTTTGATAAAGAAGTGGTTTTAATTTGAACTTTTGATAGGACAAGACTTGCTATTACAGCCTCCTTCAAGACTTTATGCTAACTAAGCTAATCACCTGCTGGCCATGGCCTTATATTTGCAGTTCAGACATGACAGGAGTATTGAGCTTTCCCATTTTGTGAAAAAGATCGACTATATTTTGCAAAATAGTAAAAAGTATTTGAAACTGAGAGCAAAATGATTTATTTTAATAAACTTAAATGTACAATTTCTTCTTTTTTGGTGCAGGTGGGTCATTAGTGGTTTCCAAGGCAACATCCTCTGACCCCCCAACTTTGACTGAAATGATGACTTCCGAACCTGTTACACAGACTGTATCAACCAAACAGCAACCAAGCACCACCGGTCGAACCCAAAGCCTTCCAGAAACAAACAGCATCACAACACTGGACTTGCAAAACCCACTACCCCTGGACTCTCCTCCTCTTCCAACACCTCCTCTTCCTCCTCCACCTCCTCCTGCTGCAGACAGCCCTGACCTTCCGCCTCTGTCACCTCCAGTCCTGCCTCCACCTCTACCATCATCCAAACCCTCTTCCACCTCTAGTCCTCCTCCTCCCAGAACACTGCCTCTGGCTGAGAGCCCTCAGCGTCCAACCACACTCAATCTAAAAACACTGCCGCGGCTGACCGTCAAGGAGAACGGTGGCCCCCCGCCAGGGGAGGAGGAGGAGGAAGAGAGGAAGATGCTGGAGGAGGATCTGAAAAAATGCATTGAGGACTTCAAAAAGATCCGCTTGCCCAGAGCGTTCCCAGATCGTAAGAGGCACTGGCAAAATGACTTGCTGAGGAAGTACGATGCATAGAACGCTTTGCTGTATGACAAACAAATTTGGATTTTAAAGGATTTTATAACGACAGCATGTTGTGAGCACTGGACTCCAGCTTTATTTTCACATTGCTCTGATTCAAAACATGTGAAGATTGTCAGCAAGTTTACCTAAACCTTTAATGTCGTAGCTTTTGCATGGTAAGAGAACTAAATTGTTTAAGCGTAGTGCTTAGGTCAAGCTTGTCTAGCAGTCACATGATTAGCCTAAAACACTGACATTTGTCCTTTTCCATTATAGAAAAAAAATCCCTGTAGAAATTGTAAGTGACACTTCCTTTTCTACTCAGCTGTTTGAAGACATTACAAAGTACTATCTTACTACATAATTTTACTTTTGACTCACTCAAAGGATAATACGTAATGTTGTTAATTAGAGAATTCTGCCTTGATCTCTGTACCGTGTCCACTGATCAAGCCACTGGAAAATGTAAGCTAAGTTTGAATTTTTAGGCTTTTGACCTTGCTGATGCAAAATAAAAGAAAGAAGTGAAATCTCTCTTGCTAATCAGCTAAAATATCTCACATCATCAATATTAACCATATGACTTCAAAGCCTTTCTACTTCTTTCTGCCTGTGATTCAAAGCTCTACAGTTTGCTTCACTTTGTGATTACATTATCTCTAAGCTAGGAATGGAAAGAATTCAGAGCGAGAAAGCAGTGTAGCAGGAAGCGAAGTGGGTAATTACAGACAGGCCAGAATGTTGAATAATAATGGCAATAATGACTACATGAACCAATGCACAGTGCCATTTGTTCCTCTATCTGCTCTGCATAAAATGTTCAGCAGCTTCACTAATTAATTACCAGCTGTGTGTGTATACAATTAATGCATGCATATGTGTGCAAGTATGTAAGTGTCCATGTGTACCTGCATCTAGTCCTTTTAGGATATATGACATAAGTCATAATAAAATCAAAAAATCATCTGTATTCTATTGGCTGAAATATAATGTATCTTTTAGGTCAGCATGTGAGCTAATTCTCAGTGTCGTAGTACTCAGCCACTTAGAGCAACAACCTAGTTTAAAAGAAAACTACTCTTTTTTGGGAATCTAACTGATTCATCCAAAACCCATACGTAAGACAAGAAGATCGATACCTTTCTGTTCTCTGCGCATTTGGTACGTTGCTAAACACTCGCCCTGCATGTGCAGTTTCACACTTTCAAAACACATACAAAAATCTCCAACACGCTCCATCTACATGTTGTGACTGTACATATCCACCACGCAATAAAGAAATTGTCATTGTGGGCAAAATTACAGAGGAACAAGTTGTCTGGGTGTAGTGACACAGCGCCTCAAACACAACATGACTATGCTCCAAAAATGACTTAAATAACATTATTTTATAACATGGCCAATGTGCAAGTAACCTACACATCACAGAGGGCTTTATACGGCGTCTCTCTATCTCCTCCAGTGAAAGTGCAGAACTGCTTGTGTGGGGCAGGTATCTAGCAACCTACAAAAGGCACAGAGAAGTTCAAGGCATCCTTGTTTTGTTTTACATCAGGATTTTGGATGAGTCCTGCATTCCCAAAAAAGTGCAGTTTTCCTTTAACATGACAAACAATGACCTACACCTGCTCATTTTCTTAGAGGAATTTAGATGCAAGGACCATCAATGCCTTCCTGTACATGTTTTAAGTGAAGACCTAGACTGAGGAGGCTAACTAAACTTAGCTTAGCTTTGCTCAGTGTAAAAACTGAAAACAGGATAAACTAGCTCCGAGAATTCAAAAGCCTGCTTACTAGCATCCTTAAGTTCACTAGTTACCTGTATTATCTCATTTGGTCCATAACCCAAAGAGTAAAAGCAACAGTTTATGGTTTTACACGATGTTATGTGCTGTAACTGCTACTTAGCAAACAGCAGCTAAACGCAGTGACTTAGCTCCCTCAAACGTAGTTGTTTTAACATTTCTGTTGTGCATATGTTAATTTTTGTGTTAATCACTGACAGGGTTGGGAACCTTTTTAAAGAAAATATTCAGATGAACCCCCTTTGTAATCATTTGCATGTTCATAAGAAACTGTAATTTCATTACTCATTCTTTCTCAGTGACTGTGACTGATTACAATTACTTTTATTTTGTAATTAAATTACGTAATTTTGTTACATGTTACTAGTGACTCACTGTTATCACTGAACTTTAGCGAGGCTGGTAATTATTTTTTGGAACTCTGGAAACAGCCGTCTAGCTATTGCACCTACTTCCAGGCTTAAAGCAACACTCTGTAATTTTGACTGAGGCCCAGCGCTTCTAAAAACAAAACTTAACAATGCATGTTCATACATGGCACATAACAACAATTTGAGTAAAACCAGGTTATATTTTATGGAAATGATGTCCTCCGACTGCTCTGCCTCAACTCTGTGATTCACGGAGATCCCTGAAAGCAACTTGTTGGATTCCCACAGACCGAAGCTGCAGCTGCAGCACCGGGTCGTTGCTGGTGACAGCTCTGCTAAAATAAAAGGCTGCAGACAGACAGAGCAGTCATTCAGCAACAGAGGTAAATCAGCGGGCATTTTCTCCGTAAAAATGACCAGATTTTAAATTTTTTAAAAGATTTTTAAAATTGTTGTCTTGATGTAGTAACGTGTATTGTTAACTTTTGTTTCTCTTAGCAGTAGGTGCAGTCAAAGTTACATAGTGTTGCTTTAAAGCTAGGCCAAGCTAATTAGCGTCATGATAGTTCTATTAATCTTCTCATCCAACCTTTGCCTAGAAAGTAGTTATTCAATATTTCAAAGTAGTTTCATAATGCCTTAGGCCTACTAAGTCTGCAAAAATTTTCAACAAGTTACTATCCTTCATATGTCTCATAAATCCTTGAAATATAGGCTGATCATTTTCTGAGTAAGAGTCACGTGTACAACTATTTTTGGTTGCTTAAACCCTGAAAACACTGAACTCATCTTTAAAGTTGTGCCACAGTGACAACAAGGAAAGAATAGACAAATTTATTTTCAGTTTGAAAATCAAGCTTTTGTGACAAATTAGTTGATGGAAAGTGGTTTTAAAGGTTGGAACAATTTTCATGATTTCCCCTTTGTGTTTCCACCAGCATCCTGCTTCCCCGGGAAGCCACCTTTAAATTTCTATTTTCTTGTAATTTTTCATGTGTAATTTTGGCTTCATATGAACAACAAATAAGCTAGAACACAGGCTCTCAACCACATTTATGATAAATATGAGTTCTGACGTACTGAATGCAGCTTTGAAAATGTTTCTTTCCCTGTCTGTTTTGATGATTTTATTTTCTTCATCTGTCTCATTTGGCCTGAGCGGAAAAAAGTCTAACCTGCTGCTCGACCTTGATCGTTATAAGTCCGTTGGCGGTCCACAGGATCTCTAGTTAGAAGACCTATTGATGTTGTCTTATCCCGAAGTTTCTATCTGCAGCCTGCCTCCAGCTGATGTGGTGCAGTTCTGCGTTAGTCCCGGGTTAATATTGAGGTTAAGACATTAATCCTCAAATGTTGGCTTGGAGGGAAGTTTTATCTCATTAAACATCAGAGAAATAGAATAGTTTTATCACGCACACTGCTAACCGCTAAGGAGCAATACAGATATCCTCTTGCTCTGAGTAGAGGATTAACAAAAGATTAGGGTTTGTCACAGTCCTGAAGAGCCACTAACAGCAGGCTACTCCTTTCACAAGCTACACAATGGTGACAGTTTATACCATCCAGTCAATCTTTGCTGAAACATTCCACACCGACATCAACACTGAGGCCGTCTCCAACTGGCTGCTGATTGCTAAGAAATCCATTGAAAAGATTTTTACTTTGCAGCTCATTAGAGAGTATTGCCTCATCAGCTCCTTTTCTCGTGTTTCTCATCTTTTCACATTGGCTTGGACAGCGACAGCGTGCTGGCCATGCTCCCAGGCTCGGAGGAGTGTCACCAGAGCACGCCTGCAGGATGCATGCAGAGGATTGAAACAAGTCTCCCCGATTTGAAATTCCTGTTTACTGTGGCAGAAGCTGTGCAGTCTGCTGTGTTGGAGCCCTGTTAGACAAAACAGACATCCCTATCCAAAACCAGAGTCCTTGATTTGCATGTGGGTGTCTCCATAGGAATCTGTTCACTTCTCAATTCTCTTTCACCTCTTTGTCTTTTTCAGTGTTACCCTCTCAGGCTGGCCTTTGGACTTATTATGGATGCACTATGAGAATTTGAGCTCTGAAGTTGATAGGCGCAGTCCTTCAACAAAGGGAATACTTATCCTTTGAAATGAAGAGGTAAAGCAGCCTGGCAGGAGTGGGACTGACAGAAAAACATTCTTTGACAGAATATTTAAGCAAGGCAGATCAAACTGATGAACTGTAGCTGTGATTATTGCTGGACAGAGGTAGAGCTAACCATTGGAGTTTGTCTTTAAAGTCACTTCCTGAAGTTTTTACTGCATTAACACCCAGGGCACAGAGGAGGAAAACTATATTAAGCCTTTTGCCTGTGATACTGTCAAGATTGCACTGGATCCAAGGCAAGTGATTAATGTTTCCCACAGTATGCATCTGATTAAATACATAATATGAAAAATATTCTGAATAAGCATTGTGTTTAAAAAATAAGCAAATTTCTCCCTTGATTTACTGTGTTGCCCTTTTGACCACAGTCGCCTACAGCAGGAACACAATGTTAGAGGAAACTTTAGGAATATCTTCCATCTTCTTCCCTTAAATCTATCCATTTTTGCATTTTTTGCTGACACACATGGCACCCTGCATTTGCATGAAAGAGCACCTTGTGGATTTATTTCAAATGGCCAGCAATACATTAGCATCTCATTTTTGGAGGGGGGCATGAGTTATCTGCAGTACAGTCGGCCCTCCTGACAATTACAGCTCTGCTGAAAGTGATCCTTGTACAACACAGTGCCACAGTGAGGGGCTTGAGATTTTTCAGTATTTCAACAGTCAGGAAGACTTTCACACTTCAAGATAAACTTTGTGTGCAAGCAAGTACGTATGCGCTAATGAAATGTGGCTTTAGGGGAGATAAGAGAACTGAGGTCTAATTATTAAGCCTGAAATGAGAATTCAGAGCTGACAGTCAAGCTGTCTAACACTTCCGCAGGTTCATACTGGTGTAAAAATGTAGCAGCCTGCAGTTTTATTATGCAGTAAGTGGTTTGGTAGTGTGACCCCTTTGATACAGTCCTTCTTTGTTTATTTTTCAAAAATCAAAAGGTACAGACACTCTATTCATTTTAATACACCTGATTAATGCATCTTTCCAGTTGCTGTGGGTGCTATCAGAGGTCTTATTAAGATTTAATACAAATATGAAATTGATCTGACCTGATGGATGCTCCTCAAAGGTTACGCATTTTGATTAAAAAACAGCATCGCAGGGAGAGGTGGGGAAAGCTCTCAATTTACAGCAAACAAACAACATACAACATGTCAAAGGAGCTTCAATAATTTTATATAAACAACAACAAAGTCCCTTAATTTTCTGTTGCTTATTCTGCGATATTAATAAGACCTTTCCAGGACACAATATCCTTTTAGGCATTAACCTGATTATGCAAACTCTGGATGTCTGAACACTGTAAATCATGTAAGTGCTGTGACCAAACTATTGCCATAATCCTGTTATTTACAGTTTTTTAAATGCAAACACGAAATGTCTCTCTGTGTGAATTGCCCCATAACTATGGTTTGCAATTGCTCGGGCAAAATCAATATCACGACAACGTGCCCATGTTAAATGTGCAATCCAGTCAGCATATTATCTTTTAACCAGAGTGGATTTGTTGCTCTAGGAAACGTGCTTGCACATAAATATTCTTTAAACAAATACATGCTATTAAATGGAGAGCAGAGCCGTCTCTCCCCAGAGGTCGTCCACGCAATCAGCAGGAGACACATGCTCTGCAGAGAGGCAGTGAAGAGGAGAGGAGGGCCAGAGAGAATGTGTCAGACTCTGTTCACAGCTTTTCCATTTCCATCATTAAAACCTGGGGCCTAATCCTGCAGCTACTTTAATCTCCTAATTCTGCAGCCTTCTTTTCTCTCTGCATACAGTACACTCCTATTCCATTCTCTCTCTGTCTCCCTCACTGATTTAAAATCATGGGTTTCCATAGATTGAAAATGAAAGCTTTCAGAGCCCCTCCACCACATACACTCACACACACACACACACACACACACACACACACAGTATTAAAGTATTGTCCCTTTACTTGCTCTTAAACCATTTATATGAATATGCGTTGTGTGCTAAGTGTGTGTGGAGAGGTTTTCTACGCTCATTGCTCATACTCTTGCCATCCCATGATCCTTGTCAACCCCCGGACATGATTAATGGTATGTAAGAGGATATACAGCAGCAGCATGGGAGGTGCTGTGTAATGGCAGGAAAGCAGGCATGTGCAGAACAGCAGTAGCATGAAGTAAATTGAAATATTGGATGACTTGATTACCAAGCATCGCATAAAAGAGTGAATTTGCGGGATGGCACGGCAGATGGCCTGATAGTCCGATCTGTGAGCCAAGTGCCTGGCTCGCTACTTTTCTCTGTGGAAAATATGACATGGCCTGTCTGAATGCGAGTCACATTGCCTTGTTGCTGTTTGCTGCATAGACTGCTGTGTGATTGGAACAGCCTCTCCCGCACTGCTCTGCATGGGAATTATGACGAACCAAATATAGAAACAAATATCAAACAGACTAAGCCTCCTACAGGAGGGTAATGTATTTATAAGGACGTGTAATAATGGTATAGCCCTCACAGCACAACATTTGAATTGATTAAAATTCGGCCGCATCATTTCAACAGTCCTCCCATGATGCCTTGTTGCTCATTAATGCTCTCCTCGCTGCATATCACTGCAATGCCCTCCACTCTCTGCCTTTTGCCGAGAGTTGTAGTTTTATGCATAGCAATGAGTGCCCTGCTGACATGTTACCCTGCAGGCCATCTGATGTCAACGTGAAGAGGATGCAGCTTGACATCTACAGCATCAGAGCCGTCTGGTTTGTGTTGTCCGCTGACTGGTCCTGTTTCTCTGTGTTTTATGAACTGCAGGATGATTCAGTGGAATCAGGGTGGGAACTGTGAGCTGGAGGGATATCACTGCACTATGTACATCCTGCCACTGCAGCTCGCCTTGATGATTTCGAGGTGAATATGTAGCAGTATTAAAAATATACAGTATATCGGAGAGGGGGAGACAGATACATGCCTCAGGATATTTTAAACAGGAGGAACGCTGCTGCTCCTGATAATAATGTTGATTATGTATGAAGTCATTTATATAGAAAATGTCTGTAAAAACAAGATGCTCAATATTGCTGTACTAGCAAATGTGTATTTGCTATGAAAACATAATGTTTATTGTTAATTCAGCACCATATTTGAGTTTGTGATACACTTGGGCTTGACTACTTTAAAGTTGTTAATTGTGCTTAAACACCTCTATAGCGCAGAGCACTAGCAGGGGAAAAGATTCTTGACATCCATAGAGAAAGCTGCCTTTTAAACACCAATTAGCACTTAATCCCATTTGACATGACTTCACCTTTAATAACATTTTAAGACCGTTAAACCTCACCTGCAAGTCCCTCATTAGCTGCAGCCTTATCTGTCAGTCCACTACAACACAAACAATCTCGTTTCATGAGTGTGAATGAGTAGATTTTCCTCATGCAGTTGCACTTGCCTGCTCTGTACATTTTAAAAATATTCATACAAAATACTTAAAACTTAGCCGAGGAAAGTGGAAGACAAGGAAGCTTTAATTTGTTTTTTTAAGAAGTACATTCTTGTCAGAAGTTTTCATTTGCAGCATCGAGTCAGCTTCAGATGTCTCTTAGATCTCCACCAATGATATCGATGTGTTATGTACTACCAAACACTTTGCTGTCACCTGTAATACTGTGCCTAAATCCATGGTGATTATATTCTTCATTAACTACACATTCGAAGTTGTGAAATGTTTCATGATCATAAGGAATAAAAGAAGGAAACATTATTTATGCAAACATAATTCAATTGTTATTGTAAAAAATGAACATTAAGTTGAACCAAAAGCAGAATTCATGCATTTTTAATGAGGCCTTGGACAGACTGTCCCAAATATTTTAGAAAAAAGCTATAAAGGCAAGTGATAGAAAATATTGCCTCTAGCTTCAACAGTCACCGTGGATACTGATTTTATTGTCCAAGGAAAAAGCCCAGTATGTAAAAACTGATATCATTGAAAATATATTAAAAGAATTCCCGTCAAAATGTCAAAGAATTGGAAGCTGTGTGACTTGCACTACAGGGACTGTTGGCGCTGTCATCACCTCAGGTCTTTGTTTTATTCTTTTGACTCTGACACCCTCAGGCAATAACCCGAAATTTTGAGTCTCTTTTGTTGTTATTATTAATTGAATAATTGTTTTTGTCAGGAAGTACTGCAGGAGCAAAAGTACTTCTGACATGTGTGGAACAGCATGAAAAAATTAGGAGATTATTCTTGTAGGAGGATGCGGAGGGTGATAAATAAAATCTCAGAAATGCAAATGTTCAACATTCAGGGACTCAGGCACTAGATAGAGATCATTAAACAACATTAACATTAACAGCAGGGCCTGGGAGTCTTGGGAAACTGGGCTCCAAAAGCTGCAAAGCGGCACTGTTTTTGGCAGAGGAGGAGATGTGTTGCACTGGGAGCTGATAGCAGTTTCCTTGGCCCCACACTCCCGCTGTGTCAGCCTGAGTCACCGCACTCTCCTGGCACCGCGCAGTGCTGAGGAGGCTCCTCAACACTCTGAGGCAGTACATCATCATCAGTCCCTGTGTATGATGAATGTGTGTGTGTGTGTGTGTGTATGCGCGCATCTTCTCTGCGAGTCTCTCATGAGGCCCCACAAACTCCTGAGCAACAAACAAACACACTGCGGCAACAATAGAGCCCACTTGAGTCCCCCGCTGTTCCCTGATAAACCTGGAACATTGTCGGCTTTTTCGCTCTTTGCATCTAAATGGGCTGTATGCATTACTGATGCTGCTTTCTCGTTAAGCAACGCCACAAGTCCACCCTTCAAAACATGTCAGTAAAAAAAAAAAAAAAGTGAATCCCACTCACAAACGGACTTTGTTAAGTGTTACTCCACCACAGTTTTGGATGTTTGCCCCATTCTTCTCCTTCAGACACCACAGCTGAACTCACCTTTAACAGTCTGACTTTTGGGGATGAATATATGATGCACAGCTCCAGCACACTCTTGGCTGCGCACCTGACCTGATGTACCCCCTTCAGCCTCAGAGACTGCGGGCTCTTCAGCTGTGAGAACTGAAGTTTGGTCTCTAGGTTGTAGTGGTAGAAACAATCTTTGTCAACACTGATGATCCTTGACATGAATTTGGGTCATCTCAGACCTGTGCAACTTGAACAATCTTAGGGGTTTTGGTCACATATTGTACTTATAATTAATATTTTTATATCAACACAGTTTGTGTAAGGGAGTAATGAATGCACAATAATGAATGCTATGAGAATTATCACCCAACTCTGTGGATCCCCCAAGCTCTATGGAGCATTTTCTTTCAGGCATTTGCTTTGGTGTTCTGTCTTGGCTCAGTCTCACTGCCCCCATCAGCGCTGTTTGTGGTTGCATGCGTGCATCTGTTTTCAGCAAAGAAGCAAATATTTGCTACATATACACGAACACAGTAAGCATTAACAGTTATTCTCCTCAGGAGGTAGTGGAGAATAAAATTACAGCTGCAAGGAACGTGAGATTTGGACTTGTGTCCATCAGGTAGCCAGAGGTACGTCTCTAAATGAATTCTAATGATGCTCTGAGTTTGTTTTGTACTACTCAGCCAGAAAAACAGCTGTATCATGTCTTCAGTGACTGAGGAGGGAGTTATTTCATTGCGGCTTCATTGGGGTTATCCTGGTTGTGCTTGAGAATGACATGGGTTTTGTCATCAGAATGGCTGTGTTTGGAAGAGGTATACTATGAGGAAGGCCCAGCACCTGCTTAACAAAATCTCGGCTGTTTGTTGGCGTTTTCCACGATATTGAAACGGCCTCCTTGTCGACATCAGGACAGCAGAAACTTCACACATCACAGACTGGAAACTCCTCTGCACAGGCAGACTCAGGATGTTTGAGGGGCAGGGGCAAAAACAGTAAGAAGGGCACTCGTATGCAAAAAGTCATGGGGCACGTAACTGCGTTTTGTCCAACAGACGGACATCCTAGAGAGCACGTTACCATTTTTGTTCACTGGAAGGTTCGGCCAGGCAATTGGATGACTATATCAACGTCTGGACAAATATATGTTGGAGCCATTATTTTATTATATTTTTGACATTATATTTTGCTAAATTATTTGTCTGCCTCCTTGGAAATTTCACTCAATAAACAAATAACCTATAAGCAGGTGTGTGTGTGTGTGTGTGTGTGTGTGTGTGTGTGTGTGTGTCACTGCCAGTCTGCCAGTGCTCCCCTGCTCTGACTGAAACATGGCCCATGATAAAGATAAATCTCTTAATGCTTTTAAAGTAGCACCTGAAGCATTTTCGCTAGTTTGAGAAAGCTGATTATTCCAGCAGTTCTCAGGTTGTATCCACACAGCTGAGTGTCCTTCTTGTAAGTAGCTTTGGATGAATAAATGTAATGTAATGCATGACTACAGTGCAGGTAAAAGAAAGAAGACTGACAACGTTGCAGAGCACATCAGAGTCACTGTGATCACAATTTTGCTTGTGAACGTCTTTTCTGATTTCAGCAGCAGCTGTGTCTCCACGGTGGCCTCTCATCTTATTAAGGTGCCCAAGGAATTATTACCTCTAAATTAATTGGGAGAGATGAACAATGCACTTCAGAGCAGACTGCACTTGTGTCATCCATTATGTATAGACCCTCTGACGGCTTTGAAGTGATCATCACACTGCTGTATTCTTCTCCTAGAGTTTAGTGAAGTCTCTATTATGGCCTGTGGCTGTGTCTCTGTCTTCAACACATCGAGGACAATGTACAGACATAATTCAATTAAAAACACCACTGACAGAACATGTTGGAGTTACTGAGATTTAATCAGAGTCAGTCACACTGAAACACTCCAGCTGAATGCAACCAATTAATGGAAGGCAGAATTAATGCATTAATGGAGGGCTGAAAGAGCAAAATGTTAATTCCTGCCCGAAACCCCACGTATTCTCAGAATTGCATTTGGAGCTTTTGTATTGTTATAAACCTCTAAATGCATTTGAGATTTGGCTTTTTCAGCATTTTCAGCCTGCTTTTAAAGATATAAATCCTGAGTTTATTGGAGGTAATGAATACAAGGACAATCCACATTTAATGGGTTCAAACCAGATTACTGTCACAAGCAGACACACGCACACACACACGCACACACAGGCACACACGCACACATGCACGCGCACACACACACACACACACACACACACACACACACACACACAAATAAGTGTCTTTTACACATCTTTGCAAAGTGGGCAAGTGAGCCCAAAACACTCAAGGTCCACTGTGTGTCATGTGGATTTTCAGTTACTGGTTTAGCTGAAAATGTGCTTAGGGAATTTACACTGACAAAACACAATATCAAGAGGGTCCTGTGTTATATTGTGGCCTTGTGTCAACATTTAACATTAGGCACACAGTTATTTCAGTTCCTATTGTGCCCACATGGATCAAATCCCCAAAGTTGTGTATAATAAAATAACCACAAAGTGAGACACAGATATCCTGAGGCCAAATAATGAAGCTGTACAGCTGAAATTTGGAAGCTATTTAGATCAATATAGGCTAGAAGAAAGAGCCCCAAAAGTGCTTTAGCTTCTGAGACAACTCTACTGAGGTGGAATATAGCAACAATGTCTTTTCTGTATTTTCTCAAAGTTATGACAGGGCTATGGTATAAAAATATTTTACTGCAAAAGTGGTTAAGCTGACAGATACTGTGGCAAACCTCATAAATAAATGAAGTGCACAATAAAAACCAAGCTGTCAAGAATTCGTTAGAGGCCCAAAACAAAACACCAACATGGCAGGCAGAAGAAACAAAAAGCGAGCTTTAATAAAATAAGCTGATACAAGAATACAAAAACTGAAGGAGCAGAAAGAGAGAAATCCAAAACCAAGAAGAATATATAAACTGAATAAATCAACAAAGCTGGCATGACACGAGGAGCACAGTGGAACAGAGGTAAGACTGAGGAACAGAGGCAGACAAACTGACAAGTCAAAGAGGGAAAAAAACCAAAACAAACATGAATACACTCGGGAGAGAAAACAAGCAAGGAACAGGTGAAACTCATCATCAATCAAAAAGGGCAGACAGGCAAACAAAGACAGAAGGAAAACCAACCATGACACAAGGGGAGAGAAGCCAGAAAATAAGACGGGAAATGACTGAAACCAAATCATGACTCAGGCTGAATGGCAGATAATACACCTGTGATTTCAAGATAGAAGCTCTGATTTATCCCAAATTAGGAATGACAGCGGACTACAGACTAATTATCAGTGTCCTTTTCAAGTGTGTCACCCTTTTTTTTAAAAGCAATCATATCCAAGAAACAAAATCTTCACAAATTAACATTTGTCTACAATAGCAACAAATCTAGTGTGTTGTGGTTAATTTTGTTCTTTATTACTGAATATGTGTGTATTTATGTACTTTCAGGCAACTTTAGTTAAGATTTCCCAAGTAACACCGATCAAGATTTAGTGAAAAGGTTTGACTGCGCTGAATCAAGCAAATTACTCCATGCAACAGGTGTGGTTAGAGGTCTAATAGACATGCATAATGTGTTCTATGCAAAACAAAAATGCCATAAAAATACTCTTTTAAGGGAAAGAAATGATATCCGAACAGTCACAGAAGGTTTTGCATCAACTTCAATAGAAGAGGTATATAAATGTTTTGGATGCAAATTCATAATTTGCATTTAGGACACACTTTATTTGCCCTGAGGCTCCCTAATCTAGCCAGAATTAAAAGCAATTTCTGCTGTATGTTGATGGAGCCAACATGAAAGAAAGAGGCACAAAGCTGTAAAATTAAAAATGTATAAATAAATAAATTTTATTTATTCTTTGATTTCTTCTACTTTATTCAGCAGTCCTTTGTTCCACATACTAGAAAACTACAGAATTGTTGACAGTTTTGCCCCAACGGACATCAGCCCAAACGTTCATTTACAGTTTTATGTTAAAAAAAAAAGTAATAAATTGAAAAAGAACCTTGTTTGTTTTTTGAGCTGTTGTTTGATAAAACACTTGCACATCTTGTATTTTTTATGCAAATGCATCAGAGACAAACTGAGCTGCCTGAGCCATCTCACTGGTGTGAATCCATATGTTACCCTGCACTGTAGGAAATATTATGTCCATCAACACTGCTCACAAAAACACAAAAACGTATATATTTATTTTATCTGTCAAAATTTTGACAAAATTTTAAAATTAAATTCTGGTTTGGTCCATGTAACACTGCTGCGATACTGAACAGTGAGTCACATTCTCAGGCTTTTCACACATATTTCCTAAGTGTTGTACAGGTGCAGCACTGAAGCCTAGAACCTGTTTATTATCTCAGTCAGTGTGACCTTGATCTATTGATCCTTATCTCATGTCATTCAAAACTTCAAAAGGCCCATTGAGTCATGTCAGTCATTTCAATATTGCTGTTCTCCTGCGATTTTACTTCAGTTCTGGGACAAGCCCAGATAATTGGATTTCCTAACCCCAGACTGTTGTCACTGTCAGAGAGGTTTGGGGAAATTAAAATCTTCCCTGTGCAGTGAATCAATACGAAAACAATCCTTCCTCACTCTTAAAATGTGCTAGGCATGCACAGAAAAGCAATTAACCCACAGCAGGAATTGATTTGGTCCACTCCAGCTTATCTCCTCTGGCATGGCCCGGCTTTTACATACCCGCCAGGAAGATAAAAAGTTTTTCTTGTTTCAGAACCTGACAACACCCCGGGATTAGCAGTGATTTTATCTTCAGCAACCAATTACCTACTATGGTAATCAATGCAGGGCCGTTGTTGTTAATAGTCTGTGGCATCGCCTCTACTGCAGGCTGCGCAAATTACAGTGATTCATCACAGAACCACACCGCACTCCCAGCGATGCTGAATCAATTCACTCAAACTGTACAAACACACACACACACACACACACACACACACACACACACACACACGCCTTCAAGCTGCTGTTTCTACTATGGTGGCTGCTAACAAGCTCTCTGTATTCTGGAAAGGCTTTTGAGAGACCTTGATGTTCTGTCTTTTAAAAAGTGAACATTTCACCATGGGGATGTTAGCCTGGAATTAATAAATTAGCAGCAAGAATGAAAGCGTTCAAAAGTTTTCTATCTCTCATCAGCAAATCCACAGACCCACAAACAACCAGCAGTAATAAAGCATCTGGATGCGGAAGCTCTAAAAGTTTCCAAGAATCAGATTTATTGACAAAGAAATATGTCAACTAGAATCATAAATGTCACTTCAAAAAGACAAGAAAACAAATTTAATATAACTAGTAAAAATAGTGGCTTTCATACTACACTGCAAAGGAAAGACTTCTGATTTTCAAGGAGACAAAAGTATCCGTTAGATGGAAAAAAATGAAAAACGGCCTCTGTGTAGTTAGTCGGGGTTGGGGGTCAGAGAAGCAGCCTCAGAGAAACTGATTAACTCAAAGGCGAGAGCTTCTGCTTCAGTGAGCTGCAATGAACACATCTGGCCCCTCTCCCTTTTTTTCTCTCTTTCTTTCTCCCTAAATCTTTTATGCACGTGCACCAGCTCATGGAGAAAATCAATAGCAATCCCACCTGTGTCTATCTCCAGGCGACACCTGCCAACTTCTGCACAAGTTAACATTTCACATCCAGACGGTTTGGACAAACACACAGCAGTACAGCAGAGTGCTAAACAGGAAAGAGAGGAGACAGGAAAAGTCAAAACAGGAAAAGATCTGTATGCTTCCACATCTCACAGGCTGGTTATATTCTGGGGAAAATACGGGTGGGGTTGGTAGCTGTGCAGTGCATTCTGGGAACAGGACAGCAGGGTGGGAGCGGTTCACTTCCTCTTCTAGTGTCACAACAGTTTCTGAAATGGTTTGTTCAGACACCAGTGATGGTAATTTATTTTCAGTCAGAGATTACAGTGAGATTAAAGCAAACAAAAACTATCAGATTAGATTGACATATTGCATTTGTTTTTTGACAAATGCCACATAGTTCTGTCACAATATGTAAATTCTACATGACTCACAAAAAAGGTGGATTATAAACAAGTTTTGGTCATGGTGACTGACTGCGTTTCAGATGAGAGGAGGGTCTGCACTGCTGCAGAAAACATAATCTTAAACAGTGAATGAGCTTCAGGCCTTTATGATCGGTTATATAAAACATATTTAAACTTTTTAATTGGAATTGAAAGAGTTATTGTATGTGGAAAAAACCCAATCGTTATAGCTGTGACTCTGCGGTCTCACATTTGAAAATAACTTACAGTATATACTATGACTATTTTGTGAAGCAGTAACAGTTGGCAAATTATTACACATTCATACTTTATCTTCTCCTAAAAGTATATTCCCATAATAATACATGATTACTTAAAAATGGACTGCAATATTATGGTGCTTTTCTAGTCTTTCAGACCCTGAAAGCACAATGCAAGTCAGCACTGACACACTTATGGCAGGACCTCCACACAAAGTGCTGCCCTGCATATTAGGAACACATAAAAGGCACACACACAGATGAAGGCACCGTCAGGAGCAATTTAGGGTTCAATTTTCAAAATTTGAGTTCAATTTCTTGCCCAAAGACACTTTGATGCAGACTGGAGGATTCAGAAATCAAACCAAAGACCTTCCGATAAATGGACAACCTGCTGTACCTCCTTTAACACGACCACATCTATCCATCATACATCTGCTGTTTTCAGCTTTGTGGCGACACATTCTACAGCAAATCTAAGAAAGTTTCAAAGAGTTCATCTTAGCTTGTAAGCAGGAGAATTTCAAATTCATAATCACAAAATTTGGAGATATATGATTTTTACTGGACAGGAGGGGTCTGAAAGTTTGCAATCAGAAAATGTATCAGTTAACTAAAGCTGTTCCACAAATGTAGTGGAGTAAAAGTTACAATATTTGGCTGCGAGATGTGGTGTAGTAGCAGAAAAATGCTGCATAAAATGGAAGCATGGAAGTAAAATAACAATAATTTTTTACTTAACTGCAGTACTTAAGTAAATGTACTCAGCTACATTTCACCACTGCCCATATCATCATCCTATCTGTCACTGAAATCTCACTTTTTCAAACAATACTAAGTTTATTTCTCCACTGCATCTGAGATTCAAACATGAATACGTAAAGAGATCAGTTTACTGCTTGATGGCAACAAATTCAAAAAGTTTTTACAATTTGTAAATATCTACTGTTAACGTTTGTGTTAGAAAATACAAAATTGTAGAAAATGTTCAGATTAGAGGAACAATTTTGATGATCAGGGCTTCAGTCTGTTGTATCAGTAAGCAAGGGATTTTCCCTCCAATCAAAGTCAGTTTGAGAATAAAATTCTAAAATGATTTTGCAATCTAAAAATGCTTTAATATTTAACAAATAGGTTTATTATGGCTGTATTTTCCTTTGAATGTAGGTCAGATGCCAGTGATTGATTTCAGTTGAATTTAGATTGCCTCATTGAAGATTTAACTGCCAAGTGACAAACATCTCATCTCCATCTTCTCCCACTTCAATGCAGTTTCTTCACATTTGAACACTTGCATGCCCTCAGACAATGATGACTCCATGATGAAACTGCCTCCCCACTGCTTCTTGTGCGGGTGGATTACATCTGTATTCCTGTCGTCCTCTGTGTGAGCCAAGCATGCAGACAGACGCATTTTATTCTGAGCACTGTTCTACTCAACAGGGGACTACATCTGAACAATATCCTCTGTGCTATTCGGTAATCCAAACAGATTGGTGGATAAACACTACCCAGACTAAATCCAGGGCTCACAGTTGCAACATTTTCTTTGGTCAGGCCCCATGGGTGAGGGATCAGCTGTGCGTGCATCAGCAGTCCAATTTGGTTCTATATGAGGCAAATGCTTCCGATAAGAGGCACTTAAGATGCCCACACGTTGTAGGTCATGTCTCACTCTCACAGTACAACATAGAGAAATAACACAAGAGCTTGTTCTTTTTTACCAAGGGACTTTAAATGTCAAATCACCTTTAAAGTCTTTTGTTGACATGTAACGAGTCTCTCAGCTGCGGTAAAAATGAAAATGATGTCATTATGATTAAGTGCATGTGCACAAGCACAATGTACTTTCAGTTTTTGGATAGAAAAAAGACATTTAAAATCAGAGTAATCAGGTTAATGGAGCAACGGCACAGACAAATTAAATGGCAATATTAATACTAGTGATGGTGTAGTTTTTAAGGTCCTTTATACCTTGCAATATAACATTTCCCATTGAAAAGTCTAAAAATGTCTCTCTGTGTAGTATATTTTGTTGCGAGCCGTCTTTACCTCTATTTTTCTTGTATCCAAAATGTAAACTTCCAAAACTTTAAATTCATTCTGACAACAACAAGAATAAAAGATTATAGTCAAGCCAGCAGCTCTGTGAGACTGTAGGCACAGCGGTGCTCTGAAGTAAGGTAGAGGTAAAGGTACTTTATTAGTCACATATATAGTGTACAGTGAAATGTGTTCTCTGCATTTAACCCATTTCTTAGGGGCACCCAGGGAGCAACCCTAGATTATGAGCCAGTACCTCAGTCAAGGGCACTGACTGGAGTTAGCCCTAACATGCATGTTTTGACAGAAACCAGAGCACCCAGAGAAAACCCACGTGAACACAGGGAGAACATGCAAACTCCAAAGGTCATATCCAAGCTGGGACTCAAACCAAGGACCTTCTTGCTATGAGACCACAGTGCTAACCACTAAGCCACCATGCCGCCATGCTGAGATCATCACCCTGCTCAATCCTCACATTGACAATGCTACCATGCAGATGTCCATTAGGTAAAATCTCCACCATGTCAGCTGTATTAATGTTGTGTTTCCACCGCATGGTACAACTCTGCTTAACTCGACTGACAAGCTTTTTAATAAAAGGTATTTTTCTAATTTGTATTGCCCTGAAACTGGTACCCTTTCTGTGGGCGGGGCTCTTTAGTGGGTTGTCATAGGGGCAATGAGTGTAGACATTGGGCCCTAGTTTCGTGGCGCAGCGCAGGTGGCCGGCGCAGTGCAAGTTTCGAGCGGCGCAGCCCGGTGCGCGGTCAGTTTGGCAGTTTGGTAGACCGTGCTGCGCCA
>JAQLOL010000026.1:10148621-10171187 GCA_029783665.1 Naso thynnoides | reverse complement strand
ACATTACAGGTCAGCAGCAGGTTAGCATAGCTTAGCATAAGGACTGGAAACCGAGGAAAAACAATTGCGGGTTTAGCTCATTCCAAAGGAAACAAAATATGTCTACCAACATGTTGTTTCTTTAATACATCAAAGTTATGTGCCAGACTATATTTCTTGACTGGGACCAACCTGACGTCAGTGCTTACAAATGGTCTGGCACGAAAACGTCGAGTAAACTCAAATTGAAAATGTTTTGTGCAGAAGCTGGTACCTTTTCAGTGTAGGCAGGGCTCTTTACATCATGTTTGTGAGTGAGTTTTAGAGGTGCTGGTGAGCAGGTTTTGCTGCAGTGGACCTAGTTCAGCATCGAGACTAGAAACAGTGAACACCAATCAACAGCTACTCTCTCCGTCCAAAGTCAACCTAAACTCATCTACCGGCACTGCTAAATCTTTCACATCACCACAGCATGTTTCATTTGCCAATCTGTACCACCTCCTGAAGTGCAAATAGTCAAGCTGCCATTTTGGGAGAGATTCTGTGCTGGATTATTTCTTGCTAGAATGCAGTGACTCTCTGAAGTCTGGTCAACAATCTAAGTTTGTCAGGAGGTCAAGAAACAGTCCCAGATACAACAAGTAGCTTAGTGAGTTATAGACGGACTGCTAGATGGATGTTTTTTTGTTTTTTTTTCCAACAAAGCAAGGCTAGCTCCCCCCCTCCCAGTTCAGTCTTTATGCCAAGCTAAGCTAACTAGCTGCTGTTTTCAGCTACACTTTGAAGCAACCAATAACAGATTGGTATCATTATCTGAATCTAATTCTCAATAAGAAAGGCAATGTATTTCCTAAATTGTCAATCTGCACCTTTCCAAATTCATGCATTGTGCTGTGTATTGATTTACTAATATGTTTACCTAAAACCTACTCTGAGCTATGTTTTCCAGTCCCTTATCCGTGTGACTTCATAGCTAATATTTCAGACCTAAGCTCTGTGTTACTTCTGGAGTCCATTTGTGAATCATTCTTAAACGTTAAGCCTTAAACACTGCCTGTTTCCCTAGATTGAATCTCTGCCCCGCTGGTAACCTTGCCTGCCGGCAATTCGTGCCCTACTCAATCCTCAGCGGGCTTTATGTGTGTCAAGGCTGGGATGAAGTGTGCCTGCTCGCAGACAGCCCAGTGGGACGACAGAGTCCACCCGGCTCCCGGCTTTATTACCTCCATCTGTTTCCTGTGAGTGAGCCCCAGCTGTGGCAAAATAACAGCGGAGCATTTGGGAAAAGCATCAGCCTGATTTAGGAGTCGCAGCACACCCTCCGAAGTCCCCCTTTCCACTCTCTGTTGCGCGCTGTGCTGCATGTCACACAGGCATGTCCCTTAATGTTTGGACAAATTTTTCATAAATCTTTTCCCCTCTATCACTTGTCTTTCCCTCTCTGTTTATCTCTTCTTATCATTCCTTTCTTCCATCTAGGATGCATGCATCCTCTGGGCTCCCTTATCACGCTCCCACTGCCATCCTCCTTTCTCCCGTCACCTTTAACCCCGGTCTCTCAAGAATGCAAGTTATTTAGGATGCTCCCCTCTGTAGACACCCGCCCTTGGGGCTATAGTCTCATGTAACCAGCCAGTTATAGATTGTTTAACTTCCTGTGAGCTCATTTGCTTGCACATGTGCAATCCCACACACACACACACACACACACACACACACACACACACACACACACACACACACACACACACACGCACATTCATGGGAGAAACCCTGATCTGTCCCCCCCAGTTTTCTCCTCCTTCTCCTCTCAGTCTTATCAATAATTCAAGCCTCACTGATGGCAGCCCAGGCAGGGGTGAGGTGGTGGAGGCAGCTCCAGGCTTTGAACAGAAGGTCAGGTCTCACCAGGGCCTCTGGGATGGCATTAATTAGATACTTCCTGGTGGCCCCTAAACAAACATCTCCACACTGGAACTGCTCTCATTAGCCTTCGCCTCGCAACAGGTCCCAAAGACTCTGACATATCCACACAATAACACCAACCGTTTTCACCATTAACTGCTCACCTGGGAGGGGTCCCTGCCTTTACTGTTGCACCACCCACCTGTTAAACATACAGCAGTGTTTATGCACTTCCTCACACTTCCGTCCGTCACACTTTTGGTTCAGACCTCCTGGCTGACCTCTAATGAGCCGATCGCTTTTCCCTGTTCTCCTCCTCCTTACTACCCACTCAGCCTAGTTTCTGTCCCAACACTTTATTACAAGAGTGATGGCTCACTCATGCACCCCATCAGGCTGTCCGAGGCAGCCGCCTCCATCCTGATCTGTGGCCATCCATCTCTCTGGCAATAGAAAGAGGAAGGAGGAGGATAAAGTCAAAAGTGGGCGTATAGGCAGACAGATAAATTGAAGAAGGCTAAAGCCTCGACTCTAACACTAGTCAAAAGCCTTGTTAATAAGTCTTGTTGAATGGATGGTGAAAAAAGAGTATATGTGGTTTTTTTTGTGCAATAAACTATTTATGCGTTTCCTATAATGGAGTGCTGAAACACCAAAAAATACCACCCAAAATATAATGCCTGCAAGCAACAAGGAGTACAAGCCTGCACTGCAACATTTCTGTTCTTTGCTTTATAACATGCATCATTAAAATGTCTGCATATACACACATGATCATACTTGATAAGGCTGAGTAAAATTAGCTACAGCCTCACCAGCAGCTCTCTGAGCACTTAGGGCTAAGTTGTAACATCAGCATGCTAATATTGCTCATAACTACAATACTAACATGCTGATGTTACATAAGTGTAACATTTAACATGGTCCACCATATTTTTAGGATGTTGGCATGCTAACATTTCCGACATTACACTAAATGCAAAGTACAGCCGAGGAGCTTATACAATTCATCTTGAGGGGAACATGAAAGTACAAAATGTCATGACAATCCATCCAAAAGATTTCACTCAAAAACACAAATGTCAACCTCATAGTGGTGCTAGAAGAAAAGTCAGGGGGAAACCAAAGATTATACAATTCATCCTGTGGGGTCCATAAAAGCCTGTACAAAACTTCATTACAACACATCCAATAGCTGTTGGGCTATTGCACTCTAGACATATATATTTTGGAGGGCTGAGTGACTAACGTTGCTAGCGTAGCTATGCTGCTACTATGCTGCTAGTGTAGCTGTAAGAGAATAAGTAGCCTACTGCAGATTAAATCAATTTTTTTTCCTCTGTAATGTCAATAATGAGTATTTTTCTTAGAAAGTATGTGATGTCATCAATGAAGTTAAACCTCAACAACTGTCCATCAGAGCACCCTCGAGATCAAATCTCCTCGATTAATCTTGAAGTCTACAGCAGCCGTAAAGGCCTTTTAAACCACTCCTATCTCATCGTCCTTCACCCTCAAACCAGTCTAATTTGATGTCTAACCACAGTGGCCAAATATACTGACACACACATAACTCCACTGCAGGCTACAAAGACACAGTTTATCGCTGAGGCAGCCAAGCGGGTGAATGCAGAGCACACAGTTTGCCTTGAGGCATTTCTTGAGCTTGTCTTTCCAGCAAGATAAAGGATGAAGGGGTTGTCTTCCTTCCCTGCATAGTAAGTCTGATTTAAAGGGGAAACAGAGAGAAGCCGGGATACCTCTCCCTCCCCTGCTGCTTCTGCTATTGATTGAAGACTAGTAGGGGGAATGAATCGACTGGCTATCCATTGGTGTGTCATTGAGAGCCAGACGGGAAGCTTAAGATTGAATCTTATGTGTCTCTCAACACCTGAGGCATCTGGCATACCAATGACCTCTTACATCTGAATAAAAAGCTAGCTTCCTTATACTTCACCCTTCATCTAGTCGGTGTCATTCCCTCACCAAAACTATTCAAACCTGAGCTCTTTAGTCCTTTATCCCTGACCTCAAGCAGACAATGTCACTACGCTAAATATTGGTTTTCATGAGCAAATTCCCTCGAGAGCTCCTCATTTCTTTTTAAATCCACAGCCGAAAAACAAAGGCTGCTGAAATTGGATATTAATTGTGTTCCATCAGAGTTGATTACTTGCGAGGTGTGTGCATGTTTGTTTGTGTGGCTGCACGTTGAGTGTGTGTGTGTGTTTGTGAATACACGTCTGTGCATGTGTGGACACTGCGTGGGCTGGTGAATCATAAATCTATTTTGGTATTGAAGAGAAGCAACACTGAGCATATAATTACAGTCATCTGGAACTACATCTCACCTCATCACACTCTGAGCCTCATGATAGGTTCCTCCTCATTGTTCAAAGTGCATTTTGCTCATTTGGATCAAAGGTGCCTGATCAAATATTATTCTATGTGTCATCCTTGTCATGCTCATCAGTACACCCTTAATCAAAATGCAGACTACTTTAAATGGGAATGAAAGAGTGGTTTTGAAAGCTTGGTCACCTTTTCCTGGACTTTCAGATGGCAGCATTAAGAGCCGAAACCCAGGACCAGACACTGTATGAAATGGTTTCTGATCTAAATCTAAATCTAATTGCTGATAATTGGTTATGCTGAACCCAAGAGATGTAGAGGATTTATTTATTTTTAATAGTTTCTTAAGCCACGCTGGCAATATTCTAGGGATGGCATTTTTTTCTAATCAGTAGTAGACTAATTATTTTCTTACGGAAGAAAAAAGACTAATTTCTTTCATTTGAAATTAATTTTCTCCATTTTATTCTGGTTCCAGCAGCTGCAACTGAAAGTGCGCATTATGTTATAGTGACCTCAGACCCGTCCTGATGATGCTGGTAATTTTTTGCAACTATTTAAATTTTAAAAGGTAAAATTACAATACAAAATACAATTTGTCATTAAATTTTAGTAACATCAAGTCTTCAGGCAGATCAGGTAGATTTTGCAGCAAACAAGTCATAAGTCCTTGTTTTTTAAATAACACACAGAAAATAACAAACAAGAATGTTTAAACTACCCACTTGTGTTGCTAATTAGCAAATGTAAGCACTGACTTTATGTGTTTAAAGCAAAAAAATATACTCCTTAAATGTCTGAATATTTGTACTGTCATTTTGAGCGTGTTAGCATAATGTCATTAGCATTTAACTAAAATTAACACGTTGACAACATAATGTGTTGAGATTATGGGTTGTTTCTGTTTTATGTATTTTTTGGTTGTTTTATGTTTGTTATATTGTTTATTAGAATTAATGGGCCATTACGGTGCTGGGGTTTGAGGGGTTGACTGCGTCATGGCAACATCCTTTTTTTTGAGTCGGCTGGCAGCTCGATTCCTGTTTACTTGTCACAAAGCCAATAAATTCGGTAAAATATTGTTAAAATATAATTTCCAAAGTTTTAGGTATTTAACATTCATAGCTACAATGATAACACCTTTTAGAGGACATGAAAGAGCAGAGGTCATTGTGCCCATGTCTTGAGGGCCATGAAACCATTTTAAGATTTCTGTGCTGATCCTCCTTTTGCCTCCAAGACTTACATTCAGCTCAGCACTGTGAGCATCAGGGACTTTCAAAAGATGTTTTATTCAGTAAAAATCTTGTTCATTTACCAGTGTGTTTTGTGCCAAGTAGACAGAGTTGTCTCCTCTCCTCAGCTGTGAAATTAAAACTGTGGGGAGAAAATAACGCTGGAGGATGTCACAGAAGCGCTGTGAGGGGAAATATGTGGCTGACCTTATGTGTGCATGTACATGTGTGCAATGACGCATGCACAAACAGTATGTTTGTGTCTGAACACACTCACATGTTTAATGCATGATGCTATACTGATATTACAGTGTGCAGTGTGCAGTGTACAGTATGTACTGTGGCACTGTGTATTTTTAAGTGTTCTAGTGAGGCCTCTTGTTGTCTTTACTGTATAATTATGTGTGTTTGTATGTGTGCTAGATTGAGTGAATACAGTCATTCTGACCTTCATTATAGGACCACACAGAGATGGCAGGCAGGGGTCAAACACGCTCTGGTGGGAACTGGTGGCAGTGGTGGGAAGGAGGTAGACTTTATTAGCGATTAGCGCAGAGCCCCAGGAGGAGCCATCTTCAATTACTGCACACAGCTCGCTTCACAAGCCATCAGCAGAGGTTAACTGTACACTACTAAGCTGCAGATAACTTCAGCGGAGAGTTGGAAGAGCTCAATGGGTGATGGAGCTGTGATTTGCTCCAAGGGTTGCATTGCCAGTAACGATACAACTGGTTCTGAGGGAAAAAGTGGGATACGCACAACGAAATGTCAACATGTGAAGTATTACCTCTCATCTTTGTGTTTTCCTCCATCTATTTGCCACCTGTCCTCTTCTCCCCTCTCCTCTGTTCCGCTCTTCAGGATGCAAGTGTCAGCCTGTAGATTACCGTAGCTGTGTTGCTCAAAACCCTCATCTGAGTGCTTCACCGTTGTGAACAGGCTAATTTCCCGTTTCCATGGTCACAGAAAAAGCTGTCAATCTCAGTATGTCAGAGGTTATAACAGCAAAGCCGTCTATTAGAACACTCAACATGCACCATCTACACATACATTCACATGCGCACATGAATGCAGAACAAAAAAGGATGCACGCACACTGTGCTCATCTCAGGCAATTTTGTGCAGAGATAATGACACCGGAAGAGTTTGGTCCCAGGATGTTTGCTGTTGACGTATTTTTGAGTTAATACTTCAGCAGATGTGCATTTTATCAAATCATGCGTAGTGTGTTTGTATTTTTTCAGACTCCGTCTGCTAAAGTCTGCCAGCCATATCTGTGTAGTACATTATGTTCAAAAACATGCATGGGAAGCATGATATTAAGCATGAAATTTCATCTTTTGTATATAGAAAAACATCAAAACATATGCCAAAGATATGAGATTCCTCACAGTAGTCACCACAATTTTGGCATTGCTTTGGTATGGATATTAGCAGAATGCTTTATTTAGATGCAATGTTTTTGCACTATGTGCTAATACAGACTAGATACTGACAGTGAGTAAATATATCCTTAAATATATCCCCTGTTCACAAAGTCCATAAAGAAATGGTTTTAGAGTCTGCTGTGTTAGGAATTAACTGGCCGTCTTAGGGTCCTGACTTCAACCCCACACAACGCCTTTGAGGTGACCTGGAATGGTAACTGTGAGTAAGGTCAACAGTTGACTTCACTAATACTCTTACGGCTGAATGGATGCAAATCCCTGCAGCCAGTTTGTGACTGTTGACATATTCCACAATCACACAGGGGTGTTAACTTTTGGTGTTATTCTTGCATCAGTGGATGGATTTTAACTCATAATCATGTAACTAATGATGCTCATTTACATTTTTTCAAGCATTTTAGAGACTTCTTGTCCGACTTGAAAGTTACATTTTAGAGTCTGTACCTGATCTTGAAAACAGCAGCCGGGAAAATAGTCCTGCCAAAATGTCCATTAGCTGTTCATAACCTTTAGCTGCAGATGTCTGTCATTGTCTTGTGTTTCTGTCAGCTGTACTCTGACTTTGGCCTGTCTAAAGTTCACATCCCCCAAACTTCTCAAAATATTCATCCTGATTCTACCAAGGAGGATAAAAATATCCATCCGCCCATGTGTGGATCCTTTGGGTTTCCAAGTTAGAATTAGGACAAGAGACAAACATAATGAACAGAAGCAGCAGTAACTTCATCCACTGGAAATGGAAACAAAGAGAGAGCATGGAAAAAGAAAGGAGGGGGAGAAAAAACTTCTCATTGCTTACTTTGAGAGAAGCTGCTACCCCTGGGAAAGTTGTATTTTTCTTTTATCTGAATTAGTTCTCACTGACTTCCTAATTGCAGCTTAAAAAGACACCAATGATAGTCACAGTTGAAGCACTAATTGCTGTTTCTCAATACAATGAGACCAATGTCAGCTATTACTCCTTGAGGGGAAACAGCTTGTTTAAGTCAGCAGATCATATTTCATTTTGTCTTTTTGTTGAAATGCAGATTCCACACTGCCCTGACAGCAGGCCTTGAGGTTTATGTATTGAGAGCCAAATACAACAGTCTGCAAGCCAGTGACGTGTTTGGTGTCAAGAAGAGGCTCAACAGCAGAGGCTGACCTCTCAGTAATCCATAAACATCTCAAACACAAACACACACATGCTCACAGAGAACCCAATCCCCTTTTCCTCGCATGGGACTAAAGACAATTGGATTAACACTTGAACTGTTGGGATTCTTTCCTTCACAGCTTACAGCACCTGAAAGTGCTGTAACAGTGTCATCCTGCATGACAACAGAAGTCTAACAAATGAGAGATGTGCATTTCAGAGTGCAGAAATCCGTGGTGAAAAGAGATTGCCTCTGACCACAGAAAAACCCCAAGTCCAGATTGAAAGAAAAATAGCTCCCTTTTCCTCCAGAAAGCATTTTCCACCTGGTTAAACCTCACAATCTACTTCGATGGAAGCAGAACGGTAAAAGCTGCTCCTCAAAGACAAGACGGGCGAGATCAAAGCTGGAACAGCGCTGCAGGAGAGCAGTAACCACAGCAGCACAGGATGTTCTGTCCCGACACACACGGAGGCCACAGTCCCAGAAACAGAAATTCTCTCTCTCTCTTCATGGCAGGAATACATTATGTCGCAGTAAAGCATCAAGAGCACGAAGAGGAGCAGTGTCTGATTGCTCAATTCATCCCTCGGGTTGCACACTCAGGGCTAAGGTTTGCAGATGTATTCAGAGCTGGCAGCGTTTGGGTCGGTTCAGTGCCAGGCAGCCCTAAATTTCGGAGTGACCTTTTGCTCACTGCCTGACAAGTTTGTGAAAAGGTTTGGCTCTCTCGCTGACAGATCCTGGGTGATAACTGACTCAGATGCACACCAGAAAGCAAAATGAAGGCAGAGAGGACAAAAGGAGAAAGGAGGGAATGGAGAGAAATGTGGAAATGAGGCTTGTTTAGACTTAACATTGTTTAGTTTCACGCTCTCTTGTCATTTCAGGGATATGACAGCTCAGACAGAGCATAAAACCAAAGTCAGAGCTGGTAATTGGGAAGGGCAAAAGGCTCTGCGAGTGGTCCGTCATTTGTCTCATCCAATCTTGAGGAGGAACTGCAAAGCCTTAACCACAGCTTGTCAGACAAAAATCTCTCCTTTTTTCCCCTCTTTTCTTGCCTTTTCTCACTTCATCACTCCAACGCTGCAGCGCTGTAAGCGTGCTTCTGAAAAGAGTCAGAGTTGAGTCGCTCTGGCACCCCATGCCATCTGGCCTCTCCCCTCTGTGGTAATACAGACATCAGTGAATGACAGCGTGTGAACAGCTTCTTGTGGATTTAGAGGGATTGCGCATCAATAATTGGTGGCCACATAACATTGGAAATCTAATCAGCCCTGTTTTATCCTGCATTTGTTTTCTCAGAGGCACTCACTAGAGGAGTTTGAGCAATAAGAATGTGAGGAGGGCACTTGAGGACTCTCTGTTACTTCAGCAATTCACAGGCAGCAGTTTCCCACCTCAAAGCTGCGAACCAACATAATTAATACTTGAGGAACCTGGGTGTCTGTTCTTTTCCTCTCTTTGTTCTGCTCCTCTGTTTAATTCTCTCTTTACACTCTCACATAAGTTTGTTGCCTACAGGTTTTCATTAGGGCTTGTCATGCTCTGTCCCCAGAGGTTGCCATATTGTTGGTCCAACAGCCTGTTATGATGAAACCCCAAGTGTCCAAAAACATCCCAGTGGACTGAAAACAAATGTCCATTGCTCTGAAGACCAATTGGTCCGAAAATTAACACTCTCCCTGCAATTGTTAGTTAAGTGACTGCCCTGTCCATGGTGCTGAATCAGCTGTTGTTTTTGTCCTTGATAGGCTTTCAAAACAGAAACTCTGCCCTCCAGGGCAAGTTCTTGTTTCCCGAATAACAGAAAATCACAACACACGGAATCTAAGAATCAAATGTATCACAGACAAGCAAGATTTTATATGTTCTAAATTCAAAAGCCAATCATAGGCAAAGAAACCTAAAACCACTAGCCCAGAGCAAACTTTTGCATTAGCGTAAGCAACATGTGTTCGCTAATGGCAGTTACAAGCCAACAAGCTAACAAACTACCACATGACATAAACATTAAAAAATGCCGCTCATCTTATGATTCTGGTATGTCTGCTAATTGTCCATTTTGATGCACATCTGAGTCTGGGCCTGAATGATGCTGAAGCATGTACGGCTGAATCTCTCCATATTTCCCTTATGCTAACATTAGCCATCTTGACACGCGCTGCTCATTCACCAACAAGCTAGTGCAAGCAGTGGTGGTGGTAGGCCATGCACAAGGCCCGTGATGACTGATCCAGAATTTCTCAATGAGGAAGAAAGACCAGTTACAGATCAGAAGTTTTTTGATTGTTTTAAATTTTTATGTAGTAAAACAATGTTAAACAAAATAATATATCAGTCATATTATCAAAACGTGTCAGGAGAGGAACTTTAAGACAACTATTCAGCCTTTGTGTGACCTAAAGAAGTATTTTTTAAAAAAAGGTCAGGTCACCTGTGCTTTCTTATTTTATCCATCAGTTTTTTCTACCCCTCTCCTGCCCTCTGTCCTTTAATTTAAATTTGAAAAAACTTGACACCTCTACTCCATCATTATATATGCCCCTTTCACTGCCTTTCCATTACTGTCTCAGCACTACACTCTTTCTCCTCCGCTCTGAGGAGTCCTATTTTGTTGCGAACACAGCCAAAGGCCCTCACTCCCCCCTGTGTTCCTTTGCAATCTCATTTTCCCTCTTCTACTGCTGGAACATTTTGATTTGAATGCAGAACTGCAGCTTTCTCAGTCTCGGTCTAGCTGCGGGCCGCCTATTAGATCAAGGCCTTTTGCTTTTTCATCTTTAGACAAGCAGAAGAAGAGGAATCTCCCCAGTTCCTTGACTGAACAGTGCCGAGAGCTGCCCGGCCTTTTGGCTTTACCGAGCACATCATCAAACGGACTGTGAGAGGGAGGAAAGGAACAAGGGCGATTGAGGAGCAATAGACAGAGCTGAGATCAAGGTCCCGACGGAGGCCAGCACTCCCACTCGCTCCACGCTGATGACTCACTGAAAGGATATCTGCTGGTGAAAATCTCACCTCCTGCTACTCTCAAGCACAGAGTTCTCTGTGTGACTATGCAGCATGAAAAACCATCTATCATCATCATCATTATCATCATCATCATATCACATTGAGTAAGCTAAACACACATTCGGTTTGGTGTCTGCCACAGATAAACACAAATGTGGAGTACCAGGCCCTGTTTGATATGTTTATCTTGTATGATGTTACCTTGAACATGTTGATAAGAAGGCAACATGAGTAAAAAAACTAAAACACCAATAAGCACTTATTTGAGGTTAGTGTGCAAGGAAGCCTCCCAGAATGCACGAGGGCAAAATGTGGTTTAATGTGTTCCTGCAATGTTAATGCTGTTTCTGTGCTTTTTGTTTCCAGACTTTCATTACTGTCATATATTTCTTATGAGCAAATGACAAATTCCTATCACTAATGCAGTAGTTAACCATTTCTCTCTTGTTCAGTCGTTCTCTTTGTGGTCTGAAAGCTTTTTTTTTTAATCTTTTTTGCTTAGAATAAGTGTCATAATGCAAATGTGTTTCGGTATTTAAAATAAATAAATAAATGAAACAACCTCATGACACCAAAATGTTGTGAAGGTTTCTCAATGACCTCTTATTCATTTATTTTTAAATCACATTTTCAATAGTAATGTGTTGCAGATGATAGGTTTATGTTTTGAGTTCATCCTAAAAAGTCTTGAGCACTATCCACTAAACTGTGAATAAAATGGCACTTTTGCAGGTTTGGATTCTCATTGCTGTGGTTGCACTTCACAACTTTTTCAGCAATTTTTATCAGTCATCACATCACCATGAACACTATGAACCAATAGGGAAGAGGAAGTTTTTTGAAATATGCTTACAAGGCAACAAACCGCTCCTTCTGTCATCCTGCACCTAAAAATGGATCACCTCAGCTGGCACGTTTCATTAATCGGCTTGTCTGCTGTAAGTCCATGGCAGACAGCAACACTCTTAACCTTTCTCATCTTGTTTTAACACACTTCTCACACACTACCACTAACACGCTATTTACAACTGTTTTCCTGAAGGCTTTTGTTGTTTGTACTTGGTAGAGTTTAATGAACCAATATGACAAGCCCAAACAAAGGCAGTAACAAAATTTTTACTGGTTGTAAATATACACTTGACATTGTTACGGTTGTGTAACAGTTAGAGACCATGGAGGAAATGGGCCTAAATGTTGCTGCAGTGACGTTGTAATGAGTCTTTGGTGGAGTTCAACACATCTGTCATTTGTCAGCAGCACCACCCATAAAGGTCAGGGGAATTTTTCAGAATAAGCAGCACGCCGAGTTTTCAAGCCCCCACAACTGATTGCACTTGTGGGTGTCTGCGGTGTCTGTGGGAGGGTGACTGATGGCCCTGAAAACCAGATAGGTATAGACCATTAACTCTGAGTGTAAAGGGAAAAAACAGGCTTTGAGGAATGGCTCTCATTCCGGATGATATGGAGCTCAGCTAGAAGGCTGTGTCCATCTAGTGTCCGGACATGGTAACTGTAGCATTCATCTGACAGAAAATAAACTGTTACTTAGTGTGTTACTGGAACATACTGTGGTTTCCTGTGCTGAAAATACAAGTAGCTCTGTGAAATGTGACTCAGTTCTGTTGTTCATCAGTGTGACTTTATTCTTCTATTGTTAGCTGGCAGCTGTGCAGTGACAAGCTGATTATGTGGAACAGCTTTGTCAGTCACAAAAAAGGAAAAACGTCAATCATCAGAGTGTCTGGTTTTAACCACCATTTTATTTGGCATAATTTAAAATCATCTTACTGTTAGTTCATTTATACAAATATGTTTTTGTTATATATAAAACAATTACAGATTTCTACAAATCAAGTTCCCAGTGTAAAAGCGTAGTACCACGCACACGGTAGCATACAGCTCCGGGACACAGGCGGATCCCACAGGTGTATGTTCCACTTCAACAGCATTATCTGAGTGAAATCAGGACACGGCAAAAAAACAAACTCACCACAGTTGACAGTTTGACATATTATGCACTTACATTCAACCCTCCACACACCTATCTGGGAAATTTTTTACACATCCTTTGGCAGATCTCAAACCGCATCGCCGTTGTTACACAAAATCTTCTGCTCGTGTTGCGCTTCGGTTACTCTAGACTTTACACAGGCCACAATCTAGTCTGACTTATAATGCACTCTGCTGGAGTGAGTAAATGAAAATAACTATAGTAAAAGGGTTGCTGGTATTACTGGCAGCTGTAAGCACAAATTGGCAACCAGTCTTTACTAAAAAAAAAAAAAAAAAAAAAAAAAAAATTATAAAAGGTATAAAAATCTTCAGATGTGACAAGGCACGTTACACCAATGCAGCTTCTGCTAACTGTATGTGCAAGCTGTGCTTGTGCCTTTCCATCACTGCAACGTGCAATGCAGGAATGTAAACCACAATCTGTTAAGAGCTGTGGGCCACGAGCACTCCGTTTCATGTGCTCCGTTTCACAAACCAACACAGACTTGCAGCGCAAGATGTCAGTTTAGCACCTGTGTCTTTCAAAGAGGGTTACAAGAAGAGTGTTTACTGGCAGAATGCTTTTAAAACAAACAAAAAAAAAAAGCAAACATGAAACTCAGTTGGTAGAACCTGCATTTTAAGGTTTTGTGGCACTTGCATCACTATAATGAGAACCTTTGGATTTGACAAAGGAGCGCTACTATGGTCTTTGGTTTAGATAAGGCACCTGACCAAATAAGAAACTCCTTCCATTGTAGATAAACTGTTTTTACTTGAAATATTAACTAGGCAGCTACAACATGGTGGTTCTTCCAAAAAGAAATGACATTCCACTAACCAAGAAAATATAGGAAAATAAGTGAATATAGCCTAGCACAAGCCAGTTCAAAAATATTCTGGTATGATATGCTGTACTGAGTCAATTATGCAGTGGTCATAGTCTGCTGACCTTAAATTTAAGGCAACATAATCAAAAATGGGTGCATTATGGTCTTCTGGTTTTATCAAATCTGAGTATTAACTATAACACACAAACATCTTACTGATCAAATAAACATAAGCTATTACAAAAAATATATTCAACTTTGGCCATAACCGCACTTGTAGGTTAAAAACATTTGAGAAAAAAAAAAAATCATTTACAGAGTAAATTCAACATTATTAGACAAAATAAAGTCTCTTTGACACCCACCCCGTCAAAAAGTAATTCTTAGGCATGTTTTAATGGCACTCGGTGTGAGCCTCAAGAGTTAAGACGTAGACAGAGGAGACCTGTACTACATGACTTCCTGTTGTCAGCTTAAGGGATCCTGTACCAGTGTGGGTTAATTTGGCTGAGGCCTCATAACACCTGCTCCTCTATTACTGAAGAGGGCAAATGGTTGGCTGCTTTTAATGGGCCTCGCTTATCTTCAAAGGCCTACTGGCTCTTCCATGCGTGGCAGCGAGAGAGCAGTGCAAGAGGCTGAAAGGGCAGCCTGCCAGACAGCTCTAACATGCCAGACTGAGCACAGGGGGGACTGCAGCTCGAGAGTTTAACCTCTAATCTGTGCATACTGGTTATGGGGTACTGGCATTTGTCGGAGAGTCACCACACCTTGTCTGGACTCAAGCTGCTTGAAATTAAAACTTGTTTACCCTCTACTTGGCTGTTTAATACACCTACATAGGCAAGTCAAAGCATCTTGATGGTGACGTTGCTCGAGACTCTTGAGATGCAACCTAGGTGAGAGTATGAGGTAGTCATTATTTCTCCACCTGAACAAAGGCAGATCTCTTCTCTCCAGTCAAACAGGGTAGCTTGGTTGGTTGGTTTGAATGTTATTATGGCTTGTGACAACCATGATCAGCATTTTATAAGGCAAAGCAGAGAAGCTATAAATCTAGAACAGGTGTAAAATTGGGAAAAAAGTGTAAATATCAAAAGTTAAAATGTAAGAAAAATAGAGGAGATATGGTCAGTTGCCCCCATTTCGGCATAGTCACTTTGGTGATGATGGCAATGGAGTGAAATCCTCCTGGAGATGAATAAGGAAGAGAGGAGTAACAGAGGAGCTGAAAACAAAGTCTTAACTGCAGGAGGTGGTTTGTCGGCAGCCAGATGACAACCTTCGTTCCTCAGCCTTCCTTTGCATCCGTGGATCTCCATCATCCCTCTTCACAGTCCAAATCTGGGAACGATTCATTACAACAGCACACACTTCTTGGTGTTCTTTTTCGTTACTGGATACAACACCGCCCTCACAGCTTCAGCAAACACCTCCCTGACGCCATCCTGCAGCAGAGCAGAACACTCCATGTATTTAACGGCCCCAATCTGCTTAGCCAGGGAGCTGCCCTGTTGCTGGGTGGTAGGGGCCAGGCCCTGCTCCTTCAGCTTCTTCACTGTTTCTGCATCACTCCGCAGGTCCCTCTTGGTGCCCACCAGCAGGATGGGCACGTTGGGGCAGTGGTGAGACACCTCTGGGTGCCACTTGTGCCTGACATTGGCATGGGAGGAGGGGCTGCCAATGGAGAAGCAGATGATGAAAACGTTGGTCTGGGGATAGGACAGAGTGCGCAGGCGGTCATACTCCTCCTGGCCTGCTGTGTCCCACAAGTTGAGGCTGACAGTGCGGCCGTCTACGCTCATCTGAGCACTGTAGTTGTCAAACACTGTGGGGATGTACTCTTCAGGGAAGGCATTGGTGGTATATGAGATGAGTAAGCAGGTTTTACCAACTGCCCCGTCACCCACCACCACACACTTAATGGTCTGCATCCTGCCTACGACCACTGGGGCTGCAGCACCTGACAACAGAAAAAAGGGCACCTGAGTTACCTCTAACCACAATGCTCCACGCTTTGTGGGGCTAACTGAAGATTTTCATGGCCAATGATGGGGACAATGATTAATGTGCAAATGGCAAAGGTCAAAATGTCGGCCAGTTGCTTTGGGACATTTTTTTTATGGTGTTACAATTTTACATCCATCTAGGTTAGCAGGCAAGCTAACCGCCGCCAACGTTAGCAGCACATCGACGTAACGTTAATTACCGTTATCGCTAACATTACATGGTTTAGCTACAATTATAGCCGTTCACGGATTAACACCTTCTGTAAAGTTTACTAAACTCATCCGTGAACAACGGACAACAAGTGAATCAAAAGTGAGACTTTTATTCCCCGGTGTTATTATTTCGTACTGTTCACTTATGATACTAGGCGTTCCCCCAGTGGCTAGCATCAAGCTAAGGAACTAGCGCATATGGTGGCTAACAAGCTAACTAGTTAGCAAACAAGTTGAAAGTTTATTTTCAAGCCACTTCTCGAAGAGGTCTGTACCTGGCCCGATAGCCCCCCACAAGTTACCCTAAAAATTCTACTATGTTCTCATGTATGTCTTATAAGTGGTAGTTTGCTGTAAGAATGAAATTTGAAGGATTTTGCGACTTACCGCCACTTGGCTTTCGATCTCTTTTTGCCTGGTATAGTCAATCACAGCCGCATCCGGGGAGCTGTCCATTACGTGAAAATCGACATACGGAAACAGTGCATACTGGTAGTTGTAGTTTTATTTTGTGACGGTCACTTATGCGACACTAGATGGCGTTGTTAAGCTGTTTTGCCTTCCAATTATTATTTTTTTTCCTACTTCCAAGTGGCCTGTGTTGAAAACGACACAAGACAGAACAAAACACTAAAAGTTAAAGTTAACGGCACCAGTAGGCCTAGAGGAAGGTCAACTTTTGCACATTTGGCTGCAACTGCAATTATGATAGAAAATTAGTGTCTGATTGTCAGAACAGTTTGGTCATTTGTCTGCTAAGTACTGAGAGCTTTCATTTAGTAGCATGCAATCTCTTTGAAAATTCCTGATTCATATATGTACAGAAGCAAAATCTTATAAGCCACAAAAGTGAAAGTCTACTCATGCAGTATGCCCAATTTTAGTTTCACTGATGCATTAACATGTAAATAATATTTTGATGTAGCTGGTCAAAGTGGAGTTAAATGTTTATTATTTTTGGTAAGTAGCTTTAACAGTGCCTCATATTTTAAATGATCTTGTATTTTGTATGAAAAATCTTAATCTACAAATCTACAGCTGTCATTGAAAAATTAAGTCAAAATTACAATATATGAAATTAATTCATAAAGTATGAATATAAAGTAGTAGCCTAGGTAATGTATATATTCAGCTAAGATACATCTACCTCTATTTTTGTAGAGCATTTGAGTAAATGTACTTGGTTACTTTCTGCAGAAGTTTTCAGTCACTCATAAATCTGTGCCTCTCATCAGGGTCATATTAAACTGTTCAACTTTTGACTGGAGTTTGGCAGGGTATTCTCCCCTCAGCGAGAACCCTTTATGTCTTTCTGTAATGCAAAGATAATATCAGAAAACTTTATTTTCGATGAATGTGACCCTTGGCCATCATGATAAGCAGTTAAAAATACATTGCACCTTGCAAAAACCACAGGTTGTATAGCCTAACCATGTCTCTCAAATGTGACAAGTGTGAATGATGACAGTGTTCATGAACCTTACTATCCATCTAACACAGAGTGAATGCATGTCTGCCGACTGGCTTTCTGCTCTCACTTTTCCCTTTCTCCTTGACTTGCTACAGTCTCACTTTCAAATGCCACAGTGTGTCACTGTATGAATTACCCTACATACAAACAGGCCATAAACAATCCTCTCTCCTGTCCCCTGGACCTCATCCGCTCTTGGGTCAGCAGTGCTCTTAAAGTCCATACATCACTCGTTCACTTTCAAACAAGTCATTATTCTGTCTACGCCAGTGCTTTCAGATCAACACAGAATACACGGAGGCAGCTAAAAGAGGGATCACTTTATTTAGGCTACTCAGTCCTGCACCCCTGGAGACCTGTTGATGATGTCACCTCCATACACTGAGGCAGGTTAAGAGGCCAGCGCTGACCGACAACCACACACTCAAGAGCACAAAGAAGCACCGGTTTATTGCTTTTCCCAAGAGGTTCTGGCGTCACTGCAGCCTATAAAGAGAGAATTCACACTGGGACCCTACACCCACAGTCACCCTCTACCCCAACCCTTGCACCCCACTATTCTGCCAGGAGATTCCCTGGAGGGTCTGTAGCATTTCCATGACAACAGGCACTGACAGAGATGGGGGTGACTGTGTCAAGAGAGTGCAGTTCAGAGAGAGGGAGGGAGAAAAATGAGGGTGACAGGAAGACAGGACAGCAGGATGCAAGAGCAGCACTCAACGAGGAAGAGTCGTGACCTTGAAAGTGGCAGGTGTCAGAATGCTCGCCTGAATAAAAAACTGAGAGGATCAGTTGTGAAAACATGTATCAACAACCCAGACAAGTAACTTTAAATACATCTGAAAAGCCTCTTTCTATAAGACATACACCAAAAATATTCAGATCACCATTTTTATTCATCATCTCTTGTTCATAAATCCACATAATACAGGGAATAACAGCCAATGCTATTCAATAAAGTTATAGAATCTTTTGACATAAAATAAAAATGGAAAAACATTTCAGTAATTATCTCCTCAAGGCCTCGTCTTCATTTTGTAAAGTGCATCAGAACGATGAGGCCTCTCAACAAGAGGACGAAGAGTTCATTATTGTACCAAGGTCAGTTCAGACTGTAAGGCAGCCAGCTGTGAGGGTCACAGTATTCAAACATTTGGACAATCTTCTACATTAAAACAAAAATGTTTCCATAACAAATAGATTTCAACTTTCCAAAATTGCTTTTTTTTTTTTCAAAGCACACTTGTATTGACAAGGCACAGTAACTTGGTTGTTTTGTACAGACTCTGATTAACCTGTTCTACAAATGAAGAGCTACTCTAAGATGGGTATTCTTGTGTTGTCCTATTGCCTGCAAAGGACACAGATGAGCATAAAAAGAGGTAGGATTTGGAGGATCTAGGACTCTGGTATATTTGAGACTCTGAATATTTGAGATGAAGTGTCCCTGACGCTTCCAGTGCAGCTCCCTCTCACAAATGTTGAACCGAAGCACTCAAAACTAATCTATGAGCAGATGACCTACAGCTAAGACCAGACCTGACTAAAGTCTCATTCTCTTCATGAGCACTTTGTATTTATGAGACTGAAATGCAGAAAGGCATTAAAAAAGTAGGACGTATGCACTTCCATCACCTCCACAGTGGCTGAGCTGCAGCAGCTCGAGGCATTTTGGGCCCAGGTATCCGTGAAGCTGTGGGGATTTTGGAGCTAGCAGGGGAGGGGCTTGTGCTTGTTGTCTTGGCAGTTTTGTTTCGGGCTGCTGATATGACAGCTGTGCGGATGGTCTTGGCCGTGGCGGAGGACGGGCTGTGAGCAGTGCGAGGCTGGGAGGGTGCCTGAGACTCAGAGTTAGGGGCGACTCGTTTTGACACACGGAGAGGGCTTCCTCTGATGAAGGTTGGCTGAGTGCTGCCTGAGACCTTCTCTGGGACAGATTTGTCTGAGGTCCTGCGGGTCAAGGTGGGCTTTCCAGGAGTCTGCTGCTCACTTACAGACCTCTCCCGTGTGCTATTACTGCGTTTCACCTCTGTTTGAACAACAGCAGGTCGCGTGACTGGAGATGAGCGCATGGATATGCTGCGAGGGGCGGACAGCCGGCTGGCATTGGGTGGACTAGCGTGGGCTGAGGCTCCATTGGAAGGCTCAGTTTTGGAGCGCACCCTGGGAATGCCTGTAATATTGGAGGGTCCTGTACGTGACGCAAGTCCTCTTTTGGCCCCTATTCCACTGCGCACAGGGATCTTCATTGTTCGAGCCTCCTCCTTTGATGTAGGAGACCCTGGAGTTGTCCCCTCTCGAAGGTCAACGTCCCTCTCCTTCCTCCACTTGGAGCAGAGGCTTGGAGCAGGTCGTGGGAGTGGAGAGGTCGGGGGTGACAACACATCATACGATCGGAGTCCTTTCACCAGAGTGTGGCACTCCAGTGTTTCACCCACACGAGAGTACGACCTCACCATCTCCCTCTCAGGACAGGGAAGGTCCGAGTACTCCTCGGGCTGCGATTCGCTGAACTCTGGTAGACTGGAGGGCATCCAGTTCTCCTTCACAGGTGTGGTCGCTGCTTCAGTGTGAGTGTGCTTTGTTAAACCTGCATCAGGCATCACAGCACTTACTGTTACGGTGGGGTTCTCGGTCAGCGTGTCTCTCTCTGGAGCATTTACAGATGACTGTGATTGACTATCAGATTTCGGATACCTTAACGATGCAGCCCTGGTTTCACTATGAGACGGTATTCCGCTTGTATGAAGAGAATGAGGTACAGACTCAAAACAAGAGCCATTAGATTTACTCTGAACAGGGCAAGCACTGTCTGTCACTGGCAGGCCAAATCTATGTCTATGAGAGGAGGTTTGACTTTTAACAACAACGACAGGTGTATTAGATGATGTAGCAGCAGAGTTTGTGACGGAACTGGGTGAAGATTCAGTGCCACTTGAAATCATGTGTTCATGTGAAATCTCAGCATCTGTTTCATGTCCTTTTGCCTTTGATTGGCCTGACAGCAAATATGAAATGCTCTCAGGCCTGTGTTGCTTGACTGTGAAGCTCCGTCCATGCTGAGAATGACTAAATGTAGCAACGCGTGCTTCCTGAGCTGCAACCATTCTCCCGTTAGCAGCTGTGCTTTGCTGAGACCCGCTTCCTCTATCTTGAGCAGGTTCTTGGTCAATGGGTGAACATGTGCCGTCAGTCTCTGGGGAGCTACAAAGCACAGTGGTGGTCTCGTGATCCGAGGAACTGTTAGAGTGATAACTGGCGGACGTCGGGCTGCTGCCCAGCTCAGGGAAGCTCTTGAGCAGGGAAGAGTTATGACTGTCATTTTGGAGGTGATGGGAAAGTCTACGGGAGTCAGAGTGTCTGAGGCTCCTTCGACTCCAAGTGTAGCTCAGGTTCTTCTCCAGGAGTTTCTCCAGCTCATCTTGGTTCTCCTGAGTGTGAGGCTCTCTGGCGAGGCTAAGGCCCAGGTCCAGCCCCGTGCAGACAGCCAGGGAGCGACGCTTCTCCCCCATCTCACGCTGACGCTCCAGACGTTTCTGCTCCTTCAGCTCCCGCTCTGCATTCTCCTGTAGAAACACAAAAAGAGACATTTATTTTTCAATGACTACTGATATCTAATGATATCTAACTAATGATATCTTCAATGATCTAACCTGGACAGCTTTTTGGAAGCGGTGACAAAATGAATGAAAGACCCTGCAGGCCTCCTCTAGTTTGAAGGTGCTGTCATCTTCACAGAAGAACTCCACCAGAGCCTGACTAGACATCCTCATGCCCTCCACCTCATCCTCTGCCTCCTTCAGACGCTCCTCCGCCACCTGCACACAGGCACAGTTTGTCACCTTTTTAAAACCAGTTCTCTGCATTTTGACTCTTGTGCATATTAATCCCCCACAGCGGTTGATAACTGTTAGATGAAGTTTTAACATATTACAGACTGTGTTTTATACCTCGAGGAAAGGTTGTGTTTGCTGCTGAATCTCTGCCTCTGTCTGAATGTTTGCCTTGAGGGCCGCTACTCTGCATTTTAACTTGGATAAGTCCTCCAGCACAGACTCCTCACACAACCTGCAGAGAAGAGGAGGGAATTTAATAAGTTACAATCAGAACTGCACAAAAAAAGCAGTGTAACCTGTTACGAGAAAGGTCTCAGGACAGAAAAAGGTAACATATGAATGCAAAATAAGTTTGAGTTTTTTTTTTTTAATTCACTGACTTCAGTTCCATTATTTATACACAAAAAAAAATGCAGAGCATGATATTCTTTACATTTAAAACAGAGCGAGGCTGGTCGTTCCATGGCAGAAAAACTCTCCAGCAGAGCTTTAATATTGGCTTAGAGTATCAATGTTGTCATGACCCACTTTAACTCACAGGTGGGCGTCTTGTTCTGATTCAAGAATGCAATAAATTTACATTGTGTTTGTTTTAGCAGACTGTCGGGGTGTGTTGCTCTTATTAAGCGGGGCTTGCATGTTCTCAGACACAGTCTCTGTGGGATCTGATGGGTCTCTGAGTTTAGGGAAGAGACTGACCTGGAGGCGGAGCCAACATGGCCTAGTTGGCTGGGAAATGTCAGTAAACTCTGGTCCTTTTTCACAGCTTCCTGCGGAGACAAACACAAATGATTATCTAGTTATTGTTTCGAAAGAAGCAACACGTCATTTGTGAATGTTGATAAAATCATATGCTCTGTGGAGCAGTCTGGCTTGAGGGTTATGAGAGACTGCTGTCCTCTAAATACATTGTGGTCAGACATGCTAGAAGGGTTCAAAGGATAAACAGATCCGTTTTTATTTATTTTCCTAAATCAAGCATGTTTTAATGCATGTCAGAATATCAAAGCTGGGCTGTGTTGATGATTTAACTCAAAATGTATAGATTTTCATGATCCCGTGTTTTTTTCTCATTTAGTTTTTCCTTGCCACTGTCACTACTTGCCTGCTCTTGTGGGATATGCTGTCAGTGTTGCTGTTAA
>JAQLOL010000026.1:10136673-10148521 GCA_029783665.1 Naso thynnoides | reverse complement strand
TAAGTCAATGTAAATGTGTGAGGTCAAGACCTGCTCTCTATATAAAGAGTTCTCAAACAACTTAAGATGTCATTTGGAGCTATACATTTTTAATTTTCTTGACTTTACTTTTTGTGCTCTCAGGTGAAGATCAAACTTTTGATTTATTTATTTAAAGAATGACATTTATCTGTTTTTGCATATTAATTCAATTTGTGCAAAAAAAATGTGCCACAACATGCTTGAAATCAGCAATACTGGCATTTTTTCACAAATAACTTTACTCATAATTCACATCCTCTTCCTACACTGACCTCATTTCAACAACTAACTCACTGTATTCCTGTTATTTTCTTCACTAGTTATTGGATATTAATGGTTAGGGTTAGGATATCCTCTTAATCCACCTTAAATTCAGATCTTACCATCGCTACAAAATGCAGGAGATTCATGCCCGGCTTATTGGCTTTGGTGTCCGCCAGTTTGAGCAGCGATGAAATACGGAAACCAGCGGCATTCCCTGCATATCCACCCTGAGAAGCCACATACAAGGTCAGAATAACACATACGCTCACAACATGTGACAACTTTAAACAAACAACGATAGAAAACCCAGGTGCACAGTCAGAGTGACGTCCCTGAGCACACGCCCAGACCCCATAGTGTCTGGTGTATTATATGAAGATAAAAAGGTTGGGTCTCTGCTTTGTCAGATTCAAGAAAAGAAAGGGAAACAAATAAAGTAAAGAAGCACTTACAGCATTCATGTAGTTCCCCGCTTTCAGCACCAAACGAAGGATGGAGTGTAATTCAGGACAGCTCAGCAGTTCTGGGAGAGTCATAGACAGAGAAGCAATAGTATCCCTCAAGGTAATAATAACGAGTATTAATGTGACTGCAGTGGACATCGCCTTAAAATGAGTCAGCAACTTTGCTTTAATGAACTGACACTCAAGATGACTGGTGAACCAAACTTCAAAAAAAAAAAAAAATACTAATAGCGATTTTCCATAAATCAGATAGTTAGTCTGAAAGCTAACCTTTGTATTTGCTTTCTCTATCCATATTTTACCACTCCAAGCTAAACAGAGCATTTCAAAGGACCAACACAGAGCTCGATCTTTATAGTGGTGGAGCACACGACTCCCTGCTGCTAACATTACCTCTGGCCGCCTCCCTCAGACATCTGGCTGCCACACACAGAGAGGTCACAGCAGGGTCAAACTCTTGTTGCAGGATCATGGCATCCAGACGAAGCCGAAAACTAATGGAAGAAGAAAGAGAGGGACAGACGGATAGATGGATAGGGGTGAGTGAGGACAGACACAAAAAGGCACTCATCAATCATCAGTTAAACAAACACATGCCATCACAGAGTAAAGCGTGCGAGCAAGACAAGTGTCACACACACATAAACAGGAAAAGGAGCATTTGAGAGCCATCAGTTGGGAAGTACTGAGGATATTTTTGGTAATTGCATCCAGTCTAGGGCTGTGGGTTTACCTGGGGACTTCCACCAACAGCAGGATGAAAAGATCAGGCTCACCAAGCCAGCTCCGCTCCCCAACAAACCTCCTCAGGCGGGACTCCTGAGAGAGAACAGATGCTGAGTATAATTAAAAAAATAAACCTGGAATACTAACACTGACATGTTGTTAACAGACAATCCCAATATCTTTAAGCGTGGCCTTTCTCCGGAAACAGACCACATCATACAACACGGTGTAACAGCAAAACTTTTGATCATCCTAACCAAAGCCAGATGATGACTAAGAGAAGAGGCAGAGGAGGGGAGGAGGGCTGTCACTGTTGTATTTGTATGCCAAAAAAAAGCCACCTTACCTCCTCACTGTCAGGCAGCAATTTGCAGAGCTCCGTGAGCTTCTCCGCTCCGTAACGATCCCCAGCACCCTGCCTGACATCCTCAACTATCTCCTTAGCAGGCCTGTGGAAAAATACACATTTTTGGTATGACATCATTGTTAACATGCGATGAGGTTTTCCGCTTGACAGAAAGCATGACACTCCACTCTCCCCCTGAGAACACTCACGTTGTAGGCAGTATCTCAGCTCCTAGCTCTTTGTTTTGCCTTGATCATACAATATTTAGGCTTATCCCACTCTTATCAGTCAGAGCGTTGGGGTGAGAGGGCTGATTGACGCCACACTGGCGACACAAAGCGGCGTATCCACTGGGCAAATAAAAAGCAGACGTGCGGGGGAAAGGCTTTGGGGATGTCAAGGTGAAAGAGTAGAAACTGAACTGATTGTTTGACCTCTGACCTACTTCCTCTGAGTGACACATCTGTCCTCTATTCCAGCAGCTTTCCATTATTCTATCCCCTCCCCCTCATCCTACAGCCCATCACACAGGCTCACACTACATTACGTGCACGCTGCGCTACTGTGCATGGCTTTTATTCCCTAACATCCTTTCTTCATTTAAAGCTCAACATTCATATCCATTTTTAATTGTCCGGCACACACAGTTCAGGGCCGACCTCGTCTGACAATACAAAACCATATTTTGTTTAAACCACGCCCACATTTCAGCAGTAGCTTCAGAACAGAAGGCAAATAAGCTTCCACCGAGACAAATGTTTGCGTACTTTCAAAACCACTTTTACATAATAGCTTTCCCAACAAGTCTTGACAGATCTGGTTCGGGAATAAAACCGCACTTCAGTTGAAAGGTTCACAATTGAGCAGCCATTAACCTTTTAAGCACACGTGAAGGCATGACAACACAGCCACTCAGCACTTGTTTTCTACGTCTTTTGTATCAATATTTCTACATGCAGATGTTTTCTGGGTCACAGTTTTTAACATTAAAACATTAGTCATTATGTTCCAGACATTATTCTTTATGTTAGTGTGCCTTAACGATTATTAGACAGCCCTATTCATTACAAGAGGTGCAGCTTGTTTATTTCGCGAAAACATGTTAAACAGGCTTTAGGGGATGAATGACTACTAGACTGTGCACACCTCATATTAACAGGCGTCTGGGTGACCCGATCACAACTGGACAGCTCTAAGTCAGGTGTAAATGCACTTAATGGGTCTCTAACGCATCTTGAGATCTGATCGCTCAGACCTCCTCCTTCCGAGGTGGTCCGGCCGCATGTGGTCACATTCATTAAGAAGGAGGTACGCGAATGCGTCCCGGGCCACATTAAAGGAGTGCCTACATGGCTGGCGTCCTCCCAAAGTACACACAAAACACACTGTCTGAAGTTTATGAAAGCACTGTCTGTCTCAACTGATTTGACAAACATCCGCAGACTCCTTTTCAAATCATCCAACTGTAGAGGTGTTGATTGAAGAGAAATTTAATAAACTTTGTCAAATGGCTCCAGTGATTTTTTAAATCATTTACACGCCTTCTTGTAAATTTTGAATGCAAGTAAATGCATTCTATTATTTCTTTTCTCACAAAAACATCAGTTTGTCACTGTACCGGCTTGTCAGCTACATTGAACAGGAACCTGTTGTCTGACAGGTCCAACATTTAGCCTTTTCTTTGAACTCACTGTTCCAGCTGATGTTTTTCTATTTAAAGTAATGCCAATTTTTACAGATACAGTAAACAGGAGCCAACATAGGCTACTTCTTTGTTGCTCCCAGAGCCTCTTAAAAAAAACTGTGAACTTTGTAAAACACTGTCTAAGACAAATTTGCGATAATATGGGTCTTCTTGTAAATTCAGCAATTATTGTACATAAAGTTACTTCTTTGTAAGCTTGAAAAATGTGTCCGTTTGTCTCAGCACGATGCTGCTACTGTTGCCATTTCAGTTAAAAACAACATCACATCTGGTCTTCACAAACGGAAAGGGCTGGTTGTTATTTACATACAGAGCAGCAAAGTGAGATCCAATCACATGTGGTCACTCCAGACACATGTGGAGACGCATTGTAATGCCGAGTGTGAACTGACGTACTTAGAGTTGTCCACTTGTGATGGGATCACCAAGCATGTATGTTAATACCACGTCTCTGACAAGCCACCAGTGGGGTCTCCCTCTGCAGGGGGGAACTCTTCACATTAGACACTCTTTAAGGGTGTCAGCAGGTGTCAACTCTGACTTCTTAACCGACCACTCACCCACCACTCCTCTCCAACACCCCCAGCCCAGCCACTCTGGCTGCACCCTCCCCTGCACCTGTCCCCTGCAATATATTTGTGTCCCCTCCTAGACACTAGACATCCTCTCTTCACACTTCTGACGAAACCGGCACACACAAAGACACCAAACCAGCACTGATGTATGGCCACACACTCCGCTGTTGAACTCAAGTGAAGTACTGCTCCCCTGGGCACAATCATACACACTTCTGTTTCCTGCTTTTAAAGCTGACTTCACTTTTAACTGGTGACCTCTAGCAAGCGTCGACAAAAAGGCTAAAAGCTGAAATCGTTCCAGTGTATCAGACTGTTTGGAATAAGGCTGGAACTTACAGTTATCTTTGTTTAGTCTATGAAATGCCAAAAAATAGAGAGAAATGTCCCAAACAAGTCCTAAAAGCGCAATGCATTGTCTTTAAATGTCTTGTTTTGTTCAAGCAAATGCAAAAGCCCAAAGATATTCAATTTAAAGAAACATGAAACAGAAAAAAACAGCAATTTCTCATATATCCACCAGTTGATTGATCAACTAATCAGCTCTAGTTAGGAATGAAGAGGCTTACATCTTGAACTGGCGTAGAAATATTCCAATGTTCATACTGCGTTTGGAGTCCAACAGGGAGATCTGCAAAGAGGAAAGAAAAGGACACTTAAATGGAGGAAAAGTGCAAGAAGTCTCACTAACTTCATACATGGCTGAAAAACATCACTTTCATCTGTGATAGCTCTGATCTGACCTCCTCCACGCTGTCCTGGGGGGATCTGCTTCGCAGCAGAGCAGACCTACGCCTCAAGGTGCTGGCTCTGTCCTGAGGTCTGCTGTCCTTCTGACCAAACAGCTCATCCAGAGAGTGGAGATCTATTGGGAACTCGTCCTCACCCGGGGCCGCGCCGCTCCAAACGCTTTTCCTCCCCTCGACCTTCTCTTTGGGGATACGCTCCCAATTCAACTTCCTCAGCCGGCTCCGACGGGCGCTGTCTGCCCGACTTAGTGGCGAAGTGGAAGAGGAGGACGCAGGTGGAGGTGGCGGAGGAGGAGGAGGGGGAGGAGGCGGTGGCGGCGGAGGTGCTAGGGGAGGCGAGGGAGGCGCGAGCAGCACGGGACGTGAATCCATGGCTGTCACTTCCACAAAGTCGAGGGCAGGCTGTGTTCCATGAAAGGCACGAGGTTCCTTGATGGCCACAGACAGGTTGATGAGCATAGAGGCTGTCTGGCTTTGAGTGGAGGGGTGATTGTGGGTGAAGGGTCTGCTCAGTCTGCAGTGACGTCTTCTGCAGTCTCCAGTGAGCTCTCTAGTTCAAAGGTCCTCCAATAACTTCAGCCTAAGAAAGAAGAAAACAAAAGACTGTTATCTCAGACATTATTGAGCACATAAGGCAGGAGATCAGTGTTGCCATACAGTTTTGCAACAGCTAGCCAGTCATGCAGTTTTGACTCAGGCCCATGACCTCACCTGAGCTTGTCTGACACCTGACCTTACCTCTCCTTTCATTAGCACGACTCCAGAGCATTTACTGATGTAACAAGTAGCTGGAGGTGAAAATGTAACCTCTGGCTCAACCTGCTGTGAAAGTTCAAGGCATCTGGAGGGAAAGTACTAGCTGAACATGAAGAACTCTCCCCTTTCTGTCGGCTGTTTGAACATCTTGTCCCGTCCTGTTCAGTTTCACCTCAATGCAGGCAAACACACCTCAACCAACCTCTCCCTTTTAATTAAAATATATGGAGACACCACAGGCAGGGTGAGATGCACAGGTAACCACCAAGTAAAGAAATAGAAGGGGCCTGCGACTTTAGAAATCATGACTTTCAATATTCTTCCTCTCGTTACGGGAGGTTGACATCTGAAAGCTCGCTGCACACACTTGCACCAGCAAGTTTTAAACAGGATTAGTAATGCAATTAGGAATGAGTCAGAGGCTTCAGGTGTCTGGTTCAAGTCTTTAATCATGACATGGCTTTGCGTTTGGCCAGCTCACATCCCCCTCGTCCTTCCTTCGCGCTCTTAACATGAATCACAAGTTTGGGGAAAAATACTTTGCAGGGATGCGCTTGATCGCCGAGCTATTCCACCGCGCGCCGCACGAGCGCGCTGCGGAAAACTGCCGCGGGTGATCTCACTCAAATTATTTAATGAGGTCTGTGTCTTGACAAGCGAAAAATCATTTTAGAATTGTTGCTCAAGGGCTGCTGGGAAGTAGTTAAAGTTACGAGGAAAGCGTGTAAACAAATCTGATTAAAAAAACACACACACACACACACACACACACACATAACATCATTTGTCATTTGTGATAACTTTTTATGGCGATTTTATGGAAGTTTTCCACGTTAACGTTTGATTTAAAATGACAAAATCGGGTCACATAACATGATGGTTCATGTATGTATACGATTTAGCTTTTACAGCAGTTAAGGAAATATTCCTCATTGAAAAATTCACAAGCATTGACCGCGTTAATTCTCATATCGGATTCAAGGCGACTCAATCAAGTTATTTCACTGACCTGCAGCTGACGACTCCACTCCTTCGGTGATTTAATCCCACGAACACGAACGAGCACCAGCGGGTTATTTTTTTAAAGGAAACTTCATTGAATTTACGCTTCCATCCCAGGTTTGGCTCTGCTGTATCTCCTTTCTCCCGGTGACTAGCGCCGCGGTACTCGTTGCAGTCCGCTTGTCTTCCTCAACTTGCAGGGAAACTTCCACACAGTTCATCGGGAACGCGCGTGCCGGCGCGCCCCCGCGCTCTGATATGCCTTTTTGTATCCTCCCAGTTTTCCCATGGGCGTACTTAGTTTTTTCAGGTGGGAGTACACCAACTCTACTTCAGTCCACTTTGACTTGACATGTTGTGTTTGATTCTTGGTGATTTACCATGTTTGCCATGATAAAATCCTAACATTTAAATGGTTGCATTTCTTTAATCTAAATAGCACTGATACACCATATCATGCTTTTCAACCATATTTGCCGAGTTCAGATAATATTGCACATTAGGGCTTGCTGTCAGGGGATATTGATTACATGATTACATGATTGATTACAAGTCTCTATTTCAGGCTAATCATCATAGTAGCCAGGACTCTGATCTATGATTGGTGCAGAAGGCCTTGATCAGGCTGAGCATGTTGTTGAGAACCTGAGAGAGGGAGTGGACGGCTACAACACATGGGAAATGATGTCCACATCTCCTCCCTGAACCAAGAACAGGGCATAGATGAAAGCCAAGAGACCAGAAGTCCCTCTAGGGTGCTGAAATGGCCCAGGTACTCAGATGTATATCCATAACACAACCTTTCATTCGAGTTGCTGGTGCGCTCCTGGCCCACGTCACCTGGTGCTCTTGAGTCCGGCTCAGGTAGCCCCTTTCACAGGCCACGCTGACAGGGAGTCATCATCACTTTGGCTTTGCCGTAATTAGGGGGTTATGACCCCAGCGATCTGGCTATTGTTGCGCCTGTGCAGCAGGGCATGCACCCGTGCCAGAATAAACCTCTCTCAGGAAACTTCACTTTCTTTTCACTCACTCGCTTCTCACAGTACATTGCACTTCTGAGAATACAAGGAAATGCCACCGTTGAGAGACGGCAGCTTTATAGTCTATAAAGGACCTGAACAACCCTGCACAATTCCACATATTATGCCAGCATTCATGCAACACGGACCTTGCAACAGTGATTAATAAATACTAAGGAGTTAACTTGGCATCGGCCACTTGTTTCACCAAGAAGGTTAAATTACAAGGAGACAAAACAGTCTGTGATGTGTTTACAGGCCCACTCACAGCCGGTCCCCTTTTGCATAACAGCGAGCGTCAGAGCCTGTGCATCACTTGGCCCATTCTTCAGTGAATGAATGTTCATGAGGGTGTTCATGTGTAAGATTTGTGTGTGAGCCCGTCACCAATATGAGAGAGAATCCGTGCATTTGAGGTAACTGTTGCTGCATGGACACACAATGGTGAGAAACAGCAGTTTTTTTTCTTGATCCAGCATTGAAGAAACCCTCACAAACATGGTGAATCATAAGTGTGACATTGCTTTGATGCTCTGTGGAAACCCACTACCTCTTCCCTCTCACTGCAGAAATAAGGATAAACACATGACACCCCAACAGCAGCAACTCTTTAGGAACTTGGAGTGGCCGCAGCCGTGCAGCGAGTGTTAGCCCTTCGCCATCTCTGCTTCTTAATCTTGCTTTGAAGTCCTTGAGGGGGTTACGTAAAGGTGAATGCCATTAGCTCCCCCCTCCCATTACTTACACACATAATCACTGGTGTCCACACACACAAGTGGCATGGTTTACACAGGACTTTTTGTTTCTGTGATCAAATTCTATACAATGACCTCTACTGCAATTGGCTTTTCACACAGCAGAAATGAACCCGGATGCAAAGAAATCAATACAATAGATTTTTTTGCCCAGATGCTCCATTTGTAAAGCATGTAAAAGTGGCTGTAAACCTATTCCATGTGAAAATATTGATAGAACCGTATGGGGGCTCAGTGTTATTCTGCCTCTGGTGAGTCTGGTCTGCCTCCTGGGTCTCTGCCATTTCCATGGTGGAGTAAATAGGTCAGTGTGACTGTGGCTCCGTGGGGGTATTAAACACAAGCATAGACATAGTTTGAGGGTGCGTGCACACACCTGGATCTGATCCCAGACTGGGACAGTAGGTCTGGGGAGGTATTCCTAATCAAATCCAGCTTCCTCGGATCTCTCTTGGTTCCCCAGCTGCACTCAGATCACGTGCAGTTATCCAGAACAGCCTGACAAGGATCTCTGGCTTTGGTCAGACCGCAGGCCTGATAAGGAGAGACAGCAAGAGACAGACAACACAGACGCACTCTTACTCTCTTCTTCCCAAATTCTCTCGCACACAAACATGCACTTACTCATACATGACTGCTCCATACGAGAGAACCTAGAGAATTTTAACTCCCACACATACATAATAAATGATAGTAAAAGACGCAAAGAGAGGCTTCCACACACTGGTGCTGCACAATGTGACTTTTGGGGTTCAGAGACAGGTCAGTAGACCGTGATACAAACATCATGGAAGCAGAAAGATGAGAGGGCCGGGAGTCAAACTCGAGCATAAAACAAAACAAGCTATAAAGTGCTTTCTGTGGAAGCTTTCACTTTTTGAATGTTTTCATCTGTTTGTCAGGAAAGGCCTTTGTGTTAAGAAGTTTTTTTCCCTCTTTGTTTCCATCCTTTTTTAAGCTTCCTGTGCATTGATTGTTAAAGAATTTCCACTATGTGCTTTTGTAACAATATTGGCTACAGCTCCTGCTTTTATTATCGATTCAAAGAGCAGACGAGGCAGTGAACCCTTTACCTCTTTGTTTTTGTAGACTATCCTCAGAGCAGAGCAGACGCTTTACCATGTTTACCAAGCTGTCTCCTTTCACAACTATTGTAACACTGGATCCATGTGCACACACATGCATGTCTGTTGTGCTTGAATGGAGAGGATGCTTGTGGTCAGTTGTCCTTGCGTATTGTGCATGTGTATGTACTGTGTTTTAACTAAACTCAGCAGGGTGGAGGCGAGGCTGAGGTGCTTGCGGTCAGTTGTCCTTGGGGGTGGGGTCGGCTCTGTTTGTCTTTGCACATCTGGCCACTAGAGCCACTTCCGACTCCAATTAGGATTTCCTGAGACTCAATAAAGGGGATTATTGGCCTGCAAAAACTCTAGCCTAGACTCTCCCACCCTCAGTTCTCTTCCTGTCCCAGCTGCTACGGTCATTACACCAGTCAGACCTGCAGTTGCACCTCACTAGAGGCTCACAATGACACAGTGACATGTAGTGACACTGACAAATCTGCCCTTTTCCCCGCCTTCTTTTCTTACATCTCATTTTTTTGTAAAATGTACGACTCCAATCGTATTTGTCCCCTGGATTAGTTTCTGATCATATGTGAAAGGAATCAAACGCCTCATAAATGATGTCAGTGAGGCAATGGAAACTATATTTCTCTCTAACTGGCTGATGAGAAGACCACAGGAGTCTGTATACAAAGCTGTGGTTGGGCATAAAGCCCTGGAGCAGAGTGTAGGGGAGCCAGGCTGCGAAGACAGGGGGTCCTGGGCGTCTGCTTGTGTGGCAAGAGTGATCACACAGTTAATATTCAAAGGGCCGGGTCTGTTGTAAAGAAGCCACTAAATAGAGGTTGACAAAGCGCGTCGTACAAACAAAGGCTTCTCCCTAAGTAGGCTGTGTATATAGCACGAATGGCATGAACGAAAGGGCTTTGCTGAGGTGGTCATGTATGGAGTCTATAGTGAGTTATTAAAGCAGGGCCTCCTGCTTTGCTTCCCCACCATCATAGTTAACTCCAAATCCCACCACCCATTCTTCATTTCGTGCACCTCTGGCTTGATACATGTTTTTAATTTTGTCACAAGATTTTGGAGTGTGAGAGTTTGGAAAGTTCAGCACTTTACTGCTTGAACTGGCTGAATAAGAACTCCATTTTTAAAAATATTTTAACTGTAGTCTATTTCAGAAGTCCTTGCAATTAAATAATTCGGATTATTTCCATTTGATACCATTTGAATGTTTATTGTAACATCTACGTGCTTCTTACTGAGTAAAGCCCTGCAAATTCTGTTCTACATCATCACACACACAAACAAAATATGCACATAGACACACACACACACACACACACACACAGTTACTTCAACCATCTAAACCTAATTATTCTCCCCCTGCTTCTCTGTGCCAATCAGTGATGTCACCCACAGAGACACAGTGAGGCTGTTGGCCTGGTGCCTGAGGGTGGCCATGCTGGCAGGGAGGAGAGGAGAGAGGAAGTTAAGAGAAGATTAGCAGTTGAGAGGTTAGCAAAGTAAGAAAATGAAGGGGGGACCCCCAGAGTTTTGGCTGGCCCTTGTGTTGGGGCAGCAGGGATTAACCAGCCTGCTCTTCTGCTGGACCAACAGAACCCATCCTCCTCCTCTCTGATCCCCCCTTGGCTGTGATAGACCTTCAACCAACACATTTAAGGCTGAAAGGGAAACACGGAGTAGTTATGAGGGCCAGGCCCTGAGGGGACTCCCTCTAGGATTAACCTAGCTGCTACTCTCTTCCCAGCATCTTCACTGGCATTCACTTGGCCTGTGCTGAAACCCATTCATCCATGCTAAACTGTTGCATAACAATGCACCCGGTCTTTTGGTGCAGAACCAGAGCTGTGGGTAAAACAAGGCAGGCTCGGGCCCCCCAGAGAACTCATGAGCCCAAGGCCCAGTTTCTAGTGTTGTGGTTGAAGCTTGGGAGGCTGGAGCAGTTGTGTGAGCCACTGGACATTTGGGGCACATGTCATAGTGCAGGCAGGAATTAATGAGTTGAATATGTTGTGTGACTGGTCAAAGAAATCATTTAATATCTTTAAGTAAGTGCACTTAAGGTTATTCTCCCAGAACTGATGAAACTCTACATTTCTGTTAACCAAACCTATAAAGGTTTTCTTTTCTTTCTTTTTTATTCATTTATTTTTTTGCATTGAAAAACCATTTGCTCTACACCTTTGCTGATATTAAATATGCTTAGATCTTTGAATATGCAAATAGTATCCGACTCTAACTCCACAAACACCTTCGCTACTTGCCTAACCTACAGCTTGAGCATACCAGCTCACCTTTGACCCTGCTTGTCAAACACACAAATATCATCTTGTTTTCTGTTTTGTGCAGAGCTGAATAGTTAACGTACAGGAGAT
>JAQLOL010000026.1:10110824-10134836 GCA_029783665.1 Naso thynnoides | reverse complement strand
TCAAAGCTGTGTGAACGAATGAGGAGGAGAGCAGGCAGATAAGAGTGTGTGTGTGTGTGTGTGTGTGTGTGTGTGTGTGTGTGTGTGAGTGTGTGTGTAATAATAATAATAATAATGTCCCCAAAAACTAATTAAGAGTATGGTGGAAATGCCCTGAGGTCTCTTGTCTCTGAAGGCAGTTTCTGCTGTAAAAACAAGGCTTTTGCCATAATTATCTGAAAATATACGGCATCTTCACTGAGATTATGCGGTTTTAAATATTTGTAGCTCACACAAATGTAACAGTGTTTACACTTTATTCAGCCTACACCCTATTTTTCATTTTCACTAATGACATGACAGATAACATTGACTTGTTTGTGCACACAATGCTTTAGAAAATGTGAAAGTGGTTCAGATTTTCAGAATGTTAAACAGGGTGTCAGTTTAATGGCCTCTCCGTCTTTGACAAACAAAGCAATACACACCAAAATACACATAACTCATACTTAGAAAAATTCACACCCCCTTTTCCTTTTTTTTTTATCCCTCAATCCATAAAAATAAATGATAACCACAGTCTACAGGACTTTAGACTGATGAAATGACAATTACAAACACTTATATTTTTTATCTCACAGATTTTGTGAATACCTTTTGGAGAGACATATTCTGTAATGGATGCATATGTAATCCTATCATGGACAGCCATAACTCTTTACCTTACAGAAGACACAGTCAATAAAATATGTAAAGGAAAACTCTGGTGATATTTTTCTTTTTTTTTATAGTGGACAAATTCCATCAAAGAACAAAACCCACAATCAGATCAGAATCAGATTTTTATTTATTTTTTCATTTTTTAAATTTCCCATTTAAGTGTAGGAAATTTTTAAAAATGAAGTACTGCAGTTTTGGTTTTTATATTTTGAGCGAAACGTGCTTGGGGATGAATCCTATCAACAGGTTAGTGATGTCAGAAAGTGAACAGCATGTCATTTGGTTTGACTGCTTTAGAAACACCCTCCTCTCAGACCCTTCATTAAGCAACTGGAGTCTGTTTTATCATTAACGGATGCTGTGTATAGTGAGATGTATCAAGAATTACGAAAGTAAAAAAATCTAGTCGTTATCTGCTGTAAATCACCAGTGTGTACATAGTAGAAGTATTGCCCTGCCCATTGATAGGTCAGATAAACAGATCCATGGTGCTTAGACTCCTCACGTGCACACCCAAGCAGCCTCTGCCTCTGTGTTGAGAAAACATAGGAAGGGCTCAAAAAGAAACAGGCTGAAAGGATTATCTCAGGCCGGCCATAAACAAAACCCAGAGAGAGACGGCAGAGCGAGATAGAAGAGAGAGAGAGACCCAAAGAGCAGAAAGCAAAAACAGAGACAGAAACAAGAAACCCATTAAGATCTATGTGTTGATTCCCTAGAGGCCAATGTCTTGTTTGAAGAGCCCTGAGGTTAAGGTCAGAGGTCACAGGTTACGCTCAGAGGTTATCAGAGACTGATAGGGGTTAACTACCATTGTCTGAGCAGATGAGCACCTTTATAGTTAAATACATCAACTCAGTGAAGTCATTCAGGGGTTAAAATCATAGTTCAAACCAACATCCACCCACAGACACAGAGTCTATGCGCACATATCTGTGCATGTTAACTGTACATTGGCTGACACACTGGGAAATGTATCGCATGTTGCTCTGGGTGTGGTTGAATGTGGAGCTGGGGTGTGACAGGAAGTCAGTGGGGAGCAGGGGGAGCAGAGGTGTTGAACCCTGTCATCCTGTTGTTACTGGTCACACCTGCCTGTTCCCGGAGAGTGTGAAGAGTTAACAGGAGGTGTTTGTATATTCAGACCATTCAAATCTAACAGAGAGGAACCGGTTAATTATACCATAGCCCCAATAGGACATGGAAATAACTCATTTTTGACTCATCTAAGCGCCACAAACAAGAGTACAGGCAGCAGCAACAGACACAACAATTGACTACCCCCCCCTCCACACACACACACACCAACCTCCAATACACACACACACACCAACCTCCAATACACACACACACACACTCTTATACACAAACAGACACTTGTGCGAATGATAATGGCAGGGCTCTTGTTTAACGCCTCCCTCATTCAGCATGCTGGGGGATGTACTACAGTGCATTCTTAATGGTCTTCCAACTGTGACCTGAGCAAGAGGTGTGGAGGAGCAGGAGGAGGAGGAGGAGGAGGAGGAGGAGAAAGGGAGGCGTTAAGAAGAGAGAGAGGGAAGGAGGAAGGGAGGGGGGCAAAAAACAAAAAGCTTTGGCTCAAATCTATGTCCATATTGGCCCAAGTCCAACACTCAGAAAGTTTATTATTATTGAATGTTTTTGTTGCCTTTGTTTGCATCATTCATCAAAATTGAAAAACTCTGTTTGTTCATACATTAAACGCATTAGATTGAGGCTTGTTTTCTGTGCTTTTACTTACATTAATGCTTGTCTGTAGATAGTATGCATCAGAACAGCAGTTTCTACACTCAGCATACCCCCACAACTGCCTCTGTCCATGTAAGACATCCCTCTCAGCTTCGCCTTCTGTCATCATGGTGTTGCACAGGAGACCCTGCAGTGAATTCAGTGCATCTGACGCCTATCTCAGTCATCTCCAGTGACCCGCAGAGGAGTTGCATATGAGACTCGGCAAGTCGTAATGCCCGGCTTTCGCTGGTGCTGTGATCGAGCATAAACAGAGCACGCTTGATTACTTCCATAGGAGTCAGTGACAATGTGGGAATCAAAGTAGAGGAGAGCGCCAGTATGTGGCACAAGAGAGCTGTAGGGTTCAGGGGCACAAATCTGGGCACAGAGCGGGGCTTTCTTATGAAGGCCCTTTGAACCCTGACTGACATGGAAATTCCTTTGAAGTGCCGTCCGGTGAGGCCTTAACTCCAAAGCTGGGTTAACGTGTTGAAATGGATCCTTTGTGTTCTCACTCAGGGATCACATATGTTCAGATCTGACATAGAGAGAAACATAGAGGGCATTCCCCCCCATGTGTCATGCCCTGTTTGATTTTTACTGATCAAAGTAAGATGTATGGAGGAGAGGCACATACGAGGATTTGTAATGACATGTTTGAGTGCCAAAGTTAATTCGTAGCCTATTTCCCCCCAGGTGTTTGATATGAGTGTTAAGTCAGGGGAGGGGCATGCATTTTGCAGTCACAGTGCTCCACATGTCATAATAACAAAGTGCTCTCATAAAAATAGCAGCTTACCTAAAGGGTACTTATTACAGCTGACAGCAATGACAAAGTCTGTCATGCAGAGCATTGTTATCCTCCGCTCTTACTCTGTCAGAACAGATTATAAATAAACAAACGTGACTATTTGCGATGAAACAAGTCATTGAATACTTTTATCACAGTATGTAAAAGTCCCCAAGCACACTGGGAGAGGGTAACAATTTGCAATATTCTGCACAGTTACATTACTTCCATATAACCATTCATCCAGTAGTCCCTCTTCCACTCCCAGTTCTCCAGGTGCACTGGGCAGGTCTTTGCCAAGCAATGCTAATTATGAGTTTGCTGGTTTCAGCATTGTGTATCGCACAAAGGGGATTTGCTCCAAACTGAGGTCATGCTGTAAGGTCTGCACAAACTGCATATAAGCTGCCATGTCTGAATGGCTATTTATGCCACTATATATGTTTTTTGCCTCTCTAATTATCCAAAATAATAACGGTGACAAACATAACAAGCTGCCAGATATGAATCAGTGAAAACCGAACATGCCAAACTTGTCCATACAATAATAAATAAAACAGTGATTTATGTGTGTAAAAATGTTTAAAACCGATCATTGCCAGTCACAGCTCTTTATAAAGGATGTTCAAACACATATATACTGTCATAACAAGGGTTCTGTCATCTCAACTCACCGTATATGAATAAGCACATAGTTCTTGTTTGAGTGGTCAGCCTGGATCCCGTCCACACTGTTCATCTACAGCAAAGGAAAAAGAAAAAAAAAAATCACTCAACCAGACTCTCCATTGTCTTAAGCTAAGTGTTTCTCTGTTTTGTTTCGGTCTGAAAATTGCACCACTTCAAAGTGACTAAACATTTGGGTCAACATTTGTTATCTGTCCTCTCCATGCTGTTGCTGATATATTACGTTCTCATTTACACTTGCTAGAGCAGCCAACATCCTTCAAATTCATCATATGACTGTGTTTTTCTCCTATTTTCAGTAGAAAAATAATGGCCCTTATCTGGAACAAACATGTTCACTTGCACTTGAGTCAGTGCTTCAATCTGAGCCAATATCCATTTCTTAATGTACATGTACTTCCCCTCTGGGGACTGTGCAGAGCTCTCCCATCTCAGAGCCTTACCCGACAGCACGCTGGTCCAACAACAACATGAGGGCAGGCCTGTAAAATCAGCCTGTGTGTTGCCTTCAATATCTCACATTTAGTATTAAAATAGATAAATACTGACCCCACCTAAGACACCAGTGATTGCATGGCCGAGTTGGCTAATGGTTGCTAGTGACCTACATTAGCCAAAATGTTAACAACCATCCTCCTCTCCCAACCCATCTTTTGGACTTCACCTAAATCATGGCAGAAGTTTAGCAAGTTGAATGCTAATTCCTTGAAAGAAAATGCTTAGCAACCTGAAATTCTAGCTGTTCAGGGTAGGAATAAGATACTTGTTAGCTAAACTTTGAGTTAACTATAGCTATTTCACAATCCTATGCTAGCCAGCCTGCAACTGATTGCTAAAAGTGGTCGTCTAGCACACAGCCTTTTGTGCAGTTAATTAATTGTAGAAATTCTTCAGTAACAGTAATAACTTAATGGAGCATATTGACATAAAAAACAATAGAGCACATTATTTAGCATTATCTACAGACTCAGGCATCACTCACTACATCATTAAGTCCTGTATTTAATTATTTTACAATTTTTTTTAATCTGTAAGGGGATGGTTGGACAACTTCTCATGTCAGTGAGCGAGCACACATTTTGTTAGCTTTCTGATCTGACCTGCTGGGATGCTGAAATGTGAAAAAGAGCCATACTTGCTGGTATCAACCTGCCTCATCAGCCTGGCAAATAAAATGTAAATATCTGCTCTGTGGTGGAGTTCATTTTCTGAGCTACAGTGCATTGCAGTGCAAAGACTATTACAAATTACAAACTAAGCCTCTCAACAGGTTCACTGAGTGCTTTATAAACTAGATATTAATATGCAAAACTATAGATGCACAAAGAGTGAGTGATTTTGACATGATTGGCACTTAAAGACTTGGAGTCTGCAACTCTGTGGCTGTAATGTCAAAGGTCACCAACCCATCCACTCCCTCACTGACCCCGTTTCTGCATCAGCAACCCCTTGACCTTTCGCCCCTTCATTTCCCCCTGGTTGGTCCCATCTCCTGTCAGTGGGAGAGACCCAGAACTGTAGAGAAACGGGTTAAAGATCATTAAAGAGTACAGCACTCCTGATAAGGAGTGCTGTACTAAATCTTAGCAAATCTTAGCACAACACCTGCGACTCTGTGCAGAAGAACATTTCTCAACAGTTTTGGCTGTCACACAGGAGACTATGTTAACAGGGTATGCAATTACACGTCTTCATATAAATGTAATGTATGCAAAACACAAAACGTGTCTGAACTTGGACCCAGTGTAATATTCACATTGTTCTCACTTTTCATTCATACACTCAGCAAAAGTCCCCATGATTCCTGTAATTGTTTTGCAAGAGATAACACAGGAAAAAGAGAGGATGTAATCCTCCGAATCTGAACAGCTTGCAGATAAATAGAGAAATTTTTCATTTATACTGTGACTTTTCAAATAAATAACTCTCTCTATGTGAACCAGAAAAGCTTGCCCTGCATGTACAGTAATATTAGAAAGCAGATTTCACTACACTCAGCTCTCTTAGTGACCTTTGACCCTTGCAGCCTCACCACCACAGCTGTGTCTGAATACCATCCCACGCCATCTCCTTGCTGAGTAAAATAACTCTTTAACCAAGAGGACCAGTAGCCTACAAGAATAGTACAAATTATTTTCCTTAAAGAGTTTAATCTGCTAAGGTCAAAAGGAAAATGCAACCAATTAATTTAACTGCTTATGATATCTGCTAAACATTTCAAGAGGATTTTGGTTTGTTACTTCATGCAGATTTCATTTATCTAACAGGTTATGCTTAAGAGCGTGTGACTTTGAATGGATAATGATATAATCACTGCCTGCGTGTACCTAACTTCTCAGCCTGAAGTTAGAACAGGGTGTTATCAGTGTAAATTTGAGGTGACCGACGTGAGTGTTCTCTTGTTTGAACTACAGTAGCCCGGCCTCACACAGATTAGTAGTTTTACTTGAATTCACCTCCCTATTTTTCATACCTTCAGTGAAACCACAGTCATCCCTCTGTGGATTTAGCCCCAAATTTTCCTTGTCATTTCTGCTGTGACTGACGTTTTACATAAGGAGGTCAAAACACCTTCTGTAAGGGTCAACTCTGTACTTTGTCATTATGGTCTCACTGTTTATGTGTGTGCACCAGCGTGTGTGTCTATGAAATTGTCCTGAGTATGTTTTATTGGGCCTTGCGGTGAGGGCAGTGGATGAAGTGGTTGACAGGCAGCAGTTACGCCTTTTCCTCCAGGCTCTGTCTCTGTTCCTTCCACAGCCAACCCGTTTCCGACCTATGCTGTGCACACACAGATACAGACACACACAGAACAAACACTCCAATTGGCCTGATGTAATTGCGCATGTACATGCATAAAGTTACACACACATGTTATATATTTTGTAAAAATCACTATAACACACCGGCATTTTCTTTCAGATCCAAGCTTGCATATGGACAGACCAACGCGAGCTTGGGGTGACAATATTTACAAAATGTCGTCAAAACCTTTTCTTCATATGAAGTGTGTATTGAATCTTGAAATGAGTCCCAGTTTCCGCAATATTTCAACAGCTGTGTGTGTCACATAAACAGGATACCTAGAGAGGAAAAGACCAGGGTGGGAAAAGACGGAGGCAGGCTGAGATTGGATGTAAACTGTTCAAACAACTGTATTAACAAATAATTGTACAATCACTGTTCGAGAGGAAATAGTGAATCACCACACAGGAGGAAAGGCAAATAAACGTACCCGAATAAGAAGACTCCAGTCTAAACCACTTTACCAAAAAATTATCACTGGGTGCTGCAACAGCTGATAAACACAAAATGCTCACAGTTCAGAAAACCAGCTCTGTGCTGTTACCACTTATTATTATTATTATGAAGCTTATCTCCTCAAAGTTGGTCTAATCCTTTATTGTGGCATAGTCTGGAGTTACATAACTTGGAACGGCATCAATAAGACAGAGAGGAGAAAGCTTTCACGCAGAGAGAGCCATGGCGAGTCCTTCGTGAACTGTCAAGCTGAGGCGCAAACAAATACAATAAGTACAGTTCAAACACATGGGCTTCCTCATGAGCTGCTCATGCAAAGTCAGCAAGGGGAGACCTTTGGTTTTAGGGTGAACAGTGGTGTATTGTGCCCGGAGCCTGGTGAGAGGCTGATTTCTGCTCTTTGGCAGTGACCTTCTCCCTGGACAAATTGTTCCCCCACCATGGCTCACAAGGTACAGTCTATTACGCAACCAAGTGGGAGGAGAGGGGCTAGACGAGGGGAGTGGGGTGATGGATGATACATTTTTTCTGAATAAACATTTTCACAAAGTGAATGACTTCTGCGTGAGAATGGGACATAACACGTGTCCTGTTTGCCCAAGGCTGGCCACAAATCAATTATGCTGTAACTGTCGATGGAGAGCCATTTGAATGATGCCGAGGAACCAACAAGAGAAACCAAAAGAGGCAGAAACTGCCAGGTGAATAACTAGCCCCATTCATGTGTAAAATATGTTTCATTTGATTAAATCATGGCGTGTGCGTGTTTCATGCCTTCAGAGCAACATAAATCTCCCCACGTGTGCATTCACCAAAATCACAGTGTTTATAATGCACGCTCCGTTGGTAATTATAAGGTTAACCTGTGACAACTATTTGTGTTTTTATTTTTAGGATGTAAGTTTCCACCTCCATTTAATCTTAAACAAACAACGGGATAGGCCACAACAAGTGCTATGTTTACAGTGGAAAAGATGAGAGAAGATACAGAAAAGTAGTGCACATGTTCCCTGTGTTGTGAAGTGGAGACGCCTGACTGGTGCCAAGATGACTTTTGAACATGAAACACACTAAAAAATTAAGAGAGTATAAAATAAGTGATGAACATCTAAAAGAATTAGGTAATGACTCTATAAAACAAACTACAGATAAGACATGGAGATAACTTTTTAAAGCAGACTCAAAGTGTTTTAACAAGCGAGTGAAAGCAAACATCACCCTCATTAAATAAATTGAAACAGTCTGAAGAAAGGAACTTCAGCTTGAAAAAAATATTTAGTGTGTAACAGTAAAAGTAATAAAAGACATGAAAGACAAATATCAAACATGTTAGTGGCCTTGCTGGTGTCTGGATCTACAGTTGCGCACACAGGGGGAGATAATAACAGAAAAGAAAACCAAATGCTAAACACTCACACACACACACACCCTCACGCGCCCACACAGGCAAAGAGGGAGCCTCTCAGATAGCCCAGGACCCCAGCCAGCCAGGGGGAGGCTCATCTAATCCGTCCCCAGTCCAGACATCCCGTCTCTGGGATTGCATGCTACTTGATGCCCCCTCAGGTGGATCTAAATGAGATCTGGCAAAGCTGGGATCAGTAGAGTTTTCCATCTGAGAGATTTTTTTTCACAGGAGTTTTACTCCAAACCGTGGGAGAAGTCACGCTGCAGCATGCCTCACATCCAATGACATCCTCAAAACACTACTAGAGAAAAATGAATCTGTTGAGCAATATGTGGGAGTCTTAGACAGAAATGTGGATCGGCATTGAGCCAGAGGTCGGTGACGCCATAACTGGTAAAGACTCTCAGAGGGTGAATAAAAGCTAAGATCAGGCCTGGGGAGTGTGTCAGTCAGTCGGAGTAATTGATAGGAAAGACTGACAGCTGCTGTCATGAGAGGTGTCACCAGGTCCTCTGCACTGCAACTCTGCTCCTTGCAGAGAGAGAGGAGGAAGAGGAGACACAGAAAAAAAGAAGCTAGCAGGCTGAAATGAGAGGGGGCAAGGGGTCAAAGGGCCGACAGGTGATGAATGCAGAGATTTAAACGAGGCACCAGGCAGGCCCTGACACCTTCACTGCAAACACCAGCCCTGGCCTGTCCTGTTCCTATCTCTGACACTCTGACACACTGTGTGTGTGTGTGTGTGTGTGTGTGTGTGTGTGTGTGTGTGTGTGTGTGTCACACACACAGTGTCTCACACACCCTAACCCTAACCCTAACCCTAACCCCTAACCCTTAACCACTTTATGCCTTAGCTTAACCTTGACCTCACCTCAATTCATACCTTAGCCCTAAACTTAACCAGGACCTCAGAAATCAAGTTATGCCACACTAGGACGGGTCTTTGGTCCCCATGAGGACTACTGGTCCTCACACGGTCAGTGTTTATGCCAGAAAAGGTCCTGAATAAGTAAAAAAACCAGCACACACACAGAGGCTGAAAGTATAAAGTTACTTTGTTATATGTCCAGAGAGAAGAGAATTCAACATAACTGCAAACAGAAACAGTTAAAAAACAGAGAATTTTTCTGCATATTTGTGTTGTTCAGACACAACATCTAACCACAAAATGTGTGGCTATAAAACATCAATCGGCACCTGACAAATGTCTTAAATAAAGACCAGGAGCATGAATCAAACTGCTGGTACCTGGTGATTAACCCGGCTGGCTGCTAGAAGTCCAAATCTGCCTGCCAGCTTTTCTGCCAGAGTGTTTTCCACAGAGTGTGTTCAAAACTCATCTCTGTAAAAACAGGGACTGCAGAATCCTAAATCACAATCATTTAAAAGTTCCAGACATTTGAAAGTGACTAAACCTTGTCCCACTGTGTTAGTGTGTCAACAGACACAGTAGGCATGCTGGCAAAGATGCTTTTGAGGAAATGCCTTTGTTCTCTGCCTCTTCTCTGTCTCTCCTACAAAGTGGAAGCTTATAGTGGCAAATATGTGCATTGCTGCAGGCCATCTGGCATAGAAATAAAGAGCTGCACTCATGCAGACATGATGGTTAGCTATACTTTGCTGCCATTGACTTCATCTGCCTCTTCTTGCTTACCGTTTATTAGCAATCTCGTAAGTGCTGCCAGTTATGTTTTCCCCCATTACTGCGTTCTGTGTGAAGCAGGTAACAAAATCAGGAAGCAATTAGTCTATCTACTGGAACTTCCTTCCCATGCAAGAGTTAATCCTGAAGTCTAGCAGCTGCAGGACTGGTGTAAACTGTACTATTGTGCAGGACATTTATTTTTAAAGGTATATATGCAGCACGGAGTGTAACTGGTTCAGTTATAATCATCATCTCGCCATGTCAGAAGCCACTACTTGGAAATTTAAATAGATGGTTTGTCTCATTTTAAGCAAAAAAAATGGAACTGGAACTGGAAAATTGATTTGGAATAAGACCTCTGGAAAACACCAATAATGCAAGCATAAAAATCAAGAGGGCATATTGATCAGTGAAGTCTGAAACTGTAGATAGGATCTGAGGTACTTGGTTGTGATGGCACTTCCAGATGTGTGCGAGTAAGAAAAAATTCACTCATCACAGTAACACACGTTTGTCTTGAACTTTTGTGCTGATGGACATGAACTGCTTTCATTTATGAGCCTGTGAATGGAGCAAAAATATCAAACTAATGAACAAATAACTCCCTCTGTGTCCCAAAGCAACCCTATTCAAGTATTGGGCATTCCAAAACACTGCAACTAATGTGGGTCATCAGCTTGTATTGGATCTTATCCTAAAATAAATGGGCTGAAATAATTCAGGCCACTCATTTGGTAGCAGAAAATTCAGGCCTGGCAGTTAAACAGCTCAACAAAAAACCCCAATATCTCCAGGCTATGCTGAGATTTTAATAGCAAGCGGTCTAAATTGACCTGCGAGTGAATGAACCCCTTGCTCTCACGTGTTTCCTGAAATAGCTTGTGTGAAAGCAGGGTCTGTTGTGAAGAGCTGTCACTGACCCTTTAGGCCAGAGAATATGTGTTCGCCCTGACTGCTTTCCTAGTGACTGTAGCCTGCACAAAGATAAAGCATGTCAGATGCAATTGCCATAGACACGCAGTGCCCATGACATCATTCTGTGCACAAGTGGCCGCTAAGCAGTGCAAAGAGTGAGAGCAAAGGAGAAGAACGTGTGGAAGGGTAAACAAACCCTGCACCCTATGCATGCATTGAGCACACAGAGAAAAGCCAACACGGGCAATGATGTCAACCCCTTTCCCATAGAGCGACGATGGGAAAAACTTAGGGGCAACAGACAGTAGCCTCCTTTTCAACTTCTTCGGGACAGGATGGCACGCTAATGACTATGAATTTATGGGTCACATCCTTGAAGCTGACATATTCTAAAAACGAATGAATTGAGGAAATATCCCAATCCTGTGTCTAGTAATATCAACTTTTTGTAAGAGTAAATGTGATGTTGTCAAAATTCTTAAAGGTTTGCTTAACATATTAATGAAGGGGCTCTTTTAGTGATATGAATGATTTAATTTAACTATCTAACGATTGAATACAAAAACAACCGTACAAGAGAATACAATTGCAGACTGTGGAGGTAATATTTGCCGAACCTCTATAAATAACTTATAAAGCAACATTATGTTCAAAGTCTTTTTTTGCAGGGCTCCAGGAGTCTTTCTTTAACAGGTTTACAAAGGTTGCCCTCTGCTGGTGGTTGTGAAACTTGCATGCCATCTGCACAACGTAAACAGAACTTTCACAGCCTGTCTGAATATCCTGGTTAAAGGCCCATTTATTCCTAACTGGAAAACCTTGTTACTGGAAACTGTCAGGCCAAATGCATGTATGAGTTTGTGGATTTGTTTTCGAATAATCAGATGAATGAAACAATGTACAGCATGTCCTAGAAAAGAAAGTTAAGCGTTTAAAATATTTATAAGTTGTGCTTAGCCTCTTTGAAATACCTGAACAAGCTAAGGCTCAAACTTGATCTAAATCAGCGTTAGAAAATGGAGTGTAACTTTTTAAGTAATCACATTACCGAACGTGGTCACTCATGCAGTATCTTTGGATAGGCTATAGGTTCTGTTTGTTTAAAAAAATGTATAGTTAAGCATGTAACCTTCACACAACACTGTAAACTACAGCATGTTTGTCTTGCGTTCTTTTGGATCTTTTTTTGCCTGGCTTGAACTATGTCTAGGCTAATTCCCAGAGAATGATTTAGGCAATTAATATGTGGTCTATGTCATTAACTCCCACCTCAAAGCTGACCATAGGCATATTACTGTTATGTTATAGACTGAAGACCTGTCATAGGTAACATACTACAACATTATATTGTGTAATATGTTGTAGTGCCATGTTGAAATACACAAAGCCACACCATGAAATTGAGAAGCACTGGAGCCTTTTTCTAGAACATCCTGGTGCATTTGCACAGTGTCTTGTCCCACTGCAACGCACTGCACCAATGTATTCTTCCGCGCAGCATTATTCTTAATTGGTTTATTTAACATGCTGGAATTTGCAGTGCGTGGTTAATAAACCTTATTCTTAAACCACAATTTTTACGAATTAATTTCTTACTAATTTAACGTTTATTACAATTTTACATACGTTTCCCTGTAATGTCGACGCTCGGATCTAGTTTGTCTTAAAAATTAGTTCCACCCATTTCGCCATTTTATGTTCCACAGCTGCTTTGTTGCAAGGAGAGAGAAATAGCTCGTAATATTGATAGAATTTGTTAGCAACAAGCTAGTCATTATACCAGAGTTAACGTTAGTTGATTAAGTGTTACCTAGCCACATACTTGCAAATGTAATGTTAAGATTTTCATGTAGCGCTGTGTGAGGTAACGTTAAGTAAAATCCAAGATTAGGACTACGTTAGTTAACGTCAACGTTACTTGGCGTACCCGGCAACGTGTTCTCTGGCCACAGCCGAGAAAGACGATTGCTCGTCGCACATTTTTCTCTGAAACTGTGATCCAACAGAAGACACATTGACGACCACGGTGCAAGACACGAAGACTGAGGAGATGGCGACCTCAGTGGGGAACGTGGCTGACAGTACAGGTAGGTTGTTTTGACTAAAAGTTAGCATGCTGTAAAGACGATCCTTTACTGTGGCAGTGTTAAAATGCTAACGTATCTACGAAGCAGGTGGCTAGCGAGTAACGTCAACTAACCTCCATCGATACTAAATTAGCTTTTTTCCTTAAAACATAGAGAAAAGGATCATATTTGGCGTCAGTACTGATAAAGCACCGGAAACGTCGGCCTCTTCTGTTCTGAGTCAATGTATAACAGTTAACGTTAGCATAATTTGAAGCGCTTCGTTTTCGTATCTTCCCTGAAAGTACTTGACGTATACCATGAGCTACAACGTTGCTTTGACGTAAAACGCTAAATAATGTATTTAAGGTCGTGTCGTGTAAAATTTTCATGAAGGAGTTTGCTTTAAACAGTTTATATAAGCGTTACCGATAACGCTATAGCTAGCTAACGTCAACGTTAGCACGAGCGACTTCAAGATGCAGTTGTATTGCGTTGGCCAACCTTAGAAACATGGCCTCAACTGATATAAATGCAGCCGTTGTGTTTGTAATGTCGCAAGATGCTAGGCGGTTTATCCACCGACAAACAAGGGGCCTGTAGCGTCCTCCTGGCCGTGCAGTCATGCGGGTTACAGACAGGTTTTTGCCTCTTGACCTTTGTGTGTATTTCGGACGGAATCTAGCATTGATTGGGGGTCATAAACAGCATTGAAAGATCGTAACCATTGCTGTTCCTTTCAGGCAGTGTCATAATTTAAGAAAGAGAGAGAGAGACAGGTTGTTTTTCATTAAAATTATTAATCATTCTTACATCCACGCAGTATGACGTAATTGATTGACGAAGCTGATCTACATCGGCACCTTAGTCCCAATTTGCAGGTGGGTTAAGGGCATGGTGTTGACAAAAAAACTGTATTGCTATGTCTTTTTCTGTTTTCTATCTATCTACAAAGGCTGAGTATTGGCAAGAACTTCATGATACGATATGCATCACAATACATGGATGACGATACAATTATATGACGGTTACTGCGTTCTGATGCATATTGCAGTGTATCACAATATTATAATATAATATGCACTTTTACTGGTCAGTCTGAAACAGTGGACACGCTGAAATTGAAAGTATAAAAATGAAGTTTATAGGTGTTGTTTTGTGTCACTGAGCTTTAGGACTGAGGTTTGATTAGGACTTCACAGTATGAAACGTGTTACAATATATGTGTGACGATATATTACAGATATAACAAAAATAAATATTACAATATATTGCCATATGAGATAAATTATAAATAATTATTCCGGTACCTTAAAAGTTCATCCTCCTTCTACAATATAACAACCACTTTTCTGCATCAGTTAAGTTGAACTCATCCACTTTCAGTTTCAGTTATGCAACGTGGCGAAGTTCATGGCAAACCTAAATTGTTGGATTTGTTCATGTAGCTCAGTAATACACACTCTTCAGTTAATAATAAATCGTCCTCTAAAGCTTATGTCAATAGCCATTGGGCCATTCCAAGAGGCATTTTAGCAAAATTGTTAAGTGTCACGTTGGTTTCCGCTGTAGCCAGCTTGTCAGTGAACCGTGACATGACAGCTGCACTTTTAAGCTCTCGATTCATCTTTAAAATGTGAAATTTGAAGTGTCACTAGAACTTAAATTTTTTTGCCAGTGTATCATCCCCTTCCCTGTCCTTTCGTGTTTTGTTTTGTGTTTTTTTTCTTTTTCTTGTTCCATTTCCTGTGTTGATTTTATTACTCTGATACAGTGTGGGTGAAAACCCTAGTTTACTTCAGTTTAAAAAAGAATCTTATTAAATATGTTTACCGAACACAAAAATTTTTAACAAAAGCAAAAGCTTCCTCGGTGAGGTTCCTGTTTCAAATTGTAATTGTACAAAATACTTACAAACAAAGCATTATAAATTGAGTATGCATGCTCTTGTCTTTAAATTGTAAGCAAACAATAATTAGTGTCATTGAAAAGAACGTTGTCTCTTTTTTTGTTGAATTGAAAACCAGAGTTTAAAATAATATAATATAACATTTTCCAAAATATGTCATAATTGCAAAACTTAATTTCAGTGTTCCTTATATTTTGCGCATTGCCCATTTTTCTAAGTTTAAGTTGTTATTCATTATCTGTCATTATCAGCACAAGCCTCATCTTTTCATTTTATTTATTTTTTGTTTTCATGTGTCTGCTTTAATTTCTTCCATCACCTCTAACGTGTTGTTTCCCCCCCCTCTTTGGGCTGTGTTGGTGCTCCAGAACCGACAAAACGTATGCTTTCCTTCCAAGGGTTGGCCGAGCTGGCGCACCGGGAGTATCAGTCAGGAGATTTTGAGGCAGCTGAGCGTCACTGCATGCAGCTATGGAGGCAGGAGCCTGATAACACAGGCGTGCTGCTGCTTCTGTCCTCCATCCACTTCCAGTGCCGAAGACTTGACAGGTGAGGTGTGGGATGCTGACTCAAACGCACACTGAGCATGTGGCGAGGAAGTGGCAGAGAATAATGGGTCGTCTGTGACTTTCACTGCTCACAACTGGTCTGGGGAGGCAAATGCAACTGCTGAGCTGGCTTCTGGAAATCCTGTTAATCGGTTTATTTGTCCCCCATGATTCTAACACTTTTGGTGGTGGTCATACTCTTGCTTTGCAGGTGTCATGGAGAAGGTTTTGGGTCTTGTGAGTTAAAGGTTTAAAAGTGTGAACTTTGTATTTTTTTTATTTCCTTGTATGCGCATGATGCCAGCCGTTTAATTGAAAGTCATTTGAATTTATTGTGCTTTATACTACCATGAGAATGAAGCACTGGAAGGATTCAGACAACATTTACAAACAAATGCTGATAGTATTACTTAATATGCAACAATGACTTTCTAAATAATGACAGTTTGCTGAGTGATCTTTCATTGTTTATCAAGTAGAAATGATCAACAGTAGCTGTTCAAAGCATGTGGTTGTCGCTGATGATTAAAGCAAAATATGGTGTACATTCTTGGTTTGATGCACCACTTGTCTGAGCAAACAGAGCTTCATTTAGTGTATACTGCTGACATGGTATTTACTTTGCAAAATGGCTACTGAAGTGGCAGAGTGTAAGTGTTGAAGTTCTACAGTCTGGCATGTATTAATATTTCAACATTATGAAGTTTTTTTTTTTTAATGTGCTGTTTAAATATTTACCCAGATGTCTTAAGCAAGTTTCTCCTTTCTACCACTTGCAACCTTGCTGCTGCAACTTCACAATGCGTCAATCCAGCACTAACAGCCACCCTCCTTCAGAATTGTGACCATTCTGTACCCGTTCTGGTCCTTCAGGTCTGCTCACTTCAGCACCTTGGCCATCAAACAGAACCCAATGTTGGCTGAAGCCTACTCCAACCTGGGGAACGTGTACAAGGAACGTGGGCAACTGCAGGAGGCCATAGAGCATTATCGCCATGCTCTGAGACTGAAGCCAGATTTTATTGACGGATACATCAACTTGGCAGCAGCTCTAGTGGCCGCAGGGGACATGGAGGGAGCAGTGCAGGCTTATGTGTCTGCATTACAGTACAACCCCGTAAGTAACATGCTTTATGTTGAAATCCTTAACAAGTAACTTTACACCAGGCTGAAAAGCAGCGTGTTGCTGCCCCCTCTGATTGAAAGTGTCACGCAGTAAGGTAAAAATGTAAACTTTTGGAGGTCAGCTAAGATGAGATTTGGACTTGTTACTCTTAAATTTGACAAAAAACTCTGTCTGCCAGTAACTGGAACATATTTGAAGTCAATACATTGTTCTGTGGTCTGTATTAGCTGTATTATTAAGTGTGTTTACTTATTTTTAGGATCTTTACTGTGTGCGAAGTGACTTGGGCAACTTGCTTAAGGCCCTCGGGCGTTTGGAAGAGGCTAAGGTATGTTACAGGGGTTTGGTGCTTGGATGATAAGTTGTTTGTGTTTATGTTGTAGTTTTTTTTTTATCTTTATTTTACTTTTTAATATATTTTTCTTTGCCCATTTTTTTAGTGTCCCCCCCCCCTCCCCCATTAAGGCCATAGATGATTTTCCTTTTTCCCCCTTGACATTTTTAGGCCAATTCACGTTCTTTATCTTAAACCCCCTGACCAAGTTAACAGTAAGAAATAGTAGCTTTTTCAGATTTTTCAACCTTGTAGTTAGTTTCTCACCCAGAAATTACTTGAAATCAAAACATTATAAGGTATTGGACTGTTTCTGTATTTCTTTTAAATAATAGTACACACATGCTGTTGATTACTTTTTAGACAGCTTCATGTATTTTTTTTTCTATAGTTTTCAGTATAGTACATTTATTACATTTGTCCCCACCCTGTCACTCTTTAGTCCCAGTGTCCTTTGCCCTTTTACCAAAGGTCAGCCCCTCCCCTTTCAGGAAGAAAGGCTAGAGTTTTATAATCGTTGAGTAAATATGTATTGTCATTTTTGCACCTTGGCCAAAGCATTTTCATAATGTTGATTTCGGAGGGAAAATGCTGGCTCGGTCTTTGAAGAATATATGAACTGATGAGAAGCTAGTTAACCTTTGCAGTGCAAAAGATAAGATGGTTTCTAACCTAACCACTGTGCTCCAGTATTTTTTATTAAGTGCCCAATGGCAAGCTCTTGGATTTATTTTGCTGTCAGTACAGTTGCTGCCAGTGTGGGTTTGTTACACTTTTATTTGCCCTTTTAAACTTGTGCCCATAAGAGAAGGGGGGCTCCCGGGGTTGGGTCAAATCTGGAGAAGTGGAGTTTACTCACTGGTTACAGGCCATCTTATTTCGTGCTTGAGGGGGGGAGAGTGGGGAGGAGCATCAGGGAGCCACAAGCTCCTCTGCTCTGTCGCTCCAACCCCCGCGCGCTTGCTAAGGATTGGTGGAGTGTGCGCGCTCAGAGCTGTCTACCTGACCATTCAGTTATACCCAGTCAGTGCTTGAGCACACGTCAGCAGTGCTTTTCATGCAAGCATGCTTTTTTCCTTTAAATTATGGCTGATAATGAAAAGTTTACCCAGCTGGTTATCTATGCTGATATCCACTGCTATTGAATAGCGTCTTAACCATGTAGGTTTAAGAGAACTGATATTTAAATGCCATAAAATGCACCAAGTGGCGTCTGGCAGACAGCTCACAATCTGTACTCCACCACCTGCGTCAGATGCTGGGTTAGAAAGTCAGAAGCAAGCGCAGCAACAGCGATGACTTCTTTATTTCAGAGCTGTGGAGACTTCTAGATACAAATAATTACACCACAGATTTTTCTCATTGGCCAGGATTCAAGAAAGCAAGCCAGGATAAAGACATAAATATTTAAAAAATATTTAATAAAAATGTTAAACACATAAAAGAAAAGCATTGATTAATATTTTTTCCCTTTTCCTTTAAATATGTAATATTCCCAAAGCAATGGGATCAGTTCATAGGGGCAAGATCAAGCCAGTAACTGCCCTCCTGTAGTTTCATATGAAAAGTGAATTGATGGACAGCCGTAGCTCAGCTACATTTTACTGATAAACTGAACGCACTAAAGCCTTTCTTCCCTCCCAGTTACCCTCAAAGCATTTCTTTTGTTTTCTTTGAAAGGAAACATTCATTGCATGAATGAGAAAATTAAGAATAGTTTGTATTTATGTTTGTTGTGATTTGGAAGAAACCAATTTTATTTCCATATTAAAAAAAAAAAAAGAATGTATTGTTTGAAAACTTTTACTAACGATCTTGTTTTCTGATTTTGTCTCTTTTGGTTTTCCACAACTGATATTGTTATTTAGAAGGTTTCAGGTGGGTGACACTATTCCTGCGTAGGTGCCTGGCGGAAAGGAACACTAGGGCAGCCTCAGTCCTCTCCTCTTCTTCCAGCCAGCTGCGGCCACCACTCTGACAAAGTCCAAAAATATGGTAACGGGTTTGTAACTGCCAACAAAAGAAAAACCACCTCACTTCATGCTTGAGCTCCTCTGTCTTGTGGCTTCCTTTGAAGACCAAAAGAAAAAAGTAACTTAACAAATTACAGTAAGCATTTCCTAAAATATGCTATACTAATTACCCAATTCTATGTGAAGTAAAAAATAAATAAATAAATACAAACTTGGATTTGGAAGCAATAATCGTGAATATCAAGTAAGATCCCTCTAACTCTTACATGTTGTTTATTTTTCCTATTTTGTTTTGTTTTTCCTTCTTTATTTGGAGTTGCAGCGTTCTGATGATGATGCAGATAGTGCGCTGTGAGTCTGCAGTAGCGCAAGGGCTGCGCAGCGATACCCTCCAAGCAACCAAAAAGGCGGCAAGCGCAAGCATGCGACCCCCAATCCCCCTCACTCCCTTTGGCCTGTTGGTTGCGGACCTCGCCCCACTTACAACCAGCCTCGCACCCAAATGCACCAAATCTCAGACATAATTGACTTCTTTAGAACACTTACTTGAAATGTACAGTTGTTTGTTTTTACTTAAGGCCGACAGGTGGCCGTTCATTGTTAGTTTCCAAATGCCCCATGTCTTAGCATCACAGTGTAGCCACTGTTTGATTCCTCCTTCCCCCAACAATGCCCCCTTCACTCTGAGATCGATTATGGGTGCTGAGTGTGTGCCAGTCTGGTGTTGCAGGTGTGCTGCCGGGGCTGTTGGTCTGCAGCTGTCTCACCTGGCCATTCAGCAGGCGCGGCAGCAACGCAATGACCTTTGCCAGGAGCAAGGTCACGCAGGCAGCATTATATGGTGCATTGTGTTGGTGGTGGTGGCGACAGACACACACACACACCGCGCGCTGGCGTTTGTTGCGCATGCATTACAGGGACCATCACTTGCACGAAAGGTCCAGCATCCTAGGTTGTAAGATACCAGACCCACATAAAATGTACGGCATTCATGCAGTTACTAGATTTGTTTTGTTAAAGTTCCTCATGTTTATCTGCTGCTTTGGGGTATCTAATCATTGTCAGTACATTTACAAAGGACAGTAGATTGTAAGTGATGTGGGGACCACTACATATGTCAAGCATGTGGTCATAACTGAAGGATGAGGGCCTTCGTGTGGATGTTGGTTGGATCCGCGCAGCGTAGGAAAAAGCAATGCAGCTTAGCGCGGCAGACTTGTGCGCACACGAGCCCATGCTGTAGACTCACTTTTTGCCATGATGGAGAACAGTCACTAATTTTGCTTTCTCTGCCCTTTTTGTTTTTTTTTTTCTTACTTTTACTCTCAATCTTCTATTTATTTTATTTTACAATCCCCTGCCCTCCCTTCTACACACTATACCTCTCCCATTCTACCTCTTCTCCTCCTTTCCTGTGGTTTTTCATTGTAAACCCTTTGAAGGCTTGCTACCTGAAAGCCATTGAGACTCAGCCCAACTTTGCAGTGGCTTGGAGCAACCTGGGCTGTGTGTTCAATGCCCAGGGTGAGATATGGCTGGCCATTCATCATTTTGAAAAGGTTAGACTCATTGTTTTCAATCATTATTTGATCCTACTACTTCTGTCTTGGTACATTTCTTGTGTTGGCACAAAATTTAAAGCTTGGTTTCAATTTTTAGGCCGTGACTCTGGACCCAAATTTCCTCGATGCATACATCAATTTAGGAAATGTTTTGAAGGAAGCCCGCATCTTTGACAGGTATATCTATATCATGACACAGTGTACAGTAGAATAGTCACTTGATACATTTGTTTCTTATCCTTTGTTTTCAAAAGCACCACCCTAACACACCTCTGTCGAATTTTGAATGAGTCAAGAACTGCGGCAACTCCCTAATCTCGTCCGTGTTGAGCTCTGTATCTGTGTTTTCACATGCCATTGTTTAGGCAGGGCAGGTTTGCCACACAGTCAGACCTGCCATCATGGGCAGGGCAACAACTTATCTGCTGTAACAGAGGTTTTAGTTTTGGAAGTGCATTTTGAGCAGTACATAATGTCCTCCAACAATTATAGTTACGTAAAATGTATGTACAATTTTGCCATTACATTAATGTATCAATTGGCTCGTATCTTGCTTAAAAAGATGAGAACTATAATTTTAAAGTTAAGGTAAAGATTAATCTTGAGCATAACTTGTAACCAGACATTGTCTTCCTTATGTTTGCAGAGCTGTTGCTGGCTACCTGAGAGCCCTGAGTCTTAGCCCAAACCATGCAGTTGTCCATGGAAACCTGGCCTGTGTCTATTACGAGCAAGGCCTCATTGACCTGGCTATTGACACCTACCGTCGTGCCATTGAATTGCAGCCTCACTTCCCCGATGCCTACTGCAATTTGGCAAATGCCTTAAAAGAGAAAGGCAATGTAAGGCAGTATCTTCTGTGTCCCCAGTCTGGATAGTTTCAAAGAACCAATATTTTAGACTGTGTGAATGAACTTGGAGCGTCTTTTCCAGGTGTCTGAAGCAGAGGAGTGCTATAACACAGCCCTGCGTTTGTGTCCAACCCATGCTGACTCCCTTAACAACTTGGCGAATATTAAGCGTGAGCAGGGCAACATCGAGGAGGCAGTTCAGCTCTATAGGAAGGCACTAGAGGTGGGTTATAAGTTACTTGTCCTGTTCTTGTATTTTCTCCTATGAATAGGTTTGTTAAAACAATCACAATTACCATGAATGTATATAATTTCTTGTGAACTGCAACTGTTCTTAGTAACCCTTTTTGGTTTTCCCCAGGTGTTCCCTGAGTTTGCAGCAGCTCACTCTAACCTTGCCAGTGTCCTTCAGCAGCAGGGAAAACTCCAGGAGGCACTAATGCACTACAAAGAGGCCATCAGGTTTGTAAATATATGCTGTAATATATTAAAAAAATATAATTTAATACCTGCTGACTTTGTATGTTTCAATGTGGTTGTGTTTGACAGTAGTTAGAGTAAAATCTTCTGTGCACCACATAAATTAATGTGGATACCACATCACTCTGCTTAGAAAAAAATCCATTAGTGAACATGTACAGTCCCCATGTTCTGTACAGTTTAAGTAAGAGGTTTATGGTTTCTACAGTGTGCACTCTTTTAATGGTGTTAAATCAACCGAAACTTGAGAGGTTATTCTGAGGCTGTAACATAGTTCTGTTTAGGGGTGTAAAAGATTCTCCTGTTTGAATTTTAGAATCAGCCCCACATTTGCTGATGCCTACTCAAACATGGGCAATACACTGAAGGAAATGCAAGATGTACAGGGAGCGCTGCAATGCTACACCCGTGCCATCCAGATCAACCCTGCCTTTGCTGATGCTCATAGCAATTTGGCTTCTATCCACAAGGTATGAATAATGTGTCATTTAAATTTAGGCATTATTTGTCTATTTTTTGTACTTTTGAAGTGTATTGCGTCCAGAATTTTGGTTTACCTTATCTCTGGGGTACATGGGGTGGTGCGTGTTCCAGTATATACCACACAGCTATACAGACCCAACAGCACAGATGATAATGAATCCCAGTATTTTTATTTAATCACCAACAGCCAGATCATAATTGTACATATCTACAACAGTCTAAATCAGTTTGAAACAAGGTACTGACAAATGGATTTGTACTGGTTACAATTGTAAAAATGCACTACTTTGTCAGGTAACAGAAAAAACTGACTTTTACAGGGAGTGGGCCAAAGAACAAGTTTTTGTCACTTTAAGTGGTCACATGCTGATCATATAAGACATAACCACCTGTTTATGTGTGGTGGAATGTATTTTTGTTTATTGTTTTTTGTTATGCTTTTCACCTTTATCCATTTATTCTAGTGGTTGTCTTGATTTTTAGGATTCTGGAAACATCCCAGAGGCCATTGCTTCTTACCGCACAGCTTTGAAACTCAAGCCAGACTTTCCCGATGCTTACTGCAACCTGGCACACTGCCTGCAGGTTCTTATGTGCTCATGCCTTTTTTTAGATATTTGCAGTACGTGTAACAGTCTTTGCCCTTGAATTACAAGTTAGTTTTCTTACCCCTCTTACTCTCGTCACTCCTCCAGATTGTGTGTGACTGGACAGATTATGATGAGCGGATGAAGAAGCTTGTGAGCATTGTGGCTGACCAGTTGGATAAGAACCGCCTGCCATCAGTGCATCCACACCACAGCATGCTCTATCCACTGTCTCACGCCTTCCGCAAGGCCATTGCTGAGCGCCATGGAAACCTTTGCCTGGACAAGGTACACGCACTGATCAAAGCAAGTAAACATAATTCATTTTTGGGGGTCGGGGGTGGAAGGTGTCTGGTGATGGCAATGGCTGTCTGCAGGGATATGGGGAAGGTAAGGGATAGGAGAAATACTGGATATATTGATTTTTTTAGAGGTGAACTCTGGTGGTGAATGGGTTGCTTGCAAGTATGGGGTGATATTTTAAGGTTGGACATTGTTTCAGTGGTTGTTTTTCGTAGCTCAGAATTAGTCTGCCATGGATGATATACATGTAACTCAATTTAACTAGAATTGACTCTCCAGATGTAAGTGTATTCTTACATTTTTGGTTATTCCACAGATCAATGCACTGCACAAGCCTGCTTATGAGCATCCGAAAGATCTGAAGGCCAGTAGTGGACGTCTGCGTGTTGGCTACGTCAGCTCCGACTTTGGCAACCACCCTACTTCCCACCTGATGCAGTCCATTCCTGGAATGCACAATCCTGAGAAATTCGAGGTAGGTGATATTTAATTGCTGCAAAGCATGTGGAATATATTGTGATTTTTCGTTGCATTTGTCAAAGTAAAATCCAGATGAATGTCAGCACAGAATGTTTCCCAGCTGAATATTGTAACCTACAAGCCACCCCACCCCCCCCCACCCCCCACCCCCAA
>JAQLOL010000026.1:10099388-10110724 GCA_029783665.1 Naso thynnoides | reverse complement strand
CCCGCCCCCCCCCCCACCCCCAAGGTGTTCTGCTATTCGCTCAGCCCCGATGACAGTACCAACTTCCGTGTGAAAGTGGTAGCAGAGGCTCACCATTTCACAGACCTCTCACAGGTAACTGTCATGACCTGCTGTTGCTTCAGTATTTGTATTTTTATTATGTAGTATATCAGCTAAAAGATATGTATTTTTAACTGACTGATAATTTCAACAAGAGCTCTTATGTGGTAAAAGAACCCAACCACTTATCACTTATACTGTTACTGTGACATCTCTGTAGATTCCCTGCAATGGCAAGGCAGCTGATCGTATTCACCAGGATGGAATCCATATTCTGGTCAACATGAACGGATACACAAAGGGAGCCCGAAATGAGCTGTTTGCCCTCCGCCCAGCCCCTGTTCAGGTAGCACAACATATGATTTCTGATTAACAAAGTTGTATCCCAGATATAAACGTCCTTTGTGCAAATAAATAACTGCACCCTCACCATCCTATTATTCCTAGTATTGATCTTTTTTGAGGTATATTGGCCAATAGCAGCAAAAACTCATTCTTGTTGCTTATTCTGTCAACATTACTTAACTCAAGACAAGAACACATCAGTTCTGATCACTTTTTTTTCTTTTTCTTTTTTAATACTGAATACCAACTGTTAAAAATCGGTCATTTCGGATTTTGGCATCTTTGCTCTGTTCATGATGGTAAACAAAAGAAATGTCATTGAAGAATATACAGAAATTGTATTTTTGTGTACTCATTCAACAGGCTATGTGGCTTGGTTACCCTGGAACCAGCGGGGCGCCTTTCATGGATTACATCATCTCTGACAAGGAGACCTCCCCTCTTGAAGTAGCTGAGCAGTATTCAGAGAAACTGGCCTACATGCCCAATACTTTCTTCATTGGAGACCACGCCAACATGTTCCCTCATCTTAAGGTGTGTTCATTCTCAAATTGGTGACATTCGTTTTTGTTTGTCAAATGACCTCCAAAAAATCAAATGTAAACAGTTTTACAAACATTTCTGTTTTTGACCCCCAGAAAAAGGCAGTGATCGATTTTAAGTCTAATGGACACATCTTTGACAACCGCATTGTTCTTAATGGAATCGATCTGAAGGCCTTCTTGGACAGTCTGCCAGATGTGAAAGTGATAAAGGTGAGTTAAGACGAGGAGAAAAAGGAAGTCATTTGTTTTATTTGTATCTAACAACAAAGGGAGAAATCCCTGTGTTTTCTGTGTATGATGTGTGTGTCAGTCCTGCATTTCTTTTTGCTTGTTTTTTTGAAACTACTTATCCCATCAGCTTTATAAATTGCAGGTATATTGCTAAGGACCCAAGGAAAGGGAGCATCAGATGTGTAGTTATTTGGAAGATAAACGCTAAGATAAAATGAAAAGAAACATTTAGTAGATGAACAAGCATTGCACCAGTTACTGACAAACTAGTGATGTTAAATGTGAATCAGGCTCTATAGTTTTTTTACCTTTGAATGACTGTTTGACTACTTATTTTGGTGATATCGTTGACTTGAGTCACAATGATAGAGCAGAACAACTGTTTTTGGGTTTTGTTGATGAAAAAATCTGTCAGTATCTGCAGATTTAGATTTTCTATGATAAAATAATTGAAATATGTTTATATGAATAAAGTAGTCAAAGTTATTAAATGGTTTGGTGTTCATTAATTTTCAAGCATGTAACTTGAAACTGTTTTCTGAAACTAGATGAAGTGTGAAAACAACCAGGAACCTGCTGGGGACTCAAATGGAGCTCTGTCTATGCCCGTAATCCCCATGAACACAGCAGCTGAAGCAATCATCAACATGATCAACCAAGGCCAAATCCAGGTCACAATCAATGGATTCACCGTCAGCAATGGCCTGGCCACCACACAGGTTTGTCTGACATGGACACACTTGTTGAAAATGCAAATCTTGATCTACAAGAGCAGCTATTTAGTTTAGCTTGCTGATTTTCCAGATCTTTTCAGCAGATGAGGTTGTAGTCTCTGAGACAGTGTCCTTACAGGTATGAATGCTTTATGAAAGGAAAGTGGTAGCACATTAGGGTTGGTGAGGGGAATGGTGGCACTAAGGATTAGTTTGAAAATTACTGACACTGTCTTGGCTTTTCAAACAGCATAAAATCACAATTAGGCTCAATTTCCAATTAGTGCTGTAACAGTAAAGAACCTGTCACACATCTTCTTTGTTCAGAGGCACTCAAAAGCATTGAGGCCACTCAGCTTCTAAGCAGCACTGTTTTATTCCCCATTTTAGATCAACAACAAAGCTGCCACAGGAGAAGAGGTGCCGCGCACAATCGTCGTGACAACCCGTTCTCAGTATGGCCTGCCAGAGGACTCCATTGTGTACTGCAACTTCAATCAGCTCTACAAGATTGACCCCCCTACTCTCCAGATGTGGGCCAACGTAAGTAGACAGATTATATAACTGCTTTAGCTGTTCTTCAGCTCTGCACTTTAAAAATCTAAAGTAAACTCTTCAGTCCTGCTGTTGGAGGTAAAAATCTGTTGTGAAACTCTCCTCTACCTGCAGATCCTGAAGCGTGTGCCCAACAGTGTGCTGTGGCTCCTTCGCTTCCCTGCTGTTGGTGAGCCCAACATCCAGCAGTACGCCCAGAACATGGGTCTGCCTGCCTCTCGCATCATCTTCTCTCCTGTGGCCCCGAAGGAGGAGCATGTGAGAAGGGGCCAGCTGGCTGATGTGTGCTTAGACACTCCACTATGCAATGGTCACACCACGGGTATGGATGTTCTCTGGGCTGGAACACCCATGGTCACCATGCCAGGTGAGGACACCGGTGTGTTAAGGGACAGACATAAACACCTGGGTTATCATTAGAATAAAATGTCAAGTGAGGGCTGCTTTGTAATTGTAAAACCTTTTATTAAAGGTGAGACCCTTGCCTCCCGCGTGGCCGCCTCACAACTCAACTGTCTGGGCTGCCCTGAGCTAATAGCTCAGAGTCGCCAGGACTATGAGGACATAGCAGTGAAACTGGGATCTGATATGGAATAGTAAGTAAAATGCTCAGACTTATTTTGCAAAATATTTCCATCAGAACTGTGAAGTCTGACCTTTTCATCTCCTACAGCCTAAAGATGATCAGAGCACGTGTGTGGAAGCAGCGAATCTGCAGCCCTCTTTTCAACACCAAGCAGTACACAATGGACTTAGAGAGGCTCTATCTGCAGATGTGGGAGCACCATAGCAGTGGCAACAAGCCAGAACACCTGGTCCAGACGGTAGAGGCCAGTGAGAAAGCCTGAACTTGAAGCACACTTAATTTTTGTCTGTGACACCCCAACCATGTCCAAACCTTCCCACCGTCGTCTTTTTTTTTTGGTTGTTTTTTTGGTTGTTTTTTTGTTTTGTTCTGTTTTTTTTTTTTAAACCATTGTTGGCAACCTAGCTTGGTGTGGTCAGTTGCCACTCCAGAGTCTCCTTGAATGATTGTCTCCATTTCACTTACTATAAATGGGACTCTGTTTGTAATGGAGCCTCCAGATGTACACATTAAGCCCCCATCACATTTTTCGTTGCATCACACACCTGCGTTTCCTGAGCCAGATCGAGCCTGAACCTTTCAGACCCCTCTTCTGAGACTCTTGTCCTAAAACATAGTATATTTGGTGAGCATGAGAGGATTGTGAATGCCCTGCTTCCCCCTTCAGTACTTGGATCCATGGATTGTTTTTTCCTCCTGTTGGTGTGCATACAGGACTTATTACAGCTTGTGGAGGGAATGCCCAGTCGTCATTACATCGTTGATCTATTTATAAATGGATTAAGAGTGTTGTGTGTTTTTAAAAGGACAATGTTGCACCGAAAAAAAGTTGTATCTCTGACTTAAGTTGATCAGCTTTAAAATGCAAATGTAAAACAGGTTGCAACTGCAACTTTACTTTGTCTTCAGCTGTTGTTAAATTACTGCAATGAGTAAATGTGCAAGCTTTGACGAATATGGTCTAGATGAAGACTTCTTTCCCTCACCAAATGCCAACTTTTATTGATTTTGCCATCAAACAAGGAATATCTTAAGTAGCTGTTGTTCTGTTTGATGTCACACTATGTTTGCAAAGTTGATTGGACAAATCTGGACAGAGGGGCTTCATTTTATCGGAAAGGGCCTGAAATATAAGTTTAGCTGTTTAAATTGTTTAAATCTTGTTTATTCACTCAATCCGGGAATGTCCTAGGTAAGTATTTTCTAAGCAGTTTTTCTTTTTGTATTGTCTGTTAACTGTATGCTGTCTATGATGCAACAAGGCTCTGAAAATAAATTGAAAAATAAAGAGATGGCAAAACTCTGTAGTGTGTTTGGCACTCTGTTAAGTCCGTTGTATGTAGAAGCAATAAAAAGTTAAAGCAAACAGCCTTTGTTTCCTGGATTTAAATGCTGACAGTTTTGGTGTTTACATGTGGCTTTTTGGCTCAATTTTTGATGAATGGAGAAATTACATAACATTATCTGGCATAGGTGCTTACCATTGTTCTTCTGCTGTTCATTACTGTTAATATATTGGTGAGATGGAAAAGACCTGAAGGAGCATGCATTTTTGTCTTTAATATCTGTGAATGTATCTCAGAATTCTGAAGTTACGGGAAGGTACAGCCGTTAAAGCCTTTAAAACAAAATGAAATAAAGTCAGGCAAATGCAACCTACTCATGTTTGCTGATTATTGTAAAAAAAAAGAAAAAGAAAAAAACTTTTATTGTCTTGTACTTTTTGTTGGACATTGAAACATCTCATGAACGGCGTCCGACGCTTTACAACACTCCCACAACCAACCATGATGTACACCAACACCGCTACATTTGAAGCGCTTTCCGATTGGTCGATTGCTTTGTGACAACTTCCGGCGTCATGAGGCACAAGATTTGAATTTGCCTTCGCTTAGTTTAGTTCCGCCTGCACCCTTTCCCCCTCCACAATAGAATTGCTTTTGGTACGTTCACTACATTTCTTGAATTAAATGTGTTTTTATATTCTACGCGAGGTCCGTGTAATGCGTACTTTATACCACTGGAAACCAATGAACCGCATTTAAAAAGCTAGCGTAAATCCAAGCTAAGTTAGCTAGCTGTTGCTAACGCTAACGTTTATAGCTAGCTGCTGTGACGATGAGCGTAGCAAACGTTACCTCTGGTTTAGAACCGTTAGCAGATTTTTGCTTTTTTTTTCGTAGTGTCTGCTTAAGGAAAAAAAACGATGAAATGAAAGTCATTCATATTAACCATTAGCAAACCTCTGTTGTTTTATTTGCAGCGTATTGTTTCTACGTGAGTGCTGAGCTTGGACTTTAAATGTTAAATAACTGTCACGTTGGCTTGTGTATCTTACCGTTTTTACACAGCAGAGGGAAACATGAATGAAGACACCTGCAAATTATTTGAAAGAGTTGCTCAAAAGTTGGGTTGGACTGGTAATGAAGGACTGGACAAAGCAGAAAGAAAGGTTTGTTGCGCACATGGTTACCAGCAGTTACCTTAAAGCCCGAGGCACACCTGTCAAACATTCTCCAGCAAGAGCAAACATTCTAATTTTGGCAGTTGTCTGTCTGTTATAGTATGCTGAGGACCAACTGCCCATGGCACACTGATCAAACAAATCCAATCAAAACAGTTGACTGAAGAAATTACCTAAAAATGGCGAGTGAAGAGGATATTATCTGCTCTAGATTAGAAACACTCCTGGTGCTACTGTGTTTGAAATTAGCAAGACTGACACCACTGATTTTTCATTCCAATCCAATCCCAAGTAAAACCAAGGATGGTATTGCAAATACTGATAACAATACAAATACGTTTTTGTTCAGAAAAGGGAAATCAAAAGCCATATTATTAACCATGTTATTCATGGATATATATTTGGCTTGCATATGAATATATAAAAAAACATTCATTATTTATTGTGCCGGCATATTTGTTCATATCAGTGTGAATAAAACATTTATTAAGGATTCAGGGAACACTTGTTTAAACATCAGTACAGAAATGGGAGTCTGGACAGATGTGAACCACTTTCACATGGTCAGTAGCAATGATAAACATCTCCAGTGCAAGTAATGTTACGCTCAGTGTACCTGCATAATGCCTGTCAGCACCAAAGGACACAGTATTTAAAGTCTGTCTCGCCCTAGCAGCACCTCTTTAATCCTCATCTTCAGTCCGCTGCTGCAAACCCTCTCTGTACTGTGATCGACTCTCAGGTAATTAACAAGGTTTGTGTTGTTGCCACAGCAGCTCACAGCCCATACACACACACACACTTCAGCATGTTTTGGAAACTGAGAAGCTCCACACACACGACAGTGCATGCAGCGTCTCATAATTGACATGCCTGTGAGTAGAGCCCAGCATGCATTTATAGAGCCGTGGTACGCACACAACAGTGACAGGTGGAAGGAGAAGAAGTTCTGTCAATGGCAATGCTACCGATGGCTTAGTAAGTTTTTGCTGTGTTCCTGTTGCGGACAAAAATAAACACACACCCCTAAAATAGCAAAGCTTGTAAATAGTGATCTTTTTACGTGAGAAGCAATCCTAGAACAGAAATGTTTGAGATCAGTAGTATTGATATTTCTGTATCAATCCACACATCACTACTTTTCAACTGCACTGGAGACTGAAGGTGTAGTTTCTTGGTCTTCTCAGGCTGAACCACAGCAACACTGCAGGCTGTCAGAAGAGGTAACATCACTTATCAGATTGCAAAACACGTATTAAAGGGACTGCATGTGTCCTGTGGAGTGTCTGATGGTCACTTGAACTTGTTGAATCTGATTGGTGTGCCTTGGGCTCAGGAAAGACCAGCTCACAAGCTTAACATTATATGTAAATATAAAGCTGTAACCATTACTTTCTGAATTTATTGCCAGTTCATTAACCTACAACTATTTTGAGAATAGATTTAGTCATTTTTCAGTGTAATCACCAAGCATCTCTGTGCCCAGCTTTTAAAATGTAAGGATCTGATGCTTTTCTTTGTCATTTATCACAGCAAATATAATATGTGAAGATTTTGGACGAATAAAACTAGTAATTGGAGCAAAAGTAAAGAATTTTTGACATTGAATTGGAAATATGATTAATCAATCAGAAAAATCATGAGTTGCAGCTCTGTTTGAATGCTGGTGATGTTTATGTAAGTTACAGTGGCAATCCGTCTATTGTTTCTAGCTGATAAGCACAATTGACAAGACTCGTCACGCTGCCACAAGTGGTCATGAATCTGTGGATCTGTCAGCCTCACCCTTCCAGCGTGCCCTGTCTGACAGTGGAGATGATTCAGGGAAGGAGAACCAGTGCTCCAAGAGCAACGAATACAGAAACAAGCCTTCGACTGAGTCTAGTGATGATGAGTTTGAACAGTGTGAGTTAAATCACATGAATATTGTATGTTGTTGAATTGCTTTACTTGGCTTGCAAATAAACTCATTTCATCTTTTTTTATCCGCCAGTTCTTAAAGGAGCTACACCAAAAGCGAGACCTACCTCACAGAAACCGTGTAGTGCTGCAAAGAAAAGCAGGTATGAAAACTGAGTTAACTGAAAAATGTCTCGTGGAAAAACATTTGTTAATTCTGGTCGTAGTTTTGCCTCTCATTTGTCTCATCAAAGTTTTGATCGTGACTCAACTTATTTTTTAGTTCCGATGCTCTTGTGGTGAGCTCGGACGATGACGGCAGTTTCGAGACGTGTGAGTTACCTTTTTCTACTCGGTGCAGTCGTCTGTGTCTGTAATCACTGACGATGGATCAAATTCTCATATCAGTTGGATGATGAGGGAAGCATGTTTACATTGTCAGTTACAGTTTTCTCTCTTCTGTGCACATTGAAGTTTTACAACGAGTGAAAACCCCGAATACCAAGCCCAAGAAAATATCAGAGAGTGGGAGCGAAGATAGGTGAGTTTTTGTTGTTCTTTTATCTCTTAATACTTTGTTACTGTCTGTTACTGTCTCACCTTTGGAAAATTATGTTTTATCTTTGCTGACTCTGAAGCCTCAAAAACTTCATTGTTGATGACTTCTCATCAGATGATGACTTTATTGAGAAAAAACCAACCCATAAAGGTAATTATGAACAACCATTATCAGTACTTAGGTTTTTTGTAAATGTTTTAAAGAGAAGTCACTAAGAAGTGTATGTGTGCAGTTATGGTGGTGTCTGCTGTTTTGCAGTGCCTGTGAGAAGCAAAACCCCAGCTGCCCAACATCGATTAAGAAAACCGTTGTCTCAGTGTGACTCCCCAGTCTTCATTAGTGACGATGATGATGATGATATTGTGGTCAAGAGCACATGGAGGACTCGTCACTCAAAGCCCCCACGGAGGGATAATGCTTTGTTGTGCAATAAAAATGATAGCTCACCGCCACTGCCATTTTCTTCTCCTTTTTGCCCTCCTCCTCACAAAGCTCTAACATCGCTGGCCAGTCCCAAACGCACTCTTTCAGCACCTTCTAAGCTGGACGACTCGGCCAGTTCTGAAGAGGAGTTCATGTCCCTGCTGGAGAGACTGAAAAAGAAAAACATCTTAACTGGCAGCTCATTCTCACCAAGAAACAACCAAGGTAACTGTTTCCTGGGTCATCGTATTCCAACAGTTTCTGGCTTTTGTTTTTATTTAACTGGTGAGACTGATACCTATTTTTTTTTTTTTTTCTTAAATTTAGAATGTACTAAAGAGACTCCTGTGCCAGTTCCTCCTGTAAAGGAATCTAAAACACCAGCCCCTAAATCATCATGGGAAACACCTCTACATGTCAAGACACCAGGAAAACCCGTCTCGAAACCCACAGTCAGTCAGACAGAGCCCAGACATGGACCCACCAGCAGGTACATCTTTTGACCATTTCAGATGTACAGACTTAATGGTTGGATAAACTTTCCAAAGAATTTAATAGAGTATTGTATAGTGTGCCTTTTAGCAGTATTTCTTTGTTGCTTACACAGTTTGTCTTCCATACACTTTTTTTTTTTTTTTTAATCACACCGTTCTTCCTTTTCTAGGGTATCTTTGTGTAAGACCCCTGGGTGCTTCTTGCAGTCTTTAACAAACCCTGGCAGCAGCTATGGCCTCAAATTTAAGCAGAACAAGGAAGAACTAACCAGCAAACTCTACCGGCTGTACAATACCAGTGTGTTTGACAGTAAGGTGATGAATGATGATTTCTTTCTCTCTTTTTTGAAATTTATTTATTTATTTTCTGTTTTTGTTTTAATTTAGAAATTTCCTCTCATAATGAATCGACTTGTTAACACGTAGTTTATCTTTTCTCCTGGTCTGACATGATTTCTAGCTGCCTGTCAATATGTCAGTGACTTGGAATAAGAAGATGCGGAAAACAGCCGGGTACTGTATCACAGGGCAGGAGCGAAGTGGAGGGAGCCGTTATGCCCGCATTGAGCTGTCTGAGAAAGTCTGTGACTCTGCAGGTAATGCCTCAGCAAAGCCAGACAGACGAAAGTAATGAACTGTGTGTGCGTAAAAGTCGCTAAGTGTCAATATGTAATGTCAGCTGTCATGTGAAGTAAAAATTTTAATGTCTGTTTACGTTTGACTGAATCCCCTCATAACATTCTTTGTTGCACCCTCCTAGATCGTCTCAGGGACACACTGATTCATGAGATGTGTCACGCTGCAACTTGGCTGATTAATGGTGTAAGAGATGGCCACGGAAACTTCTGGAAGCTGTATGCTCGAAAGGCCACAGTGGCACATCCTGAGCTGCCCATGGTCACCCGCTGCCACAGTTATGACATCAAGTACAAATTCCAATATCAGTGCACCCGCTGCCAGAATACGTACGTCTGACTGATTACAGATGAATTTAAACCACCAGCTGCAAATTGTTGTTTAACATTAACTTTGCAGTTATAGACTGTTGTATTAATCTTTGCACTATGATGCTTCACAGGATCGGGCGTCATTCAAAGTCACTGGACACACAGAGGTTTGTGTGCGCCCTCTGCACAGGACAACTGATTTTACTGACGCCTTCCAAGCCCCGTGCTCCCACACCTTTTGCAAACTTTGTCAAAGAGAATTACGGGACTGTACGCCAGGAGCTAGCTGGAAAAAGCCATGCCGACGTGATGCGAAAACTCAGTGCTGACTTTGCCTCGAAAACCAAACTCAGTCAAAGTTGAGATCTTGAAGCTCACTGTACTTACAGCAGGGCACCGAGCTGCACACAACCACGGGAAATGATTCTGAAATACCTCAATCGACGAGTATTACATTAGCAAGCAGCTGTGATTATATATGTTGAATCTATTTTTTTAGTTTTCATGTGATTATATGTGACTAGATCTGCTGTAACTGGAAAAACTGAGCCTCAACAGCAAGTTCTTGTCCGTGTGTGTGTGTGTGTGTATGTGTGTGTTTTTCACTATTTGTTGCATGTGTGCAGGTCAGATGATGTTAAACAATGAAATTCATTTCATCTGTTTTCCCTGCTATCTAATACATACTGGATATCAGTTTAGTAGGGAGTTGACACTGTACTGTACCCAGATAAATGAGGGACCAAATCTTTAAATTGTTTTATATTTCACTGGTTTGATTTTTCCTCTTGTCCAAACTCTGTTAATAAACTTTAAATGTGTGATAGTACATGAAATAAATTTATGACTTGTGGAGAACCCACAGAAAACCCACACAAGCACGGGGAGAACATGCAAACTCCACACAGCTGGTAATCAGGCCCAGGACTTCCACTGAGCAAATATGCTTCTATTATGACACGAAATCTAAGTTTGTAAATGTTAAAGAATGGAACAGATAAAGTTTTTGGATGTTAGTTGGGAAGTTTTGACCAAAAATTACATACAATTTTAGACACATTCATTTCCACGGTTTGAGTTTTAAAATTATTAGTTAGAAACAAATAATTTGCTTGCTCCTGGTCTGAAACATGTTTTTTGATACTTTACAAAAATATAATCACGTGTTTTCAATTGCCTTGCCTCTGATACCATGTAAATGTTGATGGGTAAAATACAGTTTTGTACAGATGTATCAGTATTGTTTTCGACATTTGTATAGATAAGAAATGTGTTAATGATAGCAAACACGAGTTGCTAAAGTGGCTGTACACAAGGATGGAGGTTTTAGGCCTGACGTCTGACATGTTGATATGGTGAAGCCTGATAAATGCACAGCCTGTAATGTTGGCACATCAGAAGAAGAGAAATTCACAAGAAGCCATCAGAATGAAACTGAGCTCTCACCATGTGTTTGCTGAATTATGCCACAATGAAAATGTTTGACAGAGAAGAGCAACTTTGAAACACATGAGG
>JAQLOL010000026.1:10076340-10099288 GCA_029783665.1 Naso thynnoides | reverse complement strand
CATCATTTTTAGTCGCGTTTTTTGCTACCCACAACACTGGGTGACCCTCAGGAAAATGAGAAAAGGGTCAAAAATGGCCGGAGTTCTCCTTCAAGTAATTTAAGAAAGAATATAACCAGAGTTTGTACAATTATGGGTTAAATATGCAATTACAATTTTTTTTTTTTTTTTATTGTTCTTTGGAAGGCATCTTGAGGCTCCTCCCTCTCTGTCTCATAACACCCCAGGGGGCCCCGGCCCTCACGTTGGGCCAGCGTCTGGCCAACCAAATTGCAAAAGAAGACGAATAAAAAATTTGATCATAGTCCAAGGGTAATTCCCCCAAATATCTAGCAGGGATGTTAGATGCGTAATGTCAATCATTTCATGAGACTGTAATGAGACGGCAACAGGAAATAGGTTTTAACCCTCCTCAATACATCTGGCTAGTTCCACAAGGAAGGGAGGTGCTTTTAAGTCCTTTGCAAAGGTAAAATGGGCTGGGGTGAGTAGGGAAAGTTGAAAAAGTGAATTAAGTTAACGTTACATTAAAGGTAGTTCACCCATAAATAGAAATTCTGTCATTATCTACTCACCCTCATGCCAATGGAAGGTCAGGTAAAGTTTTTAGTCCACAAGACACTGCTGGAGTTTTACAGGAAAAAAGGTGTTGCAGTAATCTTCCAAACAATTGTAGTGAATAGTGACTAGAATTTAAACTTAAAAAAATACACAATAGAACCATAAAATGCCTCCATGCTGCTCTTCTGAAGTAATCCAAGTGTCCTGAAGCCTTGGCATGCCACGCTGTTTTGAAAAATGTCACTGACACTATGTTCTTAGCCTTACTGTTCACTGTAGCCTGTAGCTCAGAAGGGAAACACGCTCATGTACACGTGCGCACACACTATAAAGCTCACACAGCAGCTGTAGGAGGGTCAGAGGAAAGCTTGCCTATCTGCAGGATCAATTGAAGGGCAAGTTAAGGTTTTTCAAAGCAACTTGGCATATCACGGCTTTAGGACGCTTGGATGACTGCATACAAGCAGTATGGACACATTTAAGGGTTCAGTATATTGTTATGAATGTTAACATTTATAACGTTAGGTTAATGGTACGTTGTTTGCACGGTGCCTTGCTTGTTCATTTGAAGTTTGGGTGGACAAAGAAACGTTAGCTAAAGTGTCCATGTGCCACAGATTTGACATGAGTTAAAAAGTAGTCTACTGTGTTCATAATTATGATTGTTGCCAAATCAGTAACCGTTATGAGAGAAACAGATCCTTGCAGGATGGGCAAAAAAAGCAAGTGGAATTTAGAAAATAGTTGTCTAGAGAAGTAACCGGAGTATAGACATTCCCTACACACTATCTTGCTCAATGGCTGTGTCTCAAAACTGCCAAAGTGGGGTGCGCCTGTTGACCCGTTAACCCACGGGATCCGGGAACAGCGTGGCATGGCTTGGGTATGAGTGGTCTGTTAGTACATAATTTAATGGTAGGGGCGATTCAGGATGTTTGAGTTGGCTTCCATAAGGGGTTTGGCGGGCACAAGTCTTTAAAAAACATGCTAGCTACCAAGGAGCTTTAAGTTGCAGGGCTACATTCCTAAATCGTTTTCGGTTGAAAAGGCAAAATTTTTTTAATATGTTCGTATGATGTGTGCCTTTATAAACTAATTTAATTATTTAATCATTAAATAAATAGGAGATTCAAACAAAAACTTATTCTAATTGACAAGATTTTATCATACAACAAAAAACTTAAAACATCACAACGTGTCTGTAAGCACGCCTTGGCGAAAATTGTTACATAACTTCATATCTGGTTGAAGTCACATTGTTCCCACATGCATGCCCAGAAACAGCTGTCTTTTCCTAAATGTAAAGATGTCTTCATTAAAAGAGTTTTTTCCAAGGATACATGATTCATTTTCTCTCAGCTGATGTATATGTTGAATAACTAAACTTGATCATTTGGCAGTTTTGTGGAGAAATTACTGTGTGCTAAGTGAAGTTGTGCCAACACATTGTGGTTTTTTCCCAAGGTTGGCAGATCTGGCAACCTTTGATCGTCTTTTGGTAATTGTAAAACAATAAGGATCCAGGAAGAGGAGAAAATAAAATCCCAGTGGTATCAGACATGAGCAATCACATTAATGGTGATATTGGAATTGAAGAGGTTTTTCAGTTTTGCATTTTTTAAGACAAAAGCACAAATAGCTTGTTGACAGAATAGCATATGAATTGGCTCTAAATATCTATTACATGCAGGTTAATTGCAGTACACAAATGAACACTTAGGTCATAATGAAGTATTTGCACTCACCATCAGTTGCTTTTATTTGACTGAAAACAGACTCTGTAAATCCTATAAAAATCAGTATTTTCCTCTTAGCTTTCAAACTCCCTTTCATTTAGGGAGGATGAACATCAGGGACTCACACTGACCATTTATTAGCTGTTATGGAGCCCAAATGTATAATTTGTTCACCCTTTGTGCCATTGATGAATTCAAGGAGGAGTTGAACAGGCACCAATGGAGCAAATGGACGAAGCCATGCTGAAGTGATGCATAAACGTAGCACCAACTTTGCCTTGAAGACTAAAGTCAGACAAAGCTGAGATCTCGGTGCACACTGTACTTTAAGCTTGCACTGAGCTGCACACAGGAAATACCTCTGAAATACTTCAACTGACGAGTCTTATATTACTGAGCATTTGTGATTATTAGTATTAAGATTAGGGTTTGCCTCAACAGCAAGTTCACGTTTGTGCATTCCTGGTTTCTAGTACATGCTCCATAATCATGAAACTTGGTTGAGGTTTGAAAATGTTTTTTTCTTAAGACTGCCACAGAGAAATTTGAAGTTTTAGAGGTTAGTTTCGTTCAAAAATTACACAACCCATAATTTTGGATATATTCATTCATTTCCAAGTCATTGCTTACACAGTTGTAATAATTCCTATAATAGCCAGCTAATCTTAATTTACACAATTCAACTCCTTACTTTCTTTTTTTCCCACATCAAGGGATTGTTTAAATTAGAAATTGTCTTTTTTTCCAGAAGGAAATAATGTGATTACTCTTTGAAGTATATTTTATAATATTTTATCCAATATGCTTTGTGTGAGTGAGAGCAGATGGGGATATGTTTTCCATGACTGTTCCTCTGGTACCAGGTAAATGTTGATGGGTAAAATACAGATCTGTGCAGATGTTTCAATATTGTTCCTGACATTTGTATAAACAAGAAATGTGATCCTGATAACAAACGCTAGCTGTTGACACTCCACACTGACGGGGGCCTGACATCTGACGTGTTGATACGGTGAACTTGATTAAATGCACAGGATTTAATTTCGGCACATAAGAAGAAGAATAATTCGCAATCATATGTCAGAACGAAACTGAGCTCTGACCATGCATTTGCTGTACTGTGTCACGCTGAAAATACCTGAGAGAAGAACAACTTTGCAACACATGAGGGTGAGTCTATCACATCTTTTACTCCAGTTTGAAATGAGGTGGATGTGATAAGTTTTAATGACTTGTATTTCTTTTCTAAATGAAAACAAGCCTGGCAGACAGATTAAAAGGATCTTTACGTCATGGAAATCAACTGCAGTGTGACAGCACTAGAAGCCCAGAAAAACATCAACTCCACCATTTTCTACACAGTAAAAGCTGTCTTCATGTGTGTGAGCTGCACCTTGAACACTTTACTCAGTGTTCCTTTACTCCTGGTCATCATGCGCTCACCATCCCTCCTCAGTTGCACTCGCTTCCTGCTCCTCACACATCTCCTTATGTGTGACAACCTCCAGGTACTGTATGGTCACACTTTTGACTTTGGACCTTTCCAAATATGCTTTTTTTTCCCCAATAAATGATCTTTGACAGTTAAGTTTAATTATCATTATCTTTTACCATTTCAGCAGCTTTTCCGGACCATTCAAACAGTTCTCATTGGATGCAGAGAAAGTTTATCTGCGACCCAGTGTCTTATCTTCCGAGCTGCTTTCCATGCTTTTGCATTGGTTTGTACAACATGATTATAATTGTGTGAACCTCTTTTTCTTATAACACTGAGATATGATTTACAGTTACAGACATTAGAGGTTACAACTAATTTTACATGAACACCAACTGCACATTCTTTTGTAATGTATTGCCATTAGTAACTTGAAAAGATAGGTTGACATTTTTCATGTGTCTGAAAATTGTGAGTACATTTTAAGACCAATTACTCACTCTAACTGCCTCTCCTATTTATATCCTTAACACAATTCCAAAAAATAAGCAAATCATGGACTGAAACAACAAAATATTCTGTTTAAAAATAACAAAATAATGCTGTTATGAAGTCCCAGCATTCTTTGAATCTTTTCAAAGAATGCAAAAGAGTGCAAAAAAAAAAACAAACAAACACCCACTTTTTGTATATGGAGACATGTTTCCTTGTTGACCTCAGATAAAGGGATGGTAACAATGTAAGTGAATATTTCTCAAAATATGTGGCATTCTAATTCAGCTTTTGCATGAGGGGACTATAGACGTTCACCCCCATCTCTCACATTAAAACTGCATTTAAGAAAGTGTTCACAACCAGTATGGACAGAAAGATTTTTCATAGTAGACATCTGAATACTGTTTTAAGACAAAATGTGAAAAGAATCTCCAGTGTTGAGTTGACTAGAATGGTACATGTGAATTATTCATGAAAAGTAGAGACAGATCAGTATAATGAGTGAAAAATCTCAGTTAGGAGTCTGTATTAAAACTGCTATTTAAAGCCTTGACATGGCAGATGGCAAAAACAGAGAGTTGCATCTACTTGTTATTTCTTACCTTTTTTTGCACAGGTGGATCTCCTCCTGAGCACTGCTCTGGCTGTCGACCGCTTTGTAGCTATTAGGTGGCCTTTGCACTATGAACCCTTACTAAGTCCTACAAGGAAGAGAGCAGCTGTTGCAGCTATATGGACTTTATCAGCTGTGCTCACCATTGTTCCTTTGTGTATCGGCCTCAGAACCATCACAGCCAGTTTTTCCGTTGCCCGCTGTCGAGCTGTCGTCCTGCCACCCTGCCTGTCAAGAAAGTCAGCTCTGGCACTGTATTGCACCGTGAAAACTGTGGTGATATTGCCTCTCTGTTTCCTGATCATCCTGGGATGCTTCTGCCTGCTCTGCTGGGATATGCGCGCAGGACTGCTCTGCACTAGGAGAGCTTGTGTGACCATGATGCTCCAGGTAGCCCAGACCATTCTCTTTTCTGTTCCTGTGGTCCTGGAAAGCTACCTGATCCCTAGTTACCTGCACAACGATGCTTTTGATATAGCAACCACTCTCACCTACAACCTGGGGGTGTCGCTCGTCCCTCTGGTCTATGGCTACCGCTCACGGGAGCTGCAGCAAAGAATCCAACAAGTTGCACACAGGTACAGAGTCACTGGCCAAAGTCGGTCATAAAGTCTGACAGACATTTGCTTAAGGAGCTGCTATTTAGACAGCATAAAATTTGGATCATATGCAGCTAAAAGAGCAGTGTTTTGCTGTTCACCACCTCGGGTTTTCCACATTTATTGCATAATGTTTGTATTTACTTAATTGTTTGAAGTAGTGGTGGAATATATAGCTGAGTCAATATGCTATGGTAAGGTAGTAGCAGTTAACTCCTGTAACTATTTGTATTCCAAAAGCAAACAACATGTGTTTTATTAGCAGAGGTAGAATCAAATGAAGCATTTATGATGTGACTAAAGAACCTGAGTCAAGGTGTTCAAACATTGGTAACTACTGAAAACATGGATATATATAGTAATGACATAATACAAACCTGCTTCAATATATTTAATCTGGACCTTGAACACTATACTAACAATATTATGTATATCTAAATCTTTAAAGTTTTTTGTATTGTACAAAACATTCAAGAGTACAGAGGGATAAATATCAATGCTACAAGAAAAATACATATACTGTCAATCATATTTTAAAGATAGCAGGAAGGTGTACAGGTCAGACAGGCCAGGCAGGTATCCTAATTGTGATGATCGCCCCTATACAGGTGCTATATGTAGCATTTTAGCAGCAGTACAGTACAGTTCTCACTTAAACTCTCATGACTTTCAGTGTGACACAAAAATATGGTCAGGTCTGCTTCAAATAATTTGATCCAGTCTTAATTGATCTGTCTCTATAGGGTACAGTGGTCACAATGTACAGACATTTACCCAGGTTGCCCCCGTTCAAGTGTGGCAACAGTTTCATTTCTTTCAGTCAGCATTCATTATGCGGCCACCCTCTTACACTTTCATAGCAAGTGTAAACTAGATACACCTTTACATACATTGCACAGTACTAATTTAAATATTTCTGTAGGAATTGTACCGTCATTGCTGCTAAAATGTGACGTATCATCAGAACACCTTAAATAGGCACAGGCACAAATCCACAGGTAGCACTGAGGTGAGACAGCACTTTCCTATCACGAGGAGTTTAGGAACCAGCACACAAGAGCCAAAACATGAAACAGTAACACTGGAGCTACAAATATAAACTAAACGATGTACAGTTGGATGAAACTTAAAGGGATAGTTGACCCAAAAATGAAAATTCAGTCATTATCTTCTCACCCTCATGTCGATGGAAGGCTGTGTGAAGTTTTTTAGTCCACTAAACACCGCTGGAGTTTCACAGGAAAAAGGCGTTGCAGTACTCTCCCAGATAATTAAAGTGAATGGTGACCAATTTGCAAACATAAAAAATACATAATAAAATCATAAAATTCCTCCATAGTGCTTGTTCATAGTGTCCTAAAGCCTTGACTTGCCACGTTGATTTGAAAAACGTCACTGATGTGTTTTTAAAAATTTTTTGTCACTAGTCACTGTGGCCCTAGGCTCATGAAGAGATGGGCGACATACATCACCGAAGCTCACGAGGCAGCATTAGGCAAGAAATGTAATTTTAAGTACGACAAAGGCACTTGTTGATTGCTGCAAGCTTCAGCAGATGTCTGTTGTGTGTGAGCTAAGCTTGCGGGTAGCATGTAAACACAGGTCTGCAGATACTATGAGCTCTTGTCAATCTGCCTTGCACTGCCATGTGAGCTTCAAACGGTGTTTGCAAGCATGTACACATGAACGCAGTCAGAGCTGTTTACCTCATTCCCTTTGCACTACACGGGAGCCAGCGTCATGTTTGTCTTGAGAGGAAATTTCAGCCAGGCTCTGACGGACCAAAACCCTTGTTATTGAAAATTCCCGTTTTTTGGGGGGGGGTTTTTTGTGATTACTACACATAGGGAATAAAAGGAGCCTTTAGTAGGAGTCTTTTGTACCCGTGTGAGGTGTGGACCTGGGGCTCTCAGCAGCCTTGGTACAACACAACATAACACAACACAACATGTTAAAAAAAAAATACTGGTCAAAATAACTAAAACTGACATAAACAGCTAATATCGCAACACAATAAAACAACATCTATGTGATTATGAGTTGTGTTAGCTTAGCTTCAGCTTTACTGCATCTAACGTTATTCAATGATAATGTGAAGGTATTTCAGGTAAAAAAAAAAAAAAAAAAAAGTCTAATTGTCTCTTTCCACAATGCTCACAACAATAAATCACAACAAAAACATATTTTTGCTAATTTTTACAGCTTTAACCCCAGGCACACGGGCCGGAGCTGCTGGCTGCTGTTCAAAGGAGGGTTCCCAGACCCTTTCCACAAAGAGAAATTATTAGTGAAGTAAATTATGGGTCTGGTTTACGAGGCTACATGAACGCAGCTTCCCTCCACAGAACTACAGACTACATCAGTGATTTTTTTCAAAAAAAAGTGCAGCCAAGGCTTCGGGACACTTGGATTATTTCAGATGAGTATGAAGACACTTGATTTTTGGAAAATTGGTCACCATTCACTTTCATTATTTAGGAGTTTACTGCAGCGCCCTCTTCCTGTGAAACTCCACCAGTGTTTTGTGGACTAAAAACTTCACCAGCATGAGGGTGAGTAGATAATGACTGAATTTTTATTTTTGAGTAAACCATCCCTTTAATACACTCACTGCATTCTTACTCACAGCATTGGAATGTTCTATGTTTGTCACTGTGACGTAGGCACTGAGAATTTAACAAGTAACTTATGTGCGAATTCGACTCATTAATATTATCAGCGAATTCCTCATTAAAGTTTGCAGCATTCTAAAAAAAAAAAGAGTTTCTCTTACTGATTTTGGCTACTATGATGTTAATTATTACGTAACTCAAAAGTAGATAATTTGGCATTGTTTTCTGCTTGAGTCTTAAGCAATTTCCTGCCAGCGTAATATGTAACAATTAAAATCTCATGTTATGTTTAAATATATGGCACAACACAATACTAAGGATTTTGAGAGATTTTTGAGATAGAAGTAGATATATGAGCAGCGTTACATGTAAACCACCACTGGTCTTTTGGGCATCAAGAAGTCATGCACTTTCTTTAATACAGGCAGGTTTTCTTCATAATGCGCAGGAACTCCTGCTGGTTCACTTCTCCATCTCCATCCCTGTCAGCTTCATCTATCATCTCCTTCACAAACACACAGTACAACAGGGAATGAAAAAAAGAACAGAGGGATGGACGAGGCAAATCAAGCTAGTTTGACAGCATTAAGGAGCAAATAACGTGCTCACAGTAACACCTTCATCTGATTTTTGTTTAATTACACAATCATGTGCCTTACCTGCAGCTCTTCATCTGTGAGGTTCTCTCCAAGCTCTTTGGCTACTCTCTTCAGATTCTTGAATGAGATCTTGCCCGTCTCGTCATCATCAAACAGGCGGAAAGCTTTTAGGATCTCCTCTTTGGAGTCCTTCTCAGCCTTAAATCAGAGAAGATTGGAAGCCATTTTACCACAAACGACACATAATAAAACAACATGTCGTAAATAAAAAAAAAAAACAAGACGATCACTAGGAAAAATTGTTCATAATGATAAATGTAATTTATTGATAGGCTACCTTCTCTGTTAAATAAAATAATAATAAAATAAAAATAATAAAAATGAGACACAAAGTAACATTTTTGTAAAAAAGATGAAAATCTAATGTCTTTGCCATATTAAATTACTTCTTATGTGGGCTAGTAATTGTCTCAATATCATCATCATATGATAAACTCAAATAATTGTGGGCAGAGTTTGTGTGTGTGCCAATGAACAGCAACAGCAGTAAAGTCAAAAAGTTATAAATGAAGGTTTAGTTCGGGAAATCTGTAACCTGTTAGACAAAACCCACAGAAGACTGGGAGCTGCAAGCAATGAAAATGCACATGTTGGACATCTCTACACATATCTACCATTTTCTGTGTCATGACACTGAGGAAATCGGTGAAGGAGATTTTTCCTGTGCCGTCCTTATCCACTTCACCAATCATCTTCTTGATCTCTTCCTTCTTGGGTTCAAACCCCAGAGCTCTCATTGCAACCTGGCACAGTTTGACAAAGGTGTGAAAGTGAAGCACAGATAGAAATATTCACCTTCCCACACGCTGGTCGTGATCAGTGTTTGTATAGTTTTACCTTGAGCTCCTTAACATCGATGTATCCAGATCCATCCGTGTCGAACAGCTCAAAGGCCTCCCTGATCTCCTGCTTCTGCTCCTCAGTCAGCTCTGGTTTGGGGGTTGTCTTCTTGCGAGGAGGAGGCACAGGACCCTGCAGGGATGGTCTCTTGGCACTCGTCGCCTAGTTGGGACACAGGAAAAAGAGACAATAAAATCTAAATGGTGGCTGATACAAGATCATCATGATCACATAAGAGTCACACTGGCATATTCCCAGACTAAAAAAATGCTGTTTCATAGAATAAGAATTAGGCTACTGTTAATATCTGTTACACATGGTTATGAATTACAATACATGGCGTATATTTAGGTTAAAATAAAGCTTGCACTCACCATCAGCTGCTGTATATTTCACTAAAAAAAAGAATCAGTAGTCTTAATGCAATCAGTGTTTCCCTTTAGTCTATGAAGCCTCCTCTTCATTTAGGGAGGATGAGGTGATGATGATACTTTACAGCAGGTACTCGCATTAACCGTTTAGTTACACTGAATGTGGAGTCTCCTTTTACTCCAAACCTCCTGTTTGTCACGCAGAAACAGCCGTCAAATTGTGTCGAAGATGAACGTTATATGGCTAACACCACGCACAGGTTTTGCTGGTCGACAGCTGCTGTTATGGTGCCCTAGCGCTTGATTTCGTCGCCCTTTGCGCCAGAAGACAAGATTATCGTTTTATGGCCATTGATAAACTCGAGGAGGAGGCGGACAGGCAGGAGCGGGAGTGAAATCAAACGCACCAGTCGGGCAAAGAGATGATTGGTTGCTGAGGATCACGGGGCGCAAGACACGATCAGACAAGCGCTGATGAGACTGTGTAGAGCTGTTCGCCCTCTTAGGATTTCTCATCTTGACTTATTAAATGCTGGAACAGTATATTATGGAGAAAGTGAGAGTCTTTGTGTCGTGTATGCATGCAAATATGTCATCTCACACAGGCTGTTGTAGGCTAAAATGGGCTACTGGCCTGCGTAAAAGCAGAATTTGTTTGTTGTGCTCTAAAATTGCCTCAAAACACCCTCTAGTGTCAGCAAACCTTAGATCAGAACCTCTTCTAAAGGAAAGAAGAAGATCATACAGAAAGAGAAAATAGGGAACAGATAATAATAGCCTATTATTATTATTATTGCTATTATTATTATTATTATTAGAATTTATCAGTGATTCAATCTGTGTTTCCTTTGTCAGTAGGCCATAGGTTTGTAAAAAAAAACAAACAAACAAACAACAACAGCCACCAAAACAAAACACGGACCTACTAGAACAAAAAAGCCAGAGAGAGAGAGACAAGAAAAATAGAATAATGTGAATACTGATAATGTGTTTTTCACAAATATATCTGTACTCTGACGCTCTGGATTGGGTTAACGCACGTCAGGGGGCGTGGTCTGAGGGCGAGGGGGCGGACGGAATCCCTTTTTTAATCTCCGATTGGTTCAAATTGTGGCGTTCTTTGACGTATTCTGCACACGATTGGCTACGCTCGAGCGTCACCTTTGTGCTGAGTGCTGACTCGACCAATGACAGGGCACTTCCCACTCGGCTCATTCAGATCGGTCGGGGTCGTGTCCTGGTGGGTTGCACGCGCCGGCTGCAGGTAAACGCATCGCGTGCTTTTTTACGTTAAAAGGTGAAGCATCGCTTCCGTGCGTGTCATAGCATTAAAAACACATTCGTTACATTTGCACCACGGTGCTTGTTCCAAGTTTCTCTCACCTGTTGGTCACCTTTCACACGTCATGGCCACGCGCGTTCGACCGGTGAGTTTAATGATTTCTTATTTTTACAAATCGGCTGCAAACTTTCATGACTTTAGTGTTGTTGAATAGCTTGAAGTGTATCAATAATGACTATCTGCGTGTCATTCAGAGCAATAAACGGTGCGCAGTCATCGGTGGTTCAGGGTTCCTGGGGAGACACTTGGTGGAGAAGTTGGTGGATCGAGGCTACACCGTGTCTGTGTTTGACATCCGGCAGAGCTTCGAGCTGCCCGGCGTCACCTTCCATCAGGGAGACCTTTGTGACAAGCAGGTGTGACTGCTCGGACATCCATCACGTAACTTTGACTTGAACTTTTAGTGCCTTCTCCAAAGGCAGATCATAGTTCAGCCTCAAATTAAGTGTCATTTTTCATGTGTCGGAGACCTGAGATTACCTGTAGTGGCTTTGCAGTTTGCTCGAGAACACCTGAGATTTGCCCCAAAATATCTCATGCATGGTTCAGTGACTTCTGATGTAATTGTCAATAGCTGTAAAGTGTTTGTCACACTCTGCCCCAGGCTCTGCTGCCAGCTCTTAGAGATGTGTCCCTGGTCTTCCACTGCGCCTCCCCAGCCCCCTCCAGTGATGACCGTGGGCTGTTTGAGAGGGTCAACATTCAGGGCACACGCACTGTTATCCAGGCCTGCATCGAGGCTGGAATACAGGTGAGGCAGCAGTGAGACAAAAGACTGGGCTTTTTCCTTTGTTTATGCTTACTGTTTGCTGTCTGAGGATAATAGATGCTATGAAGTTGGTTTGCTTGTTCGCTTTTGCCAGAAACTGGTCCTGACGAGCAGTGCCAGCGTGGTGTTTGAAGGCACAGACATTAAGAATGGAAGAGAGGATCTACCATACGCCAAGAAACCCATCGACTATTACACAGAGACCAAGATTGAGCAAGAAAAGGTAGGAGAGCGGTTGATGGCACCTCAGAACCAGATATATTGGTCCATTCTTCATGGGGTTTGCAAGTTTTTTGAAAAGTGTTTCTCTCCCCAAGTTCATTCGGACACTGAATTGCACATACCGATGCTGTAAATTTGGTTAAATATATGTGCGTATGTTTGTTTGCCCCAGTGATGTCCTGTAACGATTCAGTCATAGTTTTTTTGGTTTTCTTTAGCATCATACAACGACATTATATGGTTCTCAGCAGTAATGAATGCATCTTTCCTGCGCTCTTACTGTTATTTGCGTCTCATCTGCCCCGTGGTGTTCACAGTCAGGGATTGCAAAGAGGGGACAAAAGTGCAAGAAATCAGTAGGCTCAAGTGATACCCAAAATTTAATATTGCAGAACTTTCCTGCCCAAATATCATCATTGATGATATAATCATTGACACATACAACATACAACATACAGTGTATGACCTCAATGGAATCCTTTGTTTCGCCATTTTCTCCTGCTCTAAACACGAAATATTGCCCAACTGGCATGCTGCTGTTCTTTGAAACTAAGTCCTCCATGTCTGTTCATCAATGTGCTGCATGCACGCCCACAAAATGCCAGTTGACATGTGATAACCTCTCCAACTTGTCAAATAACAATGTGCTTTGCCTCCGCCACCACGGCAGCTCTGTGTGCATATTCTTTTTTTTCGATGTTCATATTCAAAATGACGGCCATTGTCACAATATTCATCAATAATATTTGATATTGGCCCAAGCCGAGTGATCAGAGCACATTTTTGCAGCATCATCTGTTTTTCAGTGTGCAGACTTGAACAGCTGAATATTTTCTACTGCTTTTGTGTTGCAGTTGGTCCTGAAGGCTTGTGACAAGGAGAAGGGGCTCCTCACAGTTGCCATTCGACCTCACGGCATCTTTGGCCCCCGGGACCCACAGCTGGTTCCCATCCTAGTAGACACAGCTCGCAGGGGCAAGATGAAGTTCATCATTGGGTAGGTGGAAGGGCTCTAATGATTGATTCATTGAGCTGATGCAAATTCGATTGGTTAAATCCGCTCATAGAAGGAGGAAAAGTGATTTTTGTTTCAGCAAAAATTCCTGTAAAATAGTTGATTATTTAAACATTTATCATTTATGGAGGTTTATGCAAATGTCTTGTAAGGTTCTTAAAACGCTGCATAATTTCCTCTGCATAAGTGTACCATGTCAAAGTTATTTCAGAGTAGAATCAATATAATGATTTGAAAAAAGAAAAAAAAAAAACAACCTGTGTGTAACCTGTCAGGTGCACGGGCTAGTGTTCACAACATAAAATCAAAACAAACAGATTTTAATTAATCAATCATGTTGCCCGAGTGAGCCTCTCCAGCAGCATCAAACCAGGTGTCACGTGTGGCCGTTACACACAGCTGCAGCTATTTATAGCATGACTCTAATTCATCACATGTTCCTGACTGTAAGTCGTCATTTCAAATATCCTGATCATCATTATCAAAAGCCAGAAAGATGTTCAATGATTAGCTTATAAAGTTTAGATTGAAACATACTGTACAAGTGCTTTTACAAATCTGGATCAAATGTAAAGATCATTGACAGTGTGATGAAACTCCAGTGTAAATAAAATCAATTATCAAGTTTATCACCCATAAATGATTTTTTAATGAAGTTTAGAAATGTGCCTGTGAGTAATATTTTACAGAAAGCTGTATAGACTGCAGTTTAATGACACAGCCAGTGAAATTGGCAGATGCCTTAAACAGTATGTCACAAATGTTACATCTCACTTCATCATTCGCCCACAGCTGTGTAGAAAACTTGGTACGCCTGGTCTGAAGTGTGCCCATTCTTCTGTTGTGAATTCCAGTTATTTGTGGGAAATGAAGTACACATATTTTTGTGCATACATGTCCCTTATGTTTTCGGCATTTCAGGCTATAATAATATGTAAAGGTGTTCCAAGCAAATACTTGCTCCTTGTGCCTTTTAGAAAGTCTTCAAACCTCGCCATAGTGAATAATATTAGCTTGTTAGCAATGGGTGCTCACAATGACAAGACCTTAAACCAGTGTGCACTCTCTCTCTGTCGCTCTCTTTGTCTCTCTCTCTGTCTCTTATTCTGTGTCTCTCTCTCTGTCTCTCTCGCTCTCTCCCTGCTGCCTTTCTCACACGCTCACACAAAATGCTCTTGTGCCAAGTTCTTGCTTCTTTTGACAGCTAAAATAAGTCGGTGCATTTCATCAATAACAATGGCAGAGAAAGAACATGAGGAATCATTATTCCTTCTGGCCTGAACTCTAATGTTGAGGATCCATTTGACTCCCTAAATATAACTACATAGCTTAGTAGAACCTGTGTGGTGTGCAGACTTACAAAACTGCTGTGAAATGGTGCACTCTGCTTATTTATCAGCAAAACTAATGGAGAAACATCAATTTTCTAGCTTTACTGTTGCTAAGCTGTTTGATCAAATTACACTTTTATCATTTTAACATGCATTAATGTTTTGACATTGCAGTAAAAAATACAAATGTCATTAAAACCTACTCATCCTCCTATTTATTACCAATACACAACTATGCCAGAGTGCTGAATGATTACGGTAAACTGTTAATTCTTGTTTTTTTTTTTTTGTCTTTTTTTTTTTATATCCTCAGTGTGGATTTATTTATATGATTTCTGTCTTTTTTTTCTTCAGTGATGGAACCAATCTGGTGGATTTCACCTTTGTGGAGAATGTAGTTCACGGCCACATCCTGGCTGCTGAACGCCTGAGGCCCGACTCTCCCACATGTGGAAAAGTGAGTGAGAATCAAATAAAACACCGAACCCAACTTTGTGGTATTGCTGGTGAAAAGGATTCTGTTCATGAAGTCACGATGCTAGTTACACACAGTCTTTTTTTGAAATCAGAATTTGTATTTGTGGATGCTTTGTAAACCGCATTTTAAACCATATATCTTCCTCTTCACTTTCAGCCATACCACATCACCAATGACGAGCCAGTTAGATTCTGGGACTTCATGTCGGAGGTGTTGGTGGGTCTGGGATACCCTGCTCCTCGCTACCACCTCCCTTATGCTCTTGTGTATGGACTGGCCCTGCTCCTCTGGCTGCTGGCCCTCATCCTGCGCCCTCTCGTGTCCTTCAAACCTACCTTTACACCAATGAGAGTTGCCCTGGCTGGAACCCACCACTACTACAGCTGTGAGCGTGCCAAGCAGGACATGGGCTACAAACCGGTTGTCAGTCTGAAGGAGGCAATAGCACGTACAGTGCAGAGCTACCCTCACCTCAGAAAAGGGGCTTGAATATAGAAAAGAGGTGGAGACTGTGGAGAAATCCAAGCCTCTGGTCTGAAGGTGATCAAGTCACACTTAACAGACAATTCAAGATGAGGAAACAGACAGTTTATCTTTATTGAAACCCCACAATGTGTAGCATTTGTGTGCCTCTCCAATGTTTATGTACCGTTTTCACCAGCAGATGGCAGCACATGGCCCTGATCTCAGTAAGAACCTGCAGTTTGATGTTATCAAAATTTTTAGTACTTTGTAAATGTAAAAAAAAAACAAAACAATTATGACAGCGTAAATATACTGATCATACACTGTGTAAACTGCAGAGGCATACAAATGTTCTTGTTCTATTTTTTTGTGTGTGACACATTGAGATGCTGCTGATAATGTCAAAATGCCTTAAAACATTCCACTAAAACACGATTCCTGTGATGCAACTTACATGAAAATAATTGCTTAAAATTCTTTCTGGCTTTGCATTATTTGACCAAAAGTGTGTGGACGGTGTTGTTGTTTACCTCTGAAGTTGTCTTATTTTGCTAGGCTAAGCCCCTTGGTTTAAATTAGAAGAAATCTTTTGGCTACAGCATCCAGTAATGTTAAGAAAACAGTGTCCTTTTAACTTTTCACAACAGTTTAGGGTAGGTCGGTATCATCCACTTGCAGAATGACACACTCACAAAGAATTTTTTATTGCTGAAGAACTTGATTGGCCTGCACATCACCCTGACATCATCCCCATCCAACATCTTTAGGATGAAGAATGGCCGCTGAGGCTGTTTCACCTTAAATCAGTGACAAACTCTGATGTAAACTGTGTATACAGTATCCATTTGTACACTGGAGAAGTTTTTGGTGTCTGTTATTGTTCGTCTGTCTCTACTGACCATGAAAGAATTGCATCCTGATTTGATTCTAATGCAAGAATTAAGGACGAATCCACCGTCTTTGTTACTCGTGAAATTCCTTTCAAAGTTCAGCCAAAGCTAATACGAGGCTTGTTTAAACTTTAAACTCATCGTGTTCTTATGTGCAGTGTTCTCTGTTTGTGTGACCATCCCTTCACCATTGCTTAATAAGGAAACCCTGTTTGGAAGTAAAAAATGGGTGTGATTTTCAAGTTTAAAACACTGAAACTTTGGAACTGAGACTGATGAAGTGTCATTGTTAGCATTGGCTGAACATAAAAATGCATTTTACACAAAACAAAGACAGTGTTGCATTTGAATCACACTGGGAAGAGATCTTTCATGGTAGTATGGTCAGGAGGAATGATTAACAGCTCTCAATAACTGAATATGGGCATGTGAGCCAGAGATTTGTCTTTCTGAGGTGAGGCATTTTTCTCATTCCGCATCTTGGTGTGGTGAATGCAAGTGGGGGTTAAATTCAGACACTTTGCATTCTTGTTTTATTTCTGCACCAGTAGCACCCTAATGATTCACTGCTCGAGTCAGCGCCACCAGGCAAGGCTGTCCAACTGGTTTCTTGTTTAGGGGAAAAGGGAGAGGGATCCAGTGAGATAATAGACTTAGCGTTTACACTTGCCAATGTGCTCACCAGAGTGAAACTTTGGCTCTCAGACTTGCTAATTTCCTTTTCCACCTTCTTTCTGACAAGTTGTGAAATCTTTTCACACCATTTTCTGGTTTGAAAAGGCCTCATAAATGCATGCACAGCATGTGTGAGATTGCTTTTTGTATAGAAACAGTGGTCGGCTGATCTCTGTTGATATTGTTGGGACAATTTCTTGAGCACAGACTTCATTTTTTTCTTATACAAACATAGACAAAGCCATACACGTTGGGCAAACACTTGTTTATAATACCTTTTCATCTGCCCTCCCACATAGAATATATACGACTAAAGGTCAAACTAAGTCACATAGACTTTTATCAGATTCTGTTAAATTTCAAAAGAAGTTTTTTGTTTTGTTTTGTTTTGCATAAAAGCACATAGTCAATTTTTTGTTGAAAATATAAAATTACTGAGTCATGATTGACTTTTATATTATTTCTGCTTATGTGGGGACCACTGTTTCAGTTTGTTATCGCTCATCCGTTGAGTGTGTCGCTCTTGATCTCATTTTAATGAGGTCTCTGCTTCCTGGGTTTTCCTGCCCAATGAGCATGAGAGCAGCGTTCCCACAGGAGATGTTGCCGCCAGTCGCTTCATTTATGTTTGCCGTGCTGTGCACCTCGTTGTCGCCCTATTCCCTCCCTTTGCCTGGCTTGCTCTCAGAATTGATTGTTGACACTTGTACAACAGGTATATGCTTGCCTGACTCCTAAGAACAAAGCACGGATGTAGTAAACAAAAATGATTTCTTAGCAACCTCTGTTACGCACATACGCACACACATGCATACACAGGCGCATACACACGCGCATGCTGCTCCACCCCATATCTACCTACCATTACTGGCTGGGCTCGTCAGTGCTCACGCCCGTACCTGTTCTTTAGCACAGGCACCAACACCCGTCAGACAGAGAGATTTTTCCCCTGCTCACACACTCAGAGGGACACACTATCACAGACTGAGTTTGGTGGACGTTGCTCTGCTGGATATTAAGTGAAAGCAGGTAGGTACTGCAGCTGGCAGGTGTGTTATTTACATCATGACTTAGCAATTTATCTGGCTAGATATTGTATTTAAAGCTTCAGTAATCAGCTATAAGAACAGAATGTAAACGGAATCAGTCAAACTACATTTAAACTGTTAACTTTGTCTGATGATTATCAATGTTTGCCTTCTCATTTGTCTTTGTGTTTCCCTGTCATGTTTGCTTGTTGGTAGACTCGTCTGTCCTGCTCCATGCTTGCCCTTAATGCTATCGCCCTTCATCTGTCATTTTATCTTGTGTTGACGTTGGTTCAAACAAGGTTAAATATGCTGCCTGAGTCTTTGGTTTATTTATTTGGTCCCCAGTATTAAGGACATTATCCTCCAGAGGTGTTGTGTTGGCGTGTTGGAGAAGAGATTCACAGCCTCAGGAGTGAAGTTGTGTTTGCATTCTGGATTTTGCTGAACTCCACAGTTTTGCATAAGCTGTGGTCTGTGCTTACTTTCAGATAGAAAACATCTGTCTGTGTTTCAGTTGCATTTTTGTTTTGTTCATCAGTTCCCTTAGGGAAGTGGCTTTGCCTCTGAGAAGTTAAAGGGTCACTAATTCAGATATGTGTGAATGGAAGCAGCATTTGTCCTATCACATAAATCATTGTGAGCAAGTCGACTTTGTATCCAAACACCAAGAATCAGTTACACATATGTCTGTCTGTATATATGAATGAAGGAATATGAATGAATAAATGCTTTATTTCGGTTTAAAAACAAAAATAAAATCATGTTTTTCCAAAAGAATTTATCAGACAGCAACCAAAAAAGGAATAGGCTGAAGCCCCAAGACTTATTTTTGCCAATCCTGTACCATATATGTGTGCATTTCCATTCATATTCAAACAACAGCAGTGTTTTTCTTAAGGTGGTCAGACAGGATCATCGACATGTCTAGAGGATGAGACAAAGGAATTTGTTACAGAGCACATGTTTCTCGTTGGGCGTAACATGGTGTGGGAAGGACCGTTTTGAAAGTGATTGAGTGAGAAGATTCAAATTCATTTGTCATTTTACCGCACAAGGTAGCAGAATGAAATGCCGTTGCAGTCCCCTCAAGCTACTACTTAATGAGAAGATTAGGTGAATTTATAATTAATAGTTCATGAAAGTAAAACTACTTTTTAGATTTCTGTGTTAAGAATAGGTTGAGAAATGCATCTATAATGCATTATAAACATACTTATAATGTGTTATAATGCGCCTATTATGCTATATAATCAACATTAATATAAAGGGGTAGGTAAACCCTAATTCAACCATAGCCATAACCTCCTTTAACACATTATAGATTTGTTTATAATATGTTATATATGTTCATAATGTGTTATGGTACATTACAGAGACAGGCTTCATAGAAAGTGTTACCAAATTGTTCTTTGATCTGGTGGCACGGCAGTAGATACTTCTGTATGTAGTGAACAGGCCATAGCTGGAGTGAGTATTATGTCAACCTTCAGGCTCTTCAGGTAAATCACCTCACTGATATCACTGATGCTCTGTAAGCGGGTACCAATGATGGTGATCTGGGCAGTGACAGAGCCTTCCTGTCTTTGGCCGTGCTCATCCCATGTCAGTTTGTGATGTTTCCAGTCAGAAAGCTTTCCCTCCCTCACAAGAATGGGAATTCATTGCAGGGGAATTAAGCATTATAAAGTTTCTTTAAGAAATAAAACTGTTCTGGGCTTACCGGGGTGGAGATGTGTGATGTCCATGTCTTTGTGAAGCTGATTTCCACGAATCTAAAGCTGTTCACCCTCAATAATAAGTGCTACAAATTGCACAATTTCTTCTGACCCAGTCCCTGTCTCGATGTGATTCTAGTTTATTTTCAGGTGGCCTGAAATAGTACAAAGAAAAGGGAGAAACTTCTCGAACAAGCATGTCAAAAGGTGAGTCTGCTGACTGATCTGATCTGAATGTGACATGACGTCTTTCCTCCAATTAAAGCAGAGGGTGTGTCTCTGGGCTGGAGTGATGACTGTGAATCCTGATCTTCTGTCATTACCCTGATTTAATGCAAAATACAAGAGGTTTACTGTGTTGTGTGTGGGCACAAATGGGACTGAATATAACAAATGCCATTTAGCAGGCGCTGACTAAGATGATGCATGTGATTCATGATGCAGCCCCACAGTGTGTATAATATCTCAGATGGTATGTGGGTATGTGACATGCATATGTGTGTGTCTCAGAGGGGGACAAAGCAGCTGTATTTAAGACCACCAAAGTGCGGACCAAGCTGAAGGACGATGGCAGCTGGCTGCAGCGCCCCAGTGAACCTCAGGAGAAAACCACAGAGGAGAAGCCATGGTAACCCAAGGGTTTAAACAGAGCCCTGTCCATATGATGCAGCACTCGCCCACTTGAAACAAACTGAACTGTGCATCCACACAGGTTAGCAGAAGTGAGGGCCAGACGTATAAATGGAACCCCCGTTGACACCAGCCCAGTTTCATCACCGACAAAAACCACTCTGCCTTCCACCAAGCCTGACCCTGAAAGGTGAGCACAAGTTTTCAATGTCACAGTTATCCACCAAACACTTTGAAAGCTCCTACAAAACATGATTGTGCTGATAACGGGTCTCTGTTTTGAATTTAGAGCGCCAACATCAGGATACCTGATCAGGTTAAGACCAGCACTGGCATCCATTTACACACCCAAATTAAAACTGAATTAAAAGTACTGAAAACTGGGAACAATATGGTCAACTAACACTGTCTGTTTTTCTCTCAGAGGTGTTCTCACTAAACCAGACAAGTCTCCCTCATCCTCTACATCGAACGGCTTTATGTAAGAACTTTTCTTGAGTAAGCAGAGTAAGTCTGACTAGAGATGCACTTTCTCCTCTCTGTTTCCCACATGAATATCCTCTGTTTGTTTTTTCTCTACAGCGGAACAATGCAGTTCAACAAAAAACCCTCAGAAAGCTACAAGAAAATGTGAGCGCCCACAAATCAGATTCCCAGTTAACTGCTGGCAGCCGCGTGAGAATGTATTTTAATGTGCCGTATGTTTGCCCTCCTGTTCCACAGAGCCCCCCATACTGTGAGGTCTACTTCAGAAAACCAAGAGGGCCAGCTGAGTGCAGAGGAGCAGGAGAAACGGTGAGGCTCTCCTGGTGCAAAAAGGAACACAATCCAATTCAAACTCACATGCCCTGAAAAGAGATTACATAAACAACATAATGATTCGTTTTTTGCAGGACGGAGGCAGCCAGCAATGTTCTAAAGAAATCTGCAGCCAGGCAACGGTCTTATGTGCTCTCTGCTGCTAAGAAATTTGAGTATGTATGAGAAATCTGAACACTCAACCTGTTTCTGGAATTCTTGAATCATAAAAGAAGTGAGAAAACTTTGCTACACATTAATTCTAAGTGGAGAGCATTTACGGAACCATATCTTTTAACCTCAGGTCTAAACAAGAAGCACCCGACACCCCATTGACCAACAGCACTCAATCATTTGTGGCTAAAAGGTAAACGCTCCCTCTAACATCTCTGAAAAAAACCCAAAAACTGTCAATTCGAGTATGTGATCAAACATCTTTCTTTTGCATTCATCTGTGCACGTGTGCTTGTTAAAATAACGCAGGGTGGAGGTTACTGATGATGATGAGAGTGGTGTGACGCCAGCACCTGCCAGCACCCCGCCCCCTTCTGCCGCTGTCCCTGTGACATCCGCTGCCTCTGGGCCGCAGCCTAAACCACGGAAAATGTGAGAAATGTGACATGTTTATTTTTTAAAGCAAGTGCCTCCTGTCAGTTCTATTTCATTCATAATCTTTGTGGTTTACAGAGTTGACACCAGCGGTAAAACAGCTGTTGATGTCCCTGTTAATGAGCCAGTGGCACCAAGGGTGGAGGAGAAGGAGGAGGCTGCACCAGAGCCTGTGAAAGAAGACCCCCTTCCAGTGTCTGTTACAGAGAAAGACCCATTTGAACACATGAAACCAGGGTGCACCAAGGTAGACACTCCTCTCCCCGAGCTCCTGCCTGAGCTCATTCAAGCAGTCAGTACACAGCCAGAACCGGAAGATTCAGATGTTTCTGAGAAACCTGAGACACCTGTGAAGGAACTCGCACCAGTGGTACCGACCCCGATGTCACCTACTCCAGCACCCTCTGCCCCAGAATCCCCTCCTCCAGTGCCTCCTACCCCAGCATTCCCTGTCCTGGCTTCAGCTGCTCCAGAATCTCCTCCTCTAGTGTCTCTGACTCCAGCCTCTCCTGTCCCTATGTCACCTGTTCCACTCTCACCTGATCAAGTGTCGGCTGTCGTAGAGATCACAGTGAAGACTGAACCAGAACCAGAACCTGAACAGTCTCCAGAGCCAAGGTAAAATTTTAATAACCAAAATCAGTGCATATTTAAACACAGTAACAGTGGTGGAAAGTAACTGAGTTTCTTCATTCAAGCAGTGTTTTCAGGTGCAGGCTTTGCTTGAGTATTACTTTTATAAGCTACTTTATATTTAGATTCTGCTACATTTCAATAAAATGTAGTAAAAACAGTGTTCTTTTTTCTTCTCTACATATATTTCACAGCCTTCGTCAATGGACCTTTTAACATATTGCATAGAATATCAACTTGATACTGAATCAAATTTAAAATGTTGTACAGTGTTATAGGTTACATTGTTATTGGTTAAACTACCAAGCATTTTAGAAGTTACTGACATTTGCTCCAACTTGACCAAATGCAACGGTGGAATGCTTTGTATAGACTGATCCATCAGTAAGAAATGATTCAGAAATCGAATGTATATAAAATTCAC
>JAQLOL010000026.1:10049342-10076240 GCA_029783665.1 Naso thynnoides | reverse complement strand
AATTCACAGGGGCATTGTTTACTGGTTGGTTGTGCCAGTGCAACTCAGCAGGCCCAGGTTTTAGGTCTATCAAACTGCTTTCAGAGGCATTTTGTCTAGTGCACATTGAACTCACCCCATGGAAAAAATGACCTGAGAGGTACCACTGAACCATGAGCTTCATCTGGTTCTCAAGCTGAAAGGAAGCAATTGCTATGTATAAAAATTACTCCATTACGAATAAAAATCCTAAATTTTGCCAGGTGAGCTACTTTTACACAAGTAAGGGATCTGAATACTTCCACCACAGCATAGTGTTAAAATCAGCACAACATACATACTTAAGACAGTGACTATGAGCCTCAGACAGCAACATTATGTCAAATATCTTTTTAAATACAGCCATGATCCCAAAAAAGCTTGGATGCTGTGTAAAACATAAATCAAACAGAATGTGATACTTTGGTAATCCTTTTTGAATGTATTTCAAAGGTGTGAAAGAAAAAGAAACCAATATATTTTAAATTTTTTTCTCATCTGCCTCATTAATTTTTGTGAATTTGTGCTTACTCTGATTTTGATGCCAGTAATGCATTTAGAACAAGTCGGGACAGGAGCAGAGAAAAACTGGGAAAGCTGATATTTACAAGCAAGAAAGGGGCGAGGTTCACCACTTAATGAAATCCATGATTGCATTAAGGATAATTATACACAGGTTGGAAACACTTGGTTAAATCACTGTCAGTAAACACAGTTCGTTTGCAAATGATTGCATTCTGTTTTTATTTACCTTTCACACAGCATTTCAACTTTTTGGAAACAGGGTTGTAGAATAAATGAATATCAAAGTATTGAATTAGCTTTCAGGTGGTTTTCTTTGTGTATATCCATGGTGTGTTTGCTCTCAGTCTTTTCACATAGTGTGATTGAAAGCTTCCCTGGAATGCCATGTGTTTGTTCTCCATCTATTTTCACAGCTCCAGTGTTGACACGCTCACCACCTTATCCGACACTCTCATTTCTTTCGACACGAGTCCAACCAGGTACTGGAAAAAGACCAAGATGAAAGCAGCAGAAACCAATATAAAAAAATTAAATAAATAAAAAAAAAAAATCATGTTCGTGCCTCCAGCCTCAGCAACAGGCCGTCTGATAATAAGAGTTTATTTCCTCCACAGCTTTAAGGATGATGAGCCAGTGCTGGCAGAGGAAGAGGGAAGCTCAGGGGAGAGTCACACCACAGAGAACAGGTATATAAAAACAACAGCTTTCTCGTTAGTGTCATAGCAGGGTTGGCAGGAGTGAAGATAATGGCTAACTGCCACTGTGTTCACTTCAAAGTGATTCAAAAATGACCTAAATCTCAATTTTAGGTGCTGAAAACTTCCTCTCACAAGAGGGTGTCCCAAATTAGACTTGATTAAATGTGATACTCAGAGATGTAATAAAGAGATGAGCGTGTGTGTGCCAAAGCAGATGCACTAATATATCTTCTTCTCTCACTGTCTGCAGCGCTGAACAGGAGCCAGCTCCGGAGCTCAGCAACTGTATACCAATGACAGACGATCTCCTTGCTCTCACTGAGGGGTTTGTTGAAAATGCTTTCTTAACATTTGTAGTATAAAATGAAGCCATCTTCACATTAGAAATCCTTTAAGTATCACCCACAAGGTGGCACTGTTGGACTTCTTATGATCTCCCCACTCTTCAACCTCAAATGGCCTGTTCTTGCTCTGAAATCTCCTCTGAATGTTAAATCCCTCTTTGTTCATCACCTTCTCTACTTCCTCTTCCTCTCCTTTCCTTCCACCTCCGCAGTCCAGAGGCGTCGGCGGAGCCCGTTCCCCCTAGCCCAGGAAGCTGGAGCCAGGATCTGCTTGGCAGACTAGACAGGTATAAGAAGAGCTTTTTCCCACCCAAGCCCCAAATGCAGAGTTATGCGAAGAATTATCTTTTCATAAGTGGAAAATCAATAGCTCCCTTGTCAGAAGCGAGCGGAGGTATTACCTCACCTCGCCAGAGTTGGATATACAGTTTCAAACTTTTCTCTGTTTTTGGTGTCTGTAGTGAGTCAAACCCAGCAAAGACCAGTGGCACCCTGGATCTCCTCGCCAATGATGTCATCCCAATCAACACAGAGACACCCAGGTGAGAAAGGGACAGACATGCGATGGCCTCTCCTCTCCTTGTGTACTCTTAATTCTTATCAGTACAGATGAAGGGGGCCAAGCGTCTTGGCTCCCCAAGGTGTGGGATTTTTAACAAATCCCATCCGCCTCGAGTTTGATGCATAAATCAGGGCTCCTCTACTTCCAGCATTCTGTTTTAACCCCCTGCTTCATGTTAGATAGAAACAAAGTTGCAGATTCCTGAAGCGACTGAGTAATACTTTGAAACAGAAAGCCATGTCTTATCTGCAGCCCGACTGGAAATAGAAGAGAATGTTCTGTGCTGATTAGTATTGCGGCTTTGTTTTGTCTCCGCCAGCCTCAGCATGCAGCAGGAGGAGGAGAAACAGACAGATGAGACAGCCAAAGAAGCACAAAGGTAGAGAGAGATGACAGGCTTCTCTTAAACAATTATCTATCTATGCAGAGCTGTTCCTGCTCAGAAATGCATTCTGTTCAGATATGCCTTGTAATGATTTACACTAACTCTGCCTGCAACTATATCAGCGTCTCCCCCCTCTCCAGCTCCACAGAGACCATCACTGTAACCACCAAAACTGTGATCATTACAGACAAAAGGTGCGAGAACGCACACACAGAGAAAAATTCTGTTCTATACTATATTCAGATGGTTTTCATGCTTGTTAAATTGCTCAGTGGGTTTCAAGCTTTTCCAAAGGGCTGGTTTTGTGAATAGTGTATGAGAAGAACCACACTAACCTTTGCTTGCCCTCTTTTCCCTTCCCATCATGCCATTCATCCGTACGGCCCTCTTTACATTTCTTTCTGGCCCCCATGCAGCGAGGAAGACAATGTAGATCCCTGGAGCTCACGTGCGACAACCACAGTCACTGAGCCAAGGTAGTTTATTTACATCTTAAGTTGTCTGTGTAAGAGTGTGTGCTACATGCATGTAAGTTTGACCAAAAGTATTTTTTTTCCTCTGCTGCCTAGTAAAAAAGGATCTCATGTGCCTAATAATGGGATTCAGTTGTGAGATGTATTCACTTTCCAGTTTAACAGGCAAATTCATCTTAACGAGACTGAAAAAAATCACTGTTCAGGAAAGATGTAGTTGTTAGTAAAAGATCTGAAAACAGACACTGTTGGTGATCTTTTAAGATTATTTGATTGGTTTGGACTGGAATCAGGGTTCATTTTAGGTGAAGAAAGCCTGAAATACACTGATTTTAGCATTCAGCAGCAGAACGGACTTTCCATTTGTCAAAGACATCCAGATTCTGATTTTGATTGAGTTTGACCCCGGGTTCCTCTGTGTTTCTGTTTACCATTCAAACTGCATTAAATCTTTCCATTATGAGTCAATGTGATCAGAATTCCTCCGACACAAGATGGGCCATGCTGACAATTGAGAGTGAAATCAGTGTGAAATTGTTTTTCAGCTCGGCTGATCCGTTTGATCCATATCCGATAGGGACCACATCCCCTAACAGGTAATCATATTGGTTTGGAGCTGTGACTGTTTTCCAGCCAGCCAGATAGCATCTCGGCATGCATAATGCAGCAGCTTCTGATTATGAGCCACTTTTCTCTATTGCAGCTCCTCTGACCTGCTCCAGCCCCTCTCAGATATTTCCATCAACAGGTACGTGAATGATAATGCAAATTCACCCTTTTTTTTATGGCCCAGCAACCATCATGTTACTACATATGACCATAGTAACTACAACAGCTTTACTCTGTCGTTATTGTAATCATTGTTACTAATCAGCAGCAGCTATTGAAGCAGGCACAATGAGCAATATGGCTATGTCTTATTGATCCACAAATATTGATTTTATTGAATTATTTCTTCAGTCCGCCACCTACATCCACAGAAGACAATGATTCACATCCAGAAACCAAGTAAGTTGCACCCATCCAACGCAAAATAAAATTAGCAAACATGTAAATTATGTGTGGATTCATATGTCCATCGTTAAGTGTAAAAAATGTTACAAAATGTGAAAGTAACTTATTCAAATTGCAGTGATTTAAAATGCAGAAAAGCAGAACATTTTTAGTTTTGAAAGCTCAAACCAAGAAGTTTAGGTAGTTTTTTCTTCATAAATGACTGAAATAAGCAAATTTGCTTCTTTTTTTAAATTTATCTTCTCATCAAACTAAAATTTCACCCAAGTAAAAGAAACAAACCAACAAACAAAATATTTTCAGTCTCACTGTGCAATGCTCTCTGTGTGCACCTGTAGCATAAGTTGGAGCATTTTTTGTCTTTATTAGAGAGTTGACAGGAAGTAAGGGGAGAGCAGTAAGCAACAACATGTACCCAAACTGAGACACTGTGCTTCATAGCCAGTGCTTTAATGCTCCAGGGCACCCTGTTTTTCTTCAATTCTAATGGTTTTTTAATGCTTTTTCTTCCTCTTTGTGTGCCTTTGTTTGACAGTATGAGTGGTAATGCGTTGGAATCCCTTGCAGATGACATCATCCCTATAGACACTGACACCACAAGGTATTAAACTGAGTCTACAGCGTAGTTTTGTTAAGAATGCGTGAGTGAAAAAGGACTGTGAACTGGCAGAAACGATTCTCTCACACTGCACACATTACCTTTGTCCAATGTGCTTGATCTGTCATAACTTCTTCATGGTGTCTCTGTAACCTCTATCTCTCCACTTTGGCTCTACAGTCTCAGCACTCAGCGTTCATGGGAAACCAGCAAACCTGAGCAGACAGAGGAGAGGTGATGACACACTTTGATTTACTCTTACGCTTCCACACAATGCGCCCCACTGTCTTTCATTCATGTACATGCACCCATGCATGCCCATTACGTGCTAAAAGCCTTTCAATGTATGTCCCCTCTCAGCCAAGACGCCGTACCAGAAGGCCCGGCTGCAGATGAAAAGATGCTGGTCATGTTTGAGAGAAAGTAAGTCATCTTTTTATTTACAGCTGCATGCATATCTCATCCTTTTATTCCCATAACCTCCTTCCCTTTCACTATGGTGAAGTAACTAGGCTCTTGCAGCATCTACTCATTGAGCCAGAAAACATTGTGCGCTGGTGCTGATAAAAATGGGTCAGATATGTATTTGTTACAACATTTCCTCACAACTGCAGATCCCCCTTCCAGCCCTTTTGTGTGAATTTGTCATCCTGTCATGCTACCATGTCATGTCATGTCTCTGTGCACAAAGGTCCACTGAAAATGACTCCCCATGGGACAGATGGACATCACCCACTCTCTATACTATCACCACCACTGCAGGGGAGGAAGAGGAGGAAGAGGAGGAGGAGGAAAGGTATCTTCACTGAGGCTGGTTCCATTAAATGCATATTACACTGCTTCATTTTTTCTAATTGAACCAGGATGGGGTTATAACACCTTAAAATTCTGTGCCTGTCAACCATTTAATTAAAAGCAAGCTAAATTCGAGTTGAAATTCCTGTTGGATCAGTCAGAGAATAATTAACCTCTTCTCAACATGTTGTTTTTACTTGAATTCTGTCACTTTTTCACCTGTTCTGCCAGACTTATTATAATGCAGGCATGTCCTCTGTTTGTAGCCCCGAGGATACACAGACACAGACGGTCACTACCATCACCACTTTCAGGTTGGGAAAATTCTTAAACTCACATTTTGTGATCAAAAAACAGGGAGATTAGAAGCAACTGAGTGCGTGAGAGGCATGTAGGTCACGTTTACAAGTACAAAGCATGGGAGGAGGTTTCAAAGTGAGGCTATGCTGCAGAACAGTGGAGACCAGACCACACCTGGTCAATAAAATCTGACCCCTTCGGAGCTGCGATTCGCAAAGATCAGTTTCATACACTTATAAAAACCGCAGAATTCTTGTTCACTGGATACCATCCAGGTTATTGACTGCTTCAGCCTACAGTAAAATTCTAACACAGCTTCTTTTACTTTCCAGGGAGATACACAGTGAGCCAGAGCCTGTTATGGATCGGTAAGTTTATGATCTTGTTAACATCAGACAGCATAATGCAAGAATACTTCTCCAGAGTGTTATTTTCTATGGTTTGCTCCGTTGATTTTTTGCTTTAGTACAGGCACTCTCCTTTAACTGGAGCCTTTTGTCTTTTATGAATGTCAGAACAATTTAGTACTTCATGGAAATGAAATGTACCTGTTATTCTAAGTGTTGATTAATGCTTTTTTAAAATAAAATAAAAGAAACACACAGGATTTGTGGATCACCGGGGCTTGTTTTACAATTTTTACACCAAGACGATCTGCTTTGGGGGCGAGAGATTTAGGCCAAAACCAGTGGGAATGCAGCTGTATCCACTTAATATTGCAGTCTGGATATTAAGTTACCTGCAACTCCTGTATGACGCAGAAAGAATACTTCAACTCAATCACTGAAGTTAAATGACAAGATCTACTCTCATTGTCTTTCAATTTGCCCTCATTTCCTTCCCTCTAATTATCAGTCTCCAGATGTCAGATTAATGATGTGTATTAGAGATGGCCTTCTGTCAAATCACAGCCTGTTAAACAGCGTGCCATTAACATGCGATGGCAGTTCCACAGCTCCTGAGTTACATTTGACAGATGTAGAGTCCTTCTGTGTAACCCATCACGCTGCTGTCGTTAGTGAGTGAAAGATTGGACTAATGCTGCTGCGCTCTGTCCCCAGTTATGAAACCTATTCCAGGGCTGCGACTGTGGAGGAAGACCAGCGTGTCCCATCACCAGATCCTGAGGCCAAAAAGTGGGTGATTTTTACCAACCTTTAAGATATCAGCTTATGTTTGACTTCTGCATTTAACTCACTATTTCCTTTATCTGCCCAAGGGGTTTTGTCTATGTGAAGGAGTATGTCAATACAACGGAGATGTCCTTGCATAATGCCAAGGATGGAGATGATGGGTAGGACCAATACATTTCTTACAGAGGCAAAAAATAATTATATATATATTGAATAAACCAACCAGCACTCCATTTATGATGACTTAACCAACTCCTCTTTTTTCCACAGTGGGTTAAGTTATTTGACGTCAAGCTCCCCCAGTTACACTTACAGCAGCCAGTCCACTTACTCCAGGTAACAACACAATTCCCTAAACCTGTATTAAAGAAGCTTTGCACCTGAGCATTTTTTCCCCTAACACTTCAGCTGCTTTCATTTCCTCATTAAGTGAAAATTCAACTGCTTTCACCTGTTACACATGAACTAAAATTATGTCCACTGCATTTAATCAGCCTCCTTAAATGACATTCCAAAAGCCTTTAGTGTGTTTACTGCAACTGACACTTCAAACCCTTTAGGGCTCAGATCCATAAAAACAAATTCTTCACGTCTTCAAATTTTCCACGTTTCATAATTGTGCTGTTCATACATGTTTTACTTAAGTTGCTTCCAGTACAAAAATTCAGCCGCTTGAACTGAGTCATCTTATGCACTTGAATTTACACATTTTTTTCCCCCAAACATTAACTTAGATAGACATTTCTAGCTCAATGCATCATTTACACTTGAGTGACATGTGAACTCTTTTCACATTTTCACTCCAACTTACACTAACACTTAATTTGGTGCTAAAACTTCAGCAAAAACTTTAACCATTTTCAGCATTTTCAGTATAACTATCATTTCAACTGCTTGTACTATTCCGCTTAAGCTGCTTTCAGAATTTCAGCATTTTCAAACAGCAAATATTTAGCAGCTAGCACACATACATTGTCTCCATATTCTGTAGTGGATCAGATTGTTCGACATCAAGCTCAGGTACTCTTACAGCAGCCTTTCCGCTTCTTCCTGGTAGTATCACAATTCCCTAAGCGTTTAAAACAGGCTGTAAGTCAGAGCCCTTTCTCACCCTGCCTTGCTATCTCCAGTTCTGACTAAACTAGATTATGTGTAAGCAGTAGGGCAGAAATTCCACCAAGCCTGCTCATTAAGAGGCTAAGCAGGGACATCAAAGGATTATTTACACACATCGAGTTCCCTTACACAGGACAGAGTGGGTCACAGGTTATTTTACCAGACAGAGCTGCAGTTGCATGAAAGGCAGTGGCCAAACTAACTTGTCGCAATCGCTGTGTCTCTCCAGTGGCTCACTGTCATCCACATGTACATACTGCGGAAAGCTGGTGGGCAACGACGCCAAGATCTCTATTGAGCACCTCAATATCAATTGCCACCCTGCCTGCTTCAAGGTAATCCCTCAGTCTGCTCTGATACAGTTCTGCTGAAGGAACAATTTGGCATTTATTGGACCATAAATTGCTGGACAGTTTCATGTCCTTGAAGGGACTGACCCAAAGAAAATTAGTTTTTGTTTCCCAATGCTTGACACTTCGTTAAATGTTTGGTTTTTGCAGACAGTTTTATGGAGAATATTGATACCACTCTCGTGTTTGTATTGTAAATATGATGTTACAGCCATCAGCCAGTGGTAGCTTAGCTCAGCATAAAGACTGGAAACAAAGAAACAGCTAGCCTGGCTTTCTCCATGGTTCAGGAATCAGCCTCCCAACAGCTGATTGTCTACTAATGTTATACTCCTTGAAACCTACAGTATGCCCTCGAAGTCAACTTTCTTGACTTGGAAATCTCGACAGAGGCTGAGCAGATTTTTACCATTAAAATTGCTATTGAAATATTCATCTCCCATCATTCAGAATTTTAACCCTTAATCATAAAGTCTGAGAATGTTAAATGTAGCTGACCTGATTATCTACCAAGATAGAGAATTGTATCTTTAAAGGTGACTTGAGTACATACACCTTAATAAGCAAGTATAGATCGTATGCAGGGAAGAGAATAGCAGCTCCCTGGAAACAAAAAACAGATTGAAATACACTGTTTGTGTGTGTATAAAACACTGTGGAGGCAGATGTAAACAGTGTCTTATGTGCTATAATAAGGGAATACAGAACTGTGGAATGTAAAGGTGACCCTCTAGTGAGCCTAGTTGTTGTATGCTAAGCTAAGCTAACCAGCTGCTGGCTGTAGTTTCATATTTGACAAAGATGTGAAAGTGGTGAATCTTGACAAAACGGAACATAAGTGTGAATCCCAACATGTCAAACAAGTCATTTGTTTCTAAATAGTTGTTTTTATGGAGTTTTAAGGAGTCATGTACAAATTATGTTAAGCTTGTGCATGTTACAAGTCTGCAAAACAAAGGTTTAAACTCTTAACTGCTGTTTTCAGGGCTACAATAGTTTTGTATACTAGATGTTATGGAGCAGTAAATTTGAATGAGATAAACACACTGTTTCTCATTGTATTTTCTCTTAATTACATTTTCTAAAAACATTTTCCCCATGTTTCAGTGTGATGAGTGCGGTAAGCCAATGGGGGATCTTCTCGACGGTATGTTCCTCCATGGTGGGAAGGTCAACTGCGAGTGCTGCTACGCCAGAGCCTTCGACTGATTACTGAAGCTCTTCCGCAGCCTCTTATCCCCGTCCTTTTCCCTTCTTGTTTTTTGCATGATAAGTGAGAACTGGCCTTTTACAAAGTTTGGACTGTGTTCAGTTTAAACTTAGGAGTGATATGTTTTAGTGTGATCAAAGAGGCATGTTACAGTGACAATATGATTACTTGACTCTGACTTGAGGTTACATTTTCCAATATCTCAACATGTTATACAAGCTTGTGTTATCTTTTTTTCTGGTGGTAAAAGCTGTACATGTATCTGCCTCAACGAAACTAATGAAGGATACGTCTGTACAGCAACTGAACAGACTTAAACTGGTAAGTGGGGTACAATACTATAACTAAGCAACTGTAGTTATTAAAGAAATTGACTTTATTACAAAATGTTCCTCTGCTATTCTTGATACAAAGTAGTGTGTTCATATGTATTCTGTTTTGTTAAGAAAATAAAATGATTTATATAATACTGGTACTGACATGTGTTACAAAGGCAACGTGCTAGTAGAAAAGCATGAGTAAAAAAATTATTGCACACAGACATGATGAACTTAGCATTATGTAACAGAGAAGAATCTGCGCAATATTATAAAGTATCTGCCCCAGAGATTCATTAGATGAGCTGTTCCTGAGAACTACTTAACAACTGTAGTAGCGATTTCCCAAAAGAGAGTTTTCTGCACTACTTGGTGAAATAATATTTCCTTGCATAGTTACTTAAAACACCTGCGTACAAAAGTGTAACTATAGCTAATAACCATCAGCAACCTGCTGAGTAACGGCAACAAAACTTCTGCAGTTCACTGGCTAATGCCTTGATGGTCTTCACACACAGTTAGGCAGAACTCCCTCGGTACAGAGGACAAGTCTTTGGCTCTGCCCCAGTCCAATGAAAATCTTCCTCCCATATGAATGTGCCTCTGTGGAAACACTGCACTGCATGCAGTTAATGCTGACAAAAAGGGCAGAATAAGAGAAATGATGGCACCTTAGTTACAGTAACAGAATTACTTAAAAATATTAACACATAGCACTCTAATTCATTATTTTACCATGACTGAACTTGGTATGAAAGAGAATAGGTACATGTCAGCTGTATATACCGCCAAAATTTGTTATAGTAGAGCATATGTGCTCATTAGGGTAAAGAGGTTTGGCTCAGGTGCAAAATTCGAAGTCATTTTTGCTTCTCCCCCATATTTAAACCAAGGGGATGCATAATATGGGACACCCCTGTAATCCTGGACGAGCTACATCCTCCTTTTTCAAAGCCTGCATCAGTGTTTTCCTCTGGCTCTGCTCACAGCAATGTTTTGAATGTGTCTCCACAGCAGGGAAGGGTCTGACTCGTTATGTCTTATCAGGGACTCCAGCCCCTCTGCTTGGTCCAGGCTCTGCCAGTAATCCTGAGGCCATATTTGCAACCATCTGCAGACAGATATACAAACAGATTAGGCTCATCAGAGAGGATGTTTTAATTAGACCATTAAAATAGGCTGACTTATCCCCCCTTGGGACATTGTTATTCAAATTAAACTACAGCAGGTAAAAGGACTTCGCACCTGGCATGCTGAATAATTTGAGACAAACTCACCCATCATCTGCAGGTAAGTCTTGCACATGTCCGTAGCCTGGGCTGGGCAGGGGGCAGCCCATGTGGGAGTTGTTGGCCATTTTAGGCTGAGGAGGTTGGCTCTTCTTAGGGTCTTTCCTGTACGCTCGTTGTGCTGCCAGCCGTGCATTCTCCTGATCACACACATAGCATTCAAATCCATTCAGATAGTTGGGCTTACTCATGTCATTAACCCCCCACTCACGGGTTTCCAAGGATTCCAGCAAACGAGCGTTAGTAATGCGTTTGGGGTTCTTGAACTCTAAATATTTTGCATATTCATTATCATTCTCATCAAGATGTTTAAGGAATTCACTGAGAGCTTTTGGCGAGGGGAAGTTATCTATGATGACTGCAGAGTGGTCGTTTGGCATCCAGTCTGCAACCACAGAGGAGCCTCGGTACACAGGCACACAGCCCTGATGGAGAGGCCGCCACAGCTTCTCTGTCATGTAATCTGGGCACAGGCCATTCTCAAGCGCCAGGTGGAACTTGTAGCGTGCAACAAAATTCATGAAGCTGTGATCTTCGCCTGTAGCTGTGGCAGTGTCCTCCAGATGCTCAGGCAGAGGTTTGTTGTTCAAGCATTTTCCGTAAGAGTCCACCTACAGAGGGAAATATGCAAGAAAGAAGAAAGATGGATGCATTATGAGGAAACACTGGCACACTTTTAATGATCTACATTTTTCATAAAACTTTGACTATGCATTTCTAATTGAGCTCTAACAATCATTTCCTGATGTTGATTTATAAATATGACTGAGTGGGCTGTATTAAAAAGCATTTGCAGAGGTGTTATTGCAGTTTAATGCATGTGTACGAATGATTTATTTTTTCTGTGCATGTGAGCAAATTGATATTTAATGTACAGAGTTGCCATGGCAAGGTTCAAAATGAAGGAGAAAAAGGTATTTAACACCAGGCAGGAATGTTTGGACGACATATGTGCTGAACAGGTGTGGAAGCAAAGCCAGACAATTTAATAAAAGAGTTTTCTATCTGACAAAAAATGTCAGGGGATGGAATTAAAATAAATAACAAGTTGGTGCTTTAGCATCGTTCCATTTATTTAACAACAACAAAAAAAAAACTGCTGGACTCATTTATAATATGACTACTAACATCTGCAAAACGTTTTTGTTGTTGTTTTTAATGCCAGTAATTCCTCCTTGGTTATAATAATTAGACCTGCAGCTCATTAAGTATATTTCTTGTATCAAAGAGTCCACACTCATATAGCCTGTATCTTTGTAAAAATGGTCTACTGCACCTGAATGTACTTCATGAGTTCCTGCACATATCTGTCTCTGTCCGAAGGAACATCGCAGTGAGACTGCATGTACAGCACGGGAGCCAGGCCCTCCCTCCTCAGCCGGTTCTTCTCCTCCAGGGACACGGCCACAGGCGACAGCAAATAGTCCAGAGAGGGCAGCCACTGCAGGGTCAGAGGATAGTCTGACTCCCTGCGGAACGTGGCAGTGTAGTTGAACAGCCTGATTCCCGGTCCGTGGGAGAGGAAGTAGTTATTCATGGGTGACTCTTCATGGAACAGTGCCCAGGTCTGATGGTTAGGACGGGGGAGCGGGGCCTCATATGCCCTGAAGTCTGTTCCATAAAAGATGATGGATGCTGTTCGTTTGTACAGCTGGACCTTTCAAGATCAAACTCAAGATTACTGGCATAACAACTTCAGATAGTAATTATTATTAATGTAGATATGCATCTTCCCTCTTCCTAAGCCAAGGTTAAATATCTCTGGTACCTTGCGGTTGCTCGTGACCAGGCAGGAGGACGTAGCACAGTCAATGCGTTCAGTGTCACCAGGAAAATGTGGGAACAGTCCCCCACTCCACCAGAGGAGAATGGGCAGCTCTTTGTTGCTGCGCCGGTCACTGTTGCCAGGTCCTCTGTATGAGCTGCTGGACGCAAACTCCATCTCTGATAGAGCACTCTGGGGCAGGAAGGCTCCTCGGTCCAATGCATCCAGGGCCTCCAGGGGAAGCTGGTCATCTGGAAAGGAGGCAAAGGAGACCGAGACCCAAACCCAGCACAGGACACCAAACAGCCCCAAGCACACACAGGGCACCAGCCTGCCCCTACCTGCCATCTGCAAGGATGAAAAGAACACTTTTTCAGAGACTTTCATTATTCGGATACAAGTACATCACCATTCAATAACACGGGCCAACTTTCGTCTTTGTCTAAGAAGTCTTCCTCAGTCTCTCAAAAAAGTCGCGCCCTGTTTTTTGATGCTCAAGCTACATGAAAATGTTATAGATGCAGTTATGTCCCCTTTAACAGACTCCGTTTGACAAAACATTAACGTTAGCATCTGACTAACATTTAAATCATCCGTGCCAGCAGCTTCTAGGCATTCAGCAGTATCGAAATATTTACAGTTTCTTACCATTTTCACTGTCGTAAACACATGAGGGTTCGTTTCTGTCAGTTCTTCAAAACAACATTATCAAGCTATTCTCCATACAGGCTGATTTTAATGACAGGACGCAGCCTGATAACAGCCAACGGTGCAGAGTGAACACAGACGGCCGAATTCTTCTTCTACGCTTTTAATGTTCTCTTCTTCCTCTTTAGTTTACAACTAAACCATGCTATACGCTGCCACCTTCAGCTCCGGAGTAAGAACTGATTTTTGTTCAGCGTTTAAATGGACAAATTCAATTCTGAAATAATTTTTGTCGCCACGTATTACAAATCAAATTAACCAAAACGCAACAAAGTGCACAAGTGTGTAAATAAAACGACGATGTCTAAATAAATTAAAACGAATATTTGATCCTGAAACGAAGAGGAAAGAAAACTAATCTTAAATCTTAACAGTTTTGAAATAGTCTCCCGTAGGCTACCAAAGCAAAACAGTGTCGTACATTGATATTGTTAATACTTCCAGCACATCTGCAGACATATGTAAAATATATGACGCATCCTATAAAGGTGTAGGCCTAATAAAACGTATCCTTGTCCTTTCTTTATTTGCTTTTCTTCACTGATTTCAGCTAATGCAGAATGCAAATATTATATAAAATAATTTTTTTTTAAATGGTGCAAGAAACGCTGTTTTAAGAATTTTAGGCAAAGTTGCCCTTACGAAGTAAAATATTATGACAAAAAAGGCGTTTCCCCATGTTGTCTTGACTAATTAAATTTCAGTCTTGTAGCCTACCTTATTACTGTCAAATCTATCTTTATCAGAGAAACAAAGCCAACAGATATTGCCGCCTACTTTAGGAACATGTGTGCAGCGTGCTTCAATTAAAGAACAGGGAAATTACGAACAAAATGTCCTTAAGGAATGAAAGCAAAAATAGTCTGCCTGTTGAGCCCCTGCGAGTCATACACCTATTACAGATTATATTATTGGAAAGATCTGTTTTATATACTTAAAGGTAGTTCACTCTATAATAATGCATCATACAGGCTATGCCTTTTCTTAAGTATTAAGTATTAAATAAAACAAATATTTTGCATGCATAATCGTCATTGCAGGGTTACAAGTTACTATAGCTGACTAAATGTAAGTATATAAAAAATGTCATATTTCTCTATTAGATGTAGTAGGACTAGAAGTAAAGTAGCAACTAATATAAACAATAATGGGGCGGGGGGTAGGCCCATCTACACCACAAAATCTGCATTAGTGCATCGATGAAACTCTCAGCCTTCATGGGGAGTGATTAACCTTACGGGCTTTAGGACCTTGGTTCGTCTGGGAGGTGTGCGCGTTCAGTTCCTCGAGGGGGGCGCGCACGTCACGACACTCAATCTCAGTCAGATGCAGAGTAGGGGGGGACCACGCAATATAAACTAGTAGGAACAGGGTGAGTGTCAATACATGTATGTTGTTCTGTTTGTATGTGATGCATTCAGTTGCAGATATGTGATCTCATTGCATAATTTCTTCTTTAGTTGTTTACAATGCTTTTAAAATTGTTTCTAGTCGCATAGACCGAGGCTAACGGCTAGCCTGACCGGGATGGAATGTCAACAAGCCCTCAGACTAGCCGGCTAACAGTTAGCTTGCTAGTTGGAGGGGAGGCTCAATGCATCAAGTTTTGAAAAAAAAAAGTCTGTCACCTGTTTCGGTTCCTATTTAACTTCTTCTGTGAAACACTTCATGAGCAGTTTTATCGGGTACCATCAGCAGCTGTGCAGTCAGAGTTACAGTAGCCAGCTGCAGTTGACAACAAGCTGGTACATGTTTGTGGTCTGCGCAAGTGCAGTGGTCGTTTCCAGAGTCAGGCTCGCCCCTGTTGTTGTGGCGTAGAACTCCAACTTAGACTTCACCTGTTAAATAACCTAAATCAAATAATTGTTTTCCCTATTTTTTAGGATTTACTGTAATCCTGCACTTTGACAGTCAAGCATAGAGCATGTATAGGTTTATAATGTGCCTGTATTAGTGTGGCACGTAATAAAAAAACAAGGCTGTAATCATCCAGCCCGGAGCTTCAACCAACCTTTGCCAGATATCTCGGTCCTTCACCCCTGTAACTGTGTCCCTGACACTAGTCAACCATTACACATCTCATACATGGCTTTTATCTGTTGTCAGAATGGTTACTTTAAGGTTGAATGCAGATGTTGCCAGAACAGCAGTCTTTACCCCTTGTCCACAAACTGGTTTGGGTGTTGGATGTTTTCTGATAAATCTGTATGTTTTATTCACTATTTCCCAGTGGGGATTTGTGCTTACATTTGATTGTATATTAAGTGTGTGTTATTGCTTTTCTCAATATTTTAAGGTTAAATTGACCCTGGCCTGCCACCTGGTGTGGAGGTCTGTAACCCAGTGAGGAGGCCTTGCTGGGTGGGAGGAAACATGATGAGCGGGAAGAGCCTGCTGCTTAAGGTGATCCTGCTTGGGGATGGTGGAGTGGGCAAATCCTCTCTAATGAACCGTTATGTCACAGACCGCTTTGACTCCCAGTCCTTTCACACCATCGGCGTGGAGTTCCTCAACCGGGACCTGGAGGTGGACGGGCGCTTAGTTACTCTACAGATCTGGGACACGGCAGGCCAGGAGCGCTTTAAGTCCCTGCGCACGCCCTTTTACAGAGGCGCCGACTGCTGCCTGCTTACATTTGCTGTGAATGACCTGCAGAGCTTCCAGAACCTTGGCGGCTGGAAGAAGGAGTTCATGTACTACTCGGATGTTAAAGACCCTGAGCGGTTCCCTTTTGTGGTGCTTGGCAATAAGGTAGACATGGAGCAGAGGGAGGTTGGGGAGGACGAAGCACGGGCCTGGTGTGAAGAGAATGGCTGCTGCCCTTACTTTGAGACCAGCGCGAAGGATGACACTAATGTCACAGCTGCATTTGAGGCAGCTGTCAGGGAGGTGCTGGCTGCTGAGGACCAGATCGACCATGCATTACTCAGTAGTACTATTGATCTCCATGGTAACCGCAAAACATCTCGCACATCCTGCTGCTGATTGGTCAGGTTTGAATCCCCCTTGTCTTAATCTTGCCGGCTGAAACTTGCCCGTGGCAGTTTTGAGAGCCAGGCAGATATTGTTTATGGTACATATGCTGTAAGTACAAGGCACAGTACAGTATCCCCTAAAGATAAAGTGGTCAAGATACAGCTGAGATAATGAGGGCTGTGCCAAGGATTCAGCAGGTATCTCTATTGGTAAATTATCTCTCAAGGTACAGGCACACTGCAAAAGGCACACTCATCTTCTGTACTCTGTCAGCTGTCAGTAGTGTTGCATAAAAACAATGTTACCAAGCTTCAACTTTGACTGCCTATGCAGGAACTGTGTGTACTAGTGCTTTCAGAACATTTATTTTAATTAAAACAGTTCAAATTTTAGTTTACGTAACAGAAAATAGACGGTACCAGTCCTCTGATGAAGAGCGCACTTCTTTTGGTACAGCATGCAGTTCAACAGTCTGTCCATGAGCTGATTTTCCCAGGTTTACCAACTCTTTACCAACACATTTTTCCTGTTTTTAGGACCTTCAGCATAAGTAAGAGTTTATGATTTTTTCTAGACGAAGAGACAGGGTGAGTGCCAGTACTCCTAAGATGTTGTACTTCTCTCAACATCGGAACGAAGACCAGTATGATTTGAGGTACGAAGGAGTTAATGATTGCTGTTCTCAAAAGGCAGATAACCTCGTTTGCCTTCAGTGCGAAGGGAATTGTGAGCTTTAATTTTGCAGCTCTGACTGTAAGCACTAGGTACGAGTTTTTTTGTTGTGCTTTTATTAGTTTTACATTTCTATCTATTACCACTGCACTACTGTGTAGCCGGAGGTTTCAAGTGTAATTTATGCATTTTCAGATCAATTTTATTTTCAGTGTTTTAAGTATATGGGCCTGTTTACTAAGATTCAGTGTTCTTTCAAAGTACAAATATAATGCTGCTTCTGCTACCGTTGTTGAGCAACTGTTGTTTATTTTTCTGTGAAGCACATTTCCTTCTGTCACCTTTTTTTTTTTTTACATTGTGTGATATCTACATTTCTAAGGGCTGACTTAGGTCTGTTTTCCTTATGTGTAACTGAGAGTTACAACTATTAGAATTAACAACAATTTTCAGAACTATGGCATGTTTGTAATCCTGTGGTCTGCCTTGTTGATTGGGTGGCAGGCTTTAACATTCCAGTCTCTTAGCTTTGCCTATTCTGATGGTCTCCTGTGCTTTGCTGGTATATTACTCACACCTTGTGCTGCTTGTCTGGTCGTCTCAGTCTCAGCTGAATATGAAATAGCCTTTATCAGAAGAATAAGGTTGTTAAAACGTATGCATTGCGCATCACCTCATTCGTACAGATGAGTATTCTGACAACTTCATGATGTTAACTTGTTTTCATCTGGATGGTACTTTAATTTTATATCAGTGTTTTTAAAAACAGGCTTACAAACAACTCAATCTGTCCTGTTCATGTTGCTGCTATCAGCCAACGGACGTTACTGTTTACTTTTATGGTTCGAGTAAATAATATGACTGACACTCAGTGCTTCAAACTGACGTTAAAGTGGTCTGCATTCATTCTGATCAGTATTTTCATTGCTGCTTGAATTTTATTTTATATTACATCTACTCAAACAACCATAACTGTTGCATGAATAAGACAAATGTTTTAATTCCCTGAAGGCACAGTGTTCTGCTTATTGTCCGTGTTTGCATACGTTTTTCTCCGTTATGTTGAAGGTCTTGCCCAAGATCAGCCTGAGATTACATTGTTTGCCTTTCGAGTCAAAAACTGCATCATATGTTCATGTGCTTGCAGACTGACGGTGAATTGTGAAAGGGAACCAAATTAAATCAGGTGCAGTTACATTTACTTTTTACAAGGATCTTTGGTTTTAATGTAGGCTTAGCAAATAGCTTGCTCATGTGATTACTGTCCAAGTTTGTAGAAGGTGTGTGAAGTATCAGTACTCACAGCAGAGGAGAGAAACTTTATTAACTGTGAACTGAGAAGAGATATTTTGATACCATTTTTGCAATAACTGAGATGATTTTGGTGCACAGCACAGCGGACCCCACGGCTAAATCCCTCCAATGTTTCCTCAATGCTGACATTAGCTGTCTAAGTTTACACTGCTCTTTCAATGGTCAGCTGAGCACAAGTAACGGTGGTTGCACAAGGGCATGTGATTGATAGATCAAAAAATTTCTCAGTGAATGAAAAAGAGTAGATGTGCCTCAACACTCTTTTTAGAGCTTTTTAAACATGTTTTTAATGCAGGAAAGCCATTTTAAACAAAATATAATTGTAGCAGAGTTTTTTCTATATTCGTAAAAATGTTTGCAGAGGAACTGAAACAGCTATATACTACCAACACTGTCGTATCTGAAGTTAGACAAGTCATTAGCTTTTTCTGGATTTTGACTAAGTTTGCTTTTAAAAATGTTAAGTTGCATAAAGGTGTACGGGACACTGCTGGCAAGTAGCAGGGTCATGTTTTTTGTTTTTTTTTCAAATAAAAAAGTGGTACTGGTTTGGTGCATATACTTAATTGTGTACTCACCGCTGCTCATTCAAGCATTTCAGGGCAGCATTGGAGGCATTTCCAATACTGGTATCGAAATAACTCTAAAACTTTGGCAGGCATTTCAACAAAATCAAGCCTATATTAATTTAAAGCCAAAAGGGGATTTTAGCTCATCATTTGTCAGTGTTAATGTTTTCTGGAGTAAACGGAATACTTTGTCTCCTTCAGTACCATTTCAGTTTTTATCCTGTTCGGATAATGTAGCTTACCACAGAGTTACCCGGATTCTAACTTACTTGAGAATCGGTGGGTACTTAAAAGATGGTAGCATGACCTTACAGTATGTTGCTCTCATGATGCTGTCTAATATCATTGCATCGCTGTCCAGTGTCAGCATTCTTTTTATGTATCTGTAATATCCATGAATGTATAAACAAATTTCTTTTGGGCTGTCCATATCAATGGCTAATGTAAATTGCAAAGGGCATTCATTATATTCATGTGCAAAATGACATTGAACGACTGTTTCACCCTCAGTGCTCAAGCTGAGTGTGATTTAAGCTGTGTGAAAGTCAGACTGTCCATCTTGCTAATGTGCTGATCTAATGGACAGTTTCCCTTACTCCTCTCTTTGCACTATGGAGGATAAGACTGGGTGTGCCAACATGCTGGCAACGTTATGTGTGCTCTTCAGTGCTTGGCTACAAATAAAACATGCAACATACCAAATTAAGACTACCTTGTCTGTTTTTTGTTGTTTTTTTATGCTCATGCCTCAAAAATTCATGAAAGTGTGTGACTTTAAAAATTACTTTCAAGCTTGAAAACAGAAGCACTTCAACTATTTTTAAAACCAAAATAGGTCACTCAAATTAATCAGTGTACTTCAGCTCTCCACCTTTCTGCAGCCACTTTTACCGTCTTGGAAAAAAAAAGCCCCATTATATGCGGTACTCTATTTCTCAGCAAGATTAAGTGGAAAACACAGGTTAGGAATTTTTACGTCAGAACACACCTTGTTTAAATGCCACCACACAAGATTTGGAATGCCCTCGAATAACCATGTCTGTGTTACCAGTTTATTTCCCCTTCATGAAAAGGATATGAAGCCTGCATCGCACATTGAAATTAGACCTGGGCAGATTTTTTTTTTTTTAATCTTTCTGGCCTTTAAGCTTCATATTTTTAAATCTTTGACTTAAGAAAATACACAGAAAGTTTAGGTTCCTCAGACTCTGGTCATAGGCAAAACAGGAAATAAAACCGTGAACTGTTACAGCTCAGTTCTCAACTGCATTTGCACCATTGCACAACATAAGATGTAACACACAATAGCCTACATTTGAATGAAAACATAAAAAAACTGAAAATCAATTTAACAGGTGCTACAAAGTTGTACGAGCAAATTTACAAGGCAATATAATTTTGATTGCCCTCTCAGTCATAATGTTCATGATGGAAAGCGTAAGGCACAGTCAGGACATGTCAGACGTGTCTGCAGGGTATGGAGAGCTCAGTGTCCCTCCTCTGTCTCTCTGCAGCCTTCCATACAGGTCGTAGCCTCTTCTCTCCTCTTTTGCCCTGTGCCTCAGTTTCCTCAGATACACCTGGTTCACGGCCAAGTGCAGGGAACAGTGCACCTGTGGACACAAGAGGAGAGAATACATAACACCTTACAAAACACCTTGGCCACCTAGATGTGGAAGGAAGCCAAGGACAGAGACGCCAGCTACACAATGTAACATTGCTCAAGCTACTGCACTTTCACCAACAAAAACAAATGTTTTGAAAGGCACTCGGCACAAATACTTCAAAGAATATTCTTTTTATTATCAAATTTTACCGACACAGAAAAATAATCATCAAACAGCCAGCAGCCCTGGATAAATCCACCACTCACAGCTGGGTAAAGCTTCCACCAAATAGAATAATCTACTTACGTTGCAAAAGGCTTCATTAGTAACAAAGTGTAAAAGCAGAAGTAAATTTAGCTACAGTAAGTAAAAAAAAGATGTGTTATACAATAACTACAATGAAATTCCTAAAGAATTAGAGACAAAACAGATCTGTCCTATCTCTATGAAAAGTACCTCAATCCTGCATTAACAGCAGGGGGGACTCACACCACAACAATGTGTTTTATGCCAAATAAAATGAGGGCACTCAATAAGCAAGCATCTAGTGCTTTTGACATCTCAAAATGTTGAGAAACAATTTTGGACTTTTCTAGGTCAGAACGAAACAAGTATGTCCCTTTGTCAGAAAGAAACTATTCCAAACTATCTAAAATTCCTTCAGTCTACTCACGCTAAATCCATGATTTGGAGGGAGGTGGGGGTCATGCAGCAGCATGTGGATGTGGCAGTGTGTGTGGTTGCTGTTCTAGAAGAGCTGCATTGAGGCCTCAGAGAGGTCTTACCCTCTCTTTGTCCAGAGGACCCCCTCCCTTGACATGTAATATAACCCTTGGCAGAGACTAGTAGCGCAGGTGGCCCCCACAACGGGCTCCTTATTGGTTAGCTTCTAAAACGGGCGTGACTCCATTGTTGAGGCTTTTCTCCGGCCCGTGAGAAAAGTCCTGAGGTCAGCGTGAGACTGTGAATGCTTGCTTGTCTGCCACCATGGCAACCAGATGTGAGGGATGGTAACCATGGCAACCTATAATCCCTATTCCCTGTAACAGCTGCATTCTAGCTGCACATGTGTTGCAAATTGGCAGTTATTTCTTACATATGTTAATTTATTAGTGGTGTGTAATTTGTATTTTGGGTGCAACTGCAAGCAGAAATACCGAAATAGGACTGAGTTCATGTAAAAGCAGGAAACAAATCATACACACAAAAAAAAGAAAGGAAAAACAAAAAGAGTAACAGTCTTCTCAAGAAGAAAAGTAATAACAAAAAGACAACATTTTTAAGAGTCCATGACCACACTTAGATTCTGTGCAGATGATGTGGAAGGAGAGTTGCTGCTGTTCCTTTAGATCCCTGTGTGGTTGGTGAAGAAATGATAGAGGAGACAGGAAGCTGGTGAGTCTAACACCGTGCACCTATGCCCTTTCTCCCAAGATACCGCAGAACTGCAAAGTTATAGGTGGTTGACACAGTATAGGTCAGCTATGGAAGTACAAGCAGAGAAAGAAAGTGTCAGTGCAGAAGTGAACACAAGAAAAATCCACAACAGTTAAACACTGCAAATAAAAAAAAAGGAATATGTTAACTTGATAGTGGATACCATTCGTACAGCAGCTGCTGTAATGGAGCATGCAAGCATAATGGGTGCTCCATTTGCCTGACTGAGAAACCACTAGACATTACGCCATTATTATGATGTTTGTGTCAGCTGAGAAAGAGGAACAGAGAGCAACAGTACAGAAGTCATCAGTCATGGAGGCCTGAGATGCCTCGCTGCCTACACTTTGAGCGTCACAGAGTCAAATGAGCCATAACACTGTTGTTGTACACTGTGGAAACGCAGCCAAACTGGCACCGGCTAAACAAAATCACTCACCAGAGCCAAGAGAGTGATGCCTGCACCGCAGAAAGCAGCAATGTAGAGGTCATAGGTCATTCGGTACTGATAGGAGGAGATTTGCAATAATGTTGATGACATGTCATCTTCATTTCATATTTTGTATAAAATGACTGCAGTGTTTGTGTTAGCTCCTGGTTCTTACCTCTCTGGTCTTGCAAACAGTAGACAGAGTTATACCACATGCTTTTCCTGGCACTGCATTCCATGGCAGGAGACCTGTTAAACATCAAATTTGTCTATTTACTTCTATCTCTTCAGCACAGGGACATATGAGGGATGAAGATACCTTATTCTTGGATTTTGTTCCTGTTTACAAATCAAATGGAATGACAGAAAGGCCAACAGCCTGTTGGCTGTTTTCAAAACTTTGACTTTCTAACTTGTGTTCAGCACTCCAAAGCCCTTTGGCTGCTACTGTTCTGGAAAACAAGTCACAAAAATATAGGTTCATTTATTAGAAGGGCTAAATCATTTCCTCAACATCTTGTTTTGTAGTTTTTAGCAAACTTTACCAAAACAAGAGTAAGTAGCTTTTGTCTGGGACTGTTTTCAAAGAGAGTAGATTAATACACATTTGATGAGCTACTGGGTATTTACATCATCAAGACACTGTATGTAGCATTGACTCAGAAATACAAAAATACGGTGCCCATGTTCATGGTAATGAAGGACCATGTTTCCCAGTGGAACAGAGTGGATCATTGTGTGACAAAACTGTTTTGTTAGCCACAAGCTAGGGCTCCACAAATAGTGATGTTGGTTTGTGGGTTGGTCCACCATTTTGGTCCAGACTGAATATATTAACAAATAGCTAGACTGTTGGAAAGTTTCAAACATCCAAAGGTTCAATCCCTACGACTTTTTTTATCCTCCGACTCTTCCTTTGGTGCAATCATGAGGTCGACATTTTTGAATTTTGGTAAAAACTCCCAGTTTTTTATCAGAGTTTGCCATGAAATGTACCATGTACAAACGCTCATGTTCCTCTTTAGGTGATTTACAAAAACTCTCATGATTCCCTGACATTTTATCTGGTGCCAAAATCAGGTAAAAATTTTAATTTGACCAACAGTAAGGTCCAAGTTTTGACCAGACACCTGCAGAACTAATGACCTCCCCATAAGCCTCAGCTGTAGTCTACTTCATGTTAGGTGATAATTACTAGCAAATTGTAGCAATGTGGTGAACATGGTTAACATAATACATGTAAAAACATCAAAATGCTAGCATTGTCACCATAAGCATATTATTATGCTGACTTTAGCGTTTAGCATCTTTGTCTAAATACAACTTCGGAGAGCTACTGTTGCTGTAGAGTCTTCACATTTATAGTTTTTGACAACAAAGGAAGTCAATGGAAGAAAGGAATAAGATGTAGTTACACAGGCTGTTGGAAAAATTATTTGTTTTGGTCTTTCATGGGATTTGTGACAATAACAAAAACATAGACTCTTATCCTTTAACTGTCAGTCTCAAAGGCTGCCATTAATAGTTTCTTGTTACCGTATTGCCTTGCATCAACACAGAGCTGGTTGATACTCGCTGGAGTCTCAGTCAGAACATCAATTGTGTGGCAGGTGGCATCCATGTTGTAGAAGAAGTAGACAGGCAGGGCAGAGAAGGCAAACACCAACAGCCACAGCACAGCTAGCACATACGTCACCACAATAAACTGTTGAGAGAGGGAGAAGAATGAGCTTTGGGGTACATCATCACATTAAACTGAGGCACATAACTAATCTAAGAGAGTGTTTTTATGAGCAGTGACTCACTAAGTGACCACATTACTTTATTTCTGATTAGCTCTACTTATTATCTCCTTCCTGTTCTCCTCCTCGTCTTCCAACCACCCGGCTCTCCCCCAACTGCTCAAACACACACTGCATGCTTATCTTTGCATGTCCCCAAAGGTTTTTAGCAGCTTGAAGATTTTCGGCTCAACACCCACCAGGGAGTGATATGTGTATTAATCCCATCCAATCTCTCCAATCCCCTTTACTTGTCCCACTCTGGGCCCTCTCACCGAGGAGCTGAGGCAGCGGCCACACATGGTGCTCCTGAACTCTCCAAAGGTTTGCTTGGCAGCGCTCGTGGTGTAGAAGCCTTCAGCCAACAGCATGATGCAGTAGAGGAAGAAGAAAGTGGCCAAACCATAGATGACATACTGGAAATATTGAATACTGAGGAGAAGGGAACAGAAGACAAAACTTAAAATTCAGGCTCACAAAGAACCTTAACCATCTAAAAAGGGACAGCTCAACAAATCCCATGGCTAGGCTAAAAGGAAATCAGGCTAATTATGGAAAATGCTTAAATTAACCACTCACATGTAGGCGAGGGTGATGTAGTCCTGAAGGTTACGGGCAAAGTATGTCTCGATGAGTCTCTCTGTCTCTGTGAGTGCCTGGTGGCCGCAACCGCAGAAGAGGGCAATGCCAGAGAAACACAGCAATGTGGCGACCAGGGAGCAGTATGGCACCCCGCCCAAACAGCGCATACAGCAGTCATAGCAACCTGTTAGTGAGGGCGCAACACCATAAATGTCAGGGCACATAATTAACTGATGCAAGATGACAGACAGCACAGAGGAAATCTGCTCCGATGCAGAAAACAAATTGTGCACAGTAGAATGTATCATTGGTGATACCTTGTCTTACTCTCTCCCCTTAGTTATGTTAATATGAACTTGTGCTGCTACCTGTACAAAGGTCACCATTGTAAAAGTGGTGACCATGCAAATAGTTTTGGTTGTATTTGTTCTTGTTCTGAGAAATTCCTCTCTGAGATTTTTGCAGTGAAGATTAATGGGATTGGTTTATGCTGCTCAAAACCAACTTAAATTTCAACTAAAAAAACAACAACAAAAAACCCCCACTTTCATTATCGATTGAAAGGTGAGGGAAACAATTCTGGAGAAAGAATGCGCCCTGTTCAGTCTCACTCCCACGCTTTCAGGAGGGAAACTTGCGTATCAACTATCTTTCCCAGGAACTGCCCATCCCACAGCTTATCTGTTATTCTTTAAGTCTGGAAATGTTGCGAAATAGTTAATTCATAAATGTCTATCTCTGCCTCTCAGAAACCACATGGACATCTTTAAAAGTCTTGCTTTGTTTAACATTGACAGAGATACAATTTACAATGATATGAATCAGATAAAAGCAGCAAATCGTCACATTGGAGAAGTTGTAATCTGCTTGGTAAGTAAGTAATATTATGAACTGATTATCTAAATTGTCAGTTATTGTCGGTAGAGTGGTTTACTATGAATCCACAAGCAAATCAGTCCACTAAGTATTTCAGCACAACTCAAACCATTCAACATCTCGCCCCAGATGCTGGATAACACTCAGAATACATTGTCAGTGTGTTCAATAGTTTAAAGTGACTTTTTGTGTGGTCAAATGCAGTGTCCACAAAAAGAAGAACAGGTTAGGTAGGTGGATTATCCAGAATAACAGGAACTCAATTTTCTGATAGTGTGAACAGCCCAGAAAAATTCTACTGAATTGGGGCGCAAGCAGAAATCCCCTATGGACATCTCAAAACCATTATTATTTGTAGCTGCAAGATTTTATTTTAAAAGACCTTAAAAATAAAATCTGCTCATGCTATTTTGTTACCACAGGTCGAGCTGCAGCTGCAAACACTTTCGCTCTCTTGCTAAATATGTGTATTCTTCCTAATAGTCATGTGCTGTTTGAATGGAAGCCAAGGGCCAAGGGCATGTGGACGTGTCTGCTCTGACCCCAGCTCGCACCCTGACTCCATTCACAACCCAGCATGGCAAGTGTGAGAAAAGGGGGAGGATGGAGAGGAGAGACAAAGTGAAATAGAGAGGCTGCTTTTGTGACTCCAGAGACAACAGTCTTTGTCCCACAGCATTATAGGGGTACAAGGGCCACCAATGTCAAGCAAACAAAGAGTGGAGGCACCTCTGTGCTTAACACACACACACACACACACACACACACACACACACACACACACGGACTTCCTTCTGGGGAGACACAGGAACAAGAAAGTGATAGTGGGGAGCTGTCTGTGCTGGAAGAGGATGAGGAGGCAAATCTATAAACAAACAATGCAACTGTGTGCATGTGTGCCATTACAAGCTTGTACGCACGCATCTGCACAGAGGCGCACAATGGAAGCAGGCACACTGTGGCTGGTACCATTACAGTAAACACAGATGGCAGGAGGGTCAAATACATAGCTCTTCAATTTAACACATCGACGGTGTGTGCGCGCGCGCGCGCG
>JAQLOL010000026.1:10013992-10024263 GCA_029783665.1 Naso thynnoides | reverse complement strand
AAACAAAAAAACAGGTGCTCGACACACACACACACTCACACACACACTCACATGCACACTCACACACACACACACACACGCACACGCACACACACACACACACACACACACTCTCACATGCTCTCCGTCACACACATACAGACTCTCTCACTCACCCCTCTTGCTTTTGCAAGTTTCCGACAATGTGTCTCTTCCTTTATCTCAGCCTCTTAACCATGCTTGCACACAAGAAACTAGACATCATTTTCACATGCACCCAAACACACACACAGGTGCTCTAAGGAGCATGTGTACGTGCACACTTTGTGGAGATAATATCAGATAGCTTAACAGATAAATTGGCTGTAAAAGATGCACTTTTTTCTTAACAAAACAATCACAGTAACATAGTATTTATCTCTGCCTAACATCTCCCAGCAAGAGCAGTCCCAGACAAATTATTTCTATACGAGATTAAAAAAAAAAAAAAGAAAAAAAAAAAAGGATAACACCATTCGTGTTTGTTGTATTGGTACGCAATAGAAAGAAAAAAATGAGTTGCCCAAAATGGGTTTAAAATCTCTACATCTGCATATCCTCTAGGTTCCCATCCTGGATTCAGTCTCTCATCTTTGAGTCTCATCGGTTTGTAAAACTACACTTGGAATAGTCTCAGGGAATAGAAATAATGACAAAAAAAGAATAAGCTTTGTAAGGCATTGAAACGTAAAACAAAACAAAGAAGCAATTAAAAACATTTCGCAAAGAGTGACATAGAGGCCATTGTTCGAGATGTGTCTCCCGCAGGAGGAAGGGATGGGAAATAAAAAGCACTTCTCTTTGTTTTTGTTATGAATTCAAGAAAAAATGTGTTGATATCTCCTCAGTCTGCTTAAAAAGGCTTTTAAAATGATTACTTTAGAAAAAAACACTGCAGAAAGACCCCCTCCCCCCCGATCAGAAGGGAAGCAGTTTGATTTTGGCAGCTCTGCACAACTTGACATCCATAGAGAGCTCTCAGCAACACTCTCTCGTAGTAAAAGTCTAGTTAAATCTCTTCACGTTTTAATCCGACTCATGCCCTTCCCCTCCCTTCCCCCACACAGCCCTCCCCCTCCCTGTGATATTTATAAAACACAATCCTCTCCTCCGTTTGTTCATCCTCCTGCTCCTCCTCTTCCATTGCCACCGTTGCCGCCTCCACCTCCCCCGCCTGCGCTGGCTGCCCCCGGCCTCCTTAAAGCTATACACGGGTGGTTGAGTGGGAGTGCGGAAGGCCGGTGGAATTGAAGCCGGTTGTAAAAGTGTTGTAGGGGTGCAGGTTGGGCATGCCCACCAAGGAATTGGGTATCATGGTGATGGTGTTGGGGGTCATGAGGGGAATGTCATCCGGAGAGCGCCGCAGAGTGAGGGTATAGTCGGGCAGCGAGGCCAAGCGCAGTGCCCCCTCGTTGCTGTTCCCCGCCTCGCACTCATGGTGCGTCTGGTTCATCTGCAGCGACATGATCTCCTCCTCGGGCGCATGGTGGCCAATGTCGTTGGAGGTGGTCTGGCGCTGTGGGCTTGGCTGCCCATGGCTGGAGTCCTGCCGCCGCTTGTCCTTGCGGTAGTAGAGGGCTGCGAAAGCAAGCACATTGAGGAACAGCAGCGAGGCTCCTACAGCGATAGTGACGCTGAGCTCTGTAGAGTAATCCCTGGGGTTCTCCACCACCAGCGGCCCCGTCTCCTCGTCATCACTCCAAGAGTCTTTGTCCTCACTGTTGTACGCGGGGGACATGGGAGGCCGCTTGGTGTTGAATGGCCAGGTTTTCCCATTGGGCCTCTTGGTGGACAAGGTGTTCTGGGTGGTCTCTGGTGGGGGCACTTTGGTGGTGGTGGAGGTGTAATGGAACATGTCATGAAGGTTGTACAGGTGGGGCACTAGGTGTTTCCAAAAGGCCACTTTGGTGGCGCGGTAGTGGTCGCGCACACGTGGCTTCAGGCCGATATGCAGGTACAGCTGGTCCTGCGGGTTGTACTTGGACCAGGCGACCTCTTCAAAGCGGTTTGCTTTGGTGTGGATGAACTTGGTGTCTTGGGGAACTGGTTTGTTGGGATCTCTAGAGGCAGAGAAAAGACAGACACAAGTGTTAAATGAAATTCTCTCTGTACATTTAATTATTCATACCTGCACATTCATTTGGGGATAGGGAGCACAAAAACTACTGCAAAGACAACACAACAGTATCAGTCACAATTTATACTTTCGTGTGAAAAGGTTTCTGCCATGACCAGAAAATGCAATACTCTTTCTTGGCAAAACCTGCAGGAACAACCAAAGGAGTGCAGTTAATAACTGACCCAGGTGTGTATTGTTTGGAGCGTATCATGCTTTTGGTAGCATCAGCTGATACTGATTTTTCCCATCAATTAATTCCCACAATCCACTTACATTTTATATATACTACAAGATCTCCATGCATCCCTCCCCTCTTCAGCCACCTCTCTGTGGGAATAATGTGGCTCTTGGTCTCACCCCACCACCATCTCCTCTCTCCCCAGATGTTGTTCTTAATTCAGTTCTGATGCAGCCCACCCACAAAAACCAGGGCAGAGGCTTTTAAAGTAAACACATATGAATAAGTCAGCAGGCTTTAGGGCTCGCGTCAGGAGGCATCTTGTTGTTGATAATCCAACGCTGGTGGAGCCCCTACGCTAATTGCTCTGGGAAGGCAGCACAGTGTGCATTGGCATCCAGTGTACTGATGCAAAGTGGACCATATTAATCAAGACACTAAGAGGAAACTGCAGAGGCGCACATATGTGTGTGTGCTTGGATATAAGGATGTTTGTTTCTGTGTGTGTGTGAAACTGGAAGAGAGAGACAAAAGGGATGTGTGAAAGTGTGCGAGACTGAGACAGAGAAAGATGTACATTTTCTGCATGCAATACCTCTTTTGATCTACAGAGTTCACTGTTCCACCTTCAATTTTCAACACCTTGCCTTAACGCTGGACGGCCACCCATTTCAATTACAGTGCAGCTATAGATTTATTGAATGAATTAACATACGGCAATCTCCCACAATTACACTCCTTTTTGCCATTCCATGTCAGGAACGAAGGTTCTGCAGTTCATGCTGTTGCTTTTGGTAATGATGAAATGTCTTTCTGTTGAGGAAGCTGAAGAATAGTGCTGCAGCCCTGAAAGCACAATAATTGATGTTGCTGTGGCATTGAAAACACAATAACTGATGTTGGAGCAGAGAAGTTAAAACTGTGCTGCTGCAAGGAGGCAAGGCTCTGCGTGACATTTCTCTAAATGTCACGAAATATCCCTTTGTGGGTCTGATTGCGATGACAGGGGCAAGCAAAGTTCAAATTTAGGGATATGGAGGCTACAGTGGCTTTTCTGGTATTTTTTTTTTTGGCACTGGCTGAAAAGCCTCCAAACACAGCCAAGAGAATTAAAAGCTATGCTAGAAGAATTCACCCTCCATCCTCTCTCCTGTTCGTTTCTCTGCTGTCAATTTTTCTTTTTCAGGTCAGTGCTTCTGGGAGAGGTGAGAGAGAAATAGAGAGAGGGAGAGAGAGACAGAGAGAGAGGGAGAGAGAGAAAGCACAAGAGAGAGGAGGAGGGAGAGAGAGAGGTAAAGCAAATTGAGATGGCTGGAGCTGAATCCCTGGACCTGGGCCGGTGTCAGCAGAGCAGCCCGTAAATAACCTCTTTTATTAGGCCCGTAATGATCCCCAATGAATATTGACAGCCAGACTATGATGACTTTGTAGCTGAATATCGGTAATTAAGTTTCAAAGGAGTGGGTGGTGGAGGTAAGGTCATATTGATCTCCCCATGCGCAACATGCCAGAGAACAGGACGTCAATGGAGCAGCCTGAGACGTGGTTGTCTGCAGCCTGCGTGCTTCATGAATCCGCACAGCGGTCTTGTGCGTGCCAGCACACAGCTAATTCCCCCTTCTGTCTCTTTCTCACACACACACATGCACAAACATGACAACAATGATGGAGCTCAGAGCCATTTCAGTTAATGGGAATTCCGGGCATTTCCATAACACTGCAAATGCTCTCTTTTCAGGAGGGTCAGTTTGCTGAATTGTGACGGTGAAAATATTGAAAAAGGTACTTGGATGAATCTCACAAAACAATCAGTGTGTGTAAGGAGTAGAAGCATGGAGGAGTTAGAAAAGCTCTTTGGTGGCTGGCTGGCTGGCTGGTTCAGTGCAAGTGAAGATGAATAATTTAAGGAACACAAAGAAATCAATGTGGCATCTTTAGTTAATTTGATTTGCTGCATTAGAGAACAACTGGATGCCTTATCTAATTACACACACATATGCTTGGGTAATTGTTGCAAAGTCAATAGTAAACAGGCTGCATTCTTTGAACAATTTCTACCACTGCTGCTCAACTTTGGGCTGCATACTGGCTTTGAAGTCCTGCCCTGAGCTGTAGAGTCAGAGGGAATGATCTGAGCTCTCTGTGTGCTGCTCAATGTGATGGGGCTATAGGTTGCCATGCTCTATTTGTGTGAGGGTGCATGGGCACTGTGATGCAATATAGTTAGATCCACTTTATAATGTTTCCTGAGTGCTGTGCTTGTGTGGTTTCAATCTGAACATGGTAGAATAGTTGAAATGGTTGCTGATGCCTTTTGCTTGTTGATCCTAAAATAACACATGTACAATACGTACAGGATAATGCCCAACAAGGTGTCTATTATCAGGATTCCTGATTATTAACACCCTAAAGGGCTTTATCTTGATTATATCATGGCCACATTCCAAAGAAAAATAACTAAGACCATTAATGTATATTTTGATTTGTTTTGCACTCAAAATCAAATTTTTTCACAAGACATTAACTCTGTTTCCTTGGTAACACCTGGGGGTTTGACTAATACCTGGAACAATAATTGCCTTCCTGTAAAGGTCCAATGCAATGGAAAAGATGCTCACTACCCCAGAAAATAGGACAAACCATGATGCCAGCAGGATATTTTCAGCACACTCAGCTCATTAGACAAATGGCTCAACAATGAGAAAGCTAACTTCATGCTAGCAAGATTTAAAGCCACTAACTTTGCATTCAGATGAAAAATTTTAAATATAACATAACCTAAAGAGTAACAAGAGGACTAGCTAGCAATCAATTTCAAGTTATGGAATCCAAATCAACATCAGGTTATTCATGAACAAATGAAAGGCTGTGTTTAACATTTATGTCAACTGAAACCTGGAGTAAGTTTAACAGCTTGTAATAATCGCTTAAGTGATGCAAAATATCAGTGAGTTCAGAGGGATGGTGTAATTTTTACTACTTGTGTTACAGTCGCCATCTTGTGGTGGTCAGAGTTAAAGACGCTGAAGGACTACACTGTTGCGATTAAATAAAATTACTTATTTCATAAACCAGTTATTAAAAACCATTCATGTGACAGTGACTGAAACTACTTTGCTGGTGTCCTATATCAGAAATTATTAAACATCCTGCAGCCAATCAGAATCAAGCACTCACCCAGATGTGTAAAAACTAACTAACTATGCGAGTCTGATAATAATCATAGAGTAAAGCTGATAATATACACGTATTTGTTAAAAAATCTTACTAATAGGCCTATTTCATGGCTGTTATTTTGTCTTCCCCCCTTATGCATATGAGAACAAAACAACATAAAAATTATATAAAACTCAGTACAAAACAACAGCAAAGCTGATACACAGAAAATTATAAGCCTCACAGGACATTATTGTGTTCCCCCTTTGTAGATACTAAATAAATAATTAAATTAACTTAAAGTGAAGTTTTTCTACCTATACTATGCAGAGTGTCTTAATCTCTGCAGAGAGCTCCTGCTGCAGAGAGTGTATAAACAGAGACATTTTGTTTTGGCTCTGAGCTCTTATTAATTTGTATGTGAAACAATGTAATGACCATGAAGTCAGCTGAGACCAGTCACAGCTGAATACTCAGTGATACAGACAGAACAAAAACAGAATTAAATAGGCTGGAAAGAGAAACTTGGTGATAAGCTATCAACAGTCTGCTGATCTCGATGGGCTGCAGACTTTCAGAAGTCACCGCACAATGAGGATATTTCATAAGAGATAAGAAATGAAATTAAAACACTTATTTAACATTATCTTAACCTGTCAAAACACTTCTGGCAAGATGAAATAAAGGTGTGTTTGCAGGAGTGTGACTGCCCCATTGATGTGCCTGAATAGCCTCAAATGACAGCTGACACTTGAACTTCTTGGTTGTCATGACATTTCACATTCAAATATAAAACCTCCAACAGTGCTTCTTGTCCAAATACTTTATAACCTCGCCGTATGTGTTCAGCTTTACAGCAAAATGCCTTGTTGTGACTTGTATGAGCAGCCCTGGCAAGATGTGATGTTTGTGGTCCTGTTGAGCTCTCAGAGCTCCCCTGCATTAGCTGATAGCCTGCCTCCTGTCAGACCTCCCACTTAATCCAGATGGTCATTGGAGCTGGAGCTGGACTCCAAGGCAGAGCAGAGGGATTATTACACCCATAAAAGCAGGCGTTTTAATGGCCTTTCAGATTCCCTCTGATGTGTTCATATGGCTGCAGTACTATAAACCATTGCCTTCATCTCCTTCTCAGCAGCAACCCCCTCTTCCTCGTCTCATGATGACCCGCTGACCCCCGCTAACCTTGGCCTGCCATGCGTGTTTAAGTGCTCCCATGCGTTTGTATATACGATTGACTGGGGATTTTGTGTGCATGTGCGTCCTCTCCTGTCAGCTTGTAGAACTGTGCATCTGATGGTGTGTTTGCACGTTGTTAGTGTGATGACCTCTGGGGCCACACAATTTGAGCACAAGACATGTCACATTTCACAAAGCCGTACATGCTTTGTAATGGTGATGAAGAGCCTCTCCAGGCTGATGAAAGACAAAGGCTTCAGTGAGCATTAAACTACTCCTCAATAAGATGCCGCAGCACCTGGATGACAGACAAGACTCCCAGCTCTACCTACACATGTGGCAGAGCGAGGCTTGAGCTCATTACCCATTCTGAGCCCTATCTGCAAGCACTGATGTAAAAGGTAGATAAGGGGGAAGAATGAATATCATTTTCTTTTTTTTTTCATTTCCCATGTACCTCCTTCCCCTTTTCATCCTGATGTAATTTGAAGCGCTTGAATGATCATAGACCTAGCCATCACCAAATCTGAAAAGACACGTTTAGGTGCCCTAAGGCAGAAGACAAGAATCTATTTTCACTAAACTCAAGGTTTCTGAATCCTGAGCAGAGTAGAGCGTCTCAATATAAAACAAGAAGGACGCATTTATTCAGTGGTGCTGAAGCTCATTTTGCTAAGCAGTTAAAATATGCAAAGTTGAAGCCTGTTTACTTTCCAGTTATTGTTCTTTCTGTTGTGTAACAAATTCATCCCCTGCAGTTGTTTATCTACTTACCAGGTAACACAAAGTAAGCAGTTAATTCAAATTTCTGACTCCAACAGAAAGCTCTCAGCACCTTTTCCCCATTTTTTATTTTTTTAAATTTTTTTTTTATCAACGTGCCCAATCTCATTCTGTTTGTATACTTGTAAGGGAGGAAGGGTCCGCACTGAGCAGGCAAATTATCAGGCTGTGCTCTTTTACCCTTCATGTGGTCTCATGCTGGGTCAGAGGACTGAGTGATGTGTGGTTCATATCTAATGGCAGCCTTCAGTTCAGCAGGCTAAGTGATGCAGGACGAGGCGCTGTGACTTTGGCGTGTGCAAACGTGTTGGGAGGACACGGCTCTGGGACCACTCCTTATTATGGATGCTATTGATTTGTTTGATTAGATGAGTGGCAGGAAACAAAACACCTCCCCCAACACCTTCTCATATTCCCTTTTTCCATTCTTTTGACCAATTGGCAGCTCTCTTCCACTTCTAATTTGCCAATTTTAGTATTTAACATTAAGATTTTTCATGATTTATCCCTGTTTTCATGTACAGCCACTTACTTATAGAGGCCCACATGCAGATCTACTTCCTCTTGCCCTCCTCCTCCCACCCTGTCCTTCTCTCATTACATTCAGCGCACAGCATGAACGCCGATCAATTGCATCCAGGCTCCTTAACAAGCCACACCACTTCCTTACCTTCTTTAATGCAAATCAGGATATTGGCTACAAATCTCCTATCAAGTGAGTGCCTATTTAATGAAGTAGGTAGGCTGCGATGGAGGCCATGCTGTTCCACAATGCCAGCATTCACAGACTCCTGGTGCAGGTTGACTTAACCCTAACGAAGGAGACTGGAAGGAACGCAATAATCCAGAGAAAGGACAAGGAGGAGGGGGTAAGGGATGAGTGATGTAACTACTAGACAGCTGGGGTAAAAAAAAGAAAAAAAGAAAGAAAAAAAGGCTGAAGTGGTGCGTGAATGAGGTCGAGAAACGGTTGATGTATATGTGCTGTAGAACCGACAGGGAATCCATGTTCAATTGACAAGCGGGAGGAAGACAAAAAGAAATCAACATACTGGGTCGTAAATTAAAGCACTGACTGTTAAACTACATTGTGGACACACTGTAGTTCCTTCTGTCTACAGTACATCTGTTTGGTAGGCAGGCGTTGTCACTAAAAATACAGCAATCAATACAGCATATTTTAGCTCATGTAGTGAATGTGAACCATGAGTTGACTGTCTTTTTTGGTATAGAATAATGAGGGAGAGGAGGGGGATGGAGGAGCAATGGAGGAGCATGAGGAAAGAAATTCAACACATGACAGCGCTGTGCTCTTTAACTATCTACAGTAGCAAGGCCCTGCACAGCATGTGGCGCAGCTCACACACAGAACAGGGGAAATGAGCACCAGCTAGCAAGAAAAAAAAAAAAGGAAAAAACAAGAACTGAGGAGATGGACCAACGTATTTATAGCACTAATGATATATAATGATTGATCTTTTCTGGGCTTTTCATCATTCTGTCTTTTCTGAAGTGTTCTGCCAGGGCTTTTGTGTGTAGCCGCATTGCTGCGTTTGCATTTGTGTTTCAGAAGGTGCGGAAGTCGCAGTATGTGAACTTGTGGCAAAAGTTTTAAGGCAACTGTTCAAAAAATACTTGTTGTGGCAATAAAGAGCAGGACAATTTTTGCCTGTCAATAGAAAAACAAACGTTGCAGCCAGAAAAAATAACTCTGAGCCGAGCAAATCCTCGGCTTCTGAAACATCCCTAACTCTCGGGAAAGAACGGCCTCGTAGTGTAAACATACTTTCACAATCGCACTCGCACACATGCGCACACATGCTCTAAGAAGATTTGACAGTGTGCACTCTCTGTATGCTTTTATGCTTCACTGACACTGATGGAGGGAAGAAAAAAAGGCACATGGGCAGGGATTTGCCTTGTATAGATGACACATGAGAGCTGGGGACAGGAAGGGCTTTGGGGGAACGCTGCTATGATACACACTGTTGACATGCGGCCCAAGTGTCTCAACATCGTGTCACACATGTTTCCACTGCCGATTTAGAGAGGGGGCAGGAAGTGCAATCTGGGTCAGTTCATTACGAACATCTGGAAAGGGAGTGAGAGCTGCTTTGCAGATATAAGGAAAGATAGTGGTTGGATGGCCCATGAAGGGAAAGGGAATTCAACTGCGCCTTAATTAAAAGGATTTCCTCCAGAGCCAGATTGGGCTGGATGGTGCTGGAGGAGAGATCTATATCCCCTGTTGTGGTCTAAATGAGGAGGATGAACTTGAGAATCTGTGAAAAATATCTCACAACCTCACAACTCCCCTCTGAGGAATTGATGGTAGAGTCCTTTACTTTTACTGGTCTAATTTACCCTTTGGAGCAGCTACGGGTTTCTCTATTATCCTGGCATCTAATCCCAGGCTTTTTACCATATGAGTGCCTAATTGTGGTCTGCATGTAATCCCCCAGTCTGGAGTGAGGCCAAGGCGACACACACTGTCTGGCTGATATTACCCGCAACATGGCGAGCAAAGATCTAGAACAGTTTACTCTCCCACTGCTCTGCTCCTCGTCTCAATCAATCAGTGATGCGGGAATTTACAAAACTGACATGAGGTCACCAGTAAAGTGCATTTTGTTGTTTTGACCAGGGTGAAGGCCAGGTTAGGTTGAAAGCTGGCTGACTGCCCACAACACCGTGTAGAATCTGAGCAGTTACAGGTAAAATGGACAGGTTGTCATCATCTATCAGGATTAATTTCACGGACATGGACAGATCCAATTTGAGGGGAGTTCAGGACACAAGCTCTGTGCATTTTTACCTCAAGACCTTGAACTTTTCCCC
>JAQLOL010000026.1:9996022-10013892 GCA_029783665.1 Naso thynnoides | reverse complement strand
CCTTGAACTTTTCCCCTTCAAATTGAACACACACTCTCTTTTTAGAACAGCAAATAAGATTCTTGAAAGGACGCATAAGAAAGTCCATCTGTATCTACAAATTACAGCTTTGTATGGGTTGACACAAGATGGCTGCCAGGCAGAAGAGACAGCTGTTTAGTCCGAGCATCAGAGATGGACCTCAGTGCTTTCCTCGAGGAGCCAAAGCAGCCAACGTCAGTTCATCCGCACTAGTCTGCCATTAGCAGTTCAAGGATCTAACAGGGCTGGCGGCCTCAGGGCTCATCCTATCAGCCAGACGACTGGATGTAAATGTTGCCTAATTGGACAGTCGATGATATAGAGACAGATAAAAAAACAGGACAAGATTTCAGACTGCATCCCATTCAGGATGGGATCAATACCTCTCTGGTAACGTGGATTGTCAAATTAAATTTCAGTTGTTAGAAATGATTACCAGCAGTCATACAAAATGGCCCAGTTTAGTGATAGGAGGGGGAAGGGGGGGGGGAATTGAGCATAGTGGGGAGCAGGAGTCACCCAGGGCACGAGCGATCGACTCGGTCCACGCTGAGGGAATCAATATCGCTGAGGGCAAGAGTTTGATATGTCTCCCTGATAAGTCTCTGTGTCTTTTGGGCCTCGGTATAATAGAGCGTAGATAGTATTTCCAGCCAAACACACACACACACGGAGGCACACGAAGGCACACATATACACACAGAGGTATACAGAAAGGCAGGCAGCCATGCACACATACTCTACCCAAACACTCAGCCAAGCACAAAAAGCACAGCACACATTCTGGAGGAACATTTAATCTTCCTCAGATTCAATATGTCTCAGGTTTTCAGACTAGGACCCAAGAATTGAGGCAAAAAACCCTTCTGGAAAAAAAAGTCTTTGTTGAAAAATGCCTTTTCTGTCCAATACTATCCACTGTAGAGCTTCTCTTTTCCTGCTTTTTCTGTAGCAGAAAGGTTCCTTTTATAGGACTCAGACAGGACTTAACTTTCTATTAAATCGGTTGTAATTGTATGATCACTAGTTTTACTAATTTGTAGAGTTTGTTGTTAGACAGGTTTAAAAAAACAAATGAGTATAAAGTGCTCGAATATGTTGTGTTTCTACTCCTATTAGACGATAAAAGTCAAATACTTGTATGATCCAAACTAGGAAATTGATACCAAGGACGGGTGTTTAATTATTTCTGATTGGTCTCAATCATAATGGTATTAAGATCCTAAAGCAGTCAGTACTCTCAGTGTTTAAATGTCATTCATATTCATTTAACATTCAACATTTTCAGTAAGCCCACTGTTAAATTACCTGTTTCACAACATGCAGCCGTCTGCTAATAATGATGTGTTCCTTTGCAAAGGGTGATTTTGTCATGCATGTGATTACATTCTAAGGACTGTGCAGCAGGTCAGGAAGAGCAAAACTACTGTATCACAATAGTTTTCCAAGCAGGATCACACTTGTTTGGAATCCTCTCATTATTTGAATGCCTGCGTGATGCTTTGGATGTTTTCTTTTAACAAGGTTAAAAAGGTTTGACGTGTTGTACTCCAATGTGCGATTGTTATGTTTTCAACATTTACAAATAACTGTTGTTTGGTCCTGGAAAACCTAAATCACTTCCATATTATCAATGTCAGATTCTCTTGCAGGACCAACTCCTGCGTGTTGTCATCCATGCCGTTCTGTTGCCAAATAAAATTGGGGAGAGGATGTTATCCAAAGCACTCCTTACTGTTTGATATTATAAGTTTATTGGTTGTATTTAGGGAAGATATGAAATGGACTAAAAAGCGGCACTGTGGCATGATACCAAGGATCTCTCTGTACAGGTAGATAGTGGAGACATTTTAATTGTTCATCTAATTTCTTCAAACACACACCCAAAATTGAAGGCAGAAGAAAATACCTTCCCTCTCCATTGCTTAAGTTAGCAACTGGCTTCCATGCCCAGAAAAACGCAACAAGTCGACCTCAGGTTGAGGTAACATTTGCATCAGATTAAACAGCTACACAATCATTAACACTGTCAGCTTTAACAAAATGCTTATTTATTTTACCCAGCATGGTTCAAATCATGCAGCTCTCTGATCTTAAATGTATGCCATGAATTTTCAAAAGCTGCCTTGCATATGATGTGCTGTTGAAGCAACTGACTACTTGCATTTATTGAGTCACTGCTCTCAGTACATGTGGAGGAGATTGTTTGTTTTTTTCTTTACCAACAGCGTGTGATGCAAACAACCAGCTATTGGTTTAGATCTAATGCATTAATTTTGCAGACAATTTTTTTTCTTCTTCCCAGTGAACAATATTAACACTATTTCATGATCTTCCTGTTATTAAATAAAATGACGTTCCTTGTTAAAAATGTAATCTCATTAAAATTAAGAATATTAGTACCAAAAACTTACAACCAGCTATGGCATCAGAGTTAGGCTTACAAGGCCTAAGCCCACACACTTTTTGACTGGCCCACCCAATCAAAAATGATATAATACACATTGAGACTACAAGAATATAGAAAACAATTTGTGTAGCTGTAAATTTCTGCCTGACTTGATATTGGCAATACCATAAAAGTATCTCTGGACCGTTTCTGTTCAGACAAGCTTATTAATAGCACACACATGGGGGCATGCTGTGTTCTGCTTTTTCTTTTTTTGACTCACACAGCAGCTGAGGTCTATCCCCGATAATTTCAAAGAAAGTAATGATAATTCAGCAGCCAGATTAACCAAAAAAGATGTTATTTCCTTAAATATAATAAAAAATGTCAGTGAAATGAATGAATGTATTGCCAAGCAAAAACTAAACATGACAAATAAATATAATACATTTCATTTCGCATAATTGAGTGCCATGAGAACACCATGCATGCACTATTTACATAAATAGAAACTGTTATGAGTAAACAATAAGCTCCTCTGCATTAAAAATGTTTTGGAAAAAGGTATAAGTATCTTAACTATGTGTACAGCATGATATGCAGGCATTTTTTTTTTTTAAACAAGAAACGATACAGGCTAAACAACTGTAATCAAAACAGGCCTACCCGAAATTACATCGGCATAGCCTTAGTTGAAATCCTGACGCCGCTGCTGCTAACAAAACTAATAAGCAGTACTAGTACCAATAACTGAACTGATAAAGTTTCACCCATAATTGGTATAACTCATAAAAAAACATGATTTTACTCACCCAGTCTTGGCAAAGTTGGTCCAATAGGTCATGACCACAGCACTGAGCATGACGTCATTCTTTGAGAAGTTACAGGGGAAAAGGTCGGTGGGACCGATCATAGGGATTCCAAAAACGTAGGGCACCTCGTCCCCGTGAGCAGCGTCTGACCAGGCTGGCTTCATCAGGCTCTGGCAGTGGTGGTAAAAGGCGTAGAAGTAGGTGGGTGAGCCATAGCGAGCGTGGAGGTCAGCCGTCACCACCGATGGTTCCACCCACTGGTGGTCGGTGAACAGAGCCACCAGTGTCTTGCGTCTGGTCTCTGGATTGTCTCTGTCAGCCCAGTCTGTGTACATGAACTTAATGGTCTCCCTCAGCGTGTCCTTGCCCTCCGGGTACCCATACAGACTGTCCACAAAGTCCGACACGGAGAAATCAAAGTCATTTCCAGACACGCCGTCCTCTGAATCCACCACGTTCTCCACAAAGCGCAGCCCCTCGCCCTGATTGACCCCCAGCATGATGTCATAGTTGAGGAACTCGCCCTGCTCCATCAGAATCTCGGGGTCATCGGGGATGACATCACCATCAATTACAGGTCCAAAGGCCACATGGTACCTTGCTGGTTGAATATCCTGCTCCACCAGCTCCCTGGAGCTCTTCTTTCTGAGACAGTCCACCATGTCCAAGGTGTCCAGGACGTTACAGCCCACCTTCTCCGCCAGGAGACGTGTATACTTGACCGGCTGGTAGTTCACTGCCCAGCTGGAGAGGGCTGAGCCGCTCTGAATGATAGCTCTGTGAAACAGACCTGCACAAGGACACAGGAAGAAGAGACAGGTTAATGTTTAGTGTGTCACTGTTATGGAGCATAATTAAGTTATGCGCTATACTACATGATAGATTTTAATTTTGTTACTGCCTCAATCAAAAGGGGGCTGTCAGCTGTACAGCTGATAAGAATAACAAAAGCCAGACAGAATAAGTCCTTGTTGCCACACAGAACAATAATGGAATCATGGCTGTGATAATGAATGTGCAGATGGCCTGGTCTCACAGACAGCTCGCAGACAGAGGAGGGAATCAGCACTCTGTCTGTCTTCTTCTCCTCTTCCATCCATCTTAATACACTCTCTCAGTAATCATATCTGTATGTTTGTCAGGTTAGAGGATGCATCTAAACCGCTCCATACCATACCAAAGATTCAGAAAGAGTCCTGAACATATGAACACCGTGCACATGCTCTCCGTCTGTTAATCTACTTTTCAAGGTAGCTTAAATTGGATGAACCTCAAACACTGCAATTATAGACACAGATGCTCCTTTTTGTAGTCATTACACTCTCTCTCCCTCCCTCTCTCTCTCTCTCTCAGACACACACACACACACACAGAACCACACACACAAACACAAACGCAAACACAAACACACACACACACACACACACACACACACACACACACACACACACACACCAAATACCTCTTTACCTTAAAGATCACCAAATTCAACAGGACTTGGTGGGTGGTTTGCTCAAAATAAAACTTGACTCCTACTGCCTGCATTTGCAGAGTCAATGAAGCTGCACATATATACGTGGAAACTCAATCCAACATGGTGGCACACAATGAAACAAGTCAGTTCTTAACAGAGCACCATGGCCGTCTGCTTGTAAAATACAGAGGTAGAGACAAAAGCTGTGTTTCCACAAAGCAGTACAACTCAGTTTGGTACAATACAGCACACAATTATTTGAGTTTCAATTGTCAAAAAGCTGTGGATGGTACCAAAATAACTGAACCATACCATCCTTTCTTTTGGTCACCCTTCTGGTGGGGTACCAGCGCACTGATCCGGTACCTTAAGGGTGGAGCTAGACACAGTGCTGTCCATTAATGGGTTGACAGAATTGTCACATCTGTGGGACAGCAAATAAAGGACAAACACACTACCCAACATGTTTAAGATTCTCCTTGACAACAAGAGTGAAGAGTGAGGACTGTTGTTTTTTGCAAGAAATGTCGTGTTCTTCTTCTTCGTTGATTTTATTATTTTCCGCTTTCCAAGCAAGGATACAGTTAGCAGTGGCAACACAAGCCAGATCTATGTTTAACCGTTCTGCAGAGTACCATACTGTATAGAACTGTACTGTACTTCTTAGTGGAAAGGCAGCTTAACCATCAACATACCTATCATGTGAATCTACATAGGAGTTTGTGTGAGGTCTGGGCTTTAAAAGGAAAGGAGGGGGCTCAGAAACTAAGGCGAACAAATCTACAGTCTCTCAGGGTCTCTCACAAATTAAATTACATTTTTGTTGCAGTGCAGTATGAACGGAATCTGAAATGACTTTTCACCATAAGGAATAGATCCCAAATAACAAACATCATTTCCTCGGAAATAATTGAATTGTGTCCCCTTTTAAAAATTCCTCCTTGAGCAGAGAGAAGGTGACATGACATCTTCTCTGTCTGCCGTAGACCTCTGTCACATCATCACTGATGCCTCGCAGCCGCCGTCTTGACAGCACCACTCATCTGTCCCCCTGATAGGGTTTTCAAAATCACATCACAAGTGCTGTTTTTAAGAATCTCAGAGAAAAATCAGAGGCGAAGCTCCTGCCACTTGACCATGCTGCTTTATTGCTCGTGGCATTCTCACTGCCAGAGTCAAGGGGTACCACTGAACTCATGATACTGAAAGCCACGATGGATGAAACGCTCCTGAAATGGCACGCACAGAAAAAAATAAAATGTCATTAGACGGTTCCACATTAAAGCCCCAAAGACTAGAAGAGAAATATACAGGCACGCACACTCAGTTTGTGATATTTCAGCGTCAGTGTGGGTGGCTGTGTTGAAGTCTTTGTGTTTATGAGGTAAACAGCAGACTTAAGTGCCAGATATATCACTTTGGTAGTCTTAATCAGAGGCGACGGGGGGCTTATTTCTTCTTGGCGAAGATGAAGTGTTTATTTACAGAGCTATTTACATTTATTTGTTTGCAAGTAGTAAGTAGAATTAATGTGTCTGGGTGAGTGAACTGTGAAATGTTTCTGTTGTGAGTGTGTTTACTGGAGAAAAGAACAATTTGTGGATTTGAACAATGATTTTGAAGCTCAATGCAGCTGCTGGCAGCAAATATTTAAGTATATGTCTGAATATACGTTTTTTGACGTAACCTCACGACTCAAATGTTTGCTTTTCTATGTCCACATCGTGTATTTCATTCTACTTGAGTGGCACCATCAGCTTTCCATCAGTGGCCCTGCCACTGCCCTTCACGCTGTCCTGTAGTTGTGCGTCTCGTCATGACGGTGGCCTGTGCCGTGTCCCAGAGAGCGGAAGCAGATGTCGAGGGTTTCAACCACTTGAAAGCATTAGAGGGGCAGCCGCAAGATGAAAGATGGCCGCTTGGAGGCAGAGAGGAGGAGGTGGCTGAGGCTTAATCCTGCCATCCCCCCCTTCTCCTCCTCCTCCTGCCCTACCCTCCCTTCCCCTCCCCTCACTCTTTAGTGGTATTGCCTCTCTTCACTTCTCAACTCAGATTGCGCTGTGCAAACAGAGCCAGTCATGGTGCAGGGAGTCTGTCCTGAATCCCAATGCCGCCAGCCACTTTCTAAATGTCTTTGATCAGAATTTGCTGTAGGAAAAACCTTTTCTGGCGGAGCAGCTCCTCTGATTGCAAAGGCCACTGGACGGACATACGTATATCAAATCCCTTTGCCTTAATTGAGGAGAGCAGCTTGAATGCAACAAGCCTTGGTCCCCTGTCTGTTTAACCACCCCAACCTGCAGATGGCCGACTCCTGAGGAGGCTGCAGCCACGTTGACACAACCAGATTTATCTCCCGCTTTGGTTGATGAAAGGGACGAAGAGTGACGGAAGCTTTACTATTGTTTGCGGAGAAACATATAAATCTAACGCATCAGCTGTCACCGAACCGATAAATATGTATTAGAGCTGTGCGTGATGAGCCCCGCTGTGGTAGGAAGCTCACAGGGGAAGGTCAGAGGGAGAGGAGAGCAGAGGCTTTATCGCCCACTTGGGGAATCCACTAATTATCCACACAGGGAGGTGTATGTGTGTATCTGCGTGTGTGTGTGTGTGTGTGAATGCATGTGTATTTATGCTGACTTTGATTGATAAGCAGAGAGATGATGAATAGACCGACAACCGACAGGCATCATCGTGACGGAGGTTAACCATTTGTGACATTGTTTTGTCTTCAGTATCTGCTCTGACATCTATGTACTGAAAGACAACTCAACATCCCAAAGAATTAAACAGAAAGGGCATCATGCAAAGCACACTGACATGCAAGTCACATTCATATCTAGCATGATTTTACTTTGTAAAAGCAACAGATAGCCCTAGAATTATCTGCACATGTTTGACATTCGAGAACCCGACACCCAAACTGTGAGCAGATCCATCAAACCATAGCGTTGCTGGCAGATTGAGGTCACGCTGAATTATGACTGGAGCTCCGAGGTAATCACTCATTGGGTCCCTGCTAAAATGCTGTCGCGCCGCTCTGCAGCCGCCTCTGCGCTGTGGTTTGCTGACCTCGACCGCGCTGCCCCCGCACTAGACACCCGTTAAATGGGCATGCGGTTCTGGCCCGGGATTGGTGGAGATAATTCACAACTGATAGGAATAAAAAAAAGAAGCTTGACCTTGGGGCTATCATGACCACAGCATAGGTTACACACACAAACACACACACTGAAATACACCCACAGGCTCAAACAAATACACAGAAGTTTATGTCATGTTTTGACAACAGTAATATGGATGCAATGCTGTTTTGAACAGGCCAGTGCTGCATCACTGGATGGAGGGTAACATGACGTGGCTGCTCTTTGGATCACTGATGTATTATGTGGCAGCTATGGGCATGTGATGTGAGAGTGTTAATGGACAAGGATGTTCTGTTTGCGATGATGCCAGTAAGCGCCATAAATGACTGTACTTTGTAATCTGCAACAGCTGGATAAAATCACTGAAGCAGTTTTATCGGTCTGGCCCTGAGATAAAAGCGACTGCAAAGTGCATCCAGCAAAAAAAAAAAAAAAAAAACAACAAACAAAAAAACAAACAAAAAAAAAACATACTAACCTTAACAATGTCATCCAAATCTTAAGAAAGATGACCTTGAAAGTTTGGATTGGCTGAGTCTCATTTTATAAGTCAGCGAATAACTTCCTTTACGATATTCCACATGGTTTTAAGAGCTAATGGGGCGAAAATATGTAAAGTAGCAAAATTTTATCAAAATTCTTCTCATACACATAAAAACCATCGCAAGAGAGGAGTAACGTGGCCATGGGGACATGCCTTTCTCTCTTTTTTCTTTACCATATCTCCTACTAGATCTTGTCCTCACTTCCCTCCTCTGCCTTGTTTTTCTCTCTCTTTTTCACACTCTCTATGTCTCCTTTTCTGAGGGACCATGCTGAGTCCCTCCCTGCTGATTATTAGGCATAAGCCTGCGTTCAGCGAAGCCTGAATCCTCTGAGCCATCTTACCTCCACCATCTCTTCACTGTAAGCAAATCTCCACAGACCCGAGGACTGCGCAGAGCCCCCTCTGTTGCAAACATTCCTCTCTGTCTACAGTCAAACTAGGCTAACACTCAGTTGGACACACTCAATAAATGTTGCTCTGCTTCTCTTGCTGCATTTCTCTCAGGCTCTTTTTTCTTTCTCTTTCTCAGTGTTGTATCCTCCTCCAATCTTTCTTAACTCTCAGCTCAGCAGTTTTATTGTTTTTCAAAATGATAAAGACATATGAAGTGCTTTAATCCCACCTGAAATATTTAAAACCAGCTAGGAGATGAATACTTGTAAAATTTGCCTAATTGTACATCCTTGGCTGATTCATAACATAGGGTTAAAGCTGCTGTCTCCATGGCTACAGCCTACAGTACCACAGGCTGCATCCACTTAAACTCAAGTGCCTCTGGTCTGATCATGCATTAGTCTATGGGTAATTTCACACTGGTCTGGCAGCCCTGAAACAACATCTACATTATTTTTCAGTGCACATGAAATGTATGCACAACATCAAACTCATCAACGCCAAAATGAGCAACACTGGAGCCGTCAGGAACTGGGCAAGGCCAGACTTTCTGAGACAGTAGCAGTGTAACTGAATACACTTCCTGGATTCTCTCAGGCTACAGGGAGATACTGTAAATTAAAGCACACAGTCTGTATGAATGTGTGAGTGTGTGTGTGTGTGTGTGTGTGTGAGTGAGAGAGAGAGAGAGAGAGAGAGAGTTGTTATTTGCAAAACTTAAATATTAAAAATGAAAGGTGACCTAAAACAGCACGGGATGGGACTGGCTACTTATGATTCACTGCATTAGTGATTTGTTTTCTTGCTCTTTTATGGCTGCAACTCTTCTTGTTACCTGGCTTACATGTTTCCTCTAAACTAGATTTACTCTGGAGTGATGTCATAACAGATGATCCAACCGGACAGCTGCCAAAGAAAATGCCTCTTCCTCCCAGAAACTGACTGTTTTGTTTTGCATGGATCAGGACACAAAAGCAAACGCTTGCCTAATTCCTACAAAAAACTAAAGTCTTTCTTACATCCCGCGAGGTGTTGTAGCAAGTGAAGAGCAGTGGGCTTTGAAAACAGAAGGACTGCCCTGCTCCTGTTTTCATCATGTTCATACTGAGGCAGTGTCTGAAGGGGCCAATGTTTTCATCTATCAGTGTGAGACATGCTTCATGCCAGCCCTATATAATGTCGTTTGAAGCTGTTGGTCTTCTGCTCCAGCCTCTGTAGAGACTGCCTGCTTGCCTGCAGGCTGTGGCTTAGGCCAGATAAAGAGTTTGATCCATGAGGGTGGATGGAGGGAAGAGGGAGGGAATGGGAAAGCAGAACAGAAGAAAAACAGAAAAGGGGAGGGAGACAAAATAGGATGGGAAAGGAGAGGAAGGAAGAGGTAAGATGAAGGTGTGAGTGAAGGAGAGGATGTGAAATAGCAGGAGGCAAAAGGGGAGGAGGCAAGGAAATAATGGAGGAGGAGAGGTGAGGAGAGGAGAGGAGGATAAAAATGACCCCATTGACAGGCTGTACCCAGGTTCCAGGATCGATGTGCATCTGAGCCCGGCGAGTGTGATATCTCCTACAAATCACGACGTGACATCCACTGGTCAATACCGCACACTCCAGGACTCATCATCACACGCACGCAGGCCTCCCTCTGTCTGCATGCACAGCACAACAGGGCCACCGCTCCTCCTTGAACTCATCAATCTAGCTGCTAATCACAGGCATGCATGCAACACTTGAGTCAAACAGCAATTTTAGACTAATTCACCAAATTCATCTCAGGCTAGAAAGTGGTGTGGCGTTTTACAACATTGGGACACTTCACATTAGTGCATGTTGACATTCACAGTAATTTGCATCTTGAAACTTTTCTCTTTCTCTTTGATTGTGTCAGCTTTTGTATTGTGATCTAAAACAAACTGGACATGACATTGCTATTTATTTGAAAGTCCCATGTGATTACTCATGGTGCCCACAGACGGAGGCACAAGCATAGACAGGCATGTACCCACTCACTTAATACTGGCTAAAAAACACCTTATGTCACCCAAATAAAGGTTAGGGCAGCTTTGAAATACTTAACTGGAGTTGCTGGTCAAGTGTGTGGATGTATGTTTGATATTTGCAACATTTTCAGGGTGCAGGGAGGCTCTATTTTCTGTACTCGGTAACTGACAAAGCCATGTCTTGTGCTCTCTGAAATTCTATAAAAGACAAGCAATTCATGCAAAATCTATGAATAGAAACATATCAAAAAATATTGTCCAAGACAGGAAGGAAGGAGATCTCTCAGCAATTTTCTTTTATTATTGATCTCATAAACACTCAGACCATTGCAAGAAAATGGCCTTTACTGCACTTGCTTTTTATTCAGCTTCAGTTTCCTGTATCTTTTGGGACGTTATCTGTGCGTGTTCATGACTACACACACATGCAAGCACACACACTGAATTGATTTCTGTCCTGCTCTCTTCTCGCAGTCTCGCTGCCAAACCAAGAGAAACAGAAAGCCTGCATGGTGAATTTTTCCATTTGCACTCATGCATGTGTCACTAATGTTGCAGCCTCTGAAAAGCAGAGAATGCTATCTCCATGTCCCTCTATTGCTGGCTCTCTTTGTGCTGTGGCATTCAGGGCAGTATTCACCGAGCTCACTCCCCACTGCTGCAGTGCCTAGATTGGCCTGATAGCCGTGTGTGCACAACAACAACACGCACTGTCAGTGAGCCTTGGCTAGGCGTCGATGTGGAAATGGGAAGAATAATGAGTTATTACAGGGTTATCTGTGTGTATCTCCATGTCATGACTGTGTAAGCGGCTCTGCTAATCTCATTAGATGGGACAAGTTGTTAAAGATGTTTTCTGATTTCCTCTCTCTTCTCCTACTGCGTCCACAAATAGATTTCAGATCAGTGTGCTGAGGGGAAATGATTAGTGCCTTTGGCTCCTGTGAAACTGGTTTTCATGGGAGGATTGTGCAAGTGGCTGCTGTGTAGTAACAGTGCAAACATCTGACTCCTGTTGTTTCTAAATATATGCACCATGTTTTACACCCCATCTGCATTGTATAGCAGCCCCCAAAGCTTGGTTCCTTTTTATATGTGCAGCAGGCAGTGACAGACAAAGACAAAGAGTGCACTCACTTCAAGGAAGCAAAGCTCCATAAGTACAAATCAGATGTAAAATATGTCTACCATGGGAGGGTCAGAGACATAAGTCACACACAAATATGACAATTCAGCCATGAAATGTGGAAGGATGGGAAGCTTCTATTCTTGGCGACATCTTGCCTGTGACAGCCAGATGGGATGGCAGAAATTCTGTTTTGGGCCAAGGAGAGCCACAGAGAGGGCACAGTTGCGTTTCTGACAAATTATCGCAAGGGGTGTACACTCCCGGGGGGAATCAGAGGGATTCAGAGCAAAGAAAGACAGAAAGAGAGTGACAGCGAGAAAGAGAGATGGATAGTTAGATAGAGAGCAACAGAGGGAGAGAATCAGACCTCAGTCTTAGTGCCTAAATCTTGCAGAAACAAATTAGCTGCGAGCTGTAGGGCTACGGGAGGTGAAACTGAGATGGATATGCACATGCTGGCTGAAAGAAGAAGGTGGGTGGATGCTTACTGCTTAGCCTGGCCTTTTTCACAGCCTTCCAGTACAGCAGAACATTTATTTGCTTTTGAGTCTGGTTCAGGAAAAGAAATGTCCCCGATTACATCTGATTGCAGCTTGCAAACAAAGGCACACAATGTGCAGGGTTTTCTTGCATACATGGAGCATAAACATGTTGAGTGCACATAGTGCACATTGCATCCTCTAAATACCAATTGTTTCTCCAGGGAAGTTAAAATCCTGCTCTCGCAGAAAATACCTGGGAGCTACATGTACTGTGCAGTATGTATCCTATACATCCCACCCACATAAATGCTGCCGGCATGCATGCACTAACACACACACACACACACACACACACACACACACACACACACACACACACATAATTCAGGAAGCTCATTAGGCACCACACACAGAGCACCTAGTAGGCAGCAACCTTTTTTCTCTGACCAAGAACATCAACAACTCTTTTAATCTAAACCACCATTAATGAGGCAGAACTAGAGGAGACATTAGAAAAAAAAGCTCCCCTGGACGTGCTGTAATTCCTGCACCCCACTTGTAATTATAGAGCTCTTCCTATCAGAAAGAGTCCCCCTGTTACCGATGCCTTTTAGGGTCAGCGGTCACACCCGCAGTGGTGGCAGCGTCCGAGCCGATTAACTATTGTAGCATGCATGAGTGTGTCAGGATGGGCGCTGGCTCCAGCAGCGTAAACATATTCTTCTAGCTGTGCCTATGTCACTCTGTGTTCCTCTCTCACAGCGTCTGACACCACTGTTCCCCGCTCTGCCCATTGTGCCAGTAGCCCTGAAGCCAGGAGCCACACAAGCTCGGTCTAATTCAAGGCGGCACACCATGCAAACAGCAGACCAAAATAGGATGGATATGTGTCGCCCTCACTGCGCCCTCACTTTTGGGCACACATTAGAGAGAGAGAGTGGAATTCTGTGGGCCCGGAAATGGGACGAAACACAAAAATGTGATCCTACACCTGACTGGAATTACCAGCAAAGAGGAAGGTTGCAGTGTTTGTGCATTTATCAAGTGTGCGTGTGTATGCGCTTGTTGGTGTGAGAGTGGCCAGTGAAATGTTGCACTATCACACCAACCATCCCTAGAGAACACCGTGTCCACCTCCCCTGCCTCATGCTTCATACTGTAAACTCCCATTGAGTCGATTACTGGGGCAGACTCTTTAGCTATCACAGCCACTCACTGTAATTGGACGTTGAGACAATTGGGTTATGACATGTCCGGCTGTATGTCCATTGGCAGCAGTGTCTCTCTGGAAATCTACCCAAACTAATCAAGTCAACTGGAAATCCCAACAATTAAGAGCTATTTGTGCCGCCTATCTGAATTCAGCATTCTGCAACGCAGCATCGATCTGCTGCAAAACTAATCCAACTCAATCCATTCAAAAGTTCTTATTTTGATTAGGAGATACAATGGGATGCTGAGATGTTGACTTTGGTAATAAAGATTAAAAATGTGTTGACCAAAGCGTTCATCAATCTGAGATCCATCATTTCTGCCTTCTCTTAACAAAAGAGTGCTGACTGCACAGTTATCTGCGCCGCAAACTAGGAAATATATCTAAGCAAGACAAACAGGCAGACATATGGATGAACTGAGCTGCCGACATCTATCCTCATTGTGTCACTGATGGAAAGAGGAGGGGGGGAAAGGGAAGGTCATGGGAGGATAAGAGAGGAGGAGGAAAGGAAAGAAAGGGAGAAAAAAAGCGAGAGGACTCTTAAAATTCCTCAGTGGGTGCTATTGTCCCTGGAGAGCATTCAAGGCAGGCAACGGCTCTCTGCATAGGGAAAATGGCACTTCGCATGCTAACTGTGACTTTGCATTCATTGTGTGGAAGACACAGGCATCTCAGTGCATTGGGTGACTCACGCAAACCATTTCATCTCCAATATGTGCTCTTCTTGGGCTCAATACAGAGGCTCAGAAATGATTTCAGACTGTGATTTGGTTGAATTACATTTCTTAATGCCAGGATGTTTCTATTTGGGTCAGAGATACACCTCAGAATTCATCAACAGGATTGAAAACAGCAGTTTTTCTCCTGACATTAAGTAGATTTGTCAGACCCTTTCAACAACATTTGATTTCTATTGAATCTAAGACGATGAGAAAACCTAAAATGTTATTTTATTAGTTTACTGAGCTTTGGGCAGTTTTATTTCTTATGACATTTTAAGCTCAAGCAGTGGAGAAACAATGATATTCGGAGCTGGTCCAGGGCTAAGAAGCTTTGGATGGCTTTCGGAACAGTTTGCTCAAAGCATTTTCATTTAACTGTATTTTGCGCGGCTCCACCGCCCCTCTATAGGGTCATATTGGCTTATGATGTGCTGCAACTGTGAGTAAATATAAGCCTGTGTATTAGATTTGGGCCTGAGATGAAATCTAATTTCTATGAGCTATGTGGGAGAGATTGCTTGCTGATACGCATCCAAGGCCACATCTGGCCAGCCCTATCAAATATACATGAACCTCAGGAGATCACAATATGGCTGCACTCCCATTATTTCCTCAAGTCCACGACACATTTTTGGTCCGTGTAAGATGTTTGATGCCGACACTGACATTTACTTGATATTTACCAACTTTGTGCAGATAAACACGCTGCAACATCCACCATTTTTTTTCCGTCTGCCAACGTCTTAGTTACTGCCTGATCTCATGAGGATAACATTTAAGATCTGAATATTGTAATGAAGGCAATAAAGCACGAAGATGACTCTGCTGATATTGAGAAGTGACAGCTAATTTGAGTCACTGGTGTAGCCAGCTGATAACAGATTGATAGTGTCACAAACCATAATGGACAAGTAATTAATATCTACTGCACGGACTCCATTTTCAACACTAATTCATCATTTTGAATTCCAGGTGAATAAAAAAAAAAAAAAAAAGAGAGAGAGTGACAGAAAACACCTCTATGTCTGGTACCATGTCAACCTCATTTCAGCCCAGATGCTCTAATAGCAAAGACTACATACATCCTCCTTTTACAGAAGCACTCCAGCCGTTTTCAATTTTGGCACGTACAGAATTCAGTGCATTTTTACCTCTGGTCCTCTCTGTCAAGCTCTGAAAAGGCCAAATGGGTGGTGGTTGACAATTTCTTCGCCACTTCAATGCCCAAAATTGTGTTGGCTGCTTACAGTGGAGTGCTGGTGCAGGGAGTAAAACGCAGAGTGACAGGCCGAGGTCCCGGCACAAGGGCAGAGAGCTGTGAGCTGAGCTATGGTGAGGAGCAGTGCGTCCCCGCCCTGACAGCTTCATTCACTATTTATTTGTGCGCCTGTGTACTGTAATGTCTGTGTGAGTGTGTGTATGGCTGGCTAGCGTCATTCTATTTGCGTATGTTGTGTGGTTCCTTGTGCATATACATGCGTCTACATTCTGGAGCTGTGTGACTGCCTCACGGAGGTAAGAAAGGCACTGAATAGTTGCCTTTCTGCCTCAGTGGTCACACTTTAGATTATCAGTCTTTCACATTCAAACCAGGCCGTAGGCAGCGGGGGAGAGAAGGGAGAAAAGCAAAGAAAAAAAATATCACGTTCATGTGAGAGAGTGCACAGGTTCCTTTCTAATGTTTTTGTCCTCTTTTCCATGGTAACATGCCTTTCACTGCAATCTGTCCTTTTTCATATCTTTCCCTATATTCTCTGCTCTCTCTGTTGTCACTCTTGCTGCCAGTGCCAGTAGGCACACAGCTGTAGCCACATGAAATCCCCTGGAGTGGGAGAGCATGTGGACTTACATGTACACATAGCCTCTGTGTGTTTGTGTGCGTCTGTTTGTGAGCCGAGAATGGAGGGGAATATTTACTCAGGCCAACCTTTAACTACAGTCAGTCCCCTGAGCCTGGACCTGCCATAGCCAGATGTGTGTGCGTGTGTTCTGCAGCATCAATGCGAGTCTGCAGAGATGAGTTATGTGCGTGCACAGGTGTGTGTGTGAGAGAGAGACTGAGTGCGCTCGTCTATCAGTTAGGCTGCATGTTGGCATGTTCCACTTTCTCAATGTCAAGCAAACACATATTCAACAGCAACTAATGTCACAACACTTGACACATATCTCACCCACAGACATTCTTTTCCAGCACACATTCACAGTGGCATCAGTAAGCCTATTGATGTTACTATAGAATGTGTCATTATAGGCTTCCATGACCACATATTTTTCCAATGCAATTTGAAATATTCTAACTATCCGTCATGTTTAAAAGCTCCTTAGGATGTTGGAAAATAAAGGCTATCTATTTTGCGCCTTGAACACCAACTGACTCATTTGGGTTTTAAAGATCAATTATTGTTATTTTTTACGTGTATTTATTTTGCAGTTATGGGTTTATGGGTATACAGAGCATATGAGTTAGAGTAAAGAACTAGTTCAGTCAGAAAACTCTGAGTGTGGCATCTCAGATCCAACCTCATCACTCCTCACAAATTTAATTTATATGCAGAAATTAAAGAGTGATGACATAAATCTTAAACCCCCCAGTCGGAGCTTGCAGGTGGATGTTCGGGTGGTGGAGGGATTGAAAGTTTGAGCGCAGCACTGGTAAAAGTGTTGAGCAATGACAGAGCAGATGCAGGAAATCATGCAGCTTAAATAGACCGCCAAATTGGGAGGGATGCATGTGATGGGTGATTGTGAGTATGATGTATGACGAATATGAATCAGTGCAGCTCCAGTTGTCTGCCTGAATTAGCTCGCAGGCGTAACTGCATTTAGGTGTAAGTGTTTAGAATTTTTTGAGTTTTTTTTCTCGCACATTTTGACTTGATTTTTTTTTTTTTTTTTAATGACTGAATGTTGATGAAGGCTCATGTGTCAGGCTCCTGATATTGTGAGTAATGGCTCACAGTCACAATGATTCGGGATCATTTGAGGTCCAGTGTGTGAGATCAGATGGATCTATATATACGATAAGGCAGAAATGAAATATAATTTTCTTGGTTATGTTTTCACCAAAGTGTAATCACCTGAAAATAAGAACAGCTGTATTTTCTCTACCTTGAAATGAGAATCTTATATCCACATAGGGAGTGGGTCCTCCTCCATGGAGGTTGCCTTGCCATGTATCTACTCTACTTGTAAGCATAGGATATTAAGCTCAGGAGGCTTGCTGATTTTTTCCACAAGACACGTGCGGTTCTTTGCTAAAATAGACAGGGAAATAACCTGTTGACAGTCATACTGACACCATACCAGCAATTTTCACTGTAATTTCAACATTTCCAGTGTGTCTGCAAAGAATCCCTTCATTTTAATACTGTCAATGATCTTGTTCAGTAAAACAGACCATACTTTAACTTGGTTCCAGCTTTTATTTTAGGACCAGTGACAGTAAAACCACAGACCCGCTGAAGACAGACAGACAGACAGAGAGAGAGTGATGAAAAAACAAAGAGAGAGAGAGAGAGAGAGAGAGAGAGAGAGAGAGAGAG
>JAQLOL010000026.1:9974265-9991370 GCA_029783665.1 Naso thynnoides | reverse complement strand
TTTATTCTAAATTATGGAATTGTTTCCAGGAAATTCCAAAAAAAAAAAAAAAAAAAAAAAAAAAAGTGCTTCTGTTTCATCTCTCAACAGATGCTGTTTCAAAGCCTTCTCCATGCTGCAAGGAACAGAATTCTGGTAGAGATATAATAAATTGATTCTTTATCTTTTTTTTATTTCATTGAAATAAGCTTATGAAATCCACTTTTGATTGTAAAATGTCACAAAAAACCCTCAATACTTCTAGCAAAAAAGCCAAGGAAATGACCTCAGCTCTTTCAATAGTTTGTTATGGCCCTGGCCTCAACAGATTGTATTCTGTACAGCAAAAATCTGAAAATTTCGAATTCTACTCATGAGGGCTGCTACAAGGTGCCCTTGAAAGGCTTTTTCTGTTGAGCAGGAGCACTAAGCGTTGGACTGCAGCTCTAAGGTTAGCCACTCTGGGCTAATCTGGGAACATTGGAATGCTGTAACAGCTGGGCCTTTTGGGGACAATTCTTTGCAGGCAGATAACAGTAGGATCTTTCTCCAACTAGGTGAGAATGATTCAGTGTGATGTGTTGTACAAGCTTGTTTGTTAAAAGCATGCAGCACCTGAGATTAGACTTCATTTGTATCATGCAGATGCTAATTTTAAACAAGGTCTGAGGGTCAAATTGCATTTAGTCTTTTCGCTCTTCAGCCTGCAGCAACAGGTAGCCTCTCTGTCCAGATATTTACTGATTATGAACACTGTAACTCGACGCACAATTTGCCCCAGGTTGTGAAATAGCACGTTGGTATTATTGTTCTCTTACAGATACTTTCGATTTGGTGAGTCACTCTCTTTTATCACTGAAAAGGATCTATAGCTTATGTTACCTCTCTAAGCTAAAAATCTATTATTGCCTTGCGGGGCTAAGAGCTAAAGATTTAGTCTTTTTGTCAGGTTGCACAATGTTGGCCTTTTATACTGGAGGTTTCTGCTTGTCAGCATGTTTGCTGAAGTTCCTCTCATTGGGGATTTCATTGTGCTCAGACTATGCAAATTCCACAGCTCAGGCTAATTCATTTGTACTGCCCAGAATTGAACGTCTTGGCAGGGTACAGCTTGTGACTGCACATGCACATGCTCATACACACATGCAGAGTGGACAGTTAAATACTTCCAGTACAGCACATTATGTCAGTGATAGGGGTCCAGATGGCATACATTCCCTTTATCACATTGTTATAGGCTCTCATGAGGAAAATCATACCAGCTTAATCCCACAGCGAAGTAATTGGACTGATGTTTTTCCTATGCGACACTTCTTATCAAACATAGAAAAAAACAATTTTCATTCTAAATCACTCTGTCTGTAAGCAAAGACTGTAGCAAGCAGGCTCTCTGTAAACAGCATGATATATTCCTGGATGCCTATAATCAAAAGGTAAACAAGTATTCTTCTCTGTGCAGATGAAGCTGTTACACAAGCATTAAGTGAGCAGGGAATCATATATCCGCCATTGTGGAGTAATTGAAAAGTTTCAAAGACATCACCTGAAATGGTCTGACACATCTGGTAATCTTTCCTTCCCACTGCAGAAGATACTGTAAATCACATGTTATGCAAACCAGTTGATGAGGAATGTCACAGTGCATCAAGAATGGCTGGGCTTCATAGCAGCTCCACAGTACCCTTCTGTTCTGCAGAGGGACCAAGCATTTTTCTCTCAGCAGAGATAAACAGATGTATGGACGCTGAAGGACTGACCTGGCTTGCCGCAAAGGTGAGCTGTCAGCAACAACAAGCAAACACAGAGTGCTCGTGGTCATCACTAAAGGGCAAAGTTCAGCTAATTACAGCATTGTTGTTCCTCTGGCAGACAAACACGGAAACAACAGTGTAATAAACAGCACAGCCGTGTTGCCTTGTGTCAAGCGCCTAATGAATGAACACTTACACAATCAAGGTAAAAAATAGAAGAAACATATAAAAAAGTGCAGCGAAGTAGACAAAAAGAGAGAACAGACAGTCCACAGACAGCGGACATAACGAAATGTGAAAATAGCGTAAGGGAAACTACTGAGTGGTGGGAGAAACTGGGCCAATATGTGTGGAACAACAGGGAATAAAGGGAGGGTGAGGGAGATGGCGCGAGATGGAGAAGGTGTGAGAGGAGGAGGGAGGTCAGTAGAGATGTGTAGATGGGCAGAGGAGGAGGGGGAGGCATGAGCCCCCAGTGCTCAGCTGTCAGTGCTTCCTCTGCAGGTGGGGCAAGAGGAGTGCCAAGTCCCTCTCTCCCACTCACACAGACACCCATGCATCACTCTATAATGGATGCTTTACACTGGTGCCAGAGAGAAAAAGACTAAGGCAGAGAGAGGGAGACATGGTGGGAAGACGAAAGAGAGACATGGGGGAGGGTGGGCACTGGAAAAAGAAAGAAACTGCTATGAGGTACAGGGGGAGAAGGAGCTGGAGAAAATGCCTTAGAGATTAAGGCAGTGGAGTCAAGGCAAGTGTAGCAGGGAAATGGACAGGCAGACATACAGACAGACAGCAAACTCCATCAAGTCATTAGACCAATCAGGAGAGGAAACAGACGAGACAGTCTGGAAGCAATATGATGCAGCTATTGGTTTAATTGATCCAAAGCCTAACAGGATCAAAGAACAGTGGGGCACAGCCGGGAGCTGAAACCACCGTCCCCTCCTCCACCACGGCTGTCGCTGTCCATTAGGTGGTGTATGAATGTGCCCTTGACAAAAATTTATCAAAAATGATTCATAGATGGCGTCTACTTGAACTAATGTCTTGCCAGCCTCTTCACCGGGGATTGCAGGTTATCAACAGATGACATATTTTGTAGCCGCCTCGTTCATCAGCCCCGATTTCAAAACCTCAGCGATGCATCAACAGATGGGTCTCATTGTATTGTCATGAATGTTGCTGAGACAGCCCATGTGTGCTCAGTGTCACTCAAAACACCCTGGCCCATTTGTACAGTGGTGGATCTGGGGTATACTGGCATATGCAATACCCTGAGCTATTACCTTGGTTGATGGAGGCATGGATTTACTAAAGTACTCAATTATCCCCTGCTTCTTTCTCTGACCTGCTGCTCGGCTCTTTAACACCTATAACTCCATGCTTTATAGGCTCAACTACCAGCTGCAAGCAGAGACAGACTGATGGCTGGACTGCCTGAATGAACTGCCTCCACCGTTTTCGGGCCATTTGTCAATTCTTTATTCCTCTGCTCTCTTCTGGCCAGGGATAGGTAAAGCCGCCTCCGTTTGATGGACAGCCCAACTGGATATTATATTCTAGAGTTTTACCACAAACTGGCTATCTGACCCCAGTAGTCATTTACCCTAATAACGCTCCTCTCGCCTCACATTAGTCTGCAAAGCCCACCTCTTTTCTTCTGCTTAATATAACGTTGGCTTCATTTTCTCTTTGCAACAGTGAGTAGTGAAGGGAAAAACCTATTTGCTGCCTGCATTCGGGTCATTTCTGATTTCCTTTCAATTTAAAAGAAAGTAATACGCTTTAGTCGGCAAATAATTCTCCAACTTTGTTTTGTAAAAATAATGCAATTTTGCTCCACGATACAAAGTCAAGGACATTGTGCACAAAGAGTGACTGAAAAATGCCACATAGGCCACTTGTTAAAAGCCATTTTCTTTTTCTGCTCTTGACGGCCACACTATATGGCAAACAACAAAGCAGAGTAGTCAGCGTAAATAAATACAAGCATTCTCGCTCTGCAGAGATGGCATCCCCCTGGTTTAATTATCGCTCTTGTCAATCGAGGTGGAAGAATACGGCACCTGACAAGGCGCGCCCCCATTCTCTCATCTCGCATAGGCCTCTTTCACACCCTGAGATGCACAGACACCCTTCAGCAAACAGCCAAATCAAACCTTGAAATGGAGGTATTCTGTTGCCCCAAACACCAAGGTAACTTTACAGTGTCGAGCCGCTGAATGCTGTTGACACCTCAGAAATGGAGTCTATTCAACTTCGACAATCGTTCCTGGTTTTTCTCAAGCGCAAGGCATTTGCACAACAATGGCAGCTGCATCATGTATGAATAACATCCCAGAGACGTGATTATGCAGCTATCTTTCCCAGTAACTCCAATTCACTTTCTGGCTGTTGCAAGGTGCCTTTATTTGATGCTCAAACTCCACAGGCGACGCATGGCAGCTACAGGATGCCTGAACCCACAGAAATGAAGTCAACAATGAGCGTGGATGGATTGCAACTTCAGATCTGTACAGTGAAAGCTCAGCGCAGGGACATTATGGAGTGAGGGTGTGCAGGCCTGAAGGCCACTCCACAAGGAGAAGCTCCCATGGGTCTCGTTTCAGAGAGGAAACCCACACATGTTATTTTCAAAGGTCAGAGCCAGATGTACTACTTCAGTAAAAGCAGTGATGTACTGCAATACTCACACACTTTTCATCTATGTGACCTATTGGCCTTTGTGTTCACTATTACAGATGGTAAAACGGAGCATTTACATTAGCCCTAGATAACATGTTGATATCTATAGATTCTACAATGAATGAGTACACTCATCCTAGAGGCTCATCACATCCTCATGATTCCCAGCAGCTGCAGTACAGCAGTGTTTGTGTTGTTCCCTCTGAGGACGACTACAAGCCTGTATGTACATGGTGAATGATTGTCAGAGCAGAGGTTAGGTGCTCATGGCAACACAGGCTTTGAATCCCACCACAGCAGCACTGTATCAGGAAGATTGACAGAGACAGATTGATTCAAGACCCAATAAACATTGTTGTCAGTCTTGTTTTCTTCCCCTATAGGTCCTAGAGTTAAACAGAGGCCATGAACAGCACAGTAGTCATTTGCACTGATTTATGCACAGACAAGACCTTCTTCACTGTAACCTGCAGGATAAAGTCTTGAAAGTTTAGACCATCTCAGAGCCCAAATATTTTCAATTTCAAATAAAATCATCATAACAACGTATATTAATTCTCCCCTGCCCATCAAGATATAGTGTGTAACAAAGGTTTCACACATGTTTAGGGAAGCAACTAAAAATTCTTTAGATTATTGTTAAAATCATTATCTATTTAAATGATTAATGATTAATCGATCAATCATTGGCCCACTAAAATATTAGACAAAATTAAAAAGAAGCTGCAATTTTTTTGTGCTGATTCAAATTTCTTGTTTTGCCCAAGAAACAATATCAAAACCAAATTTATTAGACTTGCTATCATAGAAGAAAAACAGCACATGAGTGAATTTCTGACATTTTTTTATGATCATAACAATTGCCGGTTAATTTGCCAGTCGACCAATTAATCCACTACTCATGTTGTCTCCAGATAAGTTAGCTCTACACTTATATTTAAAAATTTCACATTATCTGTTATAGACTGAATCAATTATAGATTGAATCTTCTATATGAAAGTTTAAAGAACTTACTGAAGTGCAGAAACAGACCAAAATAAATAAAAATGACCAAACTAAAACCTTTTTCCCCTTAGAAATTGACATATGAGGGGTGACAAACAAAAATGCTAAAAGAAAAGAAAAATTCAACCTTAGTGTAAGTCTAATTTAATTGTCACCCGCTGAATAAGCTCCATCAAACTTGGCTGCATCTAAAAGAACCCTGCTTGTTTGGCATTTTTGCAAAAATGTTGGAGCCAGTCAATGTGATAGTGAAGCAAACTTCTGATTAATGAAGCAACTGATTCGATTCACAAGAAAAAATATATAATTTGCAAACTAATCAATAGGATTTTATTTGGATTCCAGTCAAAGTCCATATTCATATGAAATATTCAGTCCAAATCCACGATTTAATATGTTACAAATTATTATTACTATTGATTTTTCTACTCCTTTTATTATCTTTTTTTCCCACTCCTCGTTAGTATAATTTCTAAATGAAAGATTTGCTTTTGTTTGTTGTGTTTACACTCCAGAGGGATGAATTGTGTGTCTTCACATGCGAGTGTTGGTGGAGAGAGAAAGGTGTTTTAACAGAAAAAAAAAAACTGTGATGAGTATTGCCAGGTGTGAACACTGACCATGACAGATGTTTTTTCAAGGAAAGTCAGACAGAGTGACAAATGCTGATCTATTTGTGATGAACGTCACAAAGTTGTTTATTAGATTAAGTCTTTATCCGATTATAACATTAAACCAAATATATCCATCAGATGATATTACCCCCTCCGTTTTATTATTTAACCTGCTAATCCTTTAACAAGTGCAGGTATAAATTTCTGACATTTAATGTACAGTAATAACAGTAACAGTGTTATGAGGGCACTGCCACATTCATTAAGATTTGAGTGTCAGTTAGTTTAGTTAGGTTATTAAAGCTTTTCAATCACGGCCATTTTGCCTTTAGATAATTCACTGACTGCACAAACTTGACTTGAAGGACACGGCAGCTCGTGTGTCACTGTATTCATTATGTAACAATCATGTCATTTGAACAGAAGCTCTAGTTTCTAACCCAATCAGCTGAAGAAAATTGTACAGTAATACATCAATTCCTATGACTTCCAAGTCTCATCCTTTCTAAAACTGCATGAATCATGAAGGAAATCACTATGAGGAGCAGCCATTAATAAAGTTAATTTTTAAGATTTGATTGGAGAAGGATGTACTGCTGCGCCATTTGATGTTTTCAATCTCTCACATTCTCGATTTCTACCCACCCACGATGCATTCCTTCACTTAATCACCTTCCATGCGATCTTTCCCACTAAATGGATTCAAAAAAAGTTGTTACCCTTTGCTGTTAACTGAGTACCTGTCACACTGCCCTCTTCATCCTCACAGTCCAAGAGGTTTCAGTGTTTGCTCTGTGGTGTCTTGCATTAAAAAGCCTTGGTCGTCATTGCACTGCTGCAATAAAACTCAGTCATTTAACATGCACATTTATGGTCCTCAATAACCCAGAAGTCTTAATAAAAATGAAAGCTGACATTGGCATGAAGGATCCTCCACCCTAGTTGTCTTTAATGTCCAAGACATTCCATTAAATGGGGAGCACTTCCTCAGAAGCGGAGCTTTTATCCTGATTGCTTACAGGAAGAGAGGGAGAAAAAAAAAGAAACCAAACGACCTTCAGGGGCTCTACAGGCAGCCCTTTGCATGTGTGCTCTGTGGACACGCCTGCATGCACATACGTGGACAGCTGATGCAGACACCGTAGGTAAAATCTCTGTTTCTGTGACAGGCGAAACAAATATCGACTCTCTTGCACAAAGCCATACAGTATATATGTACAAATATACACATTGGGTCACTGGCTACTTAGTATTCTGTTCATGTGCAGAGAAGCCTCCTCACTTTTTATATCATAATGATTATTAGGAGATAGGGGAAAAGCCAAATCTGCATGTTCAATTAGTGCCTGCGCGATGCCAGATAGATAATACATGGGACTGGCTAATGTCCTTGCTTCTGAACTTCTTCAGTCGTTTTCCGTTTGAAGACAGAGAAAAAGAAGATGGGGACGGAGATTTCCCTCTGTGGAAACACAACTGTTGAGCTACATTTAATAAGGTGGTCAAAAACACTCTCCTGCCGAGAGAGACTGCGCTTTTAATGACCATTCTGCTTCCAAAGTCTCAGATGTGCTGCTAGATTGCTCACCACATAGCAGACAAGGCAGCCATCTTATTAATAGGAATGCACCACACACGCTGCAGACTTGGAGCACAAAACCCAGCAAGGGGGAGAGAGACACACTGGCACATGGAGAGCAGGCGTGTGTCCCTCGCATGCTTTTACTGTCTGTGAAAGCAGGGAGACAGATGGATGCACTGAGGAAGAGATTAGGTGGAGGAGGCAAGGCAGGGGCTGGGGTCTGAAAAATCAAGCCCTCACGAGAGGATGTCCAGGCCACAAGAGGGGAGGAGTGGGGGTTGGGTGGGCTCCTCTGTGATGGATGTGCCCTGTGACTGGAGCCCTCGGCACGCCCACATAGAGACGACACCAAGGCCAGGCCAAAGGAGCAGGCAATCAAAGAGAGAGGCCGGAGGGCTAGGATGATATAGGAGGATCCAGCTTATTAAATAGGCTTCAGGAGGAGTGGGGAGCATCTGAAGTAAGTTGTCACTCTGCCACCAACAGGCTTAAAAGGCGCCTCCGTTAGATGGAAAGTCTATGCACTGTAGGCAGTGATGACAGACTGTGTACAGTTAGAGTGGGAATACTGTCATTAAATACACCGACACTCTAGGGAGCTCCGGAACAGTGTGTCTCGCTGATTTACTCTTTCTTTCTTTTTTTACCTGGGCCTCGTTATCCTGCATCTGAGCACCAGGTGAAGGAAAATGTTTGTGCGTGAGTGTTTGCACTCAGACATGTGAATCCAATGTTATCCTACCACGCTCTGCTCCTGAATTTGGGCATGCTGCATACAATGCGTCACAACTACCTCTATTTCTACAGATGGAGTGTGAATTTCTACTCGCAAGAGAGTCGAAAATAAGTCAAATCGGGAGACGAGGTTGGGTTGTGATTCATTGTTTGCAATCTTGTTTCCTGACTTAATTTCCTTTCAGAGTGCAAAGCAGGAAACTCAATATAAGGCACTCTTCTTGAGACGCAACAGCCTGCTAACATGGATAGGAAATGATTAGACAAATCTATTGCTTGAGACCACCTGAAGCCAGGTGTGCTCATGCCACAGTGTATAATTCATTTGATTATAGATTTTCAACTTAGTTTCACCGCCATGTGGATCCAGACGCTTTGATTCCTGTTTGGTTTATTGTGTTGTCTTGGCAACAAGGACGTCCTACTGGTTTTTACTTGAACTGTTAAGAGTATAGGAGAGGAGAAGGAGGAGAAGGGAAGGGGGATGTTGTGAAAGCAGGTGCAAAAAGACATTTCTTCACTCGGATTTCCTGTCACATCCAGCAGCCCACTCCAGTCCTAAACTTTATATAATTACAACAATCTGTTCTCCGAGAGAGACTGTGTGAAATCTGATTGCCATTGGTAACATTCGCAGCAAGAGTCCTGGCGTGATAGAAGGCTTCCTGTTTCAATTTCCTAGGATCCCTCAAGTTTTTTTTTTCCTCCCATCAGTGGGGCATACATTTCCATTCAGGGGAAAAAACAGACCCGGTAATATCCAATTTACTAGGAGGCAGAGGAGATGGTTTTACTGGCAGTATAATAACATGCTACATGGAGCGTAGCATTATGGAGTATGAATAAAAAAGGCATTTATGGTAAAAATTCAATCCAAAAGCAGTCATCATTCATCGGAGGAAATCAAGGCAATTAGTAACACTTTAATGCAAATTGGAGAAGGCAAACCATGTCACAAATCCTTCTCACTGTTACGTGACCAAGGAGGAGCAACTAAAATGACCTCTTTCAAATCCACGTTGGAGATTGTACTCTGCCCGGTGACAAGAAGAAGAAGAGCGTGTGTATGTATGTGTCAGTGTGCATGGCGGTTAGCTTCCTGACCACAGTACTGCCCAACACCAATCCTCCATTTAATGCAAGAGTGATTCCTTTAATGTAATTCTCTTCCAACTAATGGACAGCAAAAGCCCTGTGTTACATTTCCAGCGATGTGTGTCAAAACCAGCATGTTTGTGATCTTGTTAACATGTTCGTAAGTGGGCTGTGCGAGTATGGTCCGATGTAAAGATTACTCATTTGGAATATTAGCACCACATAAACAAAGCTGGAAAACATAAACACTGCTATTCAACAGCCCTTTAATATCCTGATAGCCTGTCATGTACACAACACTGCTATCAATTAAAGGCAAAACAAACAGCTAGCTTTTAAAGGTGTGGACAATACGTGACCGAGTGTAATAATTCCAGGGTAAGGATGATGCAGTGTCCATAAGACTCTGCATGGATGGAGCTTAAAGAAACAGCTAAACCGAAGCACCTCCTGCAAGAACTTACCTATGAGCAGTGTGGCTCCATCTTAATTCAATGATGCATTAGGGGGGCATGAGTATGAAGGATGTTTATCGCATGTCTGCGTTAAGTGCACATGCTGCATTTAGCATTAAAGACATGGCCAACATGGGCAGTAAATCATCATGAAGTAGCACTAAGGTTTCTACGAGATAAACAACATTCCTTACAAGGAGAACTGAGTATGTGTGTGTGTGTGTGTGTTTAGCATGACTGTTGCTGCCTCTAAAAAGCCCTCCTGGGACACCATGTCCTTTTTTTTTTATCTTGCTTCCAAAGACGCATTATACCTACATGTTATTTCTAACATAGAGAGTGATACTAGCAAACCAGCGGAATTTGTCGAGACCTGCACACGGCTTGAAATCTACAGAGGAGTTTCAATTTCCAGGAGGGAACATTGCAATCATTTAAATGCAAACACCTGCTCCTTAATGCATTTGTTATGCTGTATCTTACAGTAGAATACATTACTCAATAACTTGCTTGCTGCATCGCCAGTTTCTAATATCAAGCAGCCTACACACCGGGAGGCATGTGCTCCACAGCTGTATCACCCATCCCCCCAATTCCCCTCTCTTCTTCACTGTACCTTCAGAGTGGTGGGAGAGGGTGAGCAAGCTGACACAGGAGGCTCCGATCCCAGAACCGAACACAGTGATGCGGTTTGAGTCTCCTCCAAAGAAGCCGATGTTCTCGCTGATCCACCTCAAAGCCTGGATCTGGTCCAGGAGCCCGTAGTTCCCTTTAGCAGCCTGGTCACCAGTACTGAGGAAGCCTGCAGCACACACACAAATAAAGAGGTTAAAAACTCCCAGATAAATCACGTTTACACACACTTACATGTGCACTTGACGAAAATAAAAAAGCAGGTCTGCAATGTGAAATATGCCACAGCTATTTATTTTTCTTGTGCACCTGCAGGATTAAAGGTTATCTGTGATGGCTAACCCTACTCTGATTTTCGGAGGAGAACCAACACACCAGGTGACAGCAGCGGTGAAATAATGACTTATTGGATGACATGGCTGTTGGTAAAATATGAGCGCGTGTGACCACATGTGATGTGCACCTTATGGGAAATCAATGGCACATCTTCTCGGTTGAACACCAGTCATCAGATATATTGAGCAGTTCTGATGAAAACCTTACGGATCTGTAAAAAAAAAAAAAAACTCTCGCAGATGGAGAGGGAGAAAAAGATGTGATAATAAGATTGACAATAATTTTGAAGCTCTGAAACCCTCCATATGGACAGCAACCTCATTATAGACCCTATCAGAGTTACCACCTTCCTCTGACATATTCTGATTCGCTCTCATGCTCTAAACATTCATAACGGGCACTATCCGTGCACATTTCCCTCCGTGTCTGTGTAATCTGCTATATGATGTCTGAGTCGGACAGTGAGTCTCTCTTGGGTACATCAGAGCTCATGTTAACACACCACCCTCCCCCAGCTTCTCTCCAGGGCCTAAGCCCTGCTGAATGATGGGTAATCGAGAGGCGTGGGAGAAGATCAAAGGCAAGCAATCCCCGAAGTCCCCACGGTGGACTCAGTGTCCATCAAACTCCTGAGCATGCATGTAAGGTGACAGTTAGGAGACATGTGTGGAAAGCCGGACCCCCCCCCCCCTTGCAACACCGCCAAACAGTTCACAAGCAGTAAATGCGTTGGTGGTGAATGCTTGCAAGCCTGCAGTGATGGTCCTTTAGCTTTTCAGCACTGTTTCTAACATCTATTTCATGGTCAGTGCCTCCATGTAATGATGAGCTCCCTGTGTTTAAGTCCTAAGGGAGGGAAGAGAATAGTTTTGATATCAGCAATGCAAAAAACAAAACAAACAAAGATCAAATCTGTGTTTTTGGACTCAGGTCAGCACAGTGATGCTCACTGTAGATAAACACAGATTAGAAAGCAGCTGCTCGGGGCTCATTAGCTGTTCATGGTAAGAGCGCACAAAAAAGATGCGTGTGTGCCAGTGCCTATTTTCTCCCTTTGTGTGAATCAGAGCCTAGAGGGCGCAGCCTTCTGCCCCACCCCCCTAACAGCACACCCGCCTCGCCCAGAGTGCCTGTTGGCAGCAACAAAGAAGGTGGGCAGGAGAAAGGCCAGGCCCCGATCATTGATGGGAGAGAGGCGGTGGCACAGGAAGCAAAGCAGGAGACAAATGGATCAACAGATGGTCTCCTTCAGACGCATCCCTGAGGATGACAGAGCGGCAGGGCACATGCAGAGAGAGAGTGGAAGAGACAGGCAGAGGAACAGAGATGGACACAGACAGAGAGAGAGAGAGAGAGAGAGAGAGAGAGGAGGACTCCGATTGAAGAGCTTTTCTCTTTTTCTCTTTCTCTTGCGGCTCCTCCTCGTGCTCCGTCACAACTAAAGGACAACAGCTTTTACAAGCCTCTCTGGGTGCCGCGGAGAGAGAGAGAGACAGAGAGGAGACGTGACTCCCTCAGAATAACCCTCATTTGCGAAATGGTTCGCACTTCACCAAGTGTGTGTCAGATGGGTTATGAAATGTCAGGAGACCGGCATGCGAAAGGCATTCTGTGCAACTGTTAGTCTAATTGAAAAGATATAGTAAACATTATCCATTTGGCATTGTAATATGAGCAACTAAATCACAAAATGCAAATTATTAGAGTTGGATCCCCAGCCAGTAGAACAAAGCGCTCCTCAGTGTTCTAGGCTGTTTTTCTCTATTCCTCTGCATCTAAAAATGAAACTGGTCATTAAAATGTAGAGGTTGAATCCAATATCTTAGACAACAAGACATGCTGCAGGCGCCATTTAAAAATACATTTAATATGGCTGCTGGTTATGTTTTAATTGGAAAGGTTACGTAAAGTATTTTTCTTGGAAAACAATTAAGATAGCAAAGTAATTGTTTTTGTGCGTGGCTGTTTTTATACTTCTAGCAGATCTTTGCATGTGCTCTGGAGCTTTCTTTTATTTTATTTTTTTGTCCTATTCATGTCCATCACCTTGTTGCATCACCTCCAGACTTTCAGTCTACTTTGCTTTAATCAGGAACAGGATCTGACTTTCTAAATAATGGCACACAATGTTAGCTTTTCTTTGTCTCTCCTTTGATTTACCTAAAATTGTGAACCTCCGTACTCACGGAGGATGTGGTTACAGATTTCCTGATGATCCCTGTCTCATCAGCATTGCGTGGGCTTTGGCTGCACTTGAACCGTGATATGCATGGCACTATCTGTTCACAGCTAACTCCTACACAGGACCTTGGGATTCTGGGCTGCAGCTCAGTGCTTCTAAACCATTGGTCAGGCTGGTTACGTGCTTGACTGCACTACTCGACCCGACATTCAATTGAGATTTTTTTAATACACACCAGGTGCCGATTAACATTAAGCATATCATTATTATAAAGTGTAATCCCATTATATCAGTCTTTGCTAGCTGCTTGAATTCAAATTAATATGCTTTTAGATTCAGCACAAACAGTGTACATAATTACTGCATCCTGAGTCAAGTTAATTCAACAAACAAAATAATCAATGAACTGTAAAGAGTTGTAGTTGATCTGATACCTTGGAAGTTAAGTGCGTACAAATTCATTTGTGCTCATTTAATTTCCTCTGTCACATTATTAATCTCGCCTGTTGTGAGTTCTGTAACAAAGTGTAGATTAAATGTGGGATGTTTTTCATTTCACTCTCAGTAATGAAGGCAAAGCCCAAGTTTATACATCTGAGCTAAACAACAACATAATATATGGATTGTCAAATGCTTTTTCCTTTAAAAATATGACATCGTTTTGCATTCAGCAATAATAAAAATTGATATTCAAGTAAAAGTCCAATTGCATGTACAGAGTAAAAAAAACAAAACAAAATTAAAACAGCTGCTCAATAAATTACTCAGTTTTGGTTAGTTTTCATTTTAATATTAATTTATAATTATCTTTTTTTTAAATTTAGAAGCACAACAGACCACTATAGCTGCAAGACAGTTAATTTCATTAATATAGCATCAAAGATTAACGTTAGGCTACACATGAAAAATTAACATAGCTAATGTTAGCCAACTACATTTTTACCTACACTACGTGCAACTGACTTGATTGAAGTTTGTTAGAGATGAGATTTTAAATTCTCAATATTTTTGAGGAGGCACAGCAAGACCTTCAAAATATGAAAGGTTTAGCCATGTGGACAGAGACTGTTGCTGGAAGCTGCCTCTTGTTCTAAGTTTTGCTCCCTTGTCAAAGGACAGCTGGCGATTTGCTTACACCTGTAGTGCAGGTGCTCCTTCTGTGATCTCCACCCAGAACTAAGGGCTGTTTCACATATACAGTGTTGAGTGTGTTCAGTACAAGTTCTGGATCAAGTTTGGTGTGTTTGGGCATGTGTGAACACAGCGGGCTAATCAAACTGAGGTGCAGACCAAAACGGCTTTACCGAGACCCAACTGAAGAGGTCATCTTGGTGTGAACGTGATTCGATCTTGATCCCAAACTATAGAAGAACTGCGCATTTCTGTACTTAAACCAGCTCCTATAGCCAGCTGGGCTGTGCATTGTGGGCTGATGACAACTTTGTAAACACACAGCTGGCAGTTAGTTGTGACACAAATATGAATCAATGGTTGACATGGAGCAGCAATGAAATAAGTTATCTTCATGATTTTCGGTCAGACGACCCTATAACCCAACATCTAGAAAAAATGCAAACAAATCAGAAAGTGTTCAAAATGCCTATCGAACGATTGTAGGAGAGGGAATTTGACCAACATGATTTCTGACCAGTGAAGGGAATGACAGCTTCCACATGGCTTTTGTAGATACATTTTGGTTTGCTTGAAATTTTGCATATGTAAAACCAAACCGAACCTAAAGGAAAATGCAAATGAACAGCAACTTATCCACTGATTCAGACCACATGAACTGTACTACGGATGTGAAAACACACTAAATCCCCATATTTGCTGTTGAGCAAACTGGCTGTAACAGAGGTATTTGGCAAATGAAGTGAAGTAAATAGTAGATTATTGTCCTAAAAATTTACTTAAAGCACAGCTTTTAAAGAGTACTAATTTCTTGGGAAACAAAACAAAACACACACAAAAAACTTCCTTTTAATTTATATCTATTACTTGTAATGAGTTTCTACCCACCCCTGGTATTAAGTATAGATGCTTCACTGAAAAATGTTTGTTTAGTCAAAGATAAAATGCCCTGCAGCTGAACTGCACTGAAGAAAAATGAATCATATAACTGATCGAAGTCAACAGTCCTAAATCATGTATGCCAACCTTAAGATGTACTTAATCAGATCTGTTGAGAAAACCAGTTGCATAAGCACCACTTGTAAAAGGTCATGCCAACAAATAACATCAAATCGTCTCAACGCTTGGAACAAAGACTTCCAAAAATGAAATCTAACCTGTCTACATGTCAGCTGGATGTGACAAAAAATCTGCATGAGAGTTCCTTATTCACTGCAAACAAACTGTATGAGTTAATAACAGTGATTCTGTCTCTTTCTCTGCATGTTAGAACTGTAATTTGTCCTGACTGATTACATGATGTGTTTTTGAATTGTGTCTCAAGCTGTTCTTCCTTGACAGTGATGTGGTGCACTTCAGCAGGATGAAGAACTGGTATTTTCTCCTTGTGGCAGCACAGAGTTGGAGACTCACTTTTGATCTCAACCGGAGTGGCAGCAGCGACCACGGTCTGGTCACTGCCGGGTCAGGTCGCACCTGTCACCTTGCATTGCCCTTTCCGGACAAAACACTGTGCGCATGTAACACAGCTCCCTCCATGAGGAACTTCGCTGGCCTTGTCACCCTAACATGACCAGAGGGTTAGTAAATGTACATGCGTCAACTCTGCAGTGTTTGAGCTTCTGCACACATTGATGCTCAAATCCAGCATGTTTCAAGTTCCACAGATTTTCACATCACCTGAGAGTCACTAAAAGTGTGTTTATTTTTCCCGAAAAAGTCATCTCAGAGCGTGATGCCTCATAATGCATTTTGCCGCTTGATCGTTTTTCATCAATAAGCAGACGCCGCTATCTCCGTCCACACTCAGCGTCTCTGTTTCCTCCCCAGCCGCGGAAGTGATTTCCTTCTGCCATGCCTCTCAGCACTGATATTGCTCTATTGATTATGATTTAAATGTCTGTTTCCTATAGGGTGGGCTATAACTCAATGTGTAGCGGAAGAGAGGTGATGATAATGATCACTCTGACCCCAGACATCTCTCTTAGCCGGGTCTCCCAGATAATGGAATGTGTGTAAAGTAATGACGCAGGGTGAGAAGGGGATGAGGACGGGTAAGGGGGAGGGCAAAAGCTTGTTATTGAGCTGAAGTGTGAGCTTACACAGGGGCAGATAGAGGGGATGGATAGGGAGGAGTAGAGGAAAAGAGAGGAGGAGGAGTGTGGGAATAACAACTGTGACGTAACTGAGGGAACTTTTTTTTGGCTTTCTGCTAGAGTCATTCTCGACTTTACTTTGCCTCTCTCTCCATCTCATCCTCTCCTTCTTTGGGGGTGCTCCTTAACAAGGCAGTCTGTGTCCAAGCTCTCCTTTGGTGCTCCCCCTCCATCTCCCTCTTGCCCTCTCCCTCTATCTTTTCTCCCCCCTTCTCTTCTCTGAGGAAATAAAGGCCCACACAGTAGCAGCCTTGACAGTCTCCCTTAAGAATCCCCCACGACAAAAGAGCTCCAACTTCCCCCCAGCCAGGCCGGGGCTGAATGGGAGCCTCTGGGGTGTGGATGGGAAGCAGAGGAGGGAAGGGGCCACCCTCCACACAGTCACATAAAGGGCTTGTGTGTTAGGCTCACGATGAGCAGAGGACATACCCAGCAGTCAATCCTCTGCACAGGGAGTCATTCCCACCATAACATTTTTTTAATCCTCAATATTTTTGGCTAAATATTTCAGCAAAAAAAAGATAAAGAAGAAGAAAGGGAGGGTGAAGAAAAAGAGGCAAGAGGGGGACGTGGGTCTGAATGAAGGTGATTGCCACTTGGATCAGTGTACAGCTCCTGTTTACAGCTCAATGCCCAATAGCATTGCTAGAGCACACTCTGATCTGAGAGCTGGAGAGCGAGAGGGATAGAGGAACAGTGAAAGAGAGAGAGAGAGAGAGAGAGAGAGAGAGAGAGAGAGAGAGAGAGAGAGAGGGAGGGAGA
>JAQLOL010000026.1:9959995-9974165 GCA_029783665.1 Naso thynnoides | reverse complement strand
AGAGAGAGAGAGAGAGAGAGAGAGAGAGAGAGAGAGAGAGAGAAGGAGGGAGAAAAGAGAGGTCAGGCAAGCACAAGAAAGCCTCTTTATGGCAGCCTGAACACTGAAGGCCATTTACCCAACACCACATCCTTGTTTCCGGTGGGAGAGAAAATAGACTTTAATGGGGGAGAAAAAACAAAAAAACATACTTTCTGATTGTTCCCCCTACAAATGACTTGATCCATTTGATTGAATACAACATGACAGCAGAATCAAACAGGAAAATGGTAAAAAAAAAAAAGAATAAATGTATAAGCCCCAGATTCCCGATTCATTACAAATCAATAATTAAAGAAAATATTAGACCTCCTTGAATGGCAGCAAAGTCATCCGATGTACCAAGGGCCTGCTCCTCGACACTGGGAGAGTTCAAACTGAATGATAATACGCTCACTCAGCTGCAGGTCTTTGCTGAACAGAAAGAAGATGAACAGAAACTTGAATGGTTCAGCTCGAATATATCAGCTGCACACAATGACACTGCATCTACATGGTGCATAGATAGTCTGATGCATGATGCTGAAGATAGAGCATTGTGCTTCCTGTGCGACTCTATACACACTGAGCCACTCAAATGGAAAATGTGGTTTGTGTGCAACAAAGCACTGCAAAAAAATAAACAACAAAATGTCATGAGGGAAAATCTGCACTGCACAAACATCAGAGGCTCATCTGACACATATCTGAGCCCCTGAAACCCAGACGAGGGCCTGTTGCAGCAGACGGGGATGAAAACAGACACCGTAAGTTAGTGCTGGTGATGCACGTGGCAGCTGTTGGTCGTCCTGCATGTGACTTTGGGGCCGCTTAATCTGATTGTGTGATGTGTCCCGGTGGCCAGGCGACACAATTCAAGGGCTCTGGTGAACAGCAGCCCTGGCAGCAACTACAAATGAGCAGTTTGCATATGTATGACCTCTGGCATCTGAATGCCACTCAATCAATCACACATCGGCTTTAGTGGCTGTCGGCTTTCAGCTTTGCTGCTCCCTTTTTGCTTCTCTACCTCCTTGCTTTCCCCCCTTACCCGTCTCTCCCTTTGCTAGTTCTCCTTGTCATGTTTCCTGTCTTCCTCTGCTCTCAGCGTCTCTTTCTGTTCTCTGTCTATGCCTCCACACACCCCTACACACACATACACACTCACAAACGCTACCTATCACCTCCTCTCTTCTCTGTATCTCTCGACATCTTTCCTCTCAGTGACTAGCGCAGACAGAGGATTTTCAAAGACAGAGAAATGCTTTTACATTAAGGCGAGCTTTGCATCTCACAGCTGGTGCGGAGGCGGGCCTGCGTGCTCCCGCAGAGGGAGAGCGAGCTGCTGGTGTTGGAGAGTCACAACTGTGAGGTTAGGCAGCGCTTTCGTTCCACTCAGAGGAACATGCGTTGTGGGAAGACATTTCAGGATCAATTTACCTTAATTACGTCAGATATTTAAAAGAAATATTATCACACCACATTCACCTTTTCTTTTTCCAAACAAAACAACGCTGTGTGCAGCTTGCTCTGCCTCGCTTTTTGGCCTGTGGCTGCACAGGTTCAAAGGCATGGTGTGAAACATGACATCAAGCCTGGGTGATGTAATTTGAGAGCATGGTAAGAAAGTTTAGCACCATCCAGCTCTGGCAGGATGGGGCAGTGCGCAGTGATGCGCTGTGTACTGCGAAGGAGATCAGAGCCCAGCTTATCAAAGCACATCAGTGGAGCAGAGCAGGAGTGAAAGGTCATCATTTAGAGGATCTTCAAAGCCCAGTTCCTCAGGTTGGAGTAGTTCTGATAGCAGGTGGCCATAATGAGCTTAGTTTTGGGTTGACCCTTGCTCACGTACTTGTGAAATAAGTCCAGGCAGCCCATTCTCTAGCTTTTATTCCTAATAATGTAAACCCTGTCATCTTATTTCTGTTCATTTGCAAAACACTGCCAACTTAGGCTGTAATTCAATGGCAGTCATTTAAACGAACATCTGTTTTCTGGAGGTTTAGCGCTGTGCTGTGTACTGTATAAGCGATTTTTTATTTGTCTTCAGGAGGGTATAATATTTTTGGCTACAAACAAGAGTGCTGCTGCCAGTGAGGTTCTGGTCTGATTTGAAACTGGCAAAATCTGCAAGAAGGCATAGATTTGTTGGGAAACATGCTTTTTGATTCTGCTTATCATATACTGAAAGCAAAGTTTGGATCTGCTCTACTTTTATCTCGATTGCCAGCTACACATGCCAACGTTTGTGCACAATATACAAGAGAACAATAAGCTCTGACAAAGTGTTAAGGATGGGTCTATTGATGTTCTATGTTCTTCTTACTGTCAACAATGCTCATAAAAGACCAAAAACAGTATTGATTTGATCCTACTGAAGTACTTTATGTGAAGCCAAACCTTGAAAGAGCTTTTTCCCCACCTGTCCAAAAACTATTAGAAACACACTAATCAGCCACAGTTTTGCACAAAATGACACAATATCAAGTATTCTATTCCTCTTTTATACTCAAATGTTTTAAGAAAATAGCTTGCATTTTTGAACAGAGTATATATTTGTGACCCATTCTGAAAGATTTATATCATCAATAGGAATAAATGGGCTCGAGGTTTGTAGCACAGACAAGCAAGTCTGACAGTATTTCTGGACATCGAGTAACAGATTGTTGGTTCTTTTTTACGGTGTTTTTCAGGTTTAGCCTCATCCCTCAAACTTATTAAAAGACAGCACTAAAACAACAAAATGTAATAATACTACAGCTCTCTGTGTTGGGGTACAGCTCCTCCAGCGATGCTTGTGATTGTGAGCGCAATAAAGTCTTTGTCAGTAAAAAAAATAATATTCCACCGGTACACCTGTTCAACAAGCATAAACATGTCAACTTATAGAAAAATGATATATTATCAAACTAGCTAAAAATCAGAAGCTCTCTGTATGTCGTCTATTTAATTGCGTTTAAAAATATGTCAAATTCTTTGGAACTTTAGATGAGACAAACCAGCACCCTTTTTCTTTAGCAGCGCCACCAACAGGCAGTGATTCACATCATCAGAGGGAGGAGAACACAGGTAAGGAGGAATGGCTAGTACTGACAGATGTCTGTATTCTAAGTTCTTTCTATAATTTACTCTTTATTGTAAGGTGAGGAATATTACTAAATTTATTGCCACTTTAGATTTCCAGCAAGATATTAGTGAGTTTATAAAGCGACTTTTCTTTTGCAACAATACTGTTGGTGAAGGTAAAGCAGCTTTATTGTCGTTATACAATGAATTGTACAATGAAATAACAAGGTTAGAGTGGAGGGTTTGTCCTGAGCCACTGCAACTGAGCGTGCCACCACACTGGGCCAACCTAATATGCATGTTTTGATGGTGGGAGGAAACCAGATCACTCAGAGGAAACCCATGCAGACACGGGGAGAATGTGCAAACTCCACACAGAGAGGCCTGGTTCCAGCTGGGAATCGAACCCAGAACTTTCTTGCAGTGAGGCATAACCATTAAGCCACCGTACCGCCCCTGCTAGTTTACAAACAGTTTTTTTTCTGTCTTAAGTTTTACGGTGAAGGAAGGTTGTTTTAATTGGCTTTAAATTGCAAATTTTGTATGTTATGTTTATTAGGTATTGTAATGAGAACGGCTGACTGCTGTATTATAATTATATGTGTGATTGGGCAATTGTACAGTTAATTTTGCACAAGGCACATCTGCACTTTTCCTTGTCCAACAGAATTTGTTTTGTATTGTATTGTTTTATTTTTGGAGGTTTTTGCTGGGATAATTTTATATTTTTTATTGTTTTTTTTTACTCTTTATTCTTTTATGCCTTTACTCTTTCAACTTTTTATTATGTCTTATATCGCACTCTCTCAGTGACATATGTCAGGTGCTATTTGGCCGTTGTTGTGTACTGTGTTGTAGTGTATTTATGACTGTTGTGTGCTGGCCTGGTAGCATCCCCCCTTGGGGATTATACAGTTCGTCCTATCCTATCTTACATTTGGACCACCAAATGTAGGGGCTTCGAGGCCTGTGAGGCCAGTAAAAATGTTAGTATCTAAAAAAAAAATAATAATAATAATAAGGTTCTGTTTTGTTTATGTTTTGCACAACATCCTAACTTTCCTGGAATATTGGTTGTAAGAATTTGAATCAACATTCATTAAAAACTGGAACTGGAAAGTAGAACCACAAACAGTAAAATCCACCCAATCCCACCAAAGAGCAAGGACAGGTTGTATTTGGAACAATTAGAAGGCTTGTGTGTGTGACTGGTCGGGGCCTTGGGCTCCAGCCATGTGTGCATGAGAGAGAGCAAATGGGAGAGTGGGTGAGTGTGCAGCCACTGTGTGCATAAGTGAAGAGGAGGGTTTCCAGCAGAGTGTGTGTGAGTATTTGTTTGTTTGTGGGTGTGCATGTGCAGAGCAGCAGTGGTGTGCGAGTGCTCGGACGGGGGGGTTGCAGCGCGGTGAGGGAGGTATGGATATTAATCACCAGGAGGAGCATGGTTCTGTGGCACCGGGCGGAGATGGATGGGGTGTGAGTGCCGTGATGTCACCCTGACAAATGGACTGGCCATGTTGGCTGAGACTCGCACATCGCCTCTCATTTCAATTAGTTCCTCACACAACAACCCACCTAACCCACAATCTGCAGGTTACACACGCAAAAACACAAACACTTTGGCCACGTACGCACCCCACTGGTGCCCCTACCCATCGCACAGGCCTCTAACAAGAAGCACTGATCTGTAAGAATACAGTGGGGCTCCTTTAATTAATCTAACTCTATTATAACGCCACTTTTGCTTTCGATCCCAGCAGCCAGTCATTCATTACCATTCATAATATGAGCCAAGCGCACTGACTAGGTCCATGGCCAGCATACTAGCCAGTGGGAACTGGCAGAGAGTTTTGGTGTGTTTACCAACTAAAGACTGGGCACTGGCCGTGTGTTTTCCCACAATATCAATTTGATGAAGTGCCGGAACGATTGCAATGTGAGCATTTGCTTGAGCCAACGGTAATAGCAAGCATTTACTTTTTCATGTGGAAAAAAGGTAAAAGGTATGTACCAGCTGTCGCAGTGAGCAGCAGCTGGACAAACTGAGTTCAGGTATAAAAGGTCTACTAACCTCCGCATGAGCTGTTTATAGCCTTGCTCTTAAAAGCTTGACAGTGCTAACTAACAGAGCCAGGGCTGATTTTGGAGTGTCTGTCACCTGGAGGAAAAGTGTTAAATCCTGTTTTTAAAGGTCTGCACCATTATCTGGAGGTAGGAAGCTCTGTTTCAAAGTCCTGCCCATCTTGAGTGAACTTTGGCTTTGGAGGACTTCACTATACTATGGATTTTTCTTCTCCTAGCTCTGTACATTAAAGTACCTCTCAATCACCATCTTACTTCTCCTCGCTTCTGTTCTCACCTTCTTCCTCCTCCATCTGATCTCTGTCTCTTTCCATTGCAATCCTTCTCTTCTTCACATTAGAAGGATGATGGTGGAAGAGGATCACTCTGGTATAAGCCAGGGCAGGCTGGGCCATGTGAGGCTGAACTGGGCTATGTGATGCACACTGAAGCGCTAAGTTGGGGATTTGATTGGAGCCTCCTGGGGCTCCAACTTCAGTTCCAGCTTAACGTCAGTGGTGGGTATCTCTTCATCTGCCCATGAAAGCATCAGGAGGTTAATTCCAACTCTATAGAGAGGAGCTTGAGGGTAGGAGGAGCTTCATTGTGCAGTAGAATTAATTAGACCCCTCTGCATCTGCATTTAGCACAATAAAGCCACTTCAGTGGTTCCTCAAAATCTAAAGAAAAACAACTAAGCACATTCAGAGGCTGAGTTCCATAATTATGTTGTAAGAGACAAATGTTTGTAGATGTAGTGAACCTCCTGTGAACTGTGATCAAGAGCACAGATGTCATTATGAAAGCAAAAGTAGACATATAACTGGAGTGCAATCTTCTCTGAGGGAAGCAATCAAAGTGGGCGACATGGGAAAATGAATCTTCAGTTATGTGGTTGCTTAACAACACTCACCAACGAACATATTTGATATGTCGATAATAGCAGTTGGATGTCGTTGTGTCTCACCAGATTTAAACCACCAGGTTTGTACATATTCAGAATTTATAACAGTCTACCTTGCAAGAGTGCTTGGCTTGCTTGGCTTCATGTATTCCTTTGTTGATGAAACGTGCCTGTTCTCTCACCCCAAGAACAGTGAGGAATGAAAAATGGATGAAAAGCTTTTGAAATAGTGTGCATGATTACCATAACACTTCTACAATAGAAGGAGTGTGCCCGTCGTGTATTGCTGCACGTAACACAAAGGCCATGCACTATACAAAAGACACTTGTACCCATGTCCTATAAAGGATGACAATATTTGCTTTATTTTCTTCCCTTTTCAATTGATACTGAAGTCCTGTTTCCAGTAAGGGTCTCCGTATTCCAATAGCTGAAGTGATTCCTTTTTCATTTCACTCTGCTGTTCTTTCTTTTAATCTAGCAGCACTAAAGAAGCGGGTTCGAGCAACAACAAAAAGGTTAGATCTCGCTTTCTGTTTCATCTCGGCCTCCTGCGATCCCCGGGGAGGTCTCTCTGTGCTCATCTGCACTGCTTGGCGATGGGAGATTGTGCCAGGGCTCTGTTTGTTTGGCTTTCTTCCCCCTCCTCATCGCGCTGAAATCTGCCTGACAGTTCGGCAGGCCCCACAGGAGCTACCGTCAGATAAAATGTCACCATGGCTTTGTTCCATGCACCCTATATGCTGGCCAGATGCACTGTACACCTGAGAGCCTGACAGCCAAAACACAGAGCAGGAGCTGATGTGGAGACGGGGTGGCATCCAATCTTGTTAATACTGCTGCACGTGACGTAACCACATGTTGTTAACTGCCTGTCTTTTATCTTCATTGACGAAATCACCTTTGATGGACAATTAGATTACAGGATTTAACCTTGGAGCTACACGATTAAACCACAAATAAATAATATGTAATTGATTGACAGCACTATAATTCAGCATTCTTCTATGTTGCAGGAAGATGTGTTTGGATAAGAGCCTGCCATCCTCACCATCGCTTAACATAACAGCTCCAGAGCCTCAAACTCTTGACACACACAGTCAGACCTGATTCATTTTTCTCTGAACAGCAGCAGCACAAGACCCAGCTCCCGTCTCCGAGCCTCAGATGACTCTTCTCACTGTTTCCCTGACGAGGCGTGAGTGAAAAAGCCGACTGGTCCTCTCACAGCCGAGCACTAGGGCGGTTGCCACTGTCAGCTCCTGTTAGCTCAGCTCTCTCTGGTTCACGTTTCAGAAAACACACTCATCCCAAAGGAGCTCAACCGTGCTCCCACTCCCACCCTGTTTTCCCCCCACCACCCCACCTCAATAAATGAATAAAAGAAGGAGCAGCTCTCGCAGGTAATTTGATTAAATACGACATCCCTGCTTTAAAGAGCACGCTGACGAAGCAAAAATAAGATGGGACAATGTCGGAAGGAATTGTCACTGTACTTGCGCGTGACCCCCACCCTTGCCGCCACGCTCTCCTCCCTTTCTATCAGCTGGGCATCGCCACATATTCCATTTTCCAAAGATATATTGAATTGTTATTAGATTAAAAATGCTTTATGCCTCTGATTACTATGCTTGTCAGTCAATGAATTTGATATGATCACCAGCCAGATCTCTTTCCCTAATTGAGTTTCTTCTGTTTTGCTCTATACCAGATGTTTATGTGTTTATATGTTTGAACCGTGGCTGCAAGCTGCATGAGCCTATGGGCTTATCTGGGGCACGTGCTTGTTTCACAGACACGGTGTAAACGATAACATGAGAGCAAACACATTTGTTATCCACCAAGGATGTAAATAAGTACAACCAATTTCTGCCAAATGTGCTGAGGGAATCGTATTAGCATTTTAGAAAAAAAATAAAAGATAAAAAATTAGCACAAAGACTCAAACGGTAAATTCTCATATTTTAGTTAACACGGTGACTCTGTAATTGCTTTATTATCATCAAAGAAATGGAATCAATGTGATAGTTCATTTCATTTATTCGAGGGTGTACAGTCCTTGGCGAACACTCAATCTCTTCCAAAGTTTATGTCATCCCCACTGTCTTCTCCTCTCCCCTCAGGCCTGAGAGGGGCTGACTGGAGTTGGGAACGATGTATCGAGCCATGACGTACGAACGGAATGACAAGCCATCACAGTCAGAGGGGAAACCACTCATTATACAGATTGCTTTGCAGTGTTTCTGGGCAGTCAAGGCCAATGTCACCTCTCCTCAGTCTGGCCACAGAATGAACAGGCATCTTTGCCAGTCTAACGGCTCCCCACTCCGAGCTGGCACACTTTGTTGCTAACTTTTTATTCTTCAGAGTCAGTTTGCCTCCAGGTTATGATGGTGGATTACTGACCAACCAACAATGCCAATAATGAGAGGAAAACAGACATCTCCTAATAGCAGAAAGGATCTGTATCTTATTAGTGAGACATCTTGTTTCAGTCAATGCTCCAGTCGCCCCTTCTGGCTCTAAGATAGCATCAGCAGCAAACAGCTAGCAGGTGCAGAGCAGAAATAAAGCCAATTGTGTTGATCGAATCATCCCCAGATCCACCACCCCATATCTATTCCTTTCACTCGAGTGTCCACTAACTGGCTTTGCTATGGATAATGCTCTCTAATGTCTATTGATGCTCTCTGCGGTGCTATCAAGACATATGCTGATGACAATGCTTTTCTCGTGTCTTTGATAGGTTAACTACGCGGCAATAGCTCCCATGTTGGAAGACAGGTGGTTAACTGCTCTTCCTGTCTCCATCCTGGGATAAGTGGAGTGTTGTGGCTCGCTGTCAGTAACAGCCCTACCTGCGGCAGAAAAAAACCCCTGCAGCATCACTACCTGTAGCACCTTGTGCAGTGGTGGCAGGTTTGTACCAGACTGAGCACCTGAGTTGAGTCTTATCTCCCCCCAGCCTGAGAACCCATGGCTCTATCCTCAGGATTGGCATGAGGGACAGCCTTGAGTGGCAGGCTCCTGCGCTAATTAAACCAGCAGAAGCATTAGTCCCGCTTGTGAGCAGTGTGAGAGTTTTCATAATTACCTGTGCAGTTCATTCATTATTTAACTTAACGAGGCGGCTCCGTGGCCAAACATACCGAGGATTGGCGGCTTAATTTGGGGAAATGCCAAAATAGATATGTGATACCTGAGGTTTCACCCGGGCCACCTGTAAAGCTTCTGGATGATGAGGGATCAGGAATAACGACAGAATATGTGGTCTTATTAACTTTGAAAGTGTCTGCCGGTGATGTAGGCAAACACAGGAAAGCACTCTTATTGAAATGTCTATTAAGTTCAAATGAAATGTAAGTATGACCTTTCTAAGGTCCTTTAATTCAGCTAAATTGGCTCCAGAGGAGGCTAATTTAGCCTTTTACAACATAGGGGGGGAATGGGCATTAGAGCAGTTGTGCCACTAGCAAATGGCACTGGACCCTGACTTGTTTGCACAAAAAAAATGTGTTAGCATTCTATCTGAAAAAGATGAGACTTTCTCTGTTCTTAAAAGCCTTTTTTTTTCTTGCTCCAGACTATTTATTCTCACCCAATTGCTGGTATAACAATTATCTTTTTGACCACATTGGTATTGTTAGTAAATGTGAATGCAGGTTTACATTAAAATGCAAATGCAGCTCACATAAAAGCACACAGTCAGCATGTTTTAATCCTGCATGAAAAATGTTACCTTATGGAAAATGTATGCATTTAGATACAGGAACAAGAATACCCACATCATACTAGGAACCCAGCCTGCTCAAGCTGGGGGGATAATTGATACACAATTCATGTCTCAAATGACGGGGGCGGTAGATCAAGTTAGTCTGATGTGATATAACCCTGCAAAATTATTGAGTCAGGAGGTAATCTGTTTTGATGCCGCTATTATACAGCTTATGATAATTCATATCGTTCCATATCCTCATTCGTATAAAACGACTGGATTCACTGATCACAGGCACAGCTTGAGGCCTCCTGCATAAGCCTGTTCACATTTCATTAAGAAAAATTAAAAGTTAAAACATCTTTTATGTGTTTTTGTTGTGCGGTGAAAACCTTGTAAATCCAGCTCTGGTGATCTCAACATTCCGAGTCAAAAAATTACACGCTGTGACTCAGAGACACCGGTGACACACAACTTCACATCTGAATTCAACTTACATGCTTTGACACTTTTAACAGTTAATTTGATCTGTGTCATTGAATTCCTGCCACTCAGGAACCCATATCCATTTTAATCCCTGTCAAGCATTGTTAACTTGTTTACTGCTGTATTAAGCACCAGATATGCTGCCTCAGAGAGAAGTATATAGCCCGTGGCAATTTACTTGCAATGAAGGCATTGAGCTCACAGCGGTGTTACAGAAACAATGAATTAAATTAAATGTGTTCCTGTGTAGTGTAGTCTGTAGACACTGTATTTTTGATTTCATCAAATATTTATGGAATGCTAGAGTCTATTTTTGAGAAAAAATGACCTACCTTGGTCCACTGCTGTACTGCACACGTGTGAAATGATGGCCATGTTTACAATAGGCTTAGCTGCCTTGTAGCTGGGTTACTGCTTATGCATTTGTATTGTCAATGCTGTGTTTGCACCGAGCTTGCTGTTGACTTAAGGACTACTGACTTTGAGAGAGCAAGATTAGAATATACAGTATAAAGTAAAAGCCTGTAAATCTATGGCATTGTTGCAAGTGTAAACCAGCTCAAACAAAGCAGCATGCATGGTGCTTCCAGCGAAGAGATATCCCATCATGAATCAGACAAAACCGAGAGTAAAGCCACTTCCTCACCCTCCACTGGCAGGAAATAGAATAGTATTACCAGACTTGTAACTGCGCTCCAGTGACCCAGAAACACATATTTCTAATTGTTCTAGCTGGCCTCTGGGGCTTACTTCACAAAGCTATGACCTCTTTACAATCAGACCATAGCGCACAGCCCATCAGGACCCAAAAGAGAGCCCAATTGAGTCTGATCCCCTCAGGCATGTGAGTTCTCCCCTGAGCACATGACTCTAAATGCCACCTCCATGTCTGTTGGCGAGTCATGTTTCATATGGTTGCACAGACGAGAGTGCTTGTACATGTGCAAAAAACATCAAACACACAAACATGTATTTGCACCCATGTACACAAAAAGTCAAACACCCTCAGACAGCTCTATTTGTTCTCCCTATCCCCTTGAAAGTGCACCCGAGACCAAACGAAGGCGAGATAGACTGCGTGTGCTTTCTCAACCTTTCTCTCTCCTGGACAATCTAATAACATCAGACCGCGGTGATGCAGCAAGGTCGGCCCCGGTCCAAGGTCACTCTCCGCTGGGTCCACGGCTGAGGAGGTGTGCTCAGAAGAGGGGAGGGGAGCGGCAAGCACCACGGCCAGTTAGGTGAGATCTGATCCCAGAACCAAATGCTCCATCTGATTACAGTATAATATATTTATAATTGAGAGTTATAAGGCCTGTGCCATTTTAAATGTTGCAAGTCTGCTGTTGATAATTAGTGACCCTGGAGAACAGGCAGTCTGTGTTGTCACATTGCAGCAAGAAGCGGGTGCTCGTGATGAAATCCTTGCTGATGCCAACAAAATGAAAGCAACCTCAACAGCTAAGAGACGAAGAATTATGTGCTTATCAAGCATGATCTTATCAGCGCATGAAGCATGATCTGAAAACAGAGCGACAACTTCTTTTGCAATGCTGTTTGGGCCTTTGAAACTATAATCTCTTTACTTTGGAAAATATTATCCACTGGAGTCCTCTCTATCTGTTTTCTGGGGGACATGTCAGGGGCTAATTGTTAAGAATTGAGTTATTGAGCTGTATGCCCTTCTTCTGCCCCTGAAGGACTAACACCAATACAAATAGCTTCCAAACACTATTGGAATTCTACTGGAGTGCCCCTGACTTACCCCAGCAATAATATTGTTCTAATAATTGGAGCTTGCAGGCCATCAAATATCATGCCGGTTTGTTCAATTGATTCAGACAGGGTAAAGGAGAGGGGAAAAACATGTATTTGCAAAATTCCCATTTGTAATCCAAATAGCATTCCCCCACTCTGTTTTTTAATGATGTAAAACTTCTGCGAGGCAAAAGCATTTTGCAATTTGTCCTCTGGCTAACTTTTATGTAATACGGTATGTGGGGCTGTTAGAGCTTTGACTGGACTACAAACAAGTACACATGCAAACACACACATGCACAACTAAGCTGCATCACTGGGCTTCGAGTGCAAAGTTGACATTCCGCCTCCCTTATAAATAGAAATGTGGTGACGATAGCTGCCCCACAAAAACTGTAATTGGATACATAATCAGGTAATTTGAAAGGATTCATTTTGATAGTGCTGCGTGCAAATTGAATTGTTGACAAAGTAGGAGTGGGGTGTCAACTGCCTGTTTGCCACATTCAGCAGCCGTCGCAGCGGCGCTGAAACGATGAGAGCAATATCACAGCCCATCAGTAAAGGCAGCGGATTACTTTTCCATGAGAGACTGCTGACTTGACACGCAGCAGAATGAGGTTGAGTGAAGGCAAGTGGCAGAGCCGGATGATAATGAAAATAGTTGTGATAAAGATGTAATGGATGTGGCATTGGGGTAAAAACATTCATGAATAATATCACAGGGAAGGTGTGTGACGTGGATTGACTCAGTTTGATTGCACACAGACAATCTGCCCTTTAAAATACATTCCTGCCGACTCCCTCCGCACAGGCTGCTCTTATCACCTGCAAGCAGGACGGAAGCAGCAATGTGTCCTATCAAACAGTTGTCGTTCAGAAGTGTTTGAACATGTTTTAAAGCATTTCAAGTGCAAACTAAGTTTAATTAGAAGAGCTGCTGATTAGCACTGCTGTGGATAAAGATGAGTGTCCAAAGAATATCAACAGTGCCTCAGCCACACTGTGTGTGTGTGCGTGTGTGCGTGCGTGCATGCGTGTGTGTATCTTCTCTGGCTGGGGCTCCAAACATCAAAGTCAAGAGACTGAACGAATGCTGTTGTATGAAAGGAACTGTGATTATAGTGAAGAAATGAGACAAATCAATAACATAAAAAATGTACAGTTGATGGTTCAGTCTTTTGTGTTCTTTTCAAAGCATGCTACAACATTGTGCTGAAGCCAAAGCATGTGGGTGTGCATAGTGGTACAGAGAGATATGTGTGCCTGTGAGATAAAGCACAGCGAGCATGTTTTCTCTGCTCGTGTTGCAGTATGTCTGAGAAAATACTGTAACCGTATAGAGATGCACCATGTTTATGTGTTATTTTTTTAATGGCTTTTGAATATTCTTTGCTGCTTCCTCTCAGCAGTGTCTAAGTGCTGTAATTGCTGAGTGTAAATGTGCTAACTAGCTCTGCATCCCTGCTCCCCCGTATACAATATACCCAAAGGGAAGCGTGAATAATAAAGACTTCAAATGACAGGCACGCAGCAGGGTTAATGATAAAGGTCAACTTGCCAGCATGTAGCCACTGAGTGTAAAGGACAAGTGGCATGGGGTCACAACTCAAATGGGCTCCTAGCCAATATATGGGCGCAGGACCCACAATCCTCCAGAACCAGATGAGAGCTGCTACTCAGCGGCAAGTGTTCCCCAAGCGGCTGCCATGTGCTGCGCACTTCACTGATGCTTTTATTAGCCTGCTATGTTGTGTTAGTGAAAACAGAAACTAATACAGTTTGATATGGGAAAACACAGCAAGGCTCATATCTGCGTAAACAAAACAGGAACAGATGAGACTTCGGAATATGAGGGGAGGAATCTAGGTACAGTATGAGCCAGTGAGGTCGCAGATTTCAGTATTACACACCACAGAGGAAAGGCACGATATTCAAGTGCAGTGACTGTTCTATTGAAAAACATCACAAAAAAGAGACGGAGACGGCGCTCCAGAGGCCCAGCACAGGTTTGACTGGCAGCTCCACGGAGAGCATGTCAGCCGACACCTGATGCAACTCAACTCCAACAAGACATTGAGAATTTATCAACACATTTCACTGCTATTATTCATGAGAAAACCGGCGTTCGGCGGCACCTGACGCTCACATCAGTCCTGCAT
>JAQLOL010000026.1:9904408-9923575 GCA_029783665.1 Naso thynnoides | reverse complement strand
ATTGGAGCACTAGTTAGAGTGAGACACTCCCACTCCCCCCCCCACCCCCCCGACTGCACCGGTTAAAAGATAACTTGCCATTTTTTCAAGTCATACTAAAAACAAAAGTGAGGAGCCCATATGGACTTTGAAACAGTTTCTGCTAACTGTCATTCAGTCTTCTTGGTCAAACTGGCCATTAAAAGGTCCCTTCCTGTGTGATAGAGAACAAAATCCACACTCCTACGCCTGTGTAACGTATTAGCAGTATCTCTCTGTTGAGCTGCAGTGGAAGGGCAGCAACAGAAAGTGGACATTCTGCACTAAAAGTCCTGTAACTTTGGAAAGCACCACTTGATCTGAACAACTCAAGACTGCTGAACTGAATAATAACTGCCGATAAACAGAAGCAGTGAGGGAAAAAAAATCTGTTTTTTGACAGACTTGAAAATGTGTGAAGCTATCCCTCAAGGAACAGCCATATTTGCAGGAGAAGTGCTGCTTAAACCCAACAGCAAGACTCGCACACGGGAACATTGTAACGTGACAAACATTTCATGTCCTGCTTAATGTCATGCTGCATTTTTCGCTACATCTCCCTTTGGTATAGGTATAAATGTGGTAGAATTTAAATGCCTTCTCCCTCGTTTGCTCTTTTAAGAGATCCCTTCTTTTTTTGGGATAAACAGAAGAAGGGCCAGAGGAGGATGTAGCTACAGGCGGCATGGGCGCCTCCAGTGACAGCACTGTAAATGCTAATCTACAGTCCCTGGGTAAAACACGTGTGCCAGTGACAGCACCTTCCCACACTGCCTGATCAATTTTCAATTTCTTTGGCTTAGGGTCCCCCTCAGCCTCGTGCGCCTACTGCAGTGTTCGCTCTAATAACAATGGAGAAGAAAAGCCTGCATTTAGAGGAGGATATTGCATTCCAAAATGACTGTGTAAATGATTTATAATGTATCAGCAGCCGTTGCAGGGCCACTAACCACTGAGAGAAAGCAATCCTGACGTTCCTGGAGGTGCTGTTATTGCCGGGCAGCAATTCCCATTTTCTGTTGGTGTGGATCAGCGTAAAGTGTGTGGAAGTTGTACACAGAGGCCCCCACTTCATATCAAGGACACACACATACAGTACATTTTGTAAATACAGAATATGAGCCCACCTTCACTGATGCTTGTGAATATAAAATGTGTGTGGTGAACTTTTCTGCTCAGAGACTTCAGCATGCCAAGCACCTGCTAAGTGAAAATACATGAAAAGCCATCCATATCCAATCTGAGGGCTAAAAGGCATGCATTGCTAGGGGGGCAATGGCTGGCAAAAGCTTTGAAATGCTAGAAAAGTCACACTGACACAGTCCCTTCCTTGCTAACTATGAATCACTGTAGCAGAGGTAAAAAAAAATCGCAAACAATACTGTCGGAGCCCTACATTTAAAGACTATATGAGCTTGCTGTTAACGGTAGAGTTTATCGTTTGCAGTTTGTAAACACAACAATTAAAGTTAGCTCCTCCTCCTCGGCTATTTTTCATGGATACGTGCTACATTTTTACAGGGTCACAAAGAGTTACGGTTGCTGTTATTGGCTGGGGGTTCACACCCACTGTCCAAAGGTTGACACCCAGAAAATGTGTCAAACGCAGTGCAGAAAGAGCAGAGGGCAGCGTCTCTGCAGAAACAGACAGTGCCACACACTTCATGTGACAGGACTGAGAAGGATTATGTTTGTATGAGTTTAAACTTTAAATTGTCTTCGAAGGAAATACCTCTCTTTCTGCCTTTAAAAGTATTTCATTTGTATTCTACTTTGACACAAGGCAAGTTTATAGTATCTATCAATGCCACATACCACAGCATTTATAATCTCAACTGCTGTAAAACACCTGAACCTCGATGAACTTTTATGCTGTAAGAGCAGACATCAGTGAACGAGAAAACACCTACAAAGAGAGCTGTGAGCTGTTAGGAATTTATGAATCGATCGGGTTTTAACTCTTGGGGCACTTTGGATTAAAAATCAGCAATTTAAAATGACTGATTGAAGATCAATTTTCAATGGAAGGAATAGTAAAGGAGGACACTATTTTCAGTCTTTTGCTTAAGTATACTGTGTCAAACCACTTACTGGTGTCCTTTGTCCCCTGAAACATGATATGAAACATAACAGACAATTAAGCAGCCTTTTCATTTTAAAAAGTTAACAGCATTAATTATTAATTAAATATTTTAAAAGCACCTTACAGTCTCCTGCCTGCATGACAATAACAGAATGAGGGGGAGGCAGAGTGTTCCACTGTGTTATTAACGTTACGTAGAGAGCAACCTCTCTGCTGCTCTATTAGCTCTGGGTAAAAGACAAGTTGTATAAGCTGTGAGCAGGTGAATTTTTTTCAAAATAAAACATGAGGACTTAGTTATTTTTCTTCATTTCAGAGTCGATTTAAGCTCTTTAATTCTGCAGTGTGTACTTGTCAGCTGGTCTCATCTGTCCCTGCTGAACGTAGCTCCAGTCCTGAGCAGCAACTGAGAAAGTTCACAATATACATCACACGATGTTCTTTACACAAACTTCCTGGCAAATGCTCCAACATCTGCTCGCTGCAGAGGTGCTGCACTGTCCTCTTGGTTGAGTTCCAACTACTTGCAGTTTGTTGTGCTGTTAAATTATTTTTCTTTACACAAATAAAGATTTCTGATATTTTGGACACCCCAAATCAGTAACATTGTCAAATCAATTTTTAGTATGTAAGTGACTAAATATTGGAAACACCTTTCAGGATAATGCAACACAAGAACAAGAAACCACAGGATGTAAGGTCAGCATCGAGCTGAATCTCTGCAAGAGTTCAAACAAAATCTGAACATCATTGAGTTGGACAGTAGGAGGAGCTATTTTTAATCACGTCTGGTTCCAAGTCCTGTTAATATTTTTAGAGAGATTAGTTATATGACTTACAATCTGAGCACTTCTATGCTTCATATCAGTATGAAACTTACCTAGTTAGGTACAGAAGGTATGTCATTGTTTAAAAAAAGACCAAAGGTACAAACTTCAAGATAGACATTTGAAGTTTATGTGTATTGCTAACAAAAAGCAGAAGCTGAAAATGAACAATGTCTGCAGCTTCAATAAATTCAGTTAAATTTTGCATAAATCTTATTTGAACTTAGAACTTTTTATCCACAACACTTTTTAATTGCGCCTCAGGATGGCTTTGTCTCAATGGAAACGTCATTCAAGGCTCTTCAATAAGCAGGGATTGTACCTGAACAAGTAGAAACTACTGTGAAACAAACTAAAAAAGACAAGTGACAATCTGTGACTTTATCTGGAGCTCTCCTTCAAAAACTGGAACGATTCAGATTTAAACTGATCACATTTATGTCTTCAGTGGGCAAAAAAGTTTCACATATTGATCCCCGACACAGAGAGAGATGTCCGCTCAGAGGAGTTTTTCAAAGAGGCACCTTTCCTTATAGATACACGAATTTTAATTTAAATTTTAACTGAAACCTTTTTTGTTTAGATCTGCTCACACAGCAGCAGACCGTGCGCGATAACACTAATTCTTGTCGAGATAAAATACGTCAGGTCAAACTTTTTAATCAGGACACAGCAAGGACATAGGACAGTGTGATGGAGTGTGTGTGTTTAGAGGACACGCGGCACGGAGGACTTCATCAGTCTCCCCTCCAACGGCATCTCAGAGGTCCTCTCTGCTTTGATCTCTCTACCTGCCCAAGCACTGCCAAGGGAGGAACAGAGAGGGAGAGAGAGAAGGAGAGATTGCATGAGTTCTCTCTCATCATCCCAGAAATATTGATCGTCTCATCACCGTGGCCTTGCAGCCCATAATAAATACAACTGGGGTGATGGAGGCGGGGGAGAGGAGAGGAGGACGAAGAGAGGAGGGGGTTGCTGTGCTGAGTGGGAGGTTATTAGCTGTTAATGCAAGACGGCACTCCACCACGTACATGCTGTTAAACACTCTCCTCCTCAATTCTCTGCTCCCCGATTAATAGAACATGTTAAATTCCACCAGTCAGATCCCTATTCATCAATATTCAAAAGCAAACGTTACAACATGGAAGACATCCCCATGCGTATCCCATATTTAGAGGAAAATATATAGACTTTATTCCTCTTTATTTGGGTCCTATTCCATAGCCGGGTACACTTACTGTTCGAGTCTCTTTGTTCTCCTACAGCGGAGAGATCTCTGCATTGCAATAAAGGTCTGAGCGCAGAGCCAAATGTACTCCAACGCCCCGACATCCCTTAGAGAGGGGCTGAATGGACTCTGATAAAAAAAGGAACCAATAAGGGTTCTGAGTAGATGGAGCTTCTGACTCTCCCCATTCTGTTATTATAGTAGCTAGTCTGCAACAAAGGCATTCACAAAGCTCCATTAGTCCTCTGGAACATCTAACTTCAAATGAAGTGAGCCGTCCTGACCTGCGAGAGAGTGTACTTACTGATTACAAATGCTTCTGGTACTGCTGCATTATAAGTAAGGCCTGAATGTGCCATTATGGGAAACAATAAAAGACCAGCAACAAGACAGAAATCAGAAGACAGAAACCTATGTACTCAAGCGCTTACCTAAGCTGAACTCATTAAAATGTGAGCAGCAACAGCAAGTACTTAATTTAGTGTCTTTGCCTTCCAATTTGTGCTCCAGAAACACCGCGACCTAAAACAGTGCAAAGGCTCCATTTTGAGACAAGTTCCCTTCTTATGATTGGTTTGCTCTCTGGCCTTCGCTTGTCAATAACATTTTAAAAAAATAGCTGTAAATTGTCTCTCTACATGTGTTTATTTCGATTAGACCAACATGGATTCCAACGCAGCAAAATCAATAATGAATGTACACACGTATTGTCGCTCTCTCTCTCTCTCTCTCTCATACACGCGCACCTTATATAAGCTTCTGGGCTTTGCAAACCACAGCACGCCATATTAAATCAAGGAGATTGGCATGTTTCAGAAACAATATTAACGATATGTCAAAACCAAACGGCAGCTTCATGGGCTCCTGCAGGGAACCGGTGGCTCTGTTAACAGAGGGATGAGGGCCCGCTCTTTCTTTCCTCTGCTTTTTTTTTCATAAGACACTGAGCCTGTTCAGTCATTATTACTTAGGAGATTTGGCATTAAATCAAGGACAAAGACGCAGCACATTCTGACTGCTAATCACCACAGTGACGCTGACATATTTTGGAAGAAGCAAAAGGGAAGACGGTGAGGAGTGAGGGCACCGCTGCTGCTGTGGCCGCCCGCTAAGCTGCGTGTCTCCACCCCTTCTCCTGGCTGCTGAATAAATGCTGCCTTGAGTATCATTACCAGCCAAACGGCCATGGGAACATGGTGGGGCGAGCTTGGCAGGCCAAATGAAGACAGATTCCAGGTGACTGCATGTTGAGATGAATTGGCTTCACGGCAAATAAATAATGGCCGTTCTGTTAACTGCTGACGAGGCTTGAAACAACTGTTTGTTCTCCGTGGCTAAAATGATAGGGACAGATATGATCTAGAAGTCTCAGAGCTGCAAGTTGAGCCAGTGGATCCATTATGAAATCTCACTGCCTCTTTTTCTTTTGACCGGGTTTTCATGTCAGATAGGGTTTAGACAGTAATGCCACATGTGGAACAATATATCGGGTATTAACAACAGTTAACTGATTGATTTGGATGATGGAGGATTGAGAAGGTTTAACTTAAAGAAATTATAAATAAAGACATTACCCCAACTGTTTATCATCTCGAACTGCTAGTGATTGATTGCAGAGTTCTGCTAGATACTGCTGAAGGAAAAAAAAAAAGAGTAGCAACTCACTCACAGGGATTCCTTGGGGATCTGCAGGGGCAAGTATTGGGTCCATCTCTAATCAGGCTGTATGTAAACACATTAAGGCTTCACACATGGCATACTCATTATCCATCCACCCACAGATGCCGTTTGCAGGATGAGATCTGTTCTCTTGACGACATGTGTTTTGTGCAGTTTTTATCACCCTGTCGACACAGTGCTACTAACGAAAGAGCACAAGACGAGGACAGCTTCTGTAATGTGTGTAGAAACGACCTGATTACTGACAAGGAACGAGGAAGATCTCATTCAAATTGAGCAATTTTCTTTATGCCACAAAACTCACATCATCTATAACAGACAATTTCCTATGCTGTTAACATATATATAGGGTGCTATAAAATATGTATTTTAATTTTGTCTTAAGTCCATTTTAAGTTTTTTTGTTAACTTTAAGTTTTCTCTTTTAATTTTTCTGAGATCTTTTTTTAAGACTCAAGCACATTTGGACATTAGCAAAAGTGTTTAAACACTAAGTGTGGAGGAATAAAATTCCAACAGTTCAACAAGAAAGTTTTTAAATTGAATAAATATCCAAGAATTTGCTGTAACACAATCTTTGCACTATTTTTATCAAACAAATATTCTGCAGGGCAGCATCTCTATGCAAGATTTATTTGGAGTGGAAAATTTATTTTGAATTGAATTGCCCGAAAACCGGAACTGAAATAAATTGTGATAGACACAAAGATTCATAGCCATAATAAAAATAATAAATATTAGGATTTATAGGTTTACATTTTGACCCTTTAAGGTTGCTGTAGCTGGTCAATGAGCTGTATTTAACCTGCAGTAATGACGAGAAGTCAGAAGCAGAGATAATAGGAAACACACTGTAAGTATGCAAGAATGACCACACAAGTCCTTTTATGTTATGCATGTTGCAAAGAATGGATCTTGTGCTAAGCTAATATCCAGGTTACAATGCTAAATCACTGTTTCCTATGGTCATATCATTCTACATGTTTAAAGTGGCAACACATTTGATTGGCATTGGGGAGAATATGTGAAACATGATTGAATTCCTACACACAGTAAACCCAAGCATCCTAAAGAGAATTCATCTCCTCCACTGAAACACAACACGTGTGACAAGGCAGCACTAACATCAATTTCTGGCTTTCAGTGGAAAGACGGATGGATTTTTAGCCTTCTGGGATGGTTCCCTAATAAAATTCAGTCAAGTGCAGGGAACCTGAACAGTGCTGGAAGGGCACTACGTATATAAAGCAAATCAAACTTTATGCCAATCACTTCAAATGTGAACTGCTGTGTTTTACTCCTGCTGCACTTCTTGGTCTAAACGTTGCTTGTCATGGAAATCAGAGTAACTGCCTTGATAAGAAAACTCACACACATCTCACAACTCACATATTTACATTGAGTGATTACACTGTTGGAATTAACAAGGGTATCATTTGGGATAAATGATTTTTTTCCCATTTAAACTCTGCAATGAATGCTTAATGTATGTCATTTAAAGTAATGCGTTTCATAATATGCAGTGCACTGAACATTGATCCAAGTGGATCAAGGCAACCAAACAATTGACAGGAAGGGGAACGGGAGAAACATTTTTCTTACAGCAGCTATTAACACTTAACAAACATATAGAGTTGAACTGAGGGTTTACTGTGAGTTAATTGAGGTCTGGCGGGTAATTACAAAAGGGAGTCGATCTCTCACAACCAGGGCCACAAGTTCACTGGCACTGCATTTTAAAATCTTAGACAGATCAGCTCCTATGGCTATATTGACTCTGCTACTCTGGGTTAAAGAGGCCATGCAGTTGGCCTGAATAACCATTCGCAGAGCAAATGCAGATGAAACCCACATTGGTGAGCAGTTATTTAAAAGGAACAAAACAGTTCCTCTGGGCCAGAGGAATGGCCCTCGTGATAACGTGAGTTAGATTGCCTTTGTGATGAATTGCATACAACATACAGACGCTGTACTGAATGTTATTCTCTTACTGTCAAAGGTTTTATTGAGGTTACCCATCATCACCTCAAAAAAACTATCCTCAAACAAAACCCTCTTCTTTCAGTTACATCAACTTTCTTTCTTTTTCTTTCTTTCTTTCTTTCTTTTTCTCTTTCTTTCTTTCTCTTTCTTTCTTTCTCCTGTCTTTCTTTCCTTTTCATATAATTATACTTGTATGTATATATTCAGCGTTCAGGTGGCTGTCTTTGCCTGCAGTCATCACTCTGTAGTCCTGCTCAATCTCCCTCTATCTGATTGGTTACACGTCACTGGTAATAGCCTATCAACACTGAAGGCTAATGTGTCAGAGAACGCATGTGCAGAATGGAGCTGCTCCAGTGAGCAAGCAGAGCTGTTTTTCACAGATAAAGCTGAAGTTGCAAAATACAGAATAATCTTATGATCTATTAAATGCTGATTTAAAATTCAAATGTCAGCGTTGATGAGTAAAGCTTCTAAGTTATGAACCAGTCGGCGGAGCCTTACAAGAAACATCTAAAATAGGGATTATGTTGGAAATGTATGATGCTGTAATATTTGTTGGACATTTCCTGCTAAGAAAAGGGATAATTAATTCTTGCGGTTGTAATGTCCCTGCCACCAAGCAACCCCCCATTACAGAAGCAAAACCACAAACAGAAGTATCCAAACGCATACAAAGGCAGGCCTTTGAAGAGCTGATCGTCCTGGGGACAACACTTAGCTATGCACCATTTCAAAATGCAGTGAAGACTCGCACTGAGTGCATGTAATTCACCGCTTTCATCCACTGCATTTTGAATTATGTTTTCAGCAGAGATTAAAAATTCAGATCAACTTGTCCAGAAGAAAGTGACATAAATTAATTTTCTTAAAAGAAAAATGAAAGCGTTGAGGCCTCAGTGTGAAATGTAATAGCTCGGTGCACTGTGTGTATATGTATGTGTGCGCACATTTGCTATATGTACTCTAAGTATGATGAGAAATGAATCTAATCTTGGCCTTTGTAAGTTAAATAACAGCTTTAATTTAAGGTAAGTAGGTTGTGGTTCTCTGTGAAAATTGAAAGGTCAGCTTTATCTTTCAGTGTGAAAAGGGCTCCACAGAATCATACATACACTTTGCGCTAACGTGACCCAGATGCTGCCTGTAAAATTAATGAGCTAATAATGCATTAGGTGCCTAAGCATTTGCAGCAGTTACAGTAAGTAATGTGTAAATGTAGAGACAGTTCACATTCAGGGAAAACATGGTGTTAGAGCTAGACATGTAAGCTCATGTAAGACCAGGAAGTAATTAATTTGTTCTAATCTAAAAGTATCATGGCCTGCCTTTTCTGAAACCCCGTTGCATCACATACAGCAGTGATGTCTCTTCATCTTTTCCTGGGAGGCATGGGCATGTTCATTTAAAACCACTCTAAAGTTCTCATAAGCCTTAAGAGTCCTTAATTGAGATTGATGATCATTAAGATGAATTTGAGAAAATAACATGTAAATGAACGCAGCAACGCCCAACACATTATTCTGATGTTTCTTTTCAAAGACCTCGACTGCCTGGCTTCCTTGCCGAGTCTTCACAAATGCCAAAAGCACAGTGGTGGAATGATGCTATTGACATGCAAATGCTTGGTAGTTGCAGAGAAGTGAGAGGTGCCAAAGTGTATTGTTGTGTGACAAGGAGGATTCCTGAATACGTAGCTGAGAGCCGAGATGTACACGAAGGCGCTTGACACGGCAAAACACACTGCATCCATTTTTCATACAAAGGAAAAAAAAAATGGCATAATGGATTCATGAGCATTATGGTGTGGGCCCTATTTACAAAGGGAACACGGGGTTACAGTGGCCTAATGACAAAAGATTAAATGCAGTCTGTCCGCTGTACAGAACGCCTGGAGTTTTATGGAAGCATAATTAAGTTTCGAACCAACACGACAGTGATGTGCTTTTAACTAAAGGTCAACAGTAAACAGTGATGTGAGCCACACTTGATTACTATGTATATCACAACATCAAAAAAGATGCTGCCGCACTAATGAGGGGGTGACCTTCATCTTCAGCGTAAACAAAGACCAAACAAGCACACACGGCACCACATGGCCTCTACATCAGCCATTAATAAGAGGCATTTAAGTCATTAATAATGCTTTAATATTCAGAGGGACTATATGACATATAATTGACATTTCAAGAAAAAGTTTGTTGTGGAAGCTTTTATTGTAGTTAATTTATGGCACCAGAAAACACCTTAGTACAGATTTATGAATATAAATAAAAACTGTTACAGAAAAATATAATCCTAACTGCTTTGATTTTAGTCCAATAATCAATAATTTACATTTTCAACGTGACAATCGCAAATGTAAATGTGGTTTGAGCATTTACATTTTAATTCATCCCATTAGGGCTTCATTCAGAGTTGCAGCCAGGTGGAATTAGGAGGAAATGTAAAGGGATTAGGGAGGTGATATCAATCACCACAGCTGAACCATCCCCTTATCCAGCACCATCACAGCCCTTGGCTGAATTCCTCATTGATCCTCTGGCTATAAGGCCAACCTCACCCTTAGCTCCAGGGAATTCTGAGGCTTTGAGGGGGGAAAAAACCCAACTCATTTCAATTCAAAAAAATTGAGGACTGTCAAAGTCACCCATTAAAAATTTGGTAAAGATCATGGAGTCCAGTCATTTGAAATTGTTTGGATTACATAAACAGGCTGGATTGATGTAGACTGGTCAAAATCAGAAGGCTGGAAAAACCTCCTGGAGGGAAAGAAAGCAGCTGTTTTTCCTCCAGTGACTCCGCGAGTTGTCATTTTAGTGAAGTAACCGTCTTACTCCACTCATTGCACATTCACATTGATAGCCTAGATATTTAGAATCCAGATGATGACAAGCTCCGAGGGACGTTTCAAATAACAGTGCCCTTTCTTTAAGGGAGCAAGTAGACAACAGAGGCGACGAACGCTGTCTCGTTACGGATACTCATCTGCATTCTCTGAAGGAGAGTAACTGAGGGGCAAGGCTATGAGAACATGATGTGACTTTCCAAATATAAAGGGAGGGGTGGGGTTGGTTGTGTTGAGGGGTGAGGCAAATAGGCTACATGCCTCAATATCACACATGACGGAGGGAACACTGTCTCCTGACAACAGTCCTTTTGGCTCGCCCTGGCAGATACGTCTACTCTCCATTCACGATTTCTAATCCTGTCTGAAAGCCTACCCTGAATGTCAGGCTTCTTTCTAAATTGGCTCGCATTCTTAGTGATTGATTAAAGTACTGTAACCCAGCTTTATCAGACCACCCTGAACTTTGTAGTTCTGCCAAATCTATTAGGTAATGCATCCTATGTTATTGCATCAGTTGGTCTTTTCTCTTCTTTTTTTCCCCACCCCCCTGTCTTTGGGAAACACACAGATCAATTTACTACGATAGAGCACTGAGCTGTACCTGGCTCTATAATAGCACGAAAACTGTCAGATCAAACAGGGGAGCAGCTTTAAGCTCACAACAGTTTATGACAAATATGACACCCTAATTCTGTAAAGCATTATTCAGCAAAATTGGCTTAAATTTATCACTGGAGGCCAAAACAGTGCATGCACGGATATACTTAAAACACATTTCACAATCCCCATTCCTCCTTTTTTCAGCTCATGACTGATGCCGCGATGGTACCAGAAACACGTTGGCGTCCCCTGACATTGAGCTAACAATGTGGCTATAATTCATGCGTTCTAATGCCGTAATATCCCCCATGCCATTGCACACGGAGGAGAGAGAAGAGCAGAGGAGAGGTTGCCCTGATATTATTGCTGACGCCTCAGTCCTAGACATTGCACTTAGAGTGTCTCCTGCAGGACATAATTTAAACACACACAGGCAGGACAAAGTCCATGAGACAATAGTCCACTACAGTACCGAACACACACATCCTGAGAAGCTGAGACTTAAGGAGGATACTCAAGGTTATGCAGTAAGAAAGGCGCCACACATGCAGGATTTCACAGTTTTGTAAAATCCATGATGTTTTATCCGGTTCTTGTGGGCACATGATGGTAAACCGCAGTGCTGCATATGAAGGAATGAAAAGACACAGTAGAGACACTCTACATACGGAACTCTTGGTATGAATTAAAATCACGTTTGTGTACTTTAAACAGAGCAGAAGACTAAATTAATGACTGTACGCTTAGAAGTAGGCCACATCCAAACGCTGCAGGCGGATTTGGCCTCGGGTTGTCTGCACTTCCTCAAAAACTGCACACAACACACACTGTGGCACTCTCTATTCTGTGCCTGCTTTGCAGCAAGGAAGCCCAGAGCATTGACAACACATATTGTAGATACTGTATATTGGCTTGTACGCTTTGCAAGCACGCATCCAGTCTTACACAAAACACTGCAACATTTCCAAATCAATTTTGTGCTTATGAAACAACATCTTTTCATGTGCTTCCTTTCAAGCCTCTTCTTAATGTTTTTGTCGGCAGTGACTATAAACATCCTCCCTGTTCCATGTTTCATTAGCAACCTGAGGGAGAAAAAAAGGGTTTTCCTACAACATCTGGATGTTAGCTAGCTTGAATGAAAAGTCAGATCAGATCAGATCCTGCTACATCAAATGCAACTTGAGGGCACATCATTTATTCATTTAGCTGCCGACATCCAAACCATGCCCTAAACGGTGACACTTTGAAAACTATTCCTCTGTGCCTGAACTGCTCCGATACGTGTGCAACTGGCAAGGGCTCGCGGAGGAAAGATAGCTTTATGTTCCTTTACCAGGAACGGGCGAAGATGAGACGGAACAACGAGGCCATTGTTGTTTTCCAGCTGAGGAGCCTTGGAGCTTCTGTGTGGAGCAAACACAACTATGGTAATGCCTCTTGCCTGCAGTATAATGTCATGTGACTACAAGGCCTTCCTGCTATTTCCCAAGATACTAAAAAAAAGCCCCAAGAGCCAAAATGTCATGTCACCTATTAGCAACATTTACCCCTCTGGTGAATAGAAAGCTGGCTCACATGTAGGTGTGTCTCAGTCTGTATTAATGTGTGTGTGTGCAGTCGGTGATTTGCTTATTTTTAACAGGGTGGGAGGCCTGTAGCTGTAGGGTTAGTTTAAGTTAACTGTAGCGGTAGTCAGGGCCAATTAATTTTCTCAGCAACATAAACTGTTCTACTACTGGGTTACACAAAACATCTACAGAGGGATCTTGTCTGTAGTCACGTCTCCTCTAAAAGGTTTCTTTTTTTTTTATCACAGAGGTGGTTTGGACTGTGGGTGTATTTTCAGCAACACAGACTCTACTGAATGATCACAGAAAAATATTAGAGGAATTTGATACTAATACAACAAGCAGCAGTGTGTCTCTCTGCTCCTCTGTAACTACATAAAGCTACTTCCATAACTATATATATATATATATAGCTACTTCCCTCATCGTTAAGGGGCCAGGACGATATATCAGTTTGTTGATATTATCGGTCAATATTGGCCTATCACAGATATATCAGTATCAGCATATCTGTTCTCAGAAATGTGCCATTTTAAAACTGCTGTTTGAGGCTGCAAAAAAAAGCTTGAGCTTGTGATTTGAGAGAATTAGAATTAGAATTTGACAGAATTAGGTAGTTTGTCAAGCAGAGGGCGGTCCAATATTTCAAAATTTTAAGTTTAGTGTTTACGGTTCAGTGCACTGATGTTTGGAAGAAAGTCTGTCAAAATGTAGGATTTCCTGTCTCCATTATGTATCTTTGTCACAAGTATTTGTTAAAAACATTCAGTCAACATTATACATTTATAATATCGGCTGATATCTCAGATATCAGAATTTTCTTGCCCCCTAATATTGGGATCAGCATCAGCCCCAAAAATCCCATATCAGTCGGGCCCTGCTATAGAGTACAGGTAGGTTGTGATATAGTATACGAATTTATTGTGTATTTTTCAGTGAATGTTATAGATCTGAGACTAAACTGACAGAAGGGCGGGAATGAGGGAATGGGTCATGGTCAGGGTCATAGATTCTAATCTAAACAAACCTCATTCGGATCGATAACTCAGGCAGACTTGACTAACATGTGCAACAAAACAACCACTCTGCCCCTGCACTCTCTCTGCAATGAGGGGGTGGAGTGGGGGGCAGCAGGTTAACAAGGGGGGCGGCATCCTCATCCCTCCTCAAATCCCCTGCTGTGAGTGTTGGTGATTTGTATTGTCCATCTTCATTTTTTGGAGATAGCAGTAAAAACGGGAAAAACGAATTCACTCAGCAGGAATAAAATCCGGCTTCTTTATTCAAAGTTTGCTGGTAAGACTGCAGCTAACTGTGATGCTTTAAGTTTCCAGGAACAAAAGCAATTGTCATTGCATTGAATGCTCTGTTCTGTCTCCATGCCAGACTCCTTTTCACTACTGTAATCCATGAATCCCTTTTTTTTTTTTTTTTTAAGTCTGATGAATAATTTAAAAAAGTCTTAAAAATATCTGTATCCATGCCCTGGGAATAACCTGAGGTGAAGCATGATGCCGAAGATTGCCCTCTGCCTCTACAGGATCACCAGCAGCAACTTGGTATGCAGACAAACTTCACAAAGGCAATCCATATGAGATGGATACCAAGAAAAGGTTTTCTGTGGAAGAGGAGAGCAGCCTCTGCACAGGATTAAGTGCTTTAGATCTAATGATGAGAGAGGGCCTGTTTTTATTTGCTTTCAAACGGGCATTTTGCTCTTGATGGAAAAGCGACTGCGTTCTGTCTCCAGAGGGTACAAATGCTCATCAAAGACCTGGCTTTGTCGAACATTCCATAAACTCTACGCACTGCAAGAGATACTTGCTACACAAGTTCAGAGAAAGAGCAGAAATCAATGAGAAAACAAATTATCCCAATTTACAATGTGATTACAGCACATAACATTTTATATCATACACTTTTGGTGTTTTGATTCCGAACCATTAATGGGCAGCTCATGTTTTGGGAAGTTAGCCACCTCCAGCTCAGAATTCCTCGGTGGGATTCTCGCTCTTGCTATCAATATCTGTGGCTGTGGCTGCCAGAAGATTTGGTAACTCCGGATGCCCAGGGCTGTAAATCTGGGCCGGGGTTGTGTGGGATGCTCAGATAAATGGGTTGGGCTTTGTTTTATTGCAACACTGCATGTCTTAACTTTCTGTGTCTACCAGGGATTTAGAAAATTTGCTGCTGTCCTTGGGCCTCTCTCTGCAGCAGCAGCTCTGAGTTGGGTTTGAGTCAGCCCTGGTGCCCCAAGATTATGTAAATATCCTCTATGAGCCATTCACCGCTGTATCCATGCTCTTCTGTTGTGGTCACTTTTTATCTGTAGCAGTGCTTGTTTGTTTGTGTGGGAATGGGGCACACGCCTCAGATTAAAAGGGAAACTGAGGATCTTCATTTAACCCAATTTGACAAGTCTTTTCACACTGTGCGAACACTTAAACCCAAAGAGGAAACATTTTCTGAATAGACTTTTTTGCTCTTAAGTCCCCTCCTCCTAATGGATTCAACTAAAAAGACCTCTACATGTGATGCAGCTGTTTGTCATTCGTGCACAGCAAAGCATCAGTGTGAAGGAAAAGTGGGCCACCGAGACACAAAGCACAATTATCCCTGAGGAAATATGTCACATTTTTGAACATCTTTTGTGATAAGGTTTCTTCATCCGTGCTTCCTAATGTCTTCTTTCAGAAAGCACAGTAAGAAACAAAGGCAGAGATATGGCTTATTGGGTCAGTGCTCGATTCCTTTTTACACACTGATCATGGATCTGCGGCATTAATCACAAGGGTATCATTAGAATCAACCCCAAGGAGTCTTCTGGTACAGTGTGCAAGTGTGTGAGTGTGTGAGCGCTGGCTAATGACTTTCCTTTAGGTAGTTTTTTTTTTAACAGCCAATCAAGTCAAATTATGTGTAGCAGCTTGGCAGTGCTGCTGAAATATGTTTTACAGTTTTGATGCTGGTTGGACTGTAAAATACACAGTATTTCTTCAGTTCAATTATTTATTTCAGTTACAGACTTGGGAGATAGCTTGGTCATACAAATTCAAGAAGAGGTTTAAAAATCTAAATTCACTATCCTGTTTGGTGCATTGTTGTTCTTTAGCTGGAAACGCAAATAACTCCATTGAACATCCCAGTAGCTAACATATAACTAGATGCCAGGCTACCAAAAAGCGTCAAAAATAAATGATTATTGTCACTGTTTGCTTTGGAGTTCAGGCTTCTGTGGATTTTCGAACACATGAAATGTTTGTGAAGCAGGTTTGGATTGAAAGAGGATGTGATTAAAGAGAATATGAGATGAGAATGCAAGTAAATTCTGGGGTGTCAGAAAACGTTGAATCATTTAGTAATTTTCAACATGGCGGGCAGATCTGTCTCAATCAAAACCCTCCGCATGAAAGAGGGAGTGCGGGGGGGGGGGGCAAAACAAAAAACTCTGGGACACAATGCAGCAGAATTTGTATTCTGCTTGTTGTTTGTGTATCAGTGTGGAAAAAAAACAAACAAAAAAAAAATTAGATATTAAAGCCGTGGCTGTCCACAGCATGAATAAAACAAACGTGGCGGATTTTTGTTTGACTGGCTTTCCCCCAGCCCAGAGCTCACTTGTCAAAAGGCTTATCCAGGCTTACCTTTCTCCAACCTAACCATTTTCCTCTTGTTTCTTTTCAATCTCACCTCTTCCTTCTGTCCTTGCTCTTATCCTCTCTGATCCCCTCTCCATTCCTGCTACTCTCAGAGAACCGTTTCTATCCAACGGTATCATTTCACACTTCTGCTTTAGGACTGAACTGCCCACCACTATTATGTCATTCAACACCTGTACTTAAACCCGGTTGAAATTCACAGTGGGCACAGGCCAGAGGAGCCTACAGAGGGAGAAACTCCAGCTCTGGAGTCTCTTGTCGAAAATCAACCTTCCTGTCGTTGTGACTTGAGAGACAGGGCGCATGTGTCACAGTCCAGACCTCCACCGGTTCACTTTAAGCTCATGTAAGTACAGTATATTAATGATAGAGGTTGCACCCCACATGTTTTGGAGCACATCATTTTGGGCAGTTGTAGCAAACCCCTTTAAATCTGTGCTACTTAAAGGATCAGAAAAGTGCCTAGAGGATTCCTCTGGTCTTATGTGTTCGCCCACATGAAACTCCTCAGCAACAAAACTTCAAGATTAAAAACCAACAGGAAACTCATCAAAAATCTCCACTTCCTCCCCTCATTCTCACTGTTTCACTCAAACCATTGTCATAGTGACCTACAGCCACCAATTCATCAGAGCTGCCATCTTGGGAGAGTCAGCCACAAGGCTATTTCTGTAATGACCCAGATTTTCAGGTGGATCCGTATCAATGTGTTGAGCTGCTTCAAGTCCAACAGAATTTACGAGGTCAAATAAACTCCACATGGATTTTAAAGCTGGACATGTGCTGTCACAGAATATTGCAAAATATCAGTGAGCTTAATGAACTAATATTCAAGCTCCAGAGCTGTGCAAAGTGTGCATTTCGCCTTTAAAAACGCAATCAATTCCACAGAAAATTCCCCACTCTAATTTCCTTTCTTGGTAATTTTGTCAGATTAATATCAAGTCAATTTCCTGGAGCCTGTTCTTACACCGAGTGATGGCATGATGATGGTATCATTGGAAGAAAGCTGTAATTGTGGAGGACGGCTCCTTTTGGGAGGAATATGGGCACAGATGGGGCCTGAGTTTGATGGAGGAATTTCTCTGTCCTCAAAGGCTATCAGGAAGCAATGCCAAGCTGGCAAGAGATATAAATAGACTACAGTCAGGAGCAGGTCATTAAAATAAACCATTCCCAGAGCAGGTACTATCCTATTAAGGTAGAGGGTTTACAGTGTCATTAAGGTAGATTTTAATAGCATCCACACTGAAAAACACAGTACCGTTAAGACAATCTGATAGGATTTGGTTGCTTACTATTTACTGTTTTTACTTTTTTGCTTATGTACTACTATCAAGGTGACTGGTGGACAGTGGAGATCCATCGAAGGCCTCACACTCATTTTATACCTGCGGGCAATTCGGAGTCTCCAGTCAACCTGATTTGCATGTAGGTGGAATGTGGGAGGAAATCTGAGAATCAGTAAAGCCAGAGACCAAGGACATGTTCTCACTAAGGTTTTGAGCAATTTAGCTTACATTCTACAGCTACACCTAAAAATGCCAGGAAAAAAAAGCAAGCCTAGAACGAAGTGAGTTGGTATTTGTCCAACAGATACATATCCTTGGCATTAAAAAATGATTTTGAAAATGTTTCAAGATATAAAACTTACAGAAAATGTAAAGTAGATAAACATAAGGATGAAACATTCCTTGCAGTACAAAAAAATAAAAGGGAGGTTTCAGTGGTAGAATTTGGACTCATTATTGAAAAAATGTTGGCTACCAAGTGGAAAAACAACAACACACCGTTGCAAACCAAAGGCCCGTTTGCTGCGGGGCAAAAATGACTGAGCCCTCGCAATCTTTTATATTTATGACACACATAATATTTTATTTGGTCTCTGGGATCCTCAGTAGCTGGAATAAGGAGCTGAAAAATAACAGCTAAATAAGCAACACCTCAGTTAGCCGGAGCTCTGAACAACTCACCTTGAGACTAATGCCTTCTCTGTGTACTAGTCTGTGCATAACCAGATACAAAGGTTATAAATAAACTCTTTTGCATTATTTACAACTTCCCTTAAAGAAAGAGAGAAGGAAAGAAAGAGCAGCATGACACTGATGTTGGACTCATTTGAGTGCTGCTTTGGCTAAAACAAGGGAGAATACAAAAGAGTATGAAGCAAATGTAATTTAAGAGTCTACTTGTGGCACAAGGGTCTGTAAGCATACAATGGCCAACCAGTGGCAGAGGAGAATTTGTGTTTGTGTGAGAGTACGTGCGTGTGTGTGAGTACGTGTGTGTGAGGGAGGGAGGATCTCAATTAATCTCTTCGCATTACTGCAGTCATTTCCACTCTCTTCATCACCAGCAGCATGTGCTCGGTGAGATTTAAAATATTTAAATCTGTAATCTGTCAGCATTATGAGGTTAACACACACTCGCAGGACTGGTGTTCTATCCGTCACTGCGCTCTCCAATTCACGCCACCCTGCATACATCAAGCGAACCTGACATGGCCTTTCGTAGTTCTGGCTGGAAAAGACTTTGCAGCCGGTGTCTGTAATTTCTCAACAGAGGTACAGACATGTTGCTGGACTCTGGAGAAAAATTAAGAGACATGCGCAGGGCTCAAATTTAAAAAAAAAAAAAAAAAGGGGGGGGGGGGGGGCTGCAGCACTG
>JAQLOL010000026.1:9857321-9872709 GCA_029783665.1 Naso thynnoides | reverse complement strand
CCCAAAAAAAAAAAAAAAAAAAAAAAAATTGTAGAAGACGCTGCCTTTGTCATATTCCCCGGACGCACGAAACATGGCTGATAACAACATTTGATACGTTTAAATACATTGTCTGAACTACTTAAGTCAGGGAAATTTGGTTTTAGTTCAGTTGTTTTCAGATGATGGCAACTTGTTGTGTTTCCAGTCAGCAATCTCTACTTCTTCTACTCTGTTTATTATAACCATGTGGAACATTGTATATACCACCACCCTCTGATTAAACTATACTTTGCAGACTAGTTTATTCGCTTTAAACCAGCAGACATAAACACTCTTAAAAGTTCTCTTAAAATTCACTTTACAATCAATGGAAACAAGGCTAATGACTCAACAAAACTGGACCTCAGCTGGAGGCATGACCGACATTATTCTTACAGACATTGACTCGTTTGGTGTTTTCATGATGGTTGTGCAGAGCACTGTCAACCAATTCACTCCATAAGTCCCTTAAAGTGCACAGCTAAGCTCTAATGGCTGTGAAAGTCACTGTCAAGGATTCACATATTTTTCACAATCATCAAACACTACGTTTCTTCATTTTTCAGGTTACCTTTTTATTTGTCACCCGTCTGGACGAAAATGTGGAACAAGTCATATTAAAGGAACATCGAGCAGGACAAGGCCACAGGCGCAATCACTTTAAGCCTGTTAGATGATAACATGTGGGATACTTAACCTGTAATGCTAGAGATTGAGCAGCAAAGACATGACATCTCTCCGTAATCCCAGTCAGTCGTAATAATTGACATATTGAATCTATCTTGACGTCCATCTGACATATTTGTTTTTCGGTAAATACAACATGTCAATGATAAATTGCAACTATAACAAAGCAATTTTTCAAGTGGATCCAACAGCCATGATTTGTGTCTCGTATAAACAGCTTTGATAAATGCACTCCGCTGTATTTGTCATCCTTTTGCTCAATCATTTTCATGCTCAAATGAAGCAATTTGTTTCTGCGAGCGCAATCTGTTGGAGTTGATTATCCAAGCTGGTGATGTCCAGCTCGATTAAAATAGAAAACCAGTCGAGCCACCCACTTCTAACATCAACAGTGCCACAGCAGCCCTTGTCCCTGTTGAGAATCTGGAATGACTGCAAGGAGTGGCTTCTGCGAAAGAATGTGAGAAAACAGAACTTTAATTACTGTAATGAATCTTTCTGGAGAGGTATTGAAAGTGTGGCATTCGTGTGGTCTGAGCGAGAACTCATTCTGGCTTTCAGAACCGTGGTCATTCATCATCAGCAGAACAATACAGTGCGTGGTGGAGAGGATGATAAGAAACAGAGAGGGAGAGATGGTCTATAGTTTCTGTTCAAACTAATGAAATCTCAGATGTGTTTTCTCATTGATTAAAAAAAATAAACAAAACCATCTATAAATTATTATAAATACCAACTGGAACAAATACTGGAACAATTCAGAAATATGTTTATGAAAGTTGCAAAGCTTGAAGGCAAAATCAGAGAGAAAAAAAGGTTCTTTAACAAACTTTAAGACCACTCAGAAACACAATTCAATCTCTCATGTATACAAAAAGTAACTGATTGATTCAATTAGTGTATAATTCAATCATGTAGCTACAGTAGTTTAAATTCTGCCCAAGCTTCTTATTTCTTGAAGCTTTTGTAATATATATGCAAATTTACTTTCTGACACAATTCTACAAGCAAATTAAGTGTGCTAGTTTCTCATAATGGCAAATCATTTCCTCATTTGGAATATTCATCTCAGCAACAAGCAATAGCCTTGCCCTCGCTCGCAGCAGAAGCTCCTCCACTGAGTGATGCTCTTGCACCTTTCATATCTCAGCAAGAAATCCAATGTGCACCACTTTTAGTTTCTAATTCGCTGCTTCTGTTTATTAAGCTTTTGCTGACAAATATTTTTGTGCTATAGAGCAGATGCACTTTGCTGAACAATGTTCAATAGTCGGAAAAGTAATCACCAAACAGATTCGCACTCCAAGACAATTTGTAGTTGAGAAGTGAAGCAGATTTGTTACCAGCCACTGAACCAACTCATTGCTACTGTACCTTTTGAAGTGTCAACAAAGTAGTTAAAATGTAAAAGGAAATAACCTGTCATGTATAATTTATGAGTTGCATCTTAGTGAAATTGTATTACTTTTCCTTTTCTTTTAAGTGCCTGCCTCGTAGTGTGAAAGTATTTCTGTGTTTTTGTGCACGTCAGCATGCTTGTGAGCGTTTGTTGTTTTCAGACACTAATATTTGTCTAACTGCAGGGGTTCACTAACTTTTTCAACTCGAAACAGATATTGTGTCTCACCAGGACCAAAACTCATATAAATACATCATGAATTGCCATAAAATCTACATTTACAAACTACAGATAAAGAAAACAAAAAGTCATTAATTTAAAACGTATATGAAAGTATTTGTTTAATTATAAATATTGTTACAGCAAATATTACAGTTTCTGAGTTTATTCTATCCCTGTCAAAACAAATTTACATTGTGAATTTGCCCGGTAAATTACAGAGAGGTTATTATAAATAAAAATCTCTCCCTCGCAACTGCCCCATACATAAGTCTCACACACACACACACACACACACACACACACAAAGAATTTCTGACATTTGTTTGCCGTGGAAACCGACACATTTGCACGCCAAACTATTACAATCAACACAAACATTACTGCCTTCCATCATGAAAACAATGTCGAATAAATGCACTTTGCTGCCGAATCCACATGAGAGACAAGCCTGCAAGTCGGGAAGTTTTCTTTTGTAACAAAACAAATACATAACTCACTTTCCTTTGCTGTCAAAACAGTCTCAAAAGTCTCTTCTTTGTAGAAGAAAAGTTCATTTGACTAGTGCCAATGCTGAGAATTCTTGGAGATGTTTGTCCAGTTTGTTCATTTCTGAGGTCTCATTACTGAGCAACTCCCCACATAAAACACACTGAGGCCTCTCCTCTGCATTTCAAATGACTTTCACCAAACATTAAACCCTCCCTTGTGCTTTGTTTTCAACATCATTCATGGAATTGAAAGTGGAAGAATCACAGACATCACATTAAATGTTACCTCAGCCAAAGAGCATAATTCCCGCTTTGTTCAGGGGTTAGAAGAAGAGACAAGGAAGGGCTGGCATCTCTGCACACGCATCTGAGCAAACCAGATTATTGTACCCCAAAATAAATAGACTACACTCTGAAACTATGTGGTATCTCCTTTGTTTTAATGAAATACTGTACAATAGCATTGCAATCCCTTTTATTTTATCAATCAAGGATTTGATGGGTGGGTTACGCACCCTTGAGTTTTGGAAAGGGTGCCTTGCTGTCTAGACGTATTTTGCCAATATACTGCCAACAGTACCATCCTCATATCTAGAAGGCCCTGATATCAACTCTTGTAACTTTAACCAAACTTCAGATTTCAAGCCAAGATAAACAAGGGTCAAGCAATTTTGAATTTCCAACAAAATTCTCCATACTTATTAATTTCAATACCCACGGGCACTTTCAGTTTGCTAATGGTTTTACACTCTGTTTGACCTGATATAATTTAGATGGAGCACAGATGTGCACATGTCTGCTTTGTGTCTGCTTGTGTGCCTGAATTTTGAAACACCACATGCAGCTGTTCTTTTGTGAGTCACTTCTGTGGGCACAACAAAACATAATTACTCTGATGAACACTGAATGGCTGAGTGGTTTCCTGAGATCACAAATCTGAAGAATCATGAAGCCACACCAAGCAATTTATTTCAAGTCTATGCAGAGATAAAGGCAGAAGGGGTGAGAGACCTGAAGCACTGACCCCAAACATGATTGGTTATATGGTGCTATACCCTATTATAAAAACCTGTTCTGTCTTGCATTATGAAATGGTCATATAACTATAATGCAAAGAATGTTTTTAAAATTCACCCCAGCAGATAGGCCTTACATTATTCTGTGTCTGACACATCTTAAGGACATTATAGTGCTCCTTATTATACTTTAATCAACAAAACACAGCAGCTCTCTTCAAATGATGATAATGTACTTCCTCCCACACTCTGTTGTAGGTGCAAAAGACTGCATTAAGCCAGTGTGAAGCCTTTATTTAAACAGACTGAGTTAATAATGTGATCATGATGTATCAGCTGAACTTTAATCATCTGAACCACTCATGCTGTTAAACACAAGTTGGACTTTAGGCCTGAATCAAACCACTAGGTGGCACTAGTCTCCTAATCTGGAGCGTGTGCAGCTTCCAGAGAGGCAGAAAGCATAACCACCTACCTGCAATTTACATTTACATGTCTAATATCGCAGGGGTCCCTTCCCTCGGAGTGAAACTGCTTGAAAGCGGAGAAGAGCATTTCCCACCCACAGAGCTGGAATAGCCTACCAGTGTGCCCAATATACATTTTACATCAAACTGCTTCTCTTCTGCAGAATGATGGAATAAAGGCTTAGCAATAACCCAGATGCATCCAGCTAAATGTAGAATACATGACATTACTGCACATGTGATTGACTAACTTTGTTGTTCCAAGTGCATGTTATGTGGTACATGTACTGCCATTTGCAGAGCCGAAAGCACAGTATGAAAAGCCAAACCTCATGACACACTTTTGGGAAAAAGGAAAAGCGAGAAAGGTCGTGTGCTGGTTGTGAGAGATATCTGTGTTTCATTGATGTCAGCTGGCAATCCATTCTCATGATAATGCCCATGTCCTTGATTCAGGCAGCAGCTACACTTGAATGATAATGCCCTGATGGGTTTGAGCCTCAGTCTGCCATGAAACGAGCATGACAGAGCGATGGGAGCGGAAACGTGCGTGAAGCCGCCCTTTGTCTCCCCATTACAAACCTACCAATCTTTCCTCTTTAGACATAAATGAAAATAACAGGGCCTTTTCTCAAATGGATGCCCCCTTTGTCAACCCTGTTATTCGTGAGACCCGTTCCACAATTTCACCATTTTTGTCTCGTATTCATCTCTCATATTCTTCTTGCAAGAGTACTTCTCTTATACAGGATTGCAAAGAAAAATGATTGAGATTGACAAAGCTCTGTCTTTCTGGTGTATGCTAGACAGCATTACAGTGTCATCACAGTAGGTCGCACACACACACACACATACACACACACACCCTTTCTGAAGGTCTATCGTGTTACTCTGAGCTGGAGAATTGTGATTAGAGCAGAGTATGTAAGATTGTCCTTCAATCTACATGGTCAAAGCAAACCTATGTCATTTTACTCTTGTCCTCACAACTGCCTACAACTGAAAACATTAACCACCGCAAGATATCTACTATTTTAAATTGGTTGTATTATATGGAGCACTCTATCTATTTTAATGGTAAAAAGAAGTTTACTAGTTGCAGCTAGTATGGTTGTGTAAAGACTTTTGTAGCTGTGAGGGAATTTTTAAAATTTTGTTGTCATCAGGGTTGAGCGTGATGGCAACAAATTATAAAAGACACACATTTTTACAAGACTGAGAGTGTGATGTCAAGCTGCATGATAACAATAAAGAATTTTCTTCATAGGCACCTTTCAAAACAAAGGTATACAACATTTACAACAGAAACCGACAAAGTAAAAACACAAAATAAAACAAACTAAAATTATATTAAACACAAGAGTACGGTTGGATATTGTCTAGAACCTTGCAATGCAATTCCATTTAAATTCTCTGGGTCACGATGTGATTCGATATTGATCAATATACTTCCATATCAATGCAACAATACGCATAGATGACAGAAATACCCCAAAAAATTACCACATTACCTTCTGATATTTGTTAAATAATAATAATGTATGAAATATTCGCATTAGTTTAAAACAAACTGATCCCAAAATGGATTTTACCATTTCAATATTGTTTAAAAAACAAATAATAAAACAGAACAAACAGAACAGTGTACTCTAAAATGCAGACAAAACAACTACGGGCTTGTTTGTTGGGTGGAGAAATAAAATTACATAGATCAAGAAATAGCCAACAAACACAATCGATTTCTTCACATGAAAAATAAATTGGTTTCAGTAAATTTGAGGGTTCATTTGTAGGAGCTTGTAGGTCTACTTAATTTTGGATAAGAGTTACGTATATGCAAATGAGCCATAAGCTTTTTATGAGAAACAGCCACCTGCACATTGACTGTGCGGACAGAGACGCTGAAATGCTGATCAGAGATTTTTATTACTGGATAGGAATATTAATGACAATGGTGAGCAAAACATAAATAGGTTTAGCCTGTTAACTGGTTTGTGTAGTTGGAGGAGCTGACAAGAACCTGTCATGGGGAGAGGCAACATGTGAGACAAAATGCGAAGGAGAGATGATGGAGAAATGACTAACCTTAAGTAGGTCTGCGTAATTAGATGGTGGGTCTTTTGTTTGTGACATGATTTGAGCTGTTGACTCACGTCAGCTGCTCATTCATTGGCTAGCAGGCAAACAACTGTACCATTAACACCAGTCTGTGCTTGCTACACAAAATGAGCAGTCAGTTTCATATTCATTTCTCAGTTACACAGTTTTCTGAATAGATACTAAATTGGAAATGTTTTTACCCAGCTCCACACAAGGAGATTAAAACTAACTTAAAAAGTAAAATTAAATTAATTTTCTTAAAAAAAAATGCTGAGAAGTTGCATTTTAAAATTGTGTTTTCAGGAGAAAAGACAAGACAGAGTTTGACATCCAGGGGCCAGTTTCAGGAAGGAGGGTCGACAAACTCTGAGCCTAGCCCTGAACTCTGAAACCACGTTTATACGGGAGCAGTCCTAATAAAAATGCAAAGGTCTTTTCTTTGCATCTTCAAAATATGTCCGCGTTTACACAAACAACCAAAAGCACTCTAGCATGCCATGCCAGTAGTCAGCAGTAAAAGTTCGCAGTGATATACCATCCGAGCTACTGAAGTTGTTGACTTCCTGTTGCTGATACGCCCTAAGCAGCCACAACTTAACCTGGAATAAACTCCAGGTTTATTGATTAAAACCTTCTCCTGGCCAGGTTAGGTTCACTGACTCAGTTACCATAATAAATGAGTAGTTATCTCCCTTTGTGAAACAGGCTTGAGTTACTCCTCTTTCTCAGGTTTGATTAACCTCCCTTAATGAAATGAAAAACCCACAGTCTCCCTCCCATTTCAGGATTTACAGACTCAGAGTTTTCACTAAACCTGCTTCCTGAAGCAGGCCCCTGATCCCTTCAGGCAGGTCATTCCAACCAGGTGAGATTAGCAGCCCTGATCGTAAATGCTCTATCACCCTTGAGTGTTGATCTAGACTTAATGATGACAAGAAATGATGCATCCAAGGATCTCAGGAAGTGGGAGGGTACTTAAGAGATCTGTTAAATAACCTAGCCAGGATTGGAGTGATGTGGTGATGTTTCTAGCATGGGAGACAAAATCCTGGCAGCAGAGTTGTGGATGAGTTGCAGACGGGAAAGACTTTTACTAATGCCCCAGAGCAAGAAATTACAGTAGTCTAAAAGACCTGCTATGAAGTTGTGAATAACAATTACCAGGTGCTTGGTAAAATGAAATAAAGGAAGCAGTATGGAACTAGTGATTTAAATCAACATGTTTGTCTAAACTAACGTTTTAATCAGTAATGACACAAAGATTTTTGCAATGATAAGTTATGAGACAGAAGATCGAGACTGCTTGACAATTGTGTATGAGTATTATCTTCACCTGAGGCAGTTTAGCAGGTAAATAAGTGAGGGTTCGGGTTATGTTTTTCTAGTTGTTTGCAGGGTCATATATGAGAATTATCTGCTTAAAACTAGAAGCTGATATAGTGATTACATTTAATATAGTAAAGAGCAAACGTGTAGAGGTGAACACCTGTTGCAGCTGAACTGGTGTCAGCGATACAAACACAGAAATGCTTATTTCATCCTTCATGTATCAGTCAACCCAAACCACTGCAGAGCTGTACTACTGATAACCACCTAGGATGAGTATTGGTAAATGTAGTTCAATTTTGTCCCTTGTTGTTTTTAATCTGTCTCTCACAAACCCATACACGGTACGGAAGTTCAGCAGTAAGATGCAGGACTACTCCTTGATCTTTGCTTACCATGAGTTGATTGTATGATTTCAGGAAACTATTTTATCATCACATCAAACATTCTAGTTTTATGATGGTTATGTGGCAAACCTTTTCAAAGGGGTGACATTATTAAAATCAAATCATGGTTCTTGCTCGACTTGCTTGAATCTTAATGGCACACCTAACAGGCTTTGTGTGTGTTTGCATGTGTGTGTGTGTGTATGTGTGTTGCAGATGTGTGATTGATTTGTAACTACAGGGACATATTTATGGACAGACAGGTACCAGGCCACCAGCTCGCTTTGAAGAAGAACATGCAGGAAGGATGTGGCTTATTATGGAATCATGGCTGTCATAGGTGTCAGTCAGGAGAGCAGTCAAGCCCAACCACAACAAGCTAGAGTAGGACAGACTACACCGGCAAGGTTAAAAACTATTCCGCCCCCTAATATATGATGATATAATTTAGAGAGTACTTGACCTGAGCTGTGGTACAAAAAAATTTGGGCGAATGTTGAGATAAATGTCTACAAAATGATAAAAATAAACGTTTTGTAATTAAACCCGACTGTGATGCAATGCAGTATAATTACAATTGTCCTTTATCTACCAAGCAACAGATAAAAAATGGAAGCACAGAGAGCACTGACTGATTCAGATGCAGTGACAATATGAGCAATCACACAGACTTAATTGGACTTCAAAAAGAGCACATCAAGGTTAGGATTGTCATTACTGACAGAGTCTCACTAACAAATTAGGCTAACCTTAGCTTATGCCGTGATCAACTGACGATATTCCAATACACTATTTTAATTATATTTTTAGATTTATTGTTAATAATATACTTAATTATTGAGTGGCTGGTTTTCATCACTATATGGGCTGACCTCACAAAGGAGGCATTTTCCATTGTGCTCCCTTGGCTTACCGTAATGTATTATTAGTATTCAGATAATATCCACTAATATAGGATCATTCATGCTAATGCATATTAATATAACTTCATATAATCTCGCTTGGCTCAACATCGTTACTGTTTTTATGATTTCCTTATGAAGAAAGAGTTTGCCTTTGAAAAGCAGCAGTAATTGCTTTTGGGATTGACATAAACAACTGTGTGTGTACCATATGAGACTGCATGATTTCACGTGAAACGAGGCCAGATTTTGCTCAATTAAATTTGGATTCTGGCGAAAGGTAGTTCAAGGACTTGAGTTGGCACAGATTTACCTTGGCCTCCAGGAAAGACAGAACAACACAGAAACTTAACATATGTGTATGCGTTTCCAAAGTAAAATCCACAGCACTACTGCAAAGAATGAGTAATGACTGAACCATTCAGCTCCTGCAGGCCCTCTTCATCTGCAGTTTAATGGACCACTTGACAATTTCAACTTACTGTAGTTTGGAATACACTGCCCACGTCTGATAGGGACGTGATTTATTGTTAACTTTTGTGTACATTTTGATACACACAGGTTAACACTATAATAAAGCGTAATGTGCAAAAACACAAGATTAAATAAAAGAATCTGAATTATATCTGAGTCTGAATCACTTTATCAATCTGTTTCTGATGAGTTTAAATCCTTGAGCCAACTATGACAAGTCTAGAAAAGAGTCGGCTGACAGCTGAGTACCCCTTATGGATTATCAGTCTTATGTCCACTGCTATTTAAAAGCTGGGTGGTAATGGAGGCGGCATCCAATCAATTCTTGTTTAATGAAAGAATTTTGTTACAGAGCACAACAGACATCTACACAACAGAAATGCTATGGTCAATAATTTAACTTTGTGGGAAGATGACACAGGGTGAAATTTGTTGTGTTATTGAAGGGACATTCAGATGAGACATTTAAGGCGTCATTGTTGATATTCACCGGCACCTCATGTAGTTTCTCGTGAAGGTCAGTTTATTTCACTTAAGGATGGAAAGACGTTGAAGAGATGCTAATAGCATTTACATAGACCGACCTTAAAGTGCTTTAGGCTGAAGATAGCAATGTTGCGTGGGTTTAGATAGGTAATATGCAAACAGAGTGCTCCAATCTTAGCTTGGGTCCAGGCGGACAGAGGCGGGGGAGTTAACTCTGCTCAGTTTGGAGAAAAGGCTGCAGGGCAACAGTGATTAATCCTCCCTCCTCTCTCCCTTTCAGACTTTGTCCCTCTGGCTGTTTGCAGCAATTCCCCTTATAATACATTCTTTTTCATGGTTTGATCGTGTTTTGAAAAACTGACCACATTTGTACAATGTTTTGACCACAAGAGAGTTTTTGTTTGCACAGAAGAGGACAGTAGTGATTCCTGATGATTTTGTGTCTCAAAACTTTTAGTCTATTAAAGTTAGAATTGTCAGTTACTATGGCATTATGATTATGTGATATTGGAAATGAAAGACAAACATTTGCTGATTACCCAGCCTTGTTAAGATGCTGTTGTGGGTTAATAGGTGGAGTGGAAAAAACTACCCACTTAATAACATAGTTTTGTCAGAAGACATTAAAAAGTTTATGACCTGCACATGTGTAGCTTTGCCTTTGGCTACTTGTGGCATATAAAAACACATAACAGATGTTACACATCTAGGCATTGTGTTTATAACACACAACAGATGTAAATCACATGGGCATCAGATATATCTGTTTACACTGTACAAAAAAGTAAAAGTGTGAATTGTTCAGAAAGGATGTACACAGAGCTATATTGCACATTACATTCCAAGTTTTGGAAATTCAAAAGCTGCACCGCACTTTAGACAATGTCCTCGATTTCTGTGTGGCTCTTGACACAATAACCTGCCTGAAGGGAAGAATAAAACTGGGGGAAAAAAGGATGTCTTTTTTTTTTTTCTGATTTACACTGGATGTGGGCTGCATGCCAATTTGTGAACTGCAGGACATGGAAGTGATCAAAGGGAATGTTTTATTAGACATCCATGTATTAAAAAAGTAGTATGCACTGTACCATCAGTCTGAGTGATGATATTAGATCCACAAACGTTTAATAATTTGCATGAAAGGTACCAGCAACTTACTGTTCAATAAAAAAAAATTAAAAAACCCATTAAATTACACTGACATGGTTACAATTATAGGCCCGATAATTCTTCTAATATATTATACTGTGTTATCCCTCCACCGTATGTTGAAGAGCCTCTTGAAATTGTAAAGAGGGAATAAAAGCTCTGTCGCCTGTAGGGAATATAGCCATAGTCTCCCACCATGCTGGCTTTTCTTATCTAAACACAGCATCATGGCTGACTGCCCATCGCCTTTTCACCGGGCACGCCAACGGAGAGGTGCGCCCATGTGTGGACGGTTGCAAGTGGGGCGTGGGTTGGTGGGAGTGTTGGGGGTTGGGGAATGGAGGATGTCCCTTGAACCTATTAATAGCTCTCTGACAAAGCACCTCAGGGAGATATCACACGCTCTGCTGGACGCCTGCACAGAGAATCCGCTGAGTGGCTCTCCAGAGATGGGCATTCCTTACGGACACACAGGAAACACAGCACAGATGAACGGCATCATATGGTCTTTGAGAGGACAGAGCTGAGTGCGCCTGAGTGCAGTTCATGGCAGGTGTGAACAGATGAGTGTTGAAATATATTGTAAGCACACGTAGAAAGAGGCATCAGAAGTGAGATATATTTTACACATCTGTGAGATAAGCCATAGAGCTAAAATAATGTTTATTTAGAGGCTCTATAAGGACTGAGTGTCTCGAATCAGGTTAGCAGCACTGTGAGGGTGAAGACCTGTACAACATTTCTTTGAGCTAAGCGCTACCATTAGCATGCTAACATGGTAACAAAAGCATTTGATCTCAAACCAAAGTAGGCCAGTGTGAAAAACTGTAATTTTATCTAAAAATGCTACAAGAAAGTCAGGGATCAACCAGGTTCTCACCAGATCTCACAATGGAAACAGGAATTTTGCATCGAATTTTATTAACTTCATGATTACATTCAAGGAAATTTTAGGGGATCGCCAAAACCAGGAGGCTTCAATTTCTTAGTCATTTTTTTTCTCAGTCCGTGGTGAAGATGTCAAAAGCTTTTACTGAATAAGTAAAAAGTTTAAAATGTTTTTGGCAATAGAAGACAGGTCAAGTCTTCAGTATTCATTTTCTCAGTACCATGGACAGCGGTGCCAAATTTAGAAATAGTGGAGGCATTTCACTGCAAACCAAAAATGTCAACCTCATTGTTGCTCTAGAGAAAAGGCCAGTGGATCTTTAAAGTCATGAAAATTCATCCCCAGGGGGCCACGAGTATCTGGACAAAATTCCAACCCAACAAGCTGTAAAGATATACCACCAAGGCTGTGTACCAATTTGACTGACGTTCAGAACGAAAAATGCTATCCAAAAACTTCAGGCTATTCTCAGATACAATCCAGCTTGAATACACACACTGTACAACACTGCTTCACTCATGTGTTGTGTCACACTGAACGTCACAATGCAATTTTGTGGCTAAAACATTGGGCATGGGGGATCTGAATGATTCAAGCTTTAAGCTCTGACCACCAGTTAAGAAGAAAAAAAACAGGGAAATATGTGCCAATGTATCAGAAGAGGTACAATAAAAAATAAACAGGGTAGCAAAATTGCCTTACAAAGAAAGCTGCACTGAGTTGGCAAGCTGCTGTGTTCTCAAACTGCTCTTAAATGATCTTAGGACAGATAACCTAACTAGATGTGAGTGAGTCAAGGGCATCCTCATTAGCATTCAGATCCTCCTTCATCAATGTGGGACGTGTTGATGAGTTTGACCCGGGGCGCGTGGATGCCAATGATTTCCTTCATTTCTCAAGGAAAGCAGTCTCAAGTCTCTGGAGTGAGGAATGAGAGATGCTGCATGGTTATTCCATTATTAATACATCTAAGAGGAAAAGTCTGTTTTCAAGCTTGTATAGTGAGGTGAAGTTTGCCAAATTATGCCCACTTGAAATTCAATGAATAACTTATGGCTCCATCAATATCCGGATCACTGAGCACCTTCTATTTTTTGAAAAAGAAGAATTTTTAACGCAAATAAAAGATATCGGCCATTAACTGTGTTTAAATATTTAAAGATAAATTATGATTGCAAACTGCACACATACTTTTTCTATAGTATTTCACATGGAATGGAGTGAATGGGATGTCCTTGTGAAAAGAGGAAACAAGTACTAGATGGGCACAGTGATGTAAAGCCGACAGAAGACTGAACCTTTACTTTAACTGCTTTTTAATGAACGGCTTATGACCTGAACTTTGTCCTCACCCACATTTAATACTATCATAAATTTTACTGGACAACCATCTTTTCGCATTATGACCCATTAGGGAAGTTTACAACAGCGGAGTGACTAGAGACCAGATTAAGAGCTTTAACATGCTGCTAATAACCGCTAACTATATTTATCTTATTGTCTATAAAAATGTATCTGATAACATACAGGTGCATCCAGGCCTGTAACAGTGGGCTTATCTATAAACTCCTTGTGGTTTCACAAGATTATCAGATCTATGTGATATTGATGGTTTTAAGGGCAGAACATTTCACTGTGTTGCTCAAGTGTTTGGGACTGATTGGACATTAATTTGATGCAATATGGACAGCTTCTAATAAATCATCCGTTTTATTATCATTGTAAAGTAGCTTTAGAAGTGGCCTTGTAAACTCTAAGCCCTGATTCCAGGCTGACCATCTGGCCTGTGTGTCTTGCCTGTCAGCTCAGCAGAAACCTGGGGATAACTAGGAGCAATCAGAGGGCACAGAGCCACGGACTGCCACTGCGGTTTACACCATGCGTGTGACTTTTAGCTAGACAGGTGTACACGCTAGCAGGGGAGCAGCTGGTGATCATGGAAATTGTTCGCTCTGATGGTAGAGGTATGCTAATTGCCCATATTCTTCCTTTTCTTGCAGTGCCATCACCAGTCATGATCTGTTAATGTGCATGATGTCTGTAGCTTTCAAGCCATCAACATGATTTTGTGTGAACACAAGACACAGAGCAATAGAGAAGCAAAACAGAACTTGTCATTGGTGTGATGAATTCAGAGTTCATAGTGAAGCAATTATGAGCTAAGATTGCTCAAATCATTGCATAGCACTCCAATCAGCCTGATTGGCTTTCACAATTATTTAACAAAGGCCAGCGCTTTCTTTTGCATTAACTACAGATCATAAAAAGAAAATTATGCTTGGCTTTTATGAGATTATTCCCCCAAAGTTTCTGATGAGAGACGCAGACATCAGCTGTTTGCTGTTACGACAGGAGCAGGGTATATCTTAGCAACCAAAGACATTTCACACAGTTGATATAAAAACACTATCATTAGAGAAAATCTAAAACAAATGCAGAGGTTGGAAAGCTAATTTCAAAAGTTGGCCCCACAACAGAGGATAAGTGGGCAGATTTTGGGTCTGACTCCCCTTCACGGCGATCATGAAGGCATTCTTGATTTCGATGTTGGCAAAAACTGACCTGTAATTTTCATACCCAGCAACCAAGTTGTCTAAATAGCAAATATACTTGCACTCATCTGTTTGCCCACGGGAGTGTTGGTCTCAAAATGAGGTGCTCATTGTTGGCACATTTCTATCTTGAGAAACAAGAAAGCTTTTGGGCTATTGACCAACACCCCATCTACAGTCTAATGCAGTGTTGTCCCGCCATTGAGAGAGGGCACTACCTAAACACACTGACACATGCGCAGTCACGAAGCGTGTATACTCTGCTTGTGACACGTGGGAACACACAGCAAATATCCTCAGGTTAAATAGCCCATCAGTGCATTACTGTATGCAGTAAAATTATATAATTTATCATGATAACCTAATGTACAAAAATGACGGCTGCTTCCACGGATAATCTGCTCGCGTACAAGCAGACCCATTTCCTCAGCACTAAAGCACTCACTTCTGTGACTGAGTGCCTCTGTCATTTAAATAGCAAAGCATCCGTTCAAGCCCTACTGGAATGAGAGATGTTTCACTGAATGGTTTATTCCTTGTTACACTCAAAACACACCTATTGTTATCTAAGTGAGCAAATCCATCCCCTTTGCACCTTATACCTCACTTTACGCCCAATTATGCGCTGTCAAATCACCCCAACTGAACTAGTGTTGCATGCTTCAGGCTCTGCGCCATATATCCTCAAACAAAAGCCTTTGATCTTGATGTTGTCGACTGTATCTAAGCATCTCAAATTTACCAACGTAAATATTAGGATAGTCAATATTTTCAGTGTTTGATATTGAGCTGTTGGTGTCACTGCATATTTTTCTCTCTTTTCT
>JAQLOL010000026.1:9845556-9857221 GCA_029783665.1 Naso thynnoides | reverse complement strand
AAAACAGCAGCACACACAAGTGCAAAAGGCTGACAACAACGGGTTTTTGTCAGTGTGTGTGGGTGCATGTGTGTGTGTGTGTGTGTGTGTGTGTGTGTATGTGTGTGTGTGTGTGTTCTTTAGATGAAAATATTCAAAATTGGTGAAATCCATTGTTATGTCTGTGGTCTCTCTTTCATCTCTGCATGTTTTTAAAATCAGCTAAAATTTGAAAATCCTTTCGTGTGCACCAGACATAAGTTAAGTATGTGATTTTACTTTAGTTTTACTGGTGCATCATACCCACAAACAAATAACACTTTTCTAAAAAAAAAAGGGATTAAAAACTATTATGTGATGAATTTACTCATTACTCTTAGCACTATTTTGTCTTTGCATAAAATCAACACCACAGGGAGATACAAACTAAATCAGAATGGCAGCATCTTGCAGTTGGCTGCAGCTGACATACTGTGTTCTCTGCTTGCATGACCTCAAATTTAAACATGAATAATTCAGAACTGCTCAAGCAGAAGTAACGATACAGATGTTACATTTCAAAGAAGCAATTCTGTCTCTTTCTCATGTCTTCAAAAAATCTTTCTGATCAAAATTGATTGCTTGTTATGAAAACACCACATTGGTCATTGGCTTCAGTAATGAAAAAGGATTTAATTTTGCCCATCTCTTGAAGTTGATGAAGCATCAGCTCCTGTTCATGCTGCGGTTGAGTATGAAGACAATCTGTATCCACCGGAGCCCTAACCAACACTGCTCAGGTTGTGTTGAGCATCTTTGGGCCTGTAGCCAGAGCTTTCTGAACACATGACAGACAGCCCCAAACAACGCCACCCTGCATGGCAGCTGCCACACACTAACCAGAATCCCAGCATAGTGAAGTCAAAGCCTATTAGATTTCATTCTCAGTACCTGCAGCATATGGCTGAAGAAAAACATGCACAAACTGTTTGAGCAACAACATATTAGAGCTGTTGTTGATTCTGCTGAACCAAGTCTGAGTCAAATTTAAAGTCATGTGAGATTTCTCCTATCTTGGCAAGTACAATGCACACCCTCACCAAAACCTTTTTTTTATGAATGAATTGATATTTTTTCTATGTGCCATATACACAGCAAGCAAACATTTAAACATATTTAATTATGTAAAAAGCCCTGTGGTGTATTTCTGTCAGTTTCAAACACAGCAGTCTGTATATGTCAATGCTCCAGGGTTTACACCCCAACACACTCCTGCCTAGTCTGTTCTGCACACCCTTAAAAATAAACAAGCATGAAACCTATCCAAGCCTAGGGCGCGTGTGTGCATATTAACTTCATGGCTCATTTCCAGCTCAATAAAACACACTGGTAGAGCTCGGCAACATGACTAAAAAATACCATTTTCATGTCTGTAAGATGGTTTAAAGCTCTGGCAACAACGGCATTACATAACAGGATCATTTTATTGTTGCTTTTTGGCCTTTTCATGAGGTTGTTTACAATTTAAAAAAAAAAGTATATAAAAAATATATATAGCCTTATCCACTACCACACTTTCCATCATCTTTATTAAAATGGGTTATACATCATTAAACATATTTTTTTCAAAGTGTAATCAAGTCAAGTCAACTTTATGTATAAAGCCCAAAATCACAACTCACAAGTTGCCATTAATTAATCAATTTAGTTAGTTTAACATTAATTAGTAAGCTATACTGTTATGAAACATTTGTAAACAATATTGTTTTTCAAGGAAGGCGACAACTGGGAAAGTTGAAGGGTCTGAACAGTGGTGCCACAGTTGCTGTCTTCCTGTTGCCACATTTGTTTCGTTTTTTTTTTTTTTAATCATTCATTATGATAAAGTTTGACGTTTTCATATCATTGAATGAAACATAAGGTAACGCACTTGAACACAGTTGAAAGTGTCGCTGAGTCTTCTCTTCACCCTATTATGGAGCAGTTGGGATGCAGAGGCGCTTGTGCATGTGTGCGGGGGGGGGGTTCGAAGAAGCCCCGAGGAGGAAGTGGGTTTTGATGGAGCCCTGAGGAGATGTTACTTTTCAAATCTTGCTTGCTTTCCAGAATTACCAACACTTTCTTTTAATTGAATTTCCACAGTATTTACTGTAAAACAGCATTATTAATATATCTAAATGAACTGCACCAATGTTGTAAGTCTGTGTCTATATTGCTCAGTTTATCCAGCTTGGCCCAATATACAGGTGCTAACACAACAGCAATATATCATGTGATGTGAAAAACAGAAACACATCATTTATGACACACAAAGATATACGTCAGTTAATATCTATACACAGGCAGTACCATATAAAGAGTGAATTTAGTGCATCAGATTTAGCTTTGTGGCTGCAGCAAGTTACATGTCTGTTGTGTATGTAAGGGGAAAAACTATTAAGCTACTGTGTTTCATTTTTCAAATCTGACTGTAGAGTTGATGCCAGCTGGTGTACATGTGAGCATTTATTTTTATGCTATGAGATCACTGCCATGCCCATTCCCATTACAGTATTATTTTATCATGTACTGTTCAAAATGGCAAAACTGCTTGTGCAGCACTTTTTGATATTCACTGCTCTTGGCTACAGAATCTGCTCCAAATCTGATGAACTTCATGGCTTCAAATAATAAGTAAAGTCTTTGGGTAGTCAAGGCTTGTGTATTTGAAGTTTCAAAGCCAAGTCAAGTCCCACAAGTCCAAGTTTCAGAGTGTATTTAAATAATACTGCATGCAGATGTGAAGATGCAAGAAACAACAATAGATGATACGATGAACTGACTAAAAGATGACTGCAGGTCTCTGTTCATGCCCAGGAGATTATGCAGGGATTTCTTAACATTGCAGACATTTAAATCTTTCTGAATTATCATGAAAATAAAGCAATTAAAATGTAAAAAAGTGAGAATATAACCATAGATGTGTGAGACAATATAGAATGCAATGTCAGGAGTAATATCTCGAGATTAACAACACGACAGCCCTCAGGTCACAAGTCAAAATAAGACTCACTTTCTTTCAGACCCTCCTTTTTCTGTGTGTCTCTATTTTTTGTCAGTAATGTGTAGAAGCATAGTAAATTGATGAAGATCTTCAGGCCCAAGGGCTTCAGTCGTGCCCATAGATTTTTCTTCCTTACTCCTGGTCAATATGTAGTTAATCCAGCATGAAATTATATTTTGTTCAAGATAAAAAAAGAGAGTGCTTGTCATCATTTTTGAATTTTTGCGCCATCAAATGTACGGCTTTATAGATAAATACTTGCTCACAGCAGGGTTGGGTTTACTTTATTTCATAGCTGTCACAAGGCATTATGCACCCTTCCATCAGCAAAGCAGATACGCTAAAGCTTATGGATCAACACCATCTAACATTTGGGGCACTACACCACCCAATACTTTAACCCTATTATTATTATTATTATTATTATTATTATTATTATTATTATTATTATTATTATTTCGAAAATTAATAGTTTTATCATTTTAATGATACAATATGGCAAATATCAGTTTTTTATCAGAATGTTCCAGAAAATTGTTGATGACAATAATGTCATGGAAAAGCCTAATATGTTAATTCTTATGCAAATTAAACTTGAAAGTTGTCCCTTATTTTGATGCAACAAACAGGAGTGATGGTGAAATCTTTTCATAACATGTTACAGGACAATCTGATGAGCGTTTCACTGTATCCTTGTTCAGTCCATAATCATTTTGGCATTTATGTGCACTCTGCAAGAAATTGAATTACTTCTGTAATATCTTACATAAATCAAAGAAAACATTGCTGCTAAGTTTGTGTGTCCTTGGACTCAGACAGTTTAAACCTACAGCAGCTTTGTGGTTGGTTCAAGTCATCTGATAAGTTTCAGCAAACAGCCCAGAGAAGCCCTGTGTGCTATTCGTCTGTATTATCATTCTGCCCACAACAACAAACAAACAGGCCAGAGACAGGAGAACAAGAAGGGCTTTTTTAGTGCTTATTGTAACCCCTTGCCTTTTAATAACTAACACCCAAGTCTGCACATCCATTCTAAAGTCTTATAGCAATCTAGCTTGTGACACAGCACAATAGTGAAGTTGCAAGTGATAAATGGCTGGCATTTGCTGGAGCATATAATGTACCATCTCTCCAGCACATCAGCTCAAGCACGTACAGACACAGAGGTGCACTAAGTTTTTATTTTTTTATTTCTAAGGTTGGACTGAATGTTAATAATAAACATTTCACCTGTGCACACTCACCAATCCTGTTTAACATGTAGTGATTAGACAAGCTTAGCTGGTTAAGCCTAATCCTCAGCGTTGTAATCCTCACTGTATTTCAACATATCAAACATTTAATTTCCTGCATAGCGCCAAATGTTGTGCAGCAAGAAAATGTGCACTGGAATGATATATAACACAGAATTTATATTAAAATTTGCTACTGTTGACTACAATGAGCTTGTAGTCAATAGATTCTGTATGTTTAGTCCTCTTTAGAATCTCATGAAATTCTATGCATGAAATAAATCAATTTTACATTTGTTTGCTGTTTTTTTTGCAATAGTAGCACCAATATACAAACCAAATGTAGCCACATTAATAAGTCATTTTAGTGTTTCTTCCCTTACACTTGATGGCCACTACAGGCCAATAAGTAAAAACAAACAATTAAGTTAAATGCTATGAATCATATCTTTAAGATATTTTAAAATTAAAAAAAGTACACTTCAGATTTTCCATTACATGTTGAACAGGCTCTATACGAAGCATCTGACATCCCACAGCCACAACTTACACCCGCCTCAGGCACTGATTAAACCAATACTAAAAGCACCTACAGCATACAGTACAATACTTATAGCTCGAGCTGTACTCACTCTACAAGCCTGTGATTCAAATTTTCAAACACAATGTCACTGTCTTCTTCAAACAGCCCATAAAATAGCTGATCCAGCCGCTTTTCAAGTTTCCATTCAGCAGTTCTGACACTCCATTGTAGTACACCAGCAATCAGAGTTTAATGGCTCCTCCTGGCTTCATCTCAAAGCCCCAGAAACCATATTTTACTGCCAATCAAACATTAATACAACACACAGTTCATTCTGACATGAATCAGCCATTTAATAGTTCAAAAACAGAATTAACTGGGAATATTTTTGTTAGACTGCTCAGCAAAAAAAGTCATAAAGAAAAAGCAGAAAATGACTGCGTTACACTTTGTTTGGATAGTCTGCCAACAGTTAGTTTAAAAAATTATCTGTAACATTTCAACAACATAATGGCTGTTGATAACATTGTTGACATAGTTGTTGAATATTTGCATTTGTTGTTGAATATTAATTCAACATTACTTGAACATTTTCAGAATCTTTTTCTGAATTTTGATTTTGAATGTTTGTACATGTTCACCAAAGATTAATGAAACTGTCAACTAAGCGGGGTTACAGTTAGAGTTGACTGAAACAGTAACATTGCTAAATGTCAATTAATGTGATGTTAAAATGTTACAAGCGCACCATAAACTATCTGCAGGTGGACTATCTAAGGCAAGGCAAGTTTACTTTTATAGCACATTTCAGCAACAATGCAAGTCAAAGTGCTTTACATCAAGCATAAAGTGCAAAAGAAACCTACAATAAAGGGACATTTAAACACACAATATTAAAATAAGTCATTCAAAAACAAGAGAAAAGGAAATAAAAACAGCTAAAACAGAATAAAAGAGTTATAAAATTCCAGGATAAAAGTTACAGTGCAGTTAAGAAATGATAACTTAATAAAAGGCAGCAGCAAACAGAAAAGTCTTCAGTCTCGATTTGAAAGTATTGAGTGTTTCAGCGGCCTGCAGTTTTCAGGGAGTTTTTTTTCCAGATACTTGGTGCATAGAAACTAAACAATGCTTCACCGTGTTTAGTTCCAGCTCTGGGGACACAAAGTCAACTTGTCCCAGATGATCTGAGGGGTCTAGACAGTTCATAATTTTGTAGAAGATCAGTAATGTATTTTGGTCCTAAACCATTTAGTGCTTTACAAACCAACAGTAGTATTTTGAAATCTATTCCCCAAGAGACAGAAAGCCAGTGTAAAGACCTGTTAACTGGACTGATGCGATCCTCTCTCTTGGTGTTAGTGAGGACTCGAGCAGCAGCGTTTTGAATCAGCTGCAGCTGTCTGATGGACTTTCTAGGGAGACTTGTGAAGACACCATTACAATAGTCGAGTCTACTGAAGAAATGCATGGACAAGTTTTTCCAGATCCTGCTGAGACATGAGTCTTTTTATCCTTGATATATTTTTAAGTTGATAGTAGGCCGACTTTGTTATTGTCTTAATGTGGCTGTTCAAATTCAGGTCCATGACTACACCCAAGTAAGTAAAGTGTACTGTTACTGCATCAAAAGGGGTTTACAATATTTTATATTATATATTTTATATATTAGACCAGTGGTTTTCAAAGTGTGAGGCCAGCCTCCCCTGGGGGGCGCCAGAGCACTTCATGGGACGTGCAGGACAAGAAGAAAAAACAAAAAACAACAACCTGAAAATATCTATCTATATCGAGCTAGCTAGCTCACATGAGGGAAATAGATCAATTCGTTACACATACAATGAAAGACGTGCAACAAAACAAAGGAAGTGCGACAATGACCCCTTCAAAAACACTCTGTAAGTGCTCGTCTCCTTCACCTCCGTCCACCTGTATGGGTGTGGATTTTCTGCATTGACCCTGAGTAAAAGCAAGTAGGCCGACCGCTCAAGGCTACAGATAAAGGATGATTTGCATTTGTTCCTTTCCAAAGTGCATCCCTGCAAAAATCACTGTTCCTATTGAGGAAGGTATAAGCAAAAGATTGCTGATAGCAGATGGAAAAAGAAATTGTTTCCAAACTAATACTTGTAAAATGATCAGCATGTTAAAAATGTTTAACAAGATGTTAAAATGATGGGACACATTTAAAGTGTGTTTAAAATGTTCCAAAAATTTTCACAGAAGAATGTATGTATGTGTGTATTAAACAATAACTACTCTTACATCACAAAAGCGCTCTGTTATCGACATATTGTCGACTTCAGGATGAACATGAGGCTTGTCAATACAAGCCGATAATAACAGGAAAAACAAGGTATGAAGAGCTGAGTGAAGAGGAGGGCAGGAGAAATAAAGATGACTGTTCAGAAGAAGTGAAGGATGGAGGATGATGGTGACAACACATTGAAGTGGAGTCAGAGAGAAAAACTAAAGTGAACCATGTCGTTCTGTCAGCTGGACATTCCCTCCCCTCTCTCTCTCTCTCTCTCTCTCTTCCTCAGGGATGAAAAAATTTCCCATCAGTCTCTGGCAGTGACTCGATGGCAGCGGTCTGCCCAGCTGTGGCTAATGAAGCACACACTCGCTCATTATCTATAAAAGACGACACTCTGGCTTCAGACACATCCTGGCTTGAGTTACTAATTTCTGTGAGTTAAAGTAGGAATAACAATGGGACTAACGTCGGCTAATAAGCTGGGCTCTCGTCCAGGCTGCACCCGGCTATTAAAGCCTGTTTGCTCTCATTATTAGAGAGAACTATGGACGCATCAATGAGGACCGCTTTGTGTTTACTGTGAGCATTTGTGACAACGCGGTCGCAGAAGCACTCATGTAGAAGCTTTTCTATCTGGTGCCCTCATTAAACGTAGGGAAAGGACTCTAATTCAGGCAGTTTTACAGCATTTAAATGCAGCAGCATGAAGCAGCTCAGCAGTGTTTACAAGAACTGAGCAGGAACCTTCAAGGCAAAATAAAACTCCCAAAAAGTACCATAAGAATTAACAGTGCGGCGGAGCTCCAGACAACTTTTTTCACTAGCTGTGGATCCTCACTAAAAAAAAAAAATTGGGAGTGCGTGCAGAAAATTTAGGGGCCACACCTTAAACTAATCTGCAACGCAAATTTTAACTTCTGCATTCATTAGAAATAGTTTTCTTTTCATGAGTCGTTACTTCCCTCATTAACTGTTATAGATTTGGATTATTTTTACGGATTAAAGTCAGAGAGTGTAGGCAAGTCTGTTTGCAAGTTTAAAAAAAAGAGTTACTGTAAAGGCTGACCACTGAACGCTGATAAAAGTGAACAAATCTAAATATCCCTGAAACATTTGGCCTCATAAATAAATTCCAGTGTTCAAAAAACACCTTAATTATATTCTGGGTTATTAAATAATGACTTAAAAATCAGGACGTCAATAAAGACAAACAATACTAATAAATCAAAAATGCAAATGTTCCTTTTTAGTGGAAATTCTTTGTGTGTCCGTGCTTGACACAGTGCACGGTTTAAATACAGCATGCAGCTTTTTATTCAGTGCAGATGTTTATTGATCAGATGACAACAGAGAGAAGTTATCAACTGATAACTGTGTGTCTAATATTACAGCTCTGATGTGCGCAGACACAAACAGCTGTTGAACTGACTGACAGCTGATGATAAAATGAATAAAATTTAAACTTTTGATGTTCAAAATGCAGAGTTGCTGTGCTCCCACAGTGCAGGGCAGCGCTGCCGTGGGTGTTTCCACACGTTGTTGAGTGGAATTCGGCACAGACCGAGGGGAACGGGTCTGAAGGACAGCTCTCTCACTCGCCCCTCCTTTGGTTCTTGAGTTAGGATCGCTAACGGGACTGTCAGCTGCTCCCACCTGTTTTTCCCCACATGCGCTCAGGTGGCGTTTTTAGAGCGGCTGCGCCGAACACGACATGTCTCAGCGTGACCTCAGCCATAGGCCGACAAAGCTGTTTAAAAAAAGGTCAAAAAATGCAACCATGGAGCTCTGTGAAGAGTTATGTTGTATGATAACGGAGGCAGCATGGCAGCAGATTGTGTTTTGTGTTTTTTGTCTGATGCCACGAGAAAAAAACGTGCCGCCCCTGAACACAACATGATCAAACTATTCAACTCATCAGTGGATGAGTTACGTCTCATTTGCATATTTTTTGGTTCGGTTTGGTGTCACACAGGCAAAATTGCAAGCAAACCAAAATGTATCAACAACGTGTGGTGAGCTGTTACTCTGTTCGTTGGTCAGAAATCAAGTCCGTCAAATTTCTCCGTCAGCCGCTCGCTAAACATTCAAACACTTCGTGATTTCTCTGCTTTGTTTCCTCCTGTTGGCCTGAATGCTTGTCTGCCCAAAAATTAAGAAGGCAACATGTTTCTGCTCCAGGTCGACCCTCGATTCATGTTTGTGTCAAACTGCTAGCTGTTAGTGCACAAAGCCGTCCTCGGCCCATAATGCACTGCACAGCCATGGGAGCTGGTTTAGTCAGAAAAGTCAGTGACAGTGTGTCTTGTGCTGTAAAACCTGCTGTGCGTCATGTATTGTCCGCTGTGGCGAGCTTCTCGCTGCAGCTCTCTCGGGGTGTTACATGTCTCATGATTGTTGTCCTCGGCTTGTTTATGATTGGTTCGCCTGCGTGCTGCCGGCTTCATACTAACTTGTGAAATGCTGTTAAATGTCGTCCTGCTGTGTGCATGTAATGTGAACCTTAGGCTGCCTGCATGCTTAACTTATCCCTGCTTATCACGGCTGAATGTTCTGCTGTATGCTTCTCACGCCTGCTTCATGAGCCACAGTCCAGCCTGGATGTTTCCATTAGTACTTGTCTCATGCTGTTTATGTTTTGTACTGCATGCCTCATGTATCCTAGTCCTCTGGCTGTAACCCTCCTGCTCCAACACTACTATATAATTTTCTTTATGTCGATCTTATCAATGTTTCTTTATTTAAACAGATTGTTGTTTTGTTCTTTTTTAGGGAGCCTGTTGTAACATCTGGCCAGAGACTACAGATGTAAACTAGCCTTATGGCTAGCTTTGGCATTTTCACAGAAATGTTCATTGATATGCACTGTCCTTGTAAAAAAAAATAAAGAAAATAAAGAGAAAAATGGGGAATTCTTTCTGAAGTTGGGGCAGATCAAGATCGGATGATGTTCATATCATGAAACGAACCGTACCAGAGTTAGTCTGTAATCGAACCGAGACCACTTCTTCAAACAGGTTTCAGTCCGCTTGTTTTGTTCCGCACCAGAGTTCTATTACTGTGACACAAACAAACCACTCTCCTCTTTTGGACTCAGACTAAAAATGTGTGGCCCAAAAACAGCCAAACTGAATATAAATGTGACTGAATATCTACATCAGTGCCATTACAGCATCTGTGTCACGTTAATGTTTGCACACACAAACTGCAGTCATTTGAAAATTTGATAAGTCTCTCAAGAGTCGAGTTGTTAAAGCTCTTAAGTTCGACAACTTTGTTAACCTGCCGTGATTTCAACGAAAAAGAAAATGTCAAAAAGCAAAAAGCTTTTTGTTCGTGATGGATTCGGACATTTTGTTTTTAAAACAAGTGTAACTGAAATAAGTGATGACAAACACATTTCTGACATCACTTCCTTCTGATTTTTACTTGTACTTTCTGTTTGCAAATGAAGGGGACCTGAACAACACAACCGTTCTCTCTAACCCTGCAGCGTGTTTGACTGCAGCTCCAGTGATGTTCTGTTGTAACAATGATCAAGGACATTAGTGGTGCTTCAAACACGTCCGCCCCCACAGTTTCTCATGAAGCGACTCATCAGATGCAAATCTTACCTTCACATTTTTCCAGAATCTGAACCGTCTCTCCCACCTCCAGAGCCAAACCCTGAGTCACTGAGCCGCGGAAGGTGCAGATCACTGCAGAGGAGGAAAGAGAAGGGAAGTTCATTACGGAAAATCTGAGATGCTATCCAGAAATTTGTGGAACATTGAAACTAAAAGAAACAGCTGCAGCGTGGAAGTTTAGTGTCTGAATTTGCAGGACAGCAACTCTTTGTATTCACTATCAGTAAATCTTGACTTTGTTTTTATTCTACAAACATTCATTGGCAGTTTCATTTGTGAGCATATTTCAAAAACCACATGGGAGGCAAAGCCGTGCTCACATCATCAGCTGATCGCGAGCATCAGAGCCTGACTGAACACATCCACAGGTCGTCTTGTACCAGGCTCTGTTCATGTGAGTAATCCTCATGACTGCACCAGCAGCCTCAGGACGACAGAGCTCAGAGCTCCTTCCACAGCTGCAGTCGCTGTAAGCCACTCCGAGCAGGACTTAGAGTTCAAACCGGTCAAGACCAAAATGTACCCTTAGATATATCTTTCCTTGCACATTACCACAGACTCTTCACTTTTTGCTTGACCATCTCCACACTGACATCATAGAGAACAGACATGTTAAATACAACAACGAATCACATCACGAAACATTCAAGTCAAAGAACTGAGACCACATTTACACGGGAGCAGCCCGACTAAAGTCAGAAAGGTCTTTCCTTTGCGTCTTCAAAATATGTTCGCGTTTACATGAACAACCAAAGCGCTGTAGTGTGAAAGCCAGGCCAGTAGTTTGTAACAACAAACTGTTGGAGCTGCTGAAACTGTTAACTTCCTGTTGCTGCTAAGCCCTAAGCAGCCACATATTAAAGAAATTCAGCCGTACATTTACTTCTAAAACTAATTAAACATGAATTTGCCTCAATAGACGGTCGTCATATTCAACCTGCTTTCGGTGCATTGTGGTGTGTTTAATCAGAGTCTGGTAGTGGCCAGAGCAGAATGCACTGAATACATTAGCATTAGCACTGGCACTTC
>JAQLOL010000026.1:9835191-9845456 GCA_029783665.1 Naso thynnoides | reverse complement strand
CCAAAAAAAATACACAGAAGAATGTATGTATGTGTGTATTTAAGAAATGATTAAAAAATATTAAACAGATTTAATTCATTTATTTCATAAAATACAAAATGTTAACTCATTTATATATTTATGGGGAGGGGGCGCAGTTCTTTTATACTCTCTGGGGGGAGGCCCACAGCCTCAAACTTGAAAACCCCTGTATTAGACCATGCTGCCTACATGTATTGGCAGGTTAAGCTTGGGTTTTCAGCAGGCTAATATTGATCTGCAATACTAATGAACAAAAGCACAACTATTTCCAACTACACATCTTTGTCCTCACCCCATCCCACTTCATCCATTGTCCTTTCTTAGCTTTGGAGGCTATCTTGGCAAATTTTACTGTTACTCCAACACCGTATTGGAATCGCTGCCAATCTCTTTGTTGTGGGGATGTTTCTTTGGTCCTTTCTGGTTTGCTCATGCCAAGACCAACAGCCTTGTGACCTTGCAGCACATACCCTATGATATATCATGTCTCTGTGCCAACTGTGGTTGCTGAGCTGCTTCTTATGGGTTTGTTTCCAAATCTGTTCAGAGAAGAGATGCTATTCTTAGTGACCATGTGCAGTGCATGCAATGCAGAGCAGAATCTCTTTCTGCAGCTGCACATCTGTTTATAACAGCTACGTGGATGTCACTTCAAGTAGAAATTGAAAGTCAGCCCAATAAATTAAAAACAATTGCTTAGCTCCCATTAATCTGTCTTAGAAATGCAAAGAAGTCAAAAAGTGAATGCCGACTTACATGTCAGATAATATTAACAATCTTTTTTGTCAGCGCACATTAGTTCAACTCACGTCCCACAATATCAAGGGAGACCATCTTTCATTGTCTTTGATTCTTCAATCTGAGCTTTGAAGATAGACATCAGTAATAGACCAACACGCAATCATTTTGCACCGCATTCTTGAACTCTTATCAGAGGAAGAGTGTATCATAGTAAATCTGAAATTCATTTCAAAGAAATAACATCCTTCAGTATTACCTATTTTAAAAAATTAAGTCGTGATAAGTAAGGGTCGGTATTCCCAAAGTGTTTCCAACCTTGGTTTAAATTTATCCTGGATTTAAAGGATGAATATTAAGTCTGAACTGACTCTTGTCTAGATACTGGAGGGCTGCTTATAGTAAGAGGAAGTAAATTACCTGACAGACACAAAGCAAGAGACATGAAATCAATGAAGTAAACTCTAAGGGACTTGATAGTTAAAGTTGAAAAAAAAGTAAATAAATAAGTACAAAAAAAAGCAGTGGGCACTGAAACATTGTCCCCAAAGCAACTACAGTACACTGAGGGCAACACTCTGGTGTTCTGTTGCCTCATCTTGCAAGAGATGGCAACACAGCTCCAGTTCACAGGGAGAGCTGCTCTCCAGTGACAGTGCCAAAGCAACATACTGGATCTCCTACAGCTGAACCCAAGGAGCAAGCCAAGAAGCTTACACTGTAACGATATCAGATTAGCCTCTGCCTGAAACATGTGCACATTGTTTACTGAAAAGTAAGTCAGCCATGGTTTGTACGCTGTGTCCACGTCAGATCAGATTTTTTGGAATATGGACTGTTGATGGCCAAAAATTCTTTAAAATTACAACCTCCCAATAGCAACAATCACATTCTAACATGCTAACAGGCTAAATGTTACATGCTAAATATCAGCATGCTCACATCCAAAAGTCAGCATTGATATTAATAGTATATTTGAGGTCATGACAGAGAGAGAGAGAGAAAAAAAGTAGAGTACAGTACGAAAGCACACATCAAGTTATTTTTTTGATGTTGGTGTTACAATGAAAGAGTGTTTTTAAGCTGAAGCAATGGAATCACATTCTTCTTGGATATGAACATGTTAGAAAGCAGGTAGTTAAAGTATGAAAGAAGTTGCTGAGCAAAACCTCAAACATTACAACATAAACATGATAAGAGTTCAATCACAGCTATTTAAAGCCTTGGAATTCCAAAGTGACTGTTTCAGTGTGTTCAAAGAACCTGCTTCACTGTAATTACTTAATCGGTCAATGGTTGAAGCTTGCCTCAGCTTTCGGTGTGTGTTTGGGAGCTCTGCACCTGGCAAACCAGAGCTGCACTAAGCTGATGCGATTTGGGACACAATTGTTGTGATGACAAAACACATGAAAACCAGGTCAAGGAAAAACTGTAATCAACCTCTGAAGTGGTTCTTTGAGATTTTTTTCTTTAAAAAACCCACAAGTTAGGGTCCGTGTCCACATTTTTTTTTTTTTTGGGGGGGGGGTGCTGGCGGAGTGCTTGGTAATGCTTGGATGAAGCGCTTGTGTGCTCACAGAAAAAGCTCTGCGTGCAAAGACGAAAACCGCTGCTCAAGCGTCCTGTCGCCTTGACAACAATATCTTGACAAGGGCCACTGTATGATCGACACTGCTCCTTTTTACTGTCTCCTACTACTCTTTACTGTCTGTTTTCTGTTTGGAGGATCCTTCCCTTCACACCTCGTGTGGATGATGAGTTTATAACGATATGGACCCCATTACGGCTGTAGTAAACGGGGATTACGGAGGATGTGGGTGCATCACATGGACAAACACAAACACACAAGCCAACTTCCCTCTCTCTGTTATGAAAGTTTTTGAGGGACATATCGAACAGTTTCCGGTACCCAGAGACGGCCAACATCAGCTTCTCCCTCATCTTCAAGTCCTGACCGATCTACTACTCAATGAAACAACAAAACAACACAGTGATGCACTGTTCATTAAGAAGAGCGCCAGTGATGTCACCAGCGCATTTCCAAAAAAACTGAGAAATGTTAAACTTTAAAGCACTGAAAAAAAGATGCTGGGCGCTGCACTTTTTCTCTATGCGGCCACCTGCTGCTGCAGATGCTCCCTTTTCATTGAGAACAATTGAAAAAGATGATGGCACTCAGAAAAAATACTACGTGGACACTGGCCCTTATATACAAACAGTGTTAACACGACTGTCTTAGAGGTCTGTCTAACCTGTCAGGTATGTTTTCTTCCACAATTGCTGAGCAGCTTTTGAAAGATTTTGAAAGTATTTTAAATCAAGCATTGCTAACATTCATGTTTGCTATCATGGAGTCTTCTCCCCAGTTTTTGTTGGTGCACTGATGTATATTTGGCATGTCACCTGTTATTAAGTGAAAGAGTGTACATTGGCACAGCCATTTTGGCAGGGCTGTGCATCACATCATCTGCATGCATATTTGCATTTCAGTCTACATACATGTTCTTACCACAAAGAAAAAGAACAGCTCCACAGCACTACTAGAGGTCGAGTAATGGGAATCTTTTCAACCACGCACAGCATTTAAAGCTGAATGTTTTGAACGTTGGCATAGCAACAATTAGCATTTTGATTGGTAAGATATTTGTTGGAAGTGGAACTTTGAAAAAAAATACTTGGTCCAAAGAAATAAAAGCGCAGTATTGCTCAGTAAAATTTAATTGCTGATGTGGAAGTAGCATTGATTGGATAAGAGGTCAGACAAAAATACAGCCTATTAGGTGCAAACTAATGGCACAGAAAAAAAAAAAAGTGTCTCGTTTTTAGGAGGACAATTAATTCTTTACTACAGAAGAACATGTGTGTGTATGTGATAACAGGTTTTGACAGGAGTCTATATCTATGGGATACTGATTTAAAATTAGGACCAATGCCATTTCCCTCTGGATTTTAAACTTCTTCTGACAATGTACTAAAACCAACCAACTGATTCTTGATAGCCAGTGGGTCTTTGATAACTGATAGACAACCCAACAAAGTCCACACAGGTCCCTCTGATACTGGAAATTCAATGTTTTCTCAGTTGGCATCATATTCAGGGTTACAACAAAAATCAATGGTTTTAACTGAGCTGCTACATATAATCCACTAGGCATTTGTAGGACCATTCCCCATTCCTTCCTTTAGCAGCTGCAATGTAGTTTATCTTATTTATGTTTTACTGTTCCATATTAACTTGGATATGACTTTGTGCAATCCTCTAGACTGTGTCTAAAAAATGTTAATTTTGATAGTCATGTGATTGCCACCTCTTCATGTTCCTCTTAATTTGTATAAAATGGATTCAGTCATCATCTATTAATACTGGCAGCACCTCTTCCATCACTTCAGCCAATATGGATGCAAATTTTTAAATGTTGATTCAAAACACTAACTGGCATTAAGCGTTTGCATTTCATTTTTTCTTCGCCTTTCTTTGGGATAACAGACAGGATGGCTTCCCTCCAAGCTCGGGGCAGAGGTCCCTCTTTTAGAATATTGTAGAATCACTGAGGAGGGTTTTTATTTGCTCTTTGCCGGAGACCCATCGGCACCTGCTGATTTTGCCTGCTTTCAGGCTAGAGATTGCTTTAGCAATTTTCTCAGCAGAATTCTCTTTTGTAAGTTTATCATAATGTTTTTCTTTAATATTAGGGAGATCCAAATGGTCCAGAAATTGTTCTTTAGTATGTGTCTCTGCTTAATCCAGCTGAGTGTACAAAGACATAAAACTCTTTTAAATGCCATCCAGTTCAATTTAGATTATGTTAAATTCAGGGTCTCTTATTTCATAAATGCTGTTCTGAGATTTGTATATTTTTGTGTTTGTCATCTGTATATAACTTACACATACCAGAATGTTCTTTGAAAAAATTCTTTACCAATCTTACTATTTAAGTTATACGTTATATAGTTATATATTAAAAAAAAAAAAATCAATTATTTAATGTAAGTCATGCTGGACATCAAAAAACTTGTTCTCTCTGTTCATCATGAGGAAATCTCATGTTTTTTTCAGGTAGGTTCTGCTCCTCTTTTAACCGTTGTAGTCAGTCTGGAGTACAGACTTCAGATGAGAATCAACATTTAATTGAAATCAAAATCCTACTCTGCATTTGTGGCCTGTTTTGTGAAAGGCATAATTTCATCTGTATCTATTTTTCTTAAAGATGCCATATGTAACATTTTAGAACCATTTACAATGCAAATCTAATGACTGCATTTGAGTGTGGCTAAAAACTGTAGTAAAATCTGCTTCCTAGGGTCTTTAGCCCAACATGCACTGATTGGTCACAATATTAAGTACAGTGTTTTTTTAATGTTTATAGTTTATACTGACAGTGTTTAGGATTCCGAGTTTTTACCCAAACAGCCTGTGTTATACTCCCAGTATGGAAACAGTGTAATTTCATTTGGTCAACTTCCATTACACTGCTATGCATTTTTGCTTCAATAACACAGTTTAAAAGGAGATATAAACCCCACACATAAAGTACAAAGTTCAAATTTTACCTTCAAATTGTACTGCAATTTGTTGTAAAATAACAAAATGGTAAATACTAGGGCTGCAGTTGAATATTATACGTTCTGCCACAGTATGGTAGTGAGCAAGCCTGTCCTCTCTTTGGTCTGGCTGTTATGTGGCACTAGAAACTGTGAAAATGTGCTGTAAATATTCAGTCATTTCCTCTGTACCGTGGTAACTGTAACATTCCATTTTTCAATAAAACACTATTGGGATATACAACTTTCATTTTGACACGTGATTACTCTCAAAGGTGACAGATTTTTTCCAAGCAGTGTTTTCCTTAGTTATTAATTTTAGAAATCTTACAATGATAGATCTTGGTGCAGTATTAATGTTTAATCTCTCAAAAGTCTGATAATATTTCCAAGTGAGTGTCTTTCTTATTCCATTACTATTCAACATTTTCCATGTCTCCAAATCTCCTAAAGACTATATAGTTTAACTTCATCCAGCTTTTTGGTTGAGAGAGTAAATTCTTCTGTTGTCTCTCCAGTCTTCTGATTAATGTCAGCTGTCAACTTTTCCGATGCTGTATAATGTACGGCTGGAAAATATTTAAAGAGTCAGTTGTTTTGTGATGTACCTCTTAAGCTCTTGCATTTCTGTAGTTATGTCTTTTCAACACTTCTTGTATTGCATTGGTTTCTCTTCTTCTCCTTGTAGCCGGTGCCTCCTTGCTGCCATCTTCGTCCGTGTTGATATTTTCTGTAGGGTCAACCCCTTTATCCAACTCTTTCTTACCTTCTATTATTTTTGATGTAGACAATTATTAACCTTTTCCCGTTTTCATCTTCCAAATTAAGGTAAGTTTTATTTTAGTTAGCTGAATTTAAGGGGTTCAGCTAACCTGTTTTTTGTTGAAGTATTGTCAGGGCTACGTACAATAAAAGATGAACTGGGAACTATTCATTTTTTAGTCATTTTTTAAGATTTCATTTAGTCATTTTTTAAGATTTCATCTCCATTAAACAGAGTGATCCAGACCAGAGTGCAAGAATGTAACTCCTCAGAGCCCTGAAGGCAAAAGGAATGTGACTTACGAGCAGTGGCAGCTGTTGTTGATACACAACTGCTCAGCAACTGGGCCACCCAGAGTCCACATTGCAGATAGATAGATTTATGATTAATTCCAGAAGCGAAATCACATTACAATGTTTGATGCTTATCCCATGCCCTGGGTCGAGCAAGTGGCTGTTGTGATGAAGGTGCCAAGTCTTTCAAGGATAACCCTTCATTCACCAAATTGTAATTTCGTCAAATAAACCCTCCTAGCCATTGTCCAGTGAGAAACTTTCATCTGCTGCCTATGTGTTTTTGATTATTGTATTGCACTTCTCTCACTACCTACCCATTTATACACATGCACACACGTACTCCTTCATTGAGTTTGCAGCCCATCGATTCAGAGGAGATATGATGCAATTTCCTGCGCCATGCCTCAACGTGTTTCTAAGATACGGCTTAAAAACCAGTCTGACTAGTTCTGCAACTTCACGTGAGTGCCAAAATCCACACCATCACTCTATGCACACTTGAGTCTATTTTATACTTAAATGAAATCTTAATTTGTCAAGTATTTTATGCTTTGAATTTTGAAAGTAGACATTTCAAATTCAAAGACAGAAAAGCTCCGTCATGAGGAGCAGATGAACATGCTTCACTTTTCTAAAACCCTAATTGACCACATTTGCTTGGTTTATTTATGTAAAAAGAGACTGATACCACTGGGCGGCACACAAGGGCTTACTGCTGAACACTCCCCCTCACCACCGCTGCCAGTCCTCCTCCACCCTGCTAAGGCTTAATACTCATTCTTACAGGAACACTGCGGCTCTTAGTGCCCAACCAGCCGGGCAAGGGTGGGGGTGCACTGCAGCACAGACGGCTCACTTCAACAATAGTGACTCAGATTTCCCTCCATTATCTTTGAGGAAAGATGGCAATTTTGTTTCATGCTGTTTCTTTGACATTGGATTAATTTGTGAAACTCTGCAGCGTTGGACATAAATAACAATATGACAGCTAAATTATTTCACAAGATAAATGGTATGTTCATGATATCTGAGCAATTTTAGAAAATAAACAGTTAACAGGAAGTTAATTTCACTGAAAATAGTCAAATAACATTTTAAAATCCAGTTTAAATCTTTTTTGAGAAGTAATTAAAAATTAATTAAAAAAAAAAAGTCTCTCTGCTGCCAAAACAAAAATAATATTACTCTCCTTCTAGAGAAGACTTACCCATGCCCATGCTGCTGAAAGCGGTCTTTCAGCTCGGAGGTTAATCTGGGATTTGTGTGGCTGTATGAATCAGCACTGAGTTCCTGACATTGACATTATAGTGAGGTTGTGTCTCAGACACAGTCCAACAAAGTAATGGAGATCTCATTGCTGATGTCCATGGAGCACGTCTAGAGGAGGCCAGATAGCTGCAGCGCTCAGTCTGCTGTCCTCATCAGTCCTGCTATCAGGCCAGGCTGCTGGAGCTGACCCCCATCTAATATCAACCCTAAACCTCCTTCTCCGTCCTCCTAACCCTTTACCATTACCTAGATAATGGGGAGGGAGGAGAAGAAAGAGCTATTTTCTCCACAAAGGTAAAAAGAAAAATACATAAGAGCCATTTTTGTTTTTTCATCATATTGTTTCCACAAAGAAAGATTTATTAATAGTGAGAATATATGTGTACAAATGCAACAAAGTGATTTCTTTTGTTATAAATCAGCACCATACATTCTGTCTTTTAACAATAACAAGCATAAGTTTACATGTTTCCAAGTTTTAAAATTGGGATTAGACTTTCAAGCATTCATATTGTAAGATAAATAGGTGTTTGATCAGTGCAAATCATACAAAGATATACACCACTGTTTTTGGAAGAAAGTCCACTTAAAATGACAAACAGATATGACTGGAAAGGTCCTTCTGGGTGGGGAGTTCAAACAAAATTAATGTTGAGGCAGTTCAGTAGACGAGTGCTTAGTGGGAGGTGCAGCGGTCTTCATTTTCAAAATCAATTCAGTTAGCACTGCTGAGATCATGAACTTGTAGACAATTATCTCACTGATGACAAGAAGACTCCAATCATGGCGAGGTAATGGTATTTTGTTTGCATTCTCTGTGAAAAGCCTCAAAATAAAAGCTATAATTACTCTCAAGCAATTACTGCCTGACACCTCCCTTTCCTGGACAGCTGTAAAATTTACAGAGGAGGTTAAACTGGACATTGACCTGCTTGATTTTATTTGTCATGCGAAAGGAAGATGAATATATTTTAATGGGGAAACTAAAGCATTAACAAGTATAACCCAAGTCTGTTTCAAAGAAGAGTTGTTAAAGATATATTGTCTATTGAAAATCTGACTGGAAAAAACGTTTTCATATAATAAAAGTGGATGGCAAAGGAAATCAAAATAAGTTTGGTGCAACATGGTGATGCCATATACGAACTGCAAAGTAAAATCCTGTATTTTTTACGCAGTATCAATAGAAAATGTGTTCTGAAAGAGTGACGTGGTGCAATTCAAATGTTTAAAACAATTACCTGACCATAAAATGTTATAATGTATGGACTTGTTAAAGCAGTGTATGTTTTGTATGCATTGTGTTTTGGGTAATGCACCAAGAGCAAGCAGTTGGTGTTTCAGGTTGTTACAGCACTAACTGACCACTTCCCCGTGCATTTATTTATGGAGCTAGCAAATAAGGATGGCAGTGTTATGTGTTTGTCTGTATTCATCTCCTTTTGTAACACTGTTTTATTAAATTTTGATGATGAATTGCACAAGTGTGCTATTCAAACACAGGTGATGTGATTTTTATCTTCATGATTTGTGACTGGTGTCACAAAGTGTATGATTAGTTCTGGCTAATTTAAAGGCTGTTAAAGCCGAGCTGAAGTCAAAAATGCATTTTCAACCCTTTTGGACCATATCCCTGCTCTTATTGTAGTCAAATTTAAAAATGTATCACTAAAAAATTACAAAAAATGAATTATTTCTTTTTTTTTTTTTAAATTAAAGTCTGCCGCTTCTGTCTTTCTTTAAAACAAAATCTCCAGGGTTCCTGATGTTATTGTTGACTGGGACGTTATTGGTTGAATCATTTTTTTAATTTAACCAATTATATCACGCCAATCCTCCTGTCAGTATAAACCTGTAAATATTAAATAAAACAAAGCTAGCTTGTTGTTAAAATTTAGCAGTTAACTGTCAACAAACAAAGCCCTAGCAACGGTTGCCAAGGAGTGACAACAACACTTGCCAACAACACTCCAATCAGATTCCTCCAACTTATGTCCCACCCCAAAAGCCCGTTCATTGGTTGTTTAATTGTTTGAATAGCAAGTGCGTCACAACACGCCAGGTGACACTCTGGAAACAGACATTTCAGCTCGTCTTTCATTACAGAGTAATTTTAGTTCGTTGAATATCTTGATATTGTTCTGTCTTCAGTTTGTAAATCTAGCTACCTGCACAGAAACTGTACTCTGTAGCTGCCATCCTGTCTCAAACATCTACAGCCAAGCCATCAGAATGGCTGTGTAGACCACGAGTTGTAGCCATGTGTAGAGTATCTAGGGTTGAAAAATTCCAGGAACAGCCTATTCAATACTGAAACTTTTGATGGGAATTTACAGGGATTAAAGGGAATTAGCTGGAATAAAGTGGAGATATAGGGATTATCTGGCTACACTGACCATGATGTCATATGCAAATAGAAAAAAACAAAAACAAACTTCTACTAATTCATAGGAAGACATTAGAGGTGTAACAATACGTTTTATTAACAATATGATGCATATTAGGATACGATACAAGAACAATATGGGCTCATTTAGAGCAATACAATATGATTTGGTTTAAGGACTAGAAATCAATATATTAACTTTTTTTTGGGGGGGGGGGGGGCAAAAATAGGTGAAAAGACAATACCGATT
>JAQLOL010000026.1:9817555-9835091 GCA_029783665.1 Naso thynnoides | reverse complement strand
CCCCCCCCCCCCCCCCCCCCCCCAAACATAGGAGAAAAGCAAATACCTATTTCTATGCAGTGGTAGAGAAGGTTAAATATTGGAAAAGCTTGATACACTGTACTACACAAACATTCGGTGCAAGGACTATTCAACTTGTTTGGATGCCAACTAAAAATCTCTTGTTCTTCTGATGCTTCCCTGCCATGATCCACCATCATCTGAAGCGACACTACTGAAGCAATACACATGGCCAGAACATTGAATAATGAACTGGAACAACGTTTTACCATTTTATGTGTGAAAAACACATCCACGTAACAGTTGACGTGCTAAATACAAGGCACTAATTGTTATTATTCATACATTCATTTAATGCTTTGAAAAAAGACTTTAGATTGATGCAAGTCATGCTAGAAGGACACTGTTTACCTATTGGTGTGGTTTGGTATATAGGGATATAAATCAATACACTGATATATCTTTACACCCATAGAAGACATAATTGTAAATTCCTGTACCAATGGAAAAGTAAAAAAAACAAAAAAAAACAAGTTAGTCAAGCTTTAAATGAACTGATTTATTTAACATCCTACAGAACAACAACAGTAATTGTCCTGCTTTAACAAAAGCACAAAACATGCAGGTCAGGCTTAACAGGTTCTGTAACTGACTTGAGACCTTAATGAAAACAAATGCTGTACAAACATTCTCTCATTTGATCCACTTTAGATAGCGGTGGTGGACCAAGCACTGCTGCTGTTAGCTCCCAATGTCAGCCCCCATGCAACGTCACCGGCCTACTCACCCTACGTTTAGCCTGAGAGCTAACGGGGAGCTAAGCAGTACTCTCTCCACTACCGCTATCAATTAAAATAGGTCAAATAAGAGGATATTTGTCAAGCTTTTGTTTTCATTTAGGTCTTACATTCTTACAATAAAGAATCTGTTATTAAGCCTGGCCTGCATGCGCTGTGTTAGGACAGGACAAACATACTGTCACTGCTCTGCTGAAACTAGGAAGCACTCGTTGAGTCACTCCAGATATTTAATGCTGTCCTGCGTCATCAAATATTTCAGCATTTTTATGTTTTCACAGTTGCATGTAATCACAGTACTACAGACACTGCATGTTTCGCTGTTAGCGTCACTTTGTGTAAAATTAAGGCACACTTTGGGCCACTTCTGTCTCTTGTCACTGTTGGCCATGACTGTCCACCTCAACTTTTTTGTTGTTGTTTGCACTGATTGCATCTCATGAGTGCATGTCGTCATTGTTTGGCAAGGCATATGGAAGTAAGGCATGGATGAGGGAATTGTTAAGCATAAAGACATTAATGTCAATGGATCGAACCAGTCAAGTGGAGCCAGTTCCTGATTCCCATCCCTAGTGCTGCTAAGCATAATGTAGAGTTACAATTCAATTAAATTGACATGCTTTTAATTGTGTTTTAGATGTGCATGCATGTGTAAGTCTACTATTAAAAGCAGCAATTATAAAATAGAAATTTCTAAATTCTTAAGCTCAACTTGCTTTGTACATTTACTTGACATTTACCAGAAAAGTACCGACTCATTGCAACTCTTATGGTGTCAAATATAGATCTGGGGTTGGACAAAAAACAACAAACTAAAAACAACTAAATATAAATGTGATTTATTTAGCAATTACCTTATTTAATTCACATTAGCTACAATGCCTAAATCATGAACTGTAACCCTCAAGTCAGAATGAATCCTATTTAAAAGAAAAAAGTAATTTAAAAAACAGTACAAAGAAGTCACTTCAGAACACCTCATAGAACAGTGGACATCTGCTAAGACGTTTGTGCGATCGGATAGCCAATGCCCCTAGCTTTAATTAGCTCACAACACCGGCCATGAACATTATGCCAATTATCTTTCTTCAGGCATCCACTGGGAAGAAACATTACCCATGGCAGGATCTCTATAGGGGATGCTTTGGCAGCTGCACATCTAATTACACCTATGGGGAGAATCTCTTGGATATCAGAATTGTCCAATTTATGCTCATACTGGGCAATTAACAGCCTCTGTATGCTCATGGCAATGAATGAGCATTTAGACTTCTTAAAAAATACAAAGTGGACATGTGATTTGCTGCTCCTATAGAAGATTTCTGTGGACCAGTGTGACTGATGCATATGAGGCTTAACCTCCTCTCAAGCCTTTACTCCACATGTCGTGCTTAATTGCATGAATATTTCAACAGTTACTGCAAGTCCTTTCACATGTTGTATCAGCAAGATCGCAAGTTTTTAGATACCCACTTGAATAATTCATTTTAACACACAATTTTGTTCTATCCTGTTTGATGCAGAGCTTGATAGTGAAAAGCCCATAAGACAGATCAGTGGATAATAAAATTTTGTGCTACCTGAATTCTATCATGGAGTTGATCTTTTTATGTTTTACTTTGTGAAATATGAAATAGAACCTGCACATACAAAGACAGTAAATCATGCATATGCTAACGGATTAGTCCCACAGATATTGACTCTCAAAGGTCAGTAGATTTGGCTATTCAAGTTTCCTATTTGGTCAAAACAATAACATCATGTGAAATGAGAAACACAATATTTCACATTACATAGACCACATGTAAAGCTGTGAGATGAGATGTGAGTGGCAGATTAGCTCTATATCCTGTTTTCTTTCTTTTTTCCCCTTTTTTTCATTCAAAGTAATCAGAGATGAAATTTTCAAAAGGTCAGCTGGAATAACACAGCCCAGGGCAAACTTGGGGCTCACCGTTTCAGGAGGGTCTATGTTCAATAATGTATGAATGCCTGCTGCTTCATTAAAATATATCTCAATTCAGCAATGTCTTTGATGAATATCCCATTACTGAGACAACCCTTTTATGCAAATAAAATGTCACTGTTTTGACTGGTTTTTGACCAAAATTCAGAGTGAAATTATTCAGCTGGGTGGCTTTGAAACCGACTGCCCCCCACAGTCAGTCTGCTCCTAAACAGGATCGCACTCCAGAGCTGCTCCAGCACTAGTAATGATTATTCTCTGCTTTGTCATGCAATTGAATGCAAGATTGGAACAGTCATTAATTCATGATAAATCTCATGCATAATTAAATTCTGGCTTTTTTTTTTTTTTGAGATAATGACTGTTTAACTCCAGTTACTGTAAATCAGTTATCTACGACTAAATGGTGATGATCTTCATGTATGTTCTTTTATCTTTTGCTCATGAAAGAACATTTGTCAGTATGTTACTTACTTTTCAAAGTGCACCATGCCATGTGCCCCTGAGAAAAAACTAATGTTTACTATTTTTTTTAATAAAGTATTTTTTCAGCATACTTTGCTTTAGGTCCAATGGTATGCCGGTTTACCCATATGGATAAGCCTCATTTTTATTTAGCCTTTCAGCTGCCATGGATGAATGGAAGGAAGGAAAAAGCCTCTGAGAACTCAGAATACAAATGAGACTGAAAATGCTTCGACACATGCCGTGTCAGAAATGATAAGTTTTAATATTCTTTTTCCCTTCCATTCTCCAGCTGCCCTCCAAGACTTAAGATTACTGACAACTCACTTCACATTACCAGGTTCTGAGCAATAGCAAGGTTACAGGCCTCACCTATGGCAGGTGACCACAGGTGACATCCCTTTGATAGAGAGGGTCACTGTCTCACCTGTTCCCCTTCTCGCCATTTGGCAGCCTGTCTTTTCAGAGGCGTTCTCTTGTCTTTGCTTCTCTCCTGTCTTGTGCGCATGACTGCTGACACTGAGGCCCATGGCCCTTACTTGTTTGTTTTTAAAGCGGTTGCCAGAGTTAAGTGAACTCTGACCACTGAATACTGAGTGTACATCCACATACCAACATATGGCATACTGTAGATGGTACTAATAACTGAAACTTACGGCTAAATTTATATTTTAATATATGATGATGTCTCTCCTATAGCAGGGCTTTCTTTAACTTGTCCATGCTGCGGCCCTCAAAAGAACATAAGTTTGCAGTCAAGGCCCCCTTTGACAAGTTGTCTTTATAAACCCATGACAAACAGATTTGACAGCCCTACAAATAAGATATCCTCATGATATTGTTATCTTTTTTATAAATAATATTTCAAAACAATACATGATTAGGGCCATACAGATGTGGGATTTGGGGAGGCAAATGACAATAGAGGAATGATAACAGGAAACAAGAAAATTCTGATAAATGATCAGCCAATATTAGATCTATATCCACTGAATGTGGTTATTGAATACTAGGGACAAAGAGATTTCTTTGTATTTTAGCTCTTTTCTTTTACTCCACTTTGCTGAGGCCCCCTGCTGCCCACTGGCGGTCCCCACTTTTGAAAAACTTTGGCCTAGAGAATGTTTTTGAATGTTTCCAATTGAGACGTGTGAAATAACCTCATGTTAATCCAAGTAACTTTCTTGATCCGTCAACGAGGAATTGAAAATGCAAAGTATACAATACCTGATTGCTTCATGGTCAATTAAGGCTTAAGGGAAGGCAGATGAGATCAATGCGGTTCTTGCAGGGTATTTATTTGAGAATTACGACATCTCCCACCATTAAAAACTTTGGGGCTTGTGTGGGAGTTTGTGTAAATAAAAGAGGGCAATAATAAGCTCCCTAGTCCTGATAATTGCAGTCAATTTAGCTATGAGTAGATGTGAGGGTGAATGGAGCTAGTGTTATCTACATGGGACCAGCCTGTGATAGTAACACAGAGTCCCAGGGTCCTGGGAGACTAATAACACAGTAGGATTACTGAGCGCTCACTCTGCTTGCACCAAGGACATTTGCCAATAACAACTTTATCTGCCTCCTCCATGTGCCTTGGGTTCTGGCATTTGTAACTGCTGGAAATTAAGAATTGCTTTGTTTTGCCTCCAAGCTGGGGATTGCTGACTGTGGCTGTAATCAAGAAAAAAAAGATTCTTTCAAAAACCTTTTTGATAAAAGACTGAGCAATTTCATCATGTCACTGTCATTTTGCCATGTCCTTATCAGTTGATTAATCAGGGAGAGTTGTCAGCTGAAGAACCATCGGAGGTTTCGGGGGATTTTCTGTGAAGACTGCAGTCCTCATCCTTCACAGGGATGTCATTATTACACCACCTACTAACTTATTAGTGTGGGCTGTCGAAGGCCTAAAAATCTTGATTTGCATACATATATTAAAGCCATTTTAACTACCATCATTTAATGCTTGTGTTTGGTAACCATCCCACATCTTTTTAAAATCCCACATTATAATCTGCAGTATGTGGTTATGATGTGATGTGTTTTTTTTTACTAAAGCAATCCTTAAGACAGCTTTCAATTTGAGCCAAAAAAAAAAAAAGGCTGATTGCTTGATCAGCATCGGCAGAAATTGTATTAGCTGTTACTTTGATAAATAGTCAACTGTGTCAATCATTTTTCAAACTTAAAATTTCTGTGTTTAGTTGGTACTAAATCTTATTAAATATACGTCATGTATCATTGGATTTTTGGATGTTGGACAGAAAGATTTTTAAATTAATGTTTCACTACTTTCTTATATATTATAGACAGTATCAGTTATCTATTAACCAATTAGTAAAAAAAATCATCAGGTTAAACAATATTGAATATAACTGATTAGTTGAAGCCCTAGTGTCTATCTCATAAATTTAACATGCTGATAATTTTTTACTTAATGCTGTCTCAACAGTCACATATTTTTTGTAAATATGTAGTGTACCCTAATAGCTGCACACCTCAATCAAAAAAAGCATACCAAGAATTTACCATGGACACATATACTAATCACATATTCTGTGAATTGCATGACCATTACAACATTAAATAAGCACGTCTGCTTTCCACTGATCCTCATCTGGAACCATATCACACACTGGTGCCAAAAAACTAGTGCCATTCCCTCAACCTGTCATATCTGAGCTAAACATGCAGATGTTCCCCCTTTAATTTGTACCACAGTGCTACACTACACGGTAAGAAAAATGTTGCCTCTCTTCCCTGAAATGAGCCAGATGCTCCTGACATTGCTGCACCGTAGGGAACACCTGACATTAACACAGTGTTCTTCAGGGCTGTGTTTAATATGTATAGGAGCCCTTTTCTCTTTTAGCAGACAGACCCCCTCATTGGTGTGCTTCACCGTCTCACTAGCTTGAAGTGATGAATTCAAACGCTGACCCCATCCAGTTGTGAGCATGCGCACGCCTGAGGTGCTGAGGTAGAGCACAGACAGAAATGTTTTGAAATGCTGTCAGTAGGGTTTAAAATTGTTTAAACAGACTCATCTCTCACATGTCAATGGTTGGTGTAGAGTTCAATCGTGTACTCATCCTTGTTCCTCTCAGGCTAAGCTGAGCATATGACTTAATTGCTGCCTAGGGCTCATAAGAGATATCAAGAGGGATCTCAGTGGACAGGTCTCAGATTTCCATAGCAACCACTGAAAATACAGGTACTGTTATGCCCAACTTTTTCTTGGAACTCAATATAGTGTACATTTATAGCATACATATATAACAGAGTCAAAACATTTCAATCTTATCTAAAGCAGTGGGAATCTCTATTTGCCTCATGATTTAAGTTAATTCAGATTCAAGGGACTATACAATTTGAAATTATGTAAACAAATATTGTTTTAAATGAACTCCATTATTAGGCCTAGATGATTTATTTCATTTAAAAGTATCTTACAGTCTCCTATCTGTATGGAGATAACAAAATGAGACTCTGTTATTGATGTCATGTCTCTAGACAGCACTAGAGAGGAGCCGCTCTAAGTATTTACAATATGCTCACATGATGTCTGTCTCACTATGTAAATACTTGGATATTAATTAAAATAATGGCTTTTCTGAAGCAATTATATTTTCAGTGAATTACTTTTTGTCCCACCCACATAGCGTTATTGATTTTTCAAATGTATAAATCGTTGTTGAGTTCTCCATTCTTGCTTCGCAATGCATCTAAATCTGCCCACACATGATCAGCAGCCGCTCTGCACTAGCTGTGCCATTGTTTTCCAATGGAAAGAGCAGTGGCGCCCAACTAGGTAGAAACGTCACCCTTGGTGGAGCGCAGTGTGCAGTGCTCAGAGTTGCCACCAAGCACTGAAATAATTGAAGTTTAAATTATTTTAACTTTGACCTCAAGTGCCCTGACCTTTCAAAGCGCTACCAGTGAGATAAAGGGTGTATGTGACCCCTGCTTGCGTGTGTCACCAGTAGAGGTGACACACGCAAGCAGCGGAGCTACTGGTAGACCACTTAGACATGGTGGAAAAACTTATGCTGCTGCTCAAATGCTAAGCGCCCCACCACAAGGGGACTGAGGAGTAAATTTTTTTATCATTTGAAAGGCCTACAAGAATGAATTTTATTTTTCACCCAAATCTATGGTCTAATGTGGCAATTTTTTTTTTTTAATCAACGATCACTCATGTAACACAAAACACACATGCAAAGCAGACAGAAAGGTATCCTACTTATCATTTGATCTGTACCACTGAATTCCAGCAAGCAGAATGAGCTACATGCCAATGAGTGATCTTAAATGACTAAGTTGTGTTCAACCAGCAAAAATAGTCATCCATTACTCATCTTGATTTGTCAGTTTGTGAAATTCAGTGAGATATTCAAGTACAATTCAATTAAATTAAACTATGATACTTACAGTTTTCCCAAAAGGTGCTTTGCTGATTTGTAGTTACATCTATTTGACATACACATCTGCCATTAATCATTGTAAGGTTATTGCTAGGTGTGAGCTTATAGTGTGTTTAGGCTTCCCTGTCCCTGGCTGAAAAAGTTCCTTTCAATTATAGTGACAAACTGTCTCAGAGATGAAGAAGAACCTGAGAATATGCCAGTGAATAAAGTGCAGCGGGTTCACACAGTAATGTTTAAGCCATTCTTTGTCTGACACTGAACATGCACTGCAGTGGGAATTGGAGCTTTTTGTCATGTTTGATTTTAAACTCGTGGGCACATATTTCGCATAGTGAGGGGGTTTTGTATCCTGCAGACCACTTTCAGCAGTATATAAATAACCGTGCATAAAAGGGCATCTATATACAATGTATGAATGTTTATGCCTGCCTACAACAAACCCTGTCACCCCATGACAGCCTGGTCTTCTTAACAGCCAGGAATCTATTACTCACCATAACCTTCAAACCTGCTCAAACATCAGCAATTAAAACAAAAGCATGCTGGTTCAGAGTAGCAGCAGAAGTTTAGCTGTGGAACAGGGCCACATCAGAATTAGAGGGGCTGCTATAAAGTGAGAAGCACTGTGTCAATGCATTACATAACAAACATGAAAGAGTGAGCCTGTGTGATAGCATTAGATGAAGAAACACAGAGATGTAAGTTGCAACCGTCTCACGCAGTCTTGCAGCTGATGCTAGTCCGAATACTGGAGCTCAGTGGCTATTTCAGTGCTTGTTCCCATTGGGGTTGGGTCTTAGCAACATACCACAGGACATTATTTCATGCATCACTGAGCTGCCTTGAAACTAATGCAGCCAGCTCTTGATTTTTTGGCTTCTGCAGAGCTGAGTTTTCATAGAATATTTTGATTCTTTGTCCCTCGACCCATGTAACTTCAGTGTAGCCTACAGTACCTTTTCCACGTGTGAACCTACTGACGGACTCGACACACAAACTTTACCAACTTGCCACAATTTAACTTGCTATCCACTTGGTTAGAAAAAGGAATATGTGTAAAATGCACAGCAGTGACTCTATTCTCCACTTGCTGAATGTGGAAAAAAAGATCATGTGAATTAGCATTTTACAGGTCCTTCTTTAAACTGTGAAGGCCAGTACAACTCAGGAAAACAATGAACATCTAAGAACAATGGTTTCAGCACAGTAGCTACACATAAAACTAAGCTGAGACCTGTAATTTGTGCTTGTAATTGCACGCTGTCTTGTCTTGTCTCGATTACTCCCTATGAGCCTGCCGACAATGTGATGCTAATCTGCTGCCTTAAGAAAACACTAGGATATTTTTATTGCACAGAAAAATTACTAGTGTTGCAAATTGTAGATACACAGTTATTTATTTCATGAACTGTGGTCATTATGTTATTGTCACAATGTTCTTTATCTTGACAATACTCATTAGCTCCATCCTAAAGCACAGAGTGAGACTCCATGACTTTAATGTTTTAAAATGGTGTGAAAACATAAACTGGAAATCACACTATGAGATTATAGGACAATATACATTGCAATGTGAAAAAGTTAAAAAGGGTTTTGAAAAATTGTAAATAGACATTAAGCTTCCTTCACTCTAAACACACAAATCAGAAAATTTACCATACATTCTAACATCCTAATTATGGTATACTGCACATTATATATAACAGAAATCTGGGTTTTATTATGGAAACTCAAATTTTCATCAAGTGATATCTGCCTATTACAGTATCTCCCCTAGGACTGAGACACAGCAGCGGGGGCTGTCACTTGAGATGCAAAGATTTTTTAAACATACGCATATTGCGCCCTGCCACAACATTTCAAATGAGCATGCCTTTAGTTGCTCTCCTTCCAAAACACTGATGCTGGCAGAGGGGCCTGCTGTTTCCTTCATCTAGTGTCTTTTTAGCTTTATCTAATAGCTTTATCTTTTCCACCAAAATTAGTGGGTCTATACAGTTTTTTTTAAATGCAGGTCAATTCGCAAAAAATTATCTATTGAGGCCTCGCCTGCCTCCAAGGGAGGTGAAACTATTGTTGCATTACTGCTTGTGGAGTAAAGGGCCTTCAACATCGATCGTCAAAACACAGTTTATATCACGTATGTATTTTTTTTTTCTACCAAGAAGTTGCATTTGCTGTGATGTTAAAGATCGATACTCACATGAATTTTAAGGACTGCTATTTTTTTCTTCTGCAAGATTAATAATCCAAAATTCATGATGAGCATTGCTTTCTTCATTGTTGACATCTTCCCTCTTGTCGTTAAAATCCTTGTGGTTACATAATCAGGTAAGCACAAATAAAGTGGGCCTAATGTTCCCTTATTTATATGCCTTGCGTAAACAAATGGGGTTATGAAGGGTCAGTCTCTGTGTGAAGATGCTTTACTGACAGGTGCGCCATAGCACAAAATAGCCTAGATAAAAGTTATTTTCTATAGTTAAAAGACAGGGAGCACTCATCTCTCTTTGTGTTTTACTCTCAGGTGTGTTTATTCATATAAATACGAAGAAGCATCCACAGCACACTCTGGAGATAATATAGAGTGCTTGTCGCACCACGCTGCTCCTCTTCTCTTTTCTTTTCTCTCACAAAAATCAATCAATAAATAAACCTTACAACAGGGTAGAAAATTCAACAAAGCATATCGCTGATAAATTCTATTGTTCTCCGATATGCGCCAAAATAAAAACAGTTTTTTAAGACCGGAAAAAAAGTTTGGATTAATGATTTAAAATGTGCAATTACAAAGTTTGTCCTGTAGAGGTTGATCCATTATTTGAGAGAATTATTTAACATGATAACTACATAAGTGTAGTATTTAACTGTTTGGTGCGTGGATATTTAGAATAAAGTTTGTTAAAATGTGAGATATTCTGCCTCTGTTCCATATCTTTGTTACAAGTTTTTGATAACAACATTCAGTGATATTGAACATATAACACTGGCCAGTATATTGGATATCAGAATTTTCTTGCTCCCTAATAATGGTATCTACATCAGGCCCAAAAATCCCATATCGGTCAGGCCCTAGTTTTAATGCTGTAGTAAATTTATCCAGAAAAACCAGCCAGTAAGCCTGCCTTTCCCGATAAACCTCTCACCTCTGCAGCTCAGAATGACCTTTCTTCAGAAGGCACTGAGAAACATGGAAGCTGTGTGAGAAATTATACATCACTTATGTATTTATGTATCTGTTTTCCAGAGCTAAAAGTATAAGAAATGAAAATGCTATGCCTGTAAAGATAAGCCTTTTAAAGATAAAATACGAATTCAGTTTTTGGAGCCGGACAGAGGCTAGCTTTGCTGCAGGTATCTAAGCATTACTTGCATGTAAGTGGGTTTCAAAACAGAGATACACAGACAAACATACACAGTTATACATCACCCACAAAATGGAAAATGAGGAATGTTGGCAAACCCTTATGCTCTATTGTGATGCAACTTTGCCCTGACTGTAGCAGATAGTGCTTCCTTTAAATGTTAATCATCAGGCCAACATAATTAGCCGCTGGTCCAGTGCAATACCCCGTGTCAAATGAAGAGCAGGACTTTCCAGTGGAGAGTGATTGCACTTGAAAGTCTGGAAGATTACCACACATAAGCATAGCCTCAGACGAAATTTCCCGGTTGGCAAACTTGATATTTGCTATGCAATTGCCTTCAAGGTTTTGAAGATTTAGCAGAGAAAGTTGTGATTGTTGGACAGAACATCTTCAGAGACGTTAGTGCTAAACTCCACTCACATACTGTAGACTTATTTGACTTCAGAATCGACATTCACAGTCATGCTGTAAGCCGTGATGAGAATCAGGCAGAGGAAGGCATGATGACGTTTCCAATCTTAATGACCTTACTTGTTATGTCATTAAGGAGTGGACACATCGGCAGATAAGGATATTAAATTAAAATAAGACTGTCCCTATTTATATCCTTGTCATTTTCTCCACCACAGACATTCGTTACGACCCTTGAGATGTTAGATCTCTCTTGGCCTTGTTCCTGAAATTAATTGTTAAGACTCGGGCCTGTTTTTTCTCATGATATGGGGAATTAGACTGTCAAACAGCGACATCCATTTGCAGCGCCTCCCCATATTGATTTTTGAATTTTGTTTTGAGACACTGCGACAGATTGCGTCTCTGACTGAGAAAACCAAACTTTCTCTGAGTCACCTGGGGGACATTTACCAACTTCTGACACGGTTATCTCTGCACATTACTTACATTTCTCTCAAGGGAAATTAAAAGAGAAGTAGAAAAGAATGATGAGAAATTATTCAGTAACTCCATTTTGGTTGACCAAAGAAAAAGAGGTTAAACTGACTGAGGATAACGACATACATCCGAGATGGGATCCATGAATTGCAGGCGCAGTCAGTCGACTGTAAGTAGCGCCAAACCTTGTGACCTGGCTCCAAATTGCAGTGTGGCATAAATATTGATCACAGAGGCAGCAGCTTCCATAGGCTGACAGAGTTTAAAGGCGGGACAGGCCAGACAAAGAGAAGTGGACAGCATTGTGACTGAATACATGAACACACACACACACACACACACACACACACACACACACACACACACACACACACACACACACTACACTGTGAGTCCAACAAGATAAAAGCACTTCAATTACCGCAGGACATATTGATTGCTGTGCCTTTCTTCATGTGTCCAATCCATTATAAAAACAGAAGCCGCAGAGCAACAAGCAGATATAAGGAGGATAGGTTGGTTATCTCCTATGGCATCTACATTTTTTTTCTAAGAATTTATAAATGACACACGCACACCCTGCTGGTCTTCACCAGATTTACTATATGCAATTATTATAATTTACCAAAGTCACTGGTCTGATAAACTGAAACAGCTAGAGACACTTCCATGTTCCATGCTGATTGCTGTCTATATTTTGCTCAGCATGCTTTTTCCATGACTATTCTAGCAACACAATTATTAATGTGACAGCAGTGTTTACATGTGTCAGCATAAATTATTGACATTTGCACGCACTCAGCTATAAATAGTGTTGTGGTGAGGGTTTGTGCCTTTGTCCTTTGACAGCCTTTCCATGGCTGTCACTGGCCACTCTGAGTTTACACAGTACATTAGTAAATAGGCTTATGGACAAGAAGTGCTTCTCCCACACTCTTTGACTGTGAGGCTTGTTGATCTATGTCCTGCTTGTGTTATGCATATTACAAGATTACTGGGACAGACAAAATTGAAATTTACACAGAACTTATTTTATACCAACCTCTACCCAAACACAGACTCATTATTGGAAAAATTAATTTATTAGTCAATCAAAGGAAAATAATTTATAACTATTCCTATAATGAATTAACTGTTTGAGTTTAAAGTAATTTAAGCAGCAGAAATCCCAACTATTTGCCCCTGAATTTTCTTTGGGTTTTCCACCATTATTTGGATATGACAAACCTTTCAAAATGTCATTTTTAGCTCTGTAAAAAAATGTGTAAAAAACATATTCTCTATAATACAGAGTGGCAAAACCTGGAAATAAGTCAGTATTGTTTTACTTCCAGTTTCTTGGTCTCAAAATTAGTTAAGTGACAAAATAACTTGAGCCCAATCAATATGTTGGTCAGGCAAATTGACCTATTGCAGATATATCGGTATTAGCGTACATGTTCTCTGCTTTCTGCTGATATTAAAACTGTTTTTCAAGGCTAGCAAAATGCTTAGATTAGTGATTTAAAATGGTGTAATAACCATCCCACCATCTGTTATTTAATAATCAATAAGTAAGTGTTACCAGCTCAGTGCGCTGATGTTTGGAACAAAGTTTGTTTAAATGTTATCCTGCCTCCATTACATATCTTTGTCAAAAGCACCTGGAATTTGACACTTTTTTTGGTACTTTTCTCCCTCTGTAATATTAATGCAATGCTAATTTTATTTCCGTTACAAAATCCTTAACCCTCAACCAAGACAGTGGAAAAATGCATGTTATCTCCCACAACAACTACTTTTACAACCTGAGGATGTTGATGACTCGCCTAGTTTCATTATCCATTGACAAGTGTTGAATGTCATCGGTGCTGACTGTAGGCGATGATGTGTTCATGTTAGTTCCTGCTGCTGCTTCTGCTGCTGCTTCAGGAGACTTACATTAGCTTTCAGGCTATCAAACACAGTGCAGTCATCAGTTTTAGATATAATTTTTGTTAGATTTGGTGTTTTCTAAGATTCGGTGTGTTGCCCTGGCCTACTTTGCATGCCGCGTCGCAAATAATACAGCAAGTACCACCTGCATTGAGTTTAAAAAAGTGCAGCCATACTTGAAACTGCTTCCAACTGGGCATAATTCCTTTGACTGTGACATGAACACACTGTTGGGTCAATAGGATGATGTAATGCCTCTCTCTCTCACACTCACATGTTCATTCAGGTACTGAAATTTGGCACCGTTTCATTCAATGTGAATCAGTTCACAGTGGGACAAAAGTAATTCGGCCATCTTGAAAGCACCAGGTTTGGTGACACACACTGTAACCTTGAATAAAATGACTGATTTCTCTGGGTTTGCCCATTGACATGACATTGAGATAATGTAAGTACACAAAACACAAAAGATGAAGTAGTTTTCAGACCGAAAATGTCTTCAAATGTTTAGACTACGAAAAGACAACACTTGCGCCATAATACGATGAAACATAATCCAAAACCTTTATCTTGTCTCACGTCACATCACAGACAAAATTTTAATGTTCAGTCCAGCTCTGATTGTTAAAATTACATCTACATATGACAGCCAAGGGAAGCAGGATATTCTGACAAATACAGCCACATCTAAATAAAAAATCAAAAACATTTACATCACTGGTTCTCTCTTTCCTTATCCTTTCTCTTTCCCTCTAACCTCTTTCACCAGTTACTCTAATAATGATCTGGTTTTATCATGCATATCACTCATTTGTCTTCTCCCTTTGTGTTTTTTCTGTGTCTCTTTCACTTCTCTGCCTTTGCTTCTCACGTCTGCAGCCTTGTTGAGTGAAGTCAGTCAAAGCTTGGGGATCTCTGGAAATCCAAACAGATTAGGGAGTGAGAAGGACCTCGGAGATCTGAACTTTCTATCCTCTCTGAGGTAATAAATGTCGGCCTCGCTTTTAGCCACGCGAATGATATACATTATGGAAGGCTTTTCCATCCGATGTATTCAGCCACTGAGATTTAGTTGTAATAGTGACCGTATTTTAGATATTTATCATTATTGGCCCAGTGGTTTTCAAAATGGATTACACCTGACATGGGGTTTCCTCCAAAAAATGTTAACAAGCCCAATCATCTTCCCTCGACTACAATTACTCGTCTGCTGGAGAGGACAGATGCCGAATCATTGGCTGCAGTGACAGGATGCACTGAGGAGCTGCATGTTGTAATGGTTTACCATTGCTCAGTGTCTGTATGAATGAGAGAGCATGCCATTAGCACCACAGGCTGCTCCACGTTGGTGTCTCCCATAATGGGCCAATCAATAGACACAGGACTCAGAAAATCGGGACTCGAGAACACAAAACAAGGAATCGAGAGCATTAATGATGTCCATCCAAGACCGGAGGACAGTCTGTCTTTAATACATGATATATACCCTTTATTAAAGATGCACATCTGCACCTGTAATCATGTCATCACCATGAGAAATTCTGCACTGCAGCATAAATTTTTTGAACAACAGCACTGTCTTCTACCAAGAGTGCCATGCATGAGCAGAAATCTAAAGAATCATGTCCATACGCTCCTCTCCCATTAGGAAGAGAAAGGGTTTTGGCGGATAGGCATTCAAAACTCTTCACATCCAAGAACAGATCCCAATTATAGATCTGGGCTGTGCCCATCTCAGTCTGCTTTCTTTCAGATCATACTCTGGAGCGCATGCATTTTCTCCCTAAGCAAAACAAACACCAAACACATTCGCATTCTAAACTGCTCGCAATGAGGACAGCTGCAGCCGGAGAGAGCAGGCGAGGACTATTTGAAGTCATGTCAGTATGTTCTAGTTGGGAGATAGTCGTGCCCCCCCAACCCCCCCAACCCCACCCTTCCCCATATCGGAGGGAGAAGCTCACTGCCAACATGCAGTTTCGAAGTAAAGTTAGTAAAAGTACCATCTGTTTGCTTGGATGTGTGAAATGTGCACTTAAAAAAAGGATTACATTAAGAGCAAAACGTTGGAGGCTTTGATGTTGATAACATGCTTATAATGCTTTAAAAATCTAAGTTAATATTGATATTTTGCCTGAGAGACATATTCTTGGACATGCTTCATGGGAAAATAACAGAAAATACAGACTTTGATTGCTTATTTCTTTACATATTTCCAGTACAAAATCCACTAGCCATCTTTGTTACACAGCATTGCAAAATTGGAGCAGCGGGAGCTTATTTAATCTGAAATATAGCGTCTGCTGTTGAGATCTCTTTGGTGCAATGAGTGAGTTTGTTTTGTTCTCATTGGAACATCCTTCTCCTCTCTTTTTTTTAATTGAACAACCTGTAAACAAAGTATACATGTGTCACCTCACCAGTGTGACTGGACACCGAATATCACCATCAGTGTGGGTTTATTCTCCCAACAGACAATGATCAAATTCATCCATATGTCAAGTCGAGCAGCAAGTGGTGACTGCGTTCAGTATGAATTAATCAAGTGATTTTTTTATTTTTTTTTAACTTTAAGACGGCTTTATCTTTTTTTCTCTCACTCTTAAAAAACTACACAAACAGGAGACAAGCAGGAAATATTTACATTTTAAAGGCCGGAAGTGGCAAATATTTTAAGGTTTGGTTCACTAAGTGATTCACTGAATGGGAAACAAGTTCTGTCCATCAAGTAATAATGATTGGAGCTTGCATCAGTGCACCATGTCTATTCATTTCAATAAGATTGTGTGACAGCTTCAGAGAAAATCTGATATCAGGCCCTCCCCATTCAACAGCTTCAAAGCACCACAGTTTGCAGATAAGGTTAGAGTTTGTTCAGCTAAGAGCAGCGTCACTTGGCAATCAAAGGAAATTAAGGCCAAACCACAAAAAATACAGAACACACATCGAAATCAAGCACCAACAGGCCACTTAAAGTAAGCTTCATGTCCCAGAGCACCACAGGCTTGTTACAGCCTTACATCAAAAACACACACAGCCAAATAAAACTAAGAAGTCATAGAAAGCATCAGAGCAGGCAACAGAAGCGGTATATAGGCAAGTGTATAAAGATAAAAATAAACTCACCATTAAAACAGACGAGTTTTGTCATGTTGAAGCGTTTCAGGATAATCCTTTCACATGCAAACTTTTCTCTCAAAGGTCAGCTGCTCCTCCTGAACCCTTTGCCATCAAGATGTACGGCCCTTCGATGGTCAGTGTCAAAATGTTCTCATGTCCATCCATTGATATGCAGCGTCTTCCTCGGCATTGCAATCAGAAGTGTCTGTCCCTCTGTTACGCACACATCAGTCAATCATTCACCATCAATGAAAAGCAATCGGTCTGTCCTCAGACGCTGCAGCTCAGCGGGATTTTGCAGGGGTTTGCCCAATGGCTTGCCAATTCAAGCCTGCAAAAATGTCGTTTTTTTCAGGAGCAGGTTCATGTTGACCACGCTGGCACTCACCCACTCACCTGCAGATTCTTCTTCAGTCTCTTCTCTGCCCTTGCTCCTGCTACCTTTCTAGAGCCATTTTCCCTTAACTATAGTGGCAGGCCGCAGTGTTACCTTAGGGCAGGTGAGGAGGGCAAATCACCGGGGGAAAGAGGCGTGGCCACTGGGTCAATATATATATATATATATATTTTTTATTTATTTTTTATTTT
>JAQLOL010000026.1:9785069-9805103 GCA_029783665.1 Naso thynnoides | reverse complement strand
TGAACACAGTTCGGTTTCTGTCATTTATCTTTTAGTACAGTACAAACAAACACATCAATTAATTTGTCTTTGAGAATTATCCCGTGTATTTTTTTTTTTGTAATTATCCCTATACATTTAGGCTGATTGTTACACCATAGTTGTACAAAACAGTAAGTGGATAGAGTTTTTTGAGGGGAGACAGACTGACAGACAGCAAACAGTTTTTGCGTGGACAGGTAAACACAGCCCCGGTTATCAGAATATGATACCTTGTAAAAGTCCTGTGTGATCATCTTTAATAAAAACCAATGTAACCCACAAATTTCAGAGGGGGTAGAGGTCGGTTGGGAAAGGCCTCACAGGACGGCTTTGTCCATCGTACACAGATTCTAAAGGAAACCTTGTGTGTTTGCACGAGATGCCAAGGGGCATGACAAAGCTGCATCAATATTTAATAAGCTGGGATAAGAACGTGTAGACTGATGAGTTAAAAGTTAGTGTTAGTCAGACTTCATCTGTGTAAAATACAACCTCCTGATAACATCACATTGAAACAAAATATATAAATAATTTCAAAACCAAAGTTTGAAGTGTTCCCACAGAATTTCAAATTCAGCATTGAATTTCCCAAAGAAACACTGCTTTCAGTGCTGGTGCATGGTTATTACCTTATAGACAAAGCCCATTTTCCATTTAGGACCAAATGTAAAGACATGCCTTCTGCATGGTCCTTGTGTAAAGAGCAGTTATTTATTTATTTATTTTTGCTAATTAAATTTGGGATAGGCAGGTTGTCTTTGATGTCATCGTGCCAAAATTCAATGTTAACCTTTCAGCATAACGTAATCCAGGTGGTCTGAGAGAACACTCCACTTCTGCCCCTCTATGTGGCTCTGTATCTGTATTCAGACCATTACATGATATTCCATCCATCCATCCATCCATCAACAGCTTATCCAGGGTCGGGTTGTGGAGGCAACAGTTTCAGGTCGGAGCCCCACACTTCTCTTTCCCTGGCCACATCAACCAGCTCTGACTCGGGGATCCCAAGGCGTACCCAGGCCAGTGCTGAGATATAATCTCTACACTTGCACCTGGGTCTGCCCTGGGGTCTCCTCCCCGCTGGATGCGGCTGGACACAGGAGGCATCCTTATCATATTAAGAAACAACTCAACTGGTTCCCCTTCAAAGAAAAGGTGCAGCGACTCTTAGATGACTGCACTTCTGACCTTATCCCCAAGGGAGACGCCAGCCACCCAGTTTAGCCACTTGTATCTGTGATTTTCATGTATTTTGTATATTTTCGGACAATCGCGGTAATTTCAGAGTGCTCGTGTTCCTATTGGCTGTAGCTATGAGCTAATTGATTATTTAAACAAGTGATGTGCCCTACGTCTTAAAATGGGATGTGAAGTGAAGTTGCTTTCAAAGGAATCTCATGTTTTAGCTAGCTTGATTTCAATTGCCTGCTTTAATTGATTAATACTACTACAGCAGGTTATAGCTCCATAGATTCTAATGAATTTAGTTGTAAATATCATTATCCAGTCAGACAACTGTCACTAAGGCTTGGTCAATTTTGGATTGAACCATGCCCACTTCATGTAAAATCATTATTTTATTCTTTCAAATTCATAATGAGATTAGTCTCCATGATTTACCATAAAAGGATACCATACAGGTTTAAAATCCCACATAAATCAGGAGGATGACCTGGTTTTATAGCTGCTGTATTACATCCTGAACTCTATTGCTATTCTGCAACTACAACACCCCTGTGCTACAGCACTTTCATCACACCAAAACAGCTGGAAATAATTGCAAGTCATTAATTTTTCGGAAGACAGTTAGTTTCCTTTAATGGAAAAAAGACAAATGACCTTTCCCCGGTTGAGAATATTAATGGAAGTTTGCACCTTTAGGTAACTTTGAATCCACCAGTCTTGATGAATGTACAGCAGAAAGCAAATCAGGAGGCCGTTATGAAGTGTCAGGTTTGTGCTCTTTCAGACTCCTGTCACTGGAGATGAGAGTGGGTTCATGCTGTGAGGCATGTGACAAGCCAAGGCATTGATGAAGGAAACAGCAGGGGCCACACACTCTACGTCCCATCTCCATGGTGCAACATATTAAACTCTCATTTACTGACAAAAGACATTCAGCCCTGCTGTTAGTCACACTAGTGCTACAACAAGTATTGGCAGAATGAGAGATGGCCTCTCTTTGTCTTAATCACCGTTCAACATATCTGCTCTCTACTTTAATCTTTTCAGTGGCTTGAAGACTAAAATATGAAATGCAGAAGGGACACTCACAAAATCCTTTCTGAAACACTTGCAATAACCAGCAGGAATGTGTTGTATGCTGCTGAGGACTGTGATTGTATTTTTCACATTTCACATCCACAAAATGTAAATTTACTCCAGCATTTTGGTTCCTCTGATAGAGTTGCTATTTTCCATTTCAAACGGGAATTAGAGGGAGAATCCTTTTAACAGAGCAGTCTAAATTCCTGCAGTACAGTAAGTGGTTTATAAGCTGTGGACAAGGATAAAAAGGGGACTGTCTGTTAAATGGGTGGATTTTGACATAGACACACCCTAATCTGCTGTTACTTCTCTTGTAAACAGAAGTGTTCAAGACAGCTTTGTCAAAGAAAGTGCCATCATTTCATGCTGCCGCTGCTGCTCCCATAACTGATCAAAATGTCATCTGGTGTTTTCCCAAATGCATTTTTCGAGGGTGCAGTCATTTTAATGCCAGAGGTTGTTTGTATATTCCAGTGAATTCACAGCTCAGTTTTGTGTTATTAACTCTAAGAAGGAATATCCAAGGCTGCATGTCATGCTTCATTGTCAAAAACACATATGCTTCAGACATTTCTCCTGCTATATTCTAGCATAAGTTTAAAGACAACAACATACTGTGTATGCTGTTTCTGTCAAAACCCTCATTTACAGCGAAGAGTCGCCGCTGTATTCTGTTGTATTCTTACAGGGCATATATGTGGAATAAAAGAACAAAAACAACAGAAGCAGAGAGTGAAGTAGCTTATTGTACAATGAATTGATATTTTAAGCAATATATAAATGCGAGGTTTGATTTGTGTGTTTAATAATATGCCTGTTAATGTTTCAACAACATAATTATACCTCAACGATCCCTCAAGGAAGGGATTCAAATAACATAATTAATACTTTACATCATAATGTATACACATAAGCTTATAAAATGTTTTTCAAACATTTTACACCAGGAGTTTCACTCACACAAGGGCACAGCGATTTTATGTTACATCACATGTGGCATTAAGATATAAAATCGAGAGGAAGCAGAATACCGTGTATAGTATATAGTTAAAAATGCAAACATATCAGAAAAATGTAGTCAGTGCATCACAAGTAAAAAGATTTATTATTCAGCAGAATGGACACAGGTCATAGCACTTACATTATTTCCTGTTAACACGCAAGCAGCATTTTAAAGTTCCACATCCAAATGCCACACTTCCCTTTCCAAATGTGTATTTCTCTCACAGGTAATACCTGTTCCTAGCAATAAAGACAAAAAATAACAGACCAGACAAAAAAAAAGGAGCAAATAACTGGACGTTGTATCTGCCCGCGCCACTGTTGCAATGGAAAAAAAAAAAAAAACTGGCTGTATGAACATCCAGTGTATGCAGAATATTACGGATGTTAATCACTCATTAAGTGTGATCAGTTTCAAAATAAGCAATTTTTTTTCTCTTAGCTCCCTTTTGCAAAGAATGAGAAACATACTTATCTGAAGGTCAGTGGTTTGATCCCCACCTTTATCACTCTGCATGTCAAAGTGTTCTTTGGTGAGATACTGGACTCAGAATTGCTCCCAATGATTCTTCCATAAATGTGTGTGTACGTGTATGTGTGTATGTGTATGTGTTTGTTCCTGATGAGCAGGTTGACACTTTGTATGGATGCCCCTGCCATTAGTATGTGAATGTGTGTGAATGGATGAATGATCGACATGCAGTGTGAAGCACTTTGACAGGTCAGTAGACTAGAAAAGCACTATATAAATGCAGTCCATCTGTTTATTATTAACCATGAAAGCACATTTAATAAAGTCATATAGGCAGCAGCATCAATTCAGTTAATGTAAAACAATATTCACAACACAGCAATAAGTTACTGTAACCTGCTTATGCAGAGAGACAAATTATGACGACAAATTATCTCTCTACTTTAATCAAGTCTGCCGTTGCAGTGTTCCAACTCTCCTGAGGTCCATAAACTAAACTTTTTACTCTCTAAGGGAAATCTATCTCTTAGGTTACTTTAAACACCGAGGGGAATTTTAAAGCAGACATTCAAATAGATTAAAAAGAAATTGTTCAGTTGTATGGACTCCGAGATTACAACTGCAGCATAAATATGCAATGTTCATTTTAAATGAGAAAAAAGTAATAAAAAAGCAACAATAAACATCAAATTGCTTCTTTTGTTGTTTGTTTGCAACCTCTGTAGACCACAGAGGAGACTCTGATCATTCAATAGTTAATCTTATCTCTACTCTTGCAGGTTTAAGTTTGCAAGGCCTCTATGTCTGTGGAATAGTGCAACACCAAGTATTTTAAGAATGCCTTGATTGAACTAAATGCAGTGTTTTCCATTGCATGAGCAGAAAGTTTTACAGAAACCTTTGCGGAAACAAATGTTTCTGCAAGATAAACAGACACAATAGTCAAGTTCAACAATAACAGGCACTGGTTTCCTCACTACGACAACTATTGCCTAATCAGTACGGAAGCTTTAAGGACTAGGCATAAAAAAAAGTCCAAATGGCAAAAATCCAGCCACAGAAGGACAAAGCAGCCAGAACAGAAAAAGCAGACACATATTTCTAAGCTAATGATAATGTAAAAGTTTGCCCTTGGGTTCATTGAACACCACAAATTATCGAAAAAACAAAAGCTCTGCTGTAAACAAACTGGCCCTTTTCTCACCAAGTCAAACAGTTTATTTAACAAAGAGGAGAGTAGCCAGACTAGTGATGAAACTCTCTTTATTGCTATAAGATGAAATGTAATTTCAACATTTCCTTGACTCAAAGCCCAGCGAGTAATCTGTATTCCAGGCTGGCATGGTTCTGTGATATTGCCTTGTCTTTACTCATTCACCTTGTTCACAGCAGCTTTGGGTGACAAACCCAAACAGAGCACAACACACTGAGGAGTGTTGCAGAAAAAAGGATCAGTACCCAGGGAATGAAAGCTGTTTGCTTCAGACATGCTCATGTCAATGAACTGTGATATCCTAAAGACAGCAAGCACCCGCCCCTCCAGACACACTTTCAACTGTGAGAGACCTCAGGGGGGAGCCAGAGCTGGTGGTGAGAGCGCTACACTGCCAATCGTCATTTAAAGATTTATGTAAAATTCATGGACATGGATCTTTGCCTGAAAGATTTAACGGAGAGCACAAGCCAAGATTTGCCTGTTTACTGGATGATGCTTTTGAGTTTTTGTCTGTTTACCTATAAAGTAGCTAACTGTCTAATGGTTTGATGAATAAACAACTTTTATCAGGGTTGGGATTACTTTTACACAGCTTCAGTGTTTGTGAACTTTACATCTAGCAAGGCTTTCCCCAGGAAAGTTGTCAGGCCTGGTGGCAAGCTCAGAATCCATGCGTCATCAAATTTTCCCCAACCCCTTCCAAAATACAAGCCATCTTGTAATGGATGCGAACAGTCTGAATTTAAAATCTTTTTTATGCATTATCATAAGTTAAAATGATTCAAAGTAACCTTTTGAACACAAGTGAAGTAAATTTAAGTGCATTGTGTTGATTATCCCTCTGTGTCAATTTTAAGAAAAAAAATGAACAGAAGACTTTCACAGTATTATAACTATTAGTTTTACCAAAGGGAAAGATTTGAAACATTCCCAGATAGATCAAAGGTGAAAGCAAGACAGAATTTGCCTTAGGCCCCAAAATCTCTAAATCCATGCCTGCCCTGCATACAGTCAGGAAATGAACTCTGTATGCAGGCTGATATTCACTCCTGTGGATGGAGAAATAAAATTAGATTAATCAATAAACAGCTTTCAAAAACTGTAGATTTCCTCTGACAGCTAACATGAAAACTCGTACGATCTACAAAATTTGAATGCACACTTGTGGGGGCATGTTAACCTATTTAATTTGTAGTAAATGTCACGTTTATGCAAATGAGCCATGTGGTTGATAAGCAAAGTAACTTACACCCTTAAAACTCCCAATAAACCAAAAATAAACCAAATTGGTTTATTTTTGACCCAACTGTTGCACTGTCTCCACGCTGGGCTGATGTGCACCAGCGGGATGGGTTATGGGTTTGACCCAACATGTTGGGCTATATTTTCCACCCAGACATGGGTAAAAATTACTACAGTGCTGGGTTAAGGCAACCAAAAAAGTGGTTCAAAAATACAATCCAAATTCTGAAATGATGAAACAATCAAATTACTTTCCCGACAATTTTATTGTTAAAAATAATAAATTCAGCATTCCAATCCATAACATTATTCAACATTTCAATATAGAAAATGTATAAAAATGTAATAAATTCAAAACATTGTGTGTCAGTTGCTAGTCTCAAGCAACTCTTTCAAGTGATGATGAAATTTCAGCCATGGTCCGAGGAGAGGTATCAGAGCTGTCTCCATCCAGGAGAAAAAAGGAAGTCTTCATCAATCTGCTGAACTGCAAAATATAACGAAACCTTTATTTGTTCCAGATACAGACAGCACTTTTTTCTACATTGAAATTAGGACTGGGCGATGATTATATTAAATCGTTTATGAGAGGAATCACACTGTGCTGATTGAAAGATATTTTAATGGCATGATTCGTAACACATTCCTGCTGACTAAATTGATGAAAACAAGCACAATTTTACATTTAAAAATTCTCATAAAATGAGATACGGCATTGGCGAGAATATTATATGAATATTCCTGTTTTGTGTTTGACATTACACCTAACATTACCATTCAAATAATTTGATTATTTAATGTAATTTTGCATATGAGCCATCTTTTTAGCCGAGCTAATATTAACATTAGCAAACTTTTGTGTGCTAACGTTAGCTGCTGGTATCTGGCTAGCAATGGCCATTGCTGCTAAACAACGTTAACGTCAGCTAGCCAACATTAAGGTTTATGCCAAAGATACTGGATATGACCGTCTCTGAAATGCTACTGTGGAAGTGTCACGTTAGCTGCTAGTTTAGCTTGACTGGTTACATGGCTCATTTCTGGTCTAGTTTCTGTTCCAGTAAATTTAAGACGTTATTGTTTCAGTAGCGCTCTAAACTCAGGAATTTCTGAGCTCAGGTAGCTGCTTTCCTCATTGCTATTGTCAGCTCCAGTATTAGACCATCTGAAAAAAAAACTTTACACGTCTTCTGGCTTTTTTTTCCTTCTTTGACAGATCTCTATTTCTTAGCCCCACTGTTTGCCTAGCTAGTTAATGTTGATAACCATGGAAGCTGGAGTGTGTGTTGAACACAGACATCTTTTTTTTTTTGGTGAATTGCAGCCAGACAGAGCCTGATTGCACTCACTGATCTCAGCTCTGCTGTTATAGAAATGGTTACTGTGTGCTTTCCAACTGAGCTGACCACTGTTAAAAATAAATAAATAAGTAAAAGAAAAGAAAACTTCCCCGTGCTTAGCCCGGCAGGGGATCAACAGTGGGGGAAACCATACATCGTTTGTTCTGTGCCCTTAAAAAAAAAAAAAAAAAAAGCATTTACATGACATATTTTTTTTCAAACAGTTCACCAGATATTCTGTATAATTGAGCTTTAGAGGACAAATGTTTGTCTTATTATTGTAGCGAAGTAACACACAGCAAAGGCTTTAGTGAGGTGCTAATCACTGGCAGTTAACTTGAAATGAAACAAAGTGTTGCAAAGTCTGGCTCCATATGCAATTATCATTTTATTTGATGACATTTTGGCCCTCAGGCCTTCTTCAAGATCATTACATACTGAAACACAGGCACAGATCTTTAGCATATGTGCAGGTGATCAGGCAATCATCATCAATCAAACCTGCTGTCAAGAATTTTAACACACAGTAGCATGATACAGCCAATTAAATTAAAATAAAAATGAAAATGTTTGTATTTTTACATTAGGACTACAATTTCACAACATTTTAGGTTAAAGATATTTTCCCAGAATTATTATTATTCTGATTATTATTATTAATAATAATCTTAGGTTAGATTCTAACAGTTATAGGACAAGAGTTAACAGTTTAAGATGAGCATCATAAACATTTTTTATCTAAATATCCAGTAAATTACCTGAATATCTAGAAATTTCAAATGTATGTACAGAGAAGGTAAAACAGAAGCTTAAAATAAGACATCATGACACCATTATTTTTATATCCCCCCCAAAAATGGGTCCCTTACAAGAAACACTTCAAGTCATAGTCTATATTCAGTCCATGTGGTGCCAGGGGTTTAAATATTGGATCCAGTGGTGTTAAATCCCGGAAAGCGAAACATCCAGATTACCTCCTCTGGGGAAGTGAAACCTTTTCAATACCAATGTATCTTAGAGAGGAAATGGGATAATCAAAACGTGCTGCAACAGGATAATTCATATTTTTGCCTCTAATAGTGCTTTTAATGTTTGGAAATCTGGGTTTTTATGCCCTATGATTTGCCATGAGGGCAGACCTGTGCCTGTGTTTCAGTATTTGATGATTATGAAGAAAGGCCAAAACGTCATGTTTTAAGGCAAGGGTTTTTTTCTTTGTTTGTTTCTTTTTTCTTTTTCTTTTCGTCATTTCAAATGTTTACCTTTAATTAGAGCTACCCTAGTTGTTTCTGGACTTTATGCTAAAATGAGCTAACCAGCTGCTTGCAGTAGTTTAAGATTAAGCAACACACATAAAAGTGGTTTTAAACTTTTATCTGTCTTTAACAAAGCAGTGGGGTGGCATGGATGGATGGATTGATGGATGGTTCAACATAGTATCAGACTCCTTTACTTGCTACTGTAACAATGAAGCTCCCCTAACCATAAAAAAGCACCTGTTTCAATAAAAAACAATTATCTCAGTCTAAATCATTCAAACCTCCACCATAGTGTTGTCACATCAGCTCGAGGTCACAGAGAAATTATATTTTGTCAGTGGTTTAAAAACAACAACAACAACAACACACACACACACACACACACACACTGTCTTGCTTAAAAATTGTCATTAATAGAATTTTTTTTTTTAGTGTCCTTCATTCTCTACGATTATATATAATATAATCCTTGTTTTAGTAGAGAAAAAACTACAGTAATTAATTTTTGCTTATGTAGTGACACTTTTCTGTTATGTCACTTTGCAAACACTGACTTTTTCTCTTCCGGGGCACACCCCTGGTGTGCATATTATAGTGTTCACATGGGATTACATTGTGTTTCTCAGCTGTGGATGAAAACATTGGTCTCTCTTTAGGGTAAGGAAAACATTTCACAGGAATAGGTTATTCAAAACACACCATGATTTCTTTCAGAACAACAACATTTGTCGTATTTCTTCAGAGAAAGTTACTTTCACCTGCTGATTTGACAGCCTTTAATCTGGTCATTTAGAATCATGTATAATTTTAGTGTATGGCTGTGGGTGGCTTGTGTCTCCTGTCTGTGTTAAGGCAATTTAGTGAAGTAACAAAGGTGTTGCAGCTGGGGTCTGTGTAGAAATAAATCATTTTGTGGCGCATTGGTATTTTGACTGTGTCTTTAGAGCTCAGTGAAAATCCCATTACCAATTACTGTAGCTGCCTGACAAGTTACCACATGAGAGTAAAGCCTTTATTGTAATGCAGGTTCATTTTTCAGACAAAACACTCTGTAGCAACAACTAGAGGCAGGACCAGCTATTTACACAAATTATATTACTTATTAGCTTTGTGGAAGCAAAAACCACAGAAATAACACAGCATTTGAAAAGCAAATAAACATATTTGTGAATATAATGTATTGTGTATCATTTGTAGGCAGTAGTGGTTGCAGAAGTGCATGAATCTGATTGTTTCCTGCAGCCCCTCAAACACTGACAGCAAGTATCTCTTTGTGTAAAAGACAAAAGGATCCTCATGTTTTCTTTCACTCATTAAAACATATGATTACAGAAGTTTACAATTTCACAGCAAAATAATTACAAGCTGTGTGGCCTTTAGTCATTTATACTTGAGAGGAAATAAATGATGATGCATTGCTTCAAATTAACTACCCATTTTAAACGTAAATACACATATTGCAAATGGCCTCCATCTCCATCAGCCTCATTAATATACTGCTAACATGTGTAATATATTAATAGTGATTAAATGTGTAACATAATACATACATATGATATACAATATAAGTATGTTGAATCATGATTGACTTTCCTTTTGACGCTCTTAGTGAATTGTAACGATAATTTTTCTGCACTTAAAGGTGCTATATGTAACATTTAAGCACCAATTACAGTACAGTTCATGTGTGGAGATCAAATAATATTGTGTACTGTACGTGACTAAAGTTGACTGTAATACATGAAACTGTTTAATTATCAGAAGTTGAACTCAAGCTGCCTCAATGAAAACCTAGATTCATGACTTCTAGACCTTGTGGGACTTGCACATTATAAACATTGGTTCTTGCATTGTGATCCATCAGTTAAGATTGTGTTTAAGGATTTGAAGGGAAAAAGAACTCTTTTTTTTAATCCAGGCTGAAACAAAAGTCATCAGAATTTCTTGAATTATTCAGAATTTGATGCTAAAGTGATCTATAGCACCTTTACGCAGGCCTATAATTTCAGAGGATCTGAGTCTTCCATCAACCACTGGTGACTTTGAGTAATGGGTCTGTGTCAAAGGACATTTAATGTTAAGTTTGACAAGGATGCCACAAACCTGTGACTAATTAACTTAATAATGTCGGTCCTAATTTACTAGAGCACTAGCTGACTTCATCCAGAGTCTTAATTTGTGCAACCAACAGTCCAAAAATATATAGCTAAATAATAATCAGTTTAATAATATGTGTGACCAATATTCATGTTACACATTTTTTTTCTTCTTCTATTTGGAATTGAACAATCACATAAAAAATAGGTCAATGCATCTTGATGAATATTAAAATTCTGTAGCTAAATTTTCTGGATATATCAATTAATGATTGCAGCTCTAAATGGCTGATCACACTAAGACTTGTTGCGCTAGGTGCAGCCACTCAAAAGACACCTTGGAAGCACATCTGGAATAACAGCTGGGAGCACCTATGGAACAGTTCTGTGTGGGCATAGGGGCGACCAAATACAGCTAACTGGGGAAAAAAAAGGTTTCAAGCAAACATTGTGCTCTTGCCGTTGCTTTGCTTCTGAATGAAAAGGAGAAAAAGTTCATAAAAAGTGAAGGTATTGGGTCAGGGTTACTGTTGGAGCAGTCAGGAGATCTTTCATTGTAACGCTCCTCATAGAAAAAATACAGCCAGTATTCACCTCTCATCTGTGTTTGCCATTATCCTTTTGTTTCTGCCACTGTTCCACCGGCGACAAAACAGGAAGTACATGGTGTGAAATAAAGCCTGCCTCCTACTTGACTGCACTGGCTGCTTCAGCAGACAGTAGCTGGGTTTCCATTAAAATATATTGCAAAGTTTTACAGAATTTTTGGAAATTTGGCAAAAGAAAATGTGCATTCATGTGTGTTTTCATCTACTGCTGTTATGCAAATGTTAGAAGTAAGTTCATCAAGATAAGCAGTGGGTGGCACAACATTTTCCAGTCAGGTGTCAATTACCACAGAAGTAGTGAGACAGAGCGACATGATGATGTAGTAAAAAAGGTGGAAGTAAACAAGTAAAAGCAAGTGGAAAAGAAAGAAGACGAGGGAAAATGCGACTAAGTAAAGAAATATCTTGTGTTTTCGTCTGCTGCTGCCGCCACTGCTTCTCCAGTGTAGAGGACTACGGTCGCCAGAACGAGGTTTAAGCCACCTGATCTCTCAATCTCATCCTTCATTTGCTAAATCTGTTTCCTTTGCACATATTGGAATTTACCCTTTGTTGATACGCTAACTTTTCTCAAGCATAAAAACATTTTGCGATATTTTGGGGAATTTTTTCAAATTTTCTGTGTTTTCAATCAGGCGTTTTTTTAAGCACAAATTGAAAATGCGCCTAAAAACAGGCATGGTGGAAACCCAGCTAGTGACATTGACCAGCGGTGCGATTCCGTGCCCTCAGCTGAAAAATTTTAAATATTTCAACTTTTATGCATGCCTAGCAAGACAGGAGCACCCGGCAGGTGTCTGTTAACATAGAAAAACAATGGTTTCACTGGCAACGCTTTTTCCGCAGCATGTCTCAGTGTGATCGGCCCTTAAAAGTGTTTGTTGCACAGTATCTACCTCTGGATTAGCAGGACAGGGAGGTGGTATTGTGAGTAACTGGCTGTGATATTGGTGACAATGAAGATAATCATATAATAATATAAATGTCTGACCATGCTGTAGGTATTATCATCTTTCAGACATGCATTTAACTTTCAAGTAGTTTCCTATATTGTACATGTTGTAAACATAATGTGGCCCCTCACAGTCAGAGAGGTTCTATAGACTTCTCACAGATGGAATCGCAGGTAAAGTATCCTGCTCTACCTGCTTCAGATTTCATCCAGATAAACAGATTTTCTGTGGTGAGCTGCGTATTTATAGCAAAGAGCAAAAAAAGCTTGGTCAGGAGAGAAATATAGCACTGTTCATGGGTACTGCATGTGCACTGCTTGCCTTGCATGATTAAGTTAAATTGTTCTTGTTTGGTTTCTATGTTTCCTTTCTATCATTTTAAAGAAATTAAAATTTTATTTTTTTCTATTTGCCTGTACTTTTACTGTACTTGCAATACCCAAATTCCCCTCTGGAGATAACCATAGGCTTGACTTGTCTCCTCTTTATAACATCTTTTATTTTTTTAGTTTTCTGGTGTAAAACTGAAATCTGTGAAAGGTACACACACACTTTGGGCACAGGCTCACGTTTTTTTGATGCATTCATGACTGAAAGATTTTACAGAAGAGTCGACAGGAATTCCTGTAAAACTGTGTGATCCAATGATCACCATCATAATTTGCAAATGCAGATGCGTTATTAACACATCACTTTTCCACAAGTTGTAAACACTCAGGTTGATAGAATTCCTTTAACCAGTTAGGAATTACAGGCATTTCTGCACACGATCTCCCCATTTTCAGAGACTCAAAAAGACAAACTAGCATAACCGGAGCGTCCTAATTGACAATGAGAAGCAGGAAGCTCCTGCTGTCCCGTGTTACAGACATGCACAGCTAATATAATTTTACCCCAAGGCACGACTAGAACAAGTGTGTATGGACACTGGTTGGAATAATGATCCACACAAACCACCTCTCTCGGTCGGACTGAAATTTCTTTCAGAATGGACCATATCGGATCAGAATCTTCAGAATGACATGTTTACACAAAGCATATTTAGTCTGATCAAGCTTTTATACCAATTATTTGTGTTCCTGTAAACATAGCTTCTGTAATATTTTGATCTATTCTTTTATTGCAGCAGTGTTCTGTTTGCATGTTTCACTGCTAAGTAAGAATTTACAAAAAGGCCTTTTACTGCTAGTGCAGTGTAAATCTCATTGTACGTTATAAGATTAATAGGGAAATGCCGAGGAGGAAAAGCACACAATTGAAGAAAATCCCTGTTTATTTCTTCAGAAAAGTAACTTAAGCATGTAAACATGAATGTCTTCACTGATTACAGCTACTATTCGCTCAGCCTGCAGCCTTTCCAGTGTCTCCTGACAACATCAGAAGGCTAAGCTGAGCAATATCTGGCTGCTTTCACTTTCAGGACATTTTTCTGCAGGCAGATGCCCACTCTGAAGTGGCATCAGCAGCCTCAGTGCTCAGGGCCACTGCATGGGCAGATTATATAACATCTTAATACTGTACAGTAAGGCTGATGAAATCTCTCAGTAATGGTGTCTGTTTACCTTTTGACGTAGATAAAACACGGCAACTAATAAAGATAGACAAACAAAAACAACAAAAATTCAAAAGAAGCAATGCCTACCACTCAGAATAATGATGTGCAGTGGATGCAGTGATATCGTGATAAACATACATGATTCTTGTCTATTTGTGACTTTATATTCTCACATTTACTATATGATAGATGGCTGCAATCGTGTAAGCATCCAAGTCTTTATTTCCAATCATTGGGTGTTCCTGCAGAAGAGTGTTTTTGTTTGTAGCATCTCTGCCACCAGCACTTTTCCCTGGAAGCTCTCACAAAACACACACGCAACAACACATAACCTCTATTCCTGTGCTCCAAATAGTCAACCACCAGCAGTCTGTAAGGTGACAAATGAATACTGTCACTTGGCTAAACACCTACTTGCACTTTTATTACAGTTATGTACTGTAGTTCTGTTTTGTTGTGTTTTTTTGTGTGAAAAGCGTAAAAATAACATTCTGAGATTTTTCTTTCTCATACAATATCCTAGCGTTTCTCAAAACTCTCACACACCAAACAAGGAAGATAAAAATATGAGGGTTGCCCCTAGCTGCATGAAGAATGGGTTTATTTAAAGTAATAGCAGAATCTTCTATCGCTGGTATCTGAATGTGAATGCTACAGTAATAAAACACATTTGACTAGATAGAGAAGTTGAATAAACCTGCAACCCTGTGTGCCCTTCACACTGCTGAGGTATCTGAGGGCCATGAGGGGAGTCGCTGAGAGAGCGTCACTCCGCATTAGCCCACCAGTCTTCTCTGTCCATTCCATCCTGTCTGATAGGATACAGTCTTATATTGTGACCTACTGTGTCAAATCTGGAATCACACAGACTGCATAGAGTATTATCACCCCTGCACTGATCCTAATCACGCTAATGCATTCTTTTATGCAAAGGCCAGGACATGATGTCTTGGTGAAAATATCAAGATGACATCCACACATGATGGTCAGGGAAAAGCGCCATATCTGCAGCTACTCTGTGTTGCTGTCATGTACAGACAGCAAAATGAGCTGTAGTCCTGGAAAATTACAGTGTATCATAAATCAAACAGAAAGTGCACAGACGCAATGACTGACCAAGAAAGAAAATCTATGAAAATATATTATTTTACCAGTGGTGGATACAGTACAAAAAAAAAACCTACTTTATTTGAAGTAGTGATACCTTGATGAAATTAACTTAAGTAGAAGGAAAAATACTGGTGTAAAACTGCGCTCAAGTAAGAGTAAAAAGTAGCTCATTCTAAATGCACTCAGGGTAAAGTTACGTAGTTACTTTGTAGGGCGTCGGGGAGGGTGGCAATTCTTCATCCGTCTCCATCTCTGCATGCCAGTGTCCTTTTGCTGTCTGGGTGTGTTTGACGGGCTGTTGCTCTGGTGCTGCAGTTAGTCAGCCAGAGCCAATCAGATGGACAGTTACTGGCACGCAGACGCAGCGCCAGTTCATACAAAACTTGGAGAAACTGATTGTTTCATTTTTTTTTTTTTTAAACTTTGTAATTGCAGCTATTTAAAATGTACTAAAGTACAGTTAAAATGACTGATTTTAAAAAATATTTTAAAAGTATAAGTACACAAAAAAGCTACTCCATTACAGTAGGCTAACTTGAGCAAATGGAATTTGTTCCTTTTTTTCTTTCTGCATGTGTGACAGCTGAAGGGGAAGTTCCTGTGTGGCCCGAGGCTTCAAGGAAGTGGGGCCAATTTGTATGGGCGTCTGTGTGGAGGAAGCGAGTCCGAGTTGTTATGTGTGATGAGAATTTCTCCCATTTTTCATTTAGTCAACTGATGTCTAATAACCAAACAATCAGCTGGGCACTGTACACCTCTTGAACCTTTTCCCTCTGTGCATTGTGTGGGTGTTCTATCAAGAATGTTATTATTAGGTAAGATTTTTCCCACTCCATTCCACATGGACTTGGAAAGAAATAGATGAAATGATACAGGATCTTGAGAGCATATCATTGTGGCACTGTAGCTTAGGGAACACAATATTTACCGTCACTGTCTCCTTGTAGGCTTGTCACTCTCGTTGGCTATGATGGTCTCTTTCTTATTACTGGGTTGCTTCCGACAAGACTGAAATAAGTTCTGGAGGTTTATGACCAGATCTGCAAACCCCTCACACGGTCAGATAGTACAAACCAAACATAAACACCAACAAAGATCCCAGGCAAAATAATTTGAAAAAACTGGCACAAAACTCTTTCAGTTTGAGCCTGACTTTTGTGTTATAGCATAAGAGTTTAACTTATATTAATACCTAATTGTTCATATTTACAAACAGTATGTTATATTTGGTAAAGTGACTAGAAACTTTGTTTTTGTTAATTCTAGTGGCCCCTTTGGACAAAAGCTGCAGTGACTGAAGCGCCTACTGTTGTAAAGATCTTTGCTAGCACTTGTCAGACAGACAGAACTCGGCACGTGCATATGTTTTGGAAATGAGTGAAAGAGAGACTGCACGATGGATCGTGACAAGGTAATGTATTTATATGTGACTAAGACAGAAGTTATAAGTCAGTTGTATTGCAATAATGTCCCCTCTGACCTATTTTCTCTATTTGGAGCCATTTGCATTAAAGTTACAAGCTAAGGTGCAAACTAACAGCCATAGGCATAGAAAATAAACATGGTATTGTTACTGCACAGAACAACAATATAACAAAAAAATTTAAAAAAGGGGGAAAAAAAGTTAGATCTGAGTTTGTGAGGATTCAGACCCAATCGCAGGCATCAATATTGCCCATATAAAATAGCAGTCTTTTTGCTGAGGGTCGTGTTTGTTGTTGCAGGAAATTTATAATCATCAGAGGAATAATGAGACTGTTTTGTAATTACTTAAAACTTCCTCATAGTTACATAAAAAATGGCTTTTAGATTGAGGACTAATCAATGCTAATACTAACACAAGTGTACAACTGTACACTCTGATATGGTAGCAACACAGACAGGCTCCCACACAGTGGGATACTACCCAGAGTATGCAGAATTTCAACACAGCTTCTTCTTCTTCTTCTTCTTCTTCTTCTTCTTCTTCTTCTTCTTCTTCTTCTTTTTTTTTAAATTTATTTTTTCAACGTAGTCTTTAAATCTACAAAATAAATAATTAAAAATCGCCTCAGAAGTATAATGGTTCCTTTTGTAGGGAGTAAGCTAGTTAGCTGGACAATCTAATATTTACAGCTTATGGATGAGCAGAAAAACAAACGTTGGAAATCAAAGTCCAAATCCTCTACACAGAGTATCGCTTTTACTGCTGCTGTGTGCACTCCACTTTAACATGTGTAGAAATCTGAAGCTTCGAGGCGCCCCAGTGGCTCACCCGGTAGAGCGCGAACCATTTGTCAAGGCTGAGTCCTTACTGCATCGGCCCAGGTTCGATTGCAGCTTGAAGCCATTTGCTGCATTTCATATCATCTCTCTCCCTTGCCTTTCCTGTTTGTCTTTCTACACTACATATTTAAGTAGAGATACTTAAAAAATAACCTTTAAAAAATAATTTCAATGCTCCACACACTAGTTACAGTATGGCTAATAAGCTTTGAGTAAGTCATACACACAACCAGCCTAAGTAGACTGCAATACACATCATATAACAGTATTTCCTCTCTCTATCAATCTTCAGCTATATCTGTTTCTACCTCTTCAACCAAAGTATTTCTAAATGATCCTCTTATATACCTGTGAGACAGTGCTTCTTCAGAGTGATTAGCTGATATTTTTCTCTTTGAGAGGAAATTATCTAATTAGCTTGCCCTTTCAAGGGAGCTTAACCTTTTAAAATGTCAGGTGAAAGGATTTTAAAATAAGTGTGCCATATTCTCTGAAAATTCCTGTTTTAGGGGGCTTGTGATGACCTATAGAAGTGTGGCAAAAAAAGAAGGTCTGGCAGTGATGAATCTTACAGCTTAGAGCAATTTGTTATAGTCCATATATATTCCTGGAAAGCCCTTTCGAAGCATAACACTGTCTGAACTGCTCTGACCTGTCTGTGTGCTTATATAAATTAACAACCAGCTGTCCAGGCTTTTTAAGAACTTGGGAAATGTGTGCTCCATGTAGGGTTTTATTTCTATATGATATTAAACAAAAATCTAGGTTTACTAGATGGGCAATAGAGGATAAAGTATAAGTATTCCCATTGATGACAGGCCCATTTGTTTGCACTGAGGCAGATCAATCCAACTCTATCTTCTCTGGATTTCCTCCTCCTTCGTTGTTACCACTCTAGCTGTCTTTAGTAATCATCAGCTTTCATGTCAAATAAATGAGCTGTTTTATTGCCAGTGCTGCCACAGCCCCACCACAGGTCAAAATAAATGGGAAAGAATAAGGGTTGTTTTGCAAGGACATAGCATACATACAGCGTGAATGTGGCAGAGCAATAAAGGATTCTGCCAGAGTGAATTGGATCACATGGATGACACATCTAGTGCACTTTACCTCGAGAAGAAAACGAGGAAATACGTGAAAATTTAATGACTCTAAGAGGAATATGGTGTTTGGGAAAAGTGATATGAATAATGTGATAAACTGCAGGATGTCATAAAAATGTCGCAAGCACAGGATGTTAAAAATAAAACACAAATTGTGGCAAAAAATCTTTTTTAAGCAATTGTGAGTGCGAACATTGCGTTTTTTATTGTGATTTCTATTTTCTTTAGCGTATAATTGCAAGTAAATCACTATTATAAAAACCAAGAACCACAGAATGACTACTTGCCACAACAACTCTGGTTATCAGTTAATCTGCATCGTTCTGAAGACTTGAAGTGACTAAAGTGCTTATCATATAAAACCCCCAGCTGTCAGGTGTACTGCACTGTTCTGTCGACAATAGAGCATCTGCGTTTTCTCTGCTGGTTTCAGTAAATAATGCACTCCTGTGCATCTGCAGCCCGGCTTAATATATAATTCACACAACGTATGCAGTCAGGCTACCCTTATGTCATTCAGCTAGAGATCGGAACACTGTTTTAAACCTAATGCAATATGTTGATACTGACTTTTATTAGCTCCTTAAAACGCTTTGTGGCAAGTTTGTTTCATGTTTTGTCAATAGAGCCATTATCATCAGCTCTACAACTTAACAATATTACCCATTGCTGAGCTATCTTAACATAACGTCTTAAGACAAGGAATAAATGACTTGTACGGTCAGTCATTTGCTATGGGCACCACTAAAAGAGAGAATAATGCACATCTTTTAAAAGGGATAGTTCGATTAAGTGGCGTTGTATGAGGCTCCAATAAAGAGTCAGTTTATTACCTACAGATGGCTGCCCGTATGTCAGTAGTTTAGAGAAACAAACAGAAGTTACGGCAAGGACGCATGGCAGTGTACAACCCGTTGTTTCAGTGTTGCATGAGGAGTGTTGATGTCTGAAAGCTGCAAGATAGACTAAATTAAAGTTTTTAAAAGGTGGTGCGTGCTTGTGTTTCTCTAGATTGTTCAGACAAAGAAGTGTCATCCTCTCTACATGGATTTCACTGTGTTGGATAATACTGGCCTCGCAGAGCTGTGGTTGGTTCCACTAAATATAGATATCATCACTCCACAGGCAACGTTGAGACAACTCTGCATTTGCAGTGATCACTTTTCTGAAGTGAACAATGTAAAACCACTGCCAAAAATGAGTCAAATAGACCAGTGTTTCTAAAACTATGGGCAGTGGACTGGCACCAGGCCATGAAGCAATGCCTGCTGGACCACAGCTTCCCCGTCAAATAAATCGAATAACTGTATATTTAATGAAATGTGTGTGTTTAAGCAGGTCGACTTTGAGCTGTGCAAAATACTACAATACCCAGAGGACTTTGTAGGTTGCAGTAGTGTGCTAAACAAATCATGTTGTCATGACACTGGCACTCAATCAGCAGTTCAATCAGGATAGACTAATAAAAGAGAGAATGACAGATTTGGAATGAGATTGAGTTTATTGTGCTAAGAAAAGTAG
>JAQLOL010000026.1:9748561-9784969 GCA_029783665.1 Naso thynnoides | reverse complement strand
TGACAGCAGAGAGAGAGAGCACTTTTAAATTCAATGACTAATGGCTGACTGGATGAAAAGAGGAAGGGTTGCAGATTGTGATTGGATGAAGAGAATGATGAGTAGTGCAGCGTAATGATAGCGGGAAATGCATGGTGGTTTAGAGGGCATGCGCAAAGAGATAGTCTTCCTGACTGAACTTCCGCTAAGCTTCATCTCTCAACAGCGCTGAATCACTAGCTGAGAAATGACAAACTCTTTACAAGCCTGCAAAAATTTCATCCAGCTCTACTAGCTAGCCATGGCCTGCTCTAAACAAAAGTATCTGGACGCCTTTTTCAACATATCCTCATCAGAATGGAGAAGCAGCAAATGACCTGAGGCTAAAAAATATCGTTCATTCAATTGCAAGTATGACCCGGCATATATTAAGTTTGGTTTTGTATCCAATGATTGTTTCCCACCATAGCTTGTCTGCCAAATGGTTCTCAGGAATGAAGCAATGAAACCATCAAAAATGTGCAGACATTTGGAGACAAAGTATGCACATCTCAAGGATAAATCTGAGGATTTTTCTTAAAAGAAAGAAAGATGAAATGACCAACCAGAGCAAGGTGCTGCAAATCAATTCTTTGCCTGAAAAATTACATACGTGGGCCCCAGAAATGGAGGGTAATACATTAGTGGGCCCTGGCACAAAAGTTAATTTTGAGAAAGGCTGAAATAGACCCTTGCTACTAGTACTACTGTAAAGTATCAGATAAAATAGTGACTAATACCTAAAGTAGAGCTAGATACCTATAAATAAATGAAAGAACTTTCCAAATACCCTGTAAAGCAATGATGCAGTTGCCAATTTCCATAAAAGTTTTCAATTCTTGTTTTGGCTTTTTTTTTTTTCTCAATCAGCAAAGGTTCTTTTTTGTAAACTCCGCTGCATAAATATATTAACTTGTAGTCACCGTGAACTGCATTTTGTTGCTGCTTTTCTCCCATAAATAGTTGAAACTTCACCCTTCAGCTGATCTGCAGCTGATCTGCAGCTGATCTGCAGCATAATATTGCACATTCATGTATAGGAATGTGGAAGTTCAGTAGCTGAGAAAATGTTGTGCCAAAAGGTTAAGTTGAAAATATATAGCTTTCACTTAAACTATGTTAATTTTTCAGGTGGTGGACGGAATATGTTTTGCAACTGACCACGTGCACAGCAGTTCATCGGCCTGCCTCTGTGCTGATTCTTCAAAATGGCCATATGCTGCTGCAGTCTACTGTAGGCAAAACAGAGATTACCCCATTTAAAAAAAAACATGAAATATTCCTTAAAAACCATGTTGGCTGTTTTGGTTATTACTCTTTATGTTTTTGTTTTACAATATTTTATCTTGTCTCCACCTTCCTGAGATGGTAACGTCTTTATAGTACTTTATAGAGTCACGCATGCATGCGGAGATGGTTTTGAAGGCCTTGTGTACCACAGGTGGTGTTTATAGGCCGTTGGTGGCCTTGCAGATGTCCAAATATAATTAAAGCAATAGTTGTCTGCCGAGCTGAACAAACACTGAAACCTCTCCGTGCTCCGCCGCCACCCGCTGCTGCCAGTGACAGCACACTACATGAGAATATGCAAATACGCATCAAAACTGAGAACATTTCCATTAAACTTCATATTTCAGGGTGATGTTTCTGGGGTGATTCGTATTTGAAAAAAATGCATCACTCTCATTCGTGTGCAGACAGGCTGCCTGGTCTTTGCCTTGTCAAGCACGCATCAGTATCATACATGAGAAATGTTGCAGTTGAGACTCGTTGGGTTCTGTTCAGTCGGGCAAAGAGGAAAAAAAAAGTGGCTTCATTTCAACTTTCACTGCTAAACTATTCCATTGAGAGCACTGCATTAGCTTGATTATAGTTTTATCTGTCAAATGAATGCGCAGAAATAGCTGACATAACATTATGTTGAAAATCCAATTTCGCATTGATTGACAGTGGGAGATTCACCAAGCCTGTGTTATGGCTTTCTGCACTATTAGAGCGTATTGCGGTGTTATTTGCATTGGAAAGAGGGGGCATTTGCTGGGAGTAATTAGTTAAGCTCCTCTGACTTTGGAAATTTAATTGCAGGTACAGTAGAAGCGGCTAACAATGGGATAACTGAAGCATTACAGTCTGCGAGGGACTAACAAACAGCAGGAGCGTCCCTGCTGACAAACAACACTGGAACACACATGGAGACGGACACACTCCGGCACGAACATACGCCGACACGCTTAAGAAAAAGGCATACATCGGCTCGTGACCTCTTGATTCTTTGATCCATTAATGACATGCAATATTCATGCACCAAGTTACTGAATTTTTTATTCTAACTGGAGAGATGTGGAGTGCATTCTTAAGGAGACTACACAGAATTTTTATCATTTATCGTGTGCTGTTGGCTTAGTGTTGTGTTCCAATGAAAAATTTCACCTTTAATGTGGCTTTTATGCATTCTTGTATGTTGAAAATCAATGCATAAGCTGCTATTATTGCCTTAATATCATGTATGAAACCTGCCGGGAAACCCATAAGTCAGGTTATATAAAGATAAAATTTCCCTCGCTTTTCTGCTTCGCCTGTGGTTATCTTTATTTGACACAACTTACGTACATGTGCTGCTCATCATGTTTGATGATCAGCCTACACAAAACCTCATGTAACAGTGTTGTTGGATCTCTTTAAACTGTTGTGTTTGCTCACAGAGAATATCTCTCATAACCTTTATTATAATACATGAGATTGATTTTACTTTACATTAGGACGTTTATCTTAACACCCATAATAGCCAGGAAATCAATCATGGGCACAGTGCCAGTACCATGACACAGTGGACACTGGTAATTATTTAAAAGGATCACTGACTATTAATGGTATTTTGCCTCACCTTTCCCATTATCTGTAGCAACCAGTTTGTTTTCCTCTCAATTAGGCACGCAGGCAGTGAGCAACACCCATCTCCTATTACTGCAGTATGGTAACAGAGGCCATGGGGGAAGGGAAAATAACAGGCTGCTGTTGTTGTTGCCACTGCTGCTGCTGCTGCTGCTGCTAAGGGATTGTTTTTAGCATTTTCTTGGCTGTGTTTCATTTCTTTATTCTCTCCACCATAACTTCCCTCCACTATTAAACCTCTGTCACTCCCTTTTGGAGGTCTAAAATGACTGGGTCATTGAAACCTAACCCGAGTCAAAGTCGTGATGTGCTTGGTGTGTGTGTGTTTGTGTGCATGTTTGTGTGTTTGTGTTCTTTACACCTCTGCTGTGCAGAGGATATTAAGCAGAAAAAAACAAGCCTGGGATAAAATGAAGGCATCTGAAATTCAGCCAGACAGACGTGTGGGATTTGCCATGTTCCTTTAACCATGGTAATTATATGTAGCTGTGTTTGTTCGGTCAGACATTCACAGCACATTATCAGACAGATTAATAATAACCACGTAAAGGGTTTGAGATTTTGAATGTATTCTCTTATCTTTGGATGTACACGATCAAGCATTGCCTGCTTCCCTGCAGTGGGATGCAAAGAAGATATATTTTTGTGGTCGATTAATTTATTGATATTGGTAATATTTAAAGCATCCATCTATAATGCAGTATGAAAACACTTTGAATGCATTACAATGTGCCCATAGTGCTGCAGATCACAGTTATAAGCAGGATTAGGGTTATCATAACCATAAACATAAACATAACCATGACCATTACCATACCCACATATGGTGCATTATAAGTGTGCTTATAATGTGTTACAAAGTGCTATATATGTTCCTAATGTGTTATAATGTATTATAGAGACAGGCTTTATAGAGAGGTGGGTTATTTTTCAATAACTATTAATATTCTAATTCTAACCCAAAAGACATTAATTTACAATCATATAAAGAAGCGAAAATCAGCAAATCCTCCGATGTAAAAAACTGAAATTAGCTTTTTGACTTAAACTAACATTTTAGCTAAATCTGGCATTTCTAAAAGCTAAAGCTAGCATTTGTAGCATTTCTTAGCATTTGCAAATTAATGTAATGTTTAATCACTGAGCGGTTTAGTGTCCACAATTTTTCTGTTGACTGACAAATTGCTTAATTGTCTAATCATTTAATTACTGGGCTACATAAAACCTTCTGACTGCCCAATACACTGATAGCATGACAAAACAGAAGTGCCATATAATTTACCTTGCGCACATGTGCATGGACATGCTTGTTTAGTACACATCTGTCCGTTAGGATGCTCCTCTGTGCACAGACGGCTATTCCGTGAAGCTCTAACCTCATGTGGTGAAGATGTCTTCCTGCCACGCTGCGCTGACTGCAGCAGTCGCATGCTTGTGACTGCAAAGCCCGGGGCTGGAGAGTGAAGTGTGTCAGCCTGTGCAGCTGATAACACCGCCTCTGTCACACTCAGGCCAAAGAGTGTTTGCTGGGGAGCCAAAGCGCATGATGGGTTTGTGACGCAGCACGCAGTGGCATTCAAATAGTGAAATTGGGGTAGGCACTATTTTCCTCATCCCTTGAACTATGTCATGTCGTTTATCTTATGCCATATGATGCGTTTTCATTTTCCTCATGGGGAGTTCACAGCGATTCATCCCGAACATCTTTCCCATCGCAATGTTCTGCCACTTGACATAGTTTTATCCCACTGGAGATTTGTTTTTTTACACTTTGTTAACCAAATGTGATTTCCGCATTGTACACTGTTTGCACAGAATGTTTTATTTAACTAGATTTGTTGTTTCTTTACATCTGTGTGACACTCCACAATGGCAAGTGCTTCTCTATCTCCTTAGGCCATTGCCTTCCCAGAGTCTCTTTCATGGGAAGAGGCACTGACAGAATAAAGAAGAGCTCCTTGAGAGCAGAGTCTCTTATCAGCCGCCAACATCTGGCCAAGACTGATGGGCTCTTGGAGCTCTCCAAATCATTGAGTTTGAGCTGCATAATGCTTGTTTAACTGCATCCTTCCTACAATACTAATTCACCCCCTTTCATTATGTGTCTTTTACCAAAGGAAACCCTTTCTGTGATTTCTGAATTTAGTATCTCAGCAGGATAAAACTGATGTGAGGCAGACAGTACACTAAAAGCACGGCTGCCAAGTTTTGACTTAGCTTGGAGTGAGCTTTGTTCAGCTGGGAGGAAAAAGCTGCGACGCAGAAGGTGTGAACAGTGTTAACTGTCTCTTCACCATTGCTGTGGGTTATTTGCTCAATCAAAAAAATCTGTGTGATTGGCTGCTCCACTGCAACATGCTGCACCATAATTTGTTGTTGCACAACTTCTATTCCAACAGATAGTAATAAGGTGACCAGATGAGAATGGGTGAAATTTGGGACAGGGGAGTTGGGCGTGATCACGTTGGAAATGAACAGTAAAACACATGACTGTCAAAACTCAAAACTTAATTTATTTTTATTCAGAAACTCAGCTTAATTCAGCTGTCTATCGACTCAATGACTGTGCTGTATCATTGCAAAACACTTTGTTTGCGTCTCACTTATCCACTGATACTTCCCTCCCCATTCATCGCAGTGCCTGCAGTAAAGTTTTTGCATTTTGGCTGAATGTTCACCAGGTCCCGGAACACTGGCCTCCATGTCAGTGACAGATGGTTTAATTTCCCTCTGTAATTTTTTAAAAATAAACAGCATCACAACGTCACTCTCACAGTATCAGTCATTGCAGCACTATGGTGAAGCTAAAATATTAACAGCCATACACAAACTGCAGCAGCCAATGCAGAGGCAGCTGCAGGGTAACACCAAAAAGTAATTCACAACGATCAGTATGTAATGTTGTATTAGGCTATAACTAATCAAAATTATGGTTTGGTCAAATTTCGGGACACTCGGGACGGGCTTTGGGAGGATCTCTGGTCACTCAAGATTGTAAGTGGGTCTTGCCCTGGTGGTAACCCCAGGTCCATGAAAGACCTCAAGAGAGTACTTTTACCTCAACCATGATCTTTTCCCGAACCTGAGCGAGGGTTCTTTGTCCCTAAACATAGTCAGATCTTAACTACAGTGTGTCACATTGTAAAACACAATTAGTTTGTCCAACATGCACAGCGACGAGATAACACATACAAATCTAATGAGAGTTTCACAAATCAGTGGTAACCATCCATAGCATTAATCTGATCAGTGCATTTATGGACAATTAATGGAAAAATCTGCCTCACAGGTTTCTCATTGTGAAAATTACGTGGTGTGGAGAGTACGTGTGTAAACTGACTGACGTGTGAGTCTCACAGTCAAGACATATGACTTGGCAGCTCTGCTAAACAAGAGGAAAACACAGATTTAAATGTGAATCAAGTCATATGTAAGCAAAGAAAATGAAATACAATGTGACCAGTCCCGATCATGCATAACAAGTCAGAAAATATCGAATTTTCAAGCTGCTCAGTGTTGAAATCTCTGACAGGAAAACCAATTTTCCGTGTCATGCACACAATTTTTGCAGAAAATGAGGCTTGCTAAATTGAAGTCATCATTGTACATTTAAAACGTATGACCCTGATGCATCATAGCCCATTAGATGAAAGCTCTAAGGTAATCTGCCGCAGATTTGAGAATTTATACAAACACCTGTTTCTGTATTTGCGAGTCACTGGATGCCAAGCCTCTGATCACACGTGAGGAGCAGGTGTGTCGCACCAAGACAGTTTTGCTCTTGTGTCTTGACAGTTTGACATGTGCAGGATGGACCAATCAATTATGTTTGTGTTTTGATCACAACAGAATTTCTTTGTTATCTCTGACTTTGTTTTATTATAATCATGAAATAAATTGTGCATAAATTAATGACTAAATCTGAATCTGTGCGATCTCAAGATAACAAATTAAAGATTCTTAACATGTTGTAATTATATCTGTAACTATTTCAAAGATGCTACTAGAAGTTTTTGGTCAGTTGCAGCTGAAGTCAGCTCTAATTTTATATCTGTTGATGTTTGGGGTTTTTTTGATTTGTGGGTTTTCTTTTTGGCATTTTTCCCCCCATTTCCCCATCTGTTAAGGCCAAATCCCCATGTGCTGCAGAAGCCGCCGTGGCAACACCTGCTGCTCGCCTAGGGAGGTTGTAGACAGCCATGCGCTTCCTCTGATACACATGGTGTCACAAGCTGCTTCTTTTCCCCTGACAGCGAGGAGCTTCACCATGAGGGTGTTTCACATGCAGAGGTTCAAATAATCTCCTGCAGATCTTGACCCTAATTCCACACAGACGTCCCTACCAACCAGGAGGAGTCACCAGTGCAGCTACAAGGAACACTGCCAAGAAGGTTTTATAGAGCTGTAAACACGGGAGCCGCAGATTGAAGCTGAGCACTGCTGTAGTGTGCGAGTATATTCACTCCACACCGCACGTGTGCCCAACAATTTTAATTTAGGCAATAAAATGCATTTTTCTTGGTCTTACAATACTGTATCATTTGTTTATCACCGTTGTACCTGATGAAGAGTCCATGTGGAAGTCATATGTGTAACTGTCATTTTAAAGGAAGCATTCTACAATGTTTGTGGCCTTCAAAACTAGAAATCACTGTAGGGATTTTGAAGTCTACCTCGACAAGACAGACTGAATAAATGAAATGGGCTGTCAAGATAAATATGTCAAGATGATTCAAACAATGAGAATCATACAAAAATGTCAGTTACATTGATTATGTCAGAAACAGTATTTCTTTAGGGTTTTTTTGTTTGGTTGGTTTTTTTGTCCACTTGGGCTGCTAAAAAATCCCTCAAATGAAACAATCTATAAAAGGAAAGATACTGTTTGGTTATTGTTGTATTTTTTTAATTTTGCTTGACTCAGTGCAAAGAGACAGGACATGTGAGAATGTTGTGATGTGATGTAACTTCAGGTTTATGTTTACATTTAAACTCAGGATTACATTAACACCAATATTCTTTAACATTAGGTCACAATTACATATTGCTTCACCATACATTTTTTTATTTGTCCATTTGAGACAACGAGGCAGTTTAATTTAAAGGTTCACACCAGTCTGTTTTTGACTTCTCACCTTTGGGACAGATTAAACCTACCCTCTACAAATAGTGTTGTTTACATGTGACCATGTGTTTCCTTATGGACATTAGCTCTCAGACTGCTAATTTGAACCCTAATCACGTTGAAACAGGGTATAGACACACTATAGGATACATGCAAGTTGCTAGGTATAGCTAATTCACCATTTAAAAGAGAACATCTGCATTTATTTGGTCCAAAATTGCTGAGAGAGAGGGAGGGAGTCGGGAACGTTGAGGCAAAAGTTACTACGCCTGAAAAAATAGTTCCTTACAAGTGCTGCCTTCCTAGCCGAAATATAAGCGTGAAGAAGGATTTTGACACAGATTTTCCTTTTAACTAACGTTGTCACACATTTTCAAGTACTTTCTGTAACATTTACTGAATATGGACAAACTAAAAAAAAAAAAACATCCTAGATAAAGCTGTTGTGAGAAAAATGGGTGGGGTTTATGTAACCTGTGTGACTGATGTTGGCAAAAGGCAATGACATGTAGTGACACTGTTGTGTTCTTAAAGCTAAGAAATGTGCTGGTTAGATTTGTGATGATTCTGTATAAAAATTGCTTTTTTGTGCATGGAAAAAATAATTAAAGGCAAACTATCATTATAAAAGAAGTTCAACTCATTCTCATCAGACGAGCGTTCACCCTACTCCTGCTGCCCTTACACAGGCACCACACGACATGTTTTTGTATATGATCGCACAAAGACAGTACGTGTTAAATCATTCTGTGATTACAGGAAATCATAAGCTTGTTATGTCAAGATGACAGGATAATGATCCAGTAATCATGAGCAAATCAACCTAAAGATAATTACACACGTGGCCCCCAGACTCCCAGAGAGTCGCAGACAGAGAGACATTTTTTTGATGCTATATTTTTCTAACTTATTTGCTCACGTAGAGGCAAAGCTGAGGATTTCATCCCGTTGTGTGAGGGAGAGGAGGCAGAGAGCAAATGAATAATTCTTGTTGGTGAGGCTCTCACTGCTCAGAGCTATAGCCTGTGAATCATCATCACCATGAGATAAAAGGCAACATCTTTTCATCTATTTTTCAGTCTTTTCATTTCGCCTGCTTGGATAACGCTCCTGTGAGTGTTTTTCAAATCCAAAAAGGCATATCACATAATTATTTGTTTTCATATAGATCATATCTGTAATTTTATTACACTCGTAACAAAATTGAATTCCTGCAGAGGGTTGAGCCTAGAGGATAATGCAGCGTGGCCAAAATGTCCTAATTACAAATAATGCAGCAGAATCATCACCATTTAATATCAATTATATCAGAGCCTTATCTAAACTACTCTGGCTCCCCTTGTAGCGAATAATGTCTTTTCTTTATGGATTTTGTTTGAAATGATGCATGATTAGCTCATTTCACACTGAGAGGCAGCACACACTGTAAATGACCAATTAAATGGCTCCTTTGTTGTTCTTTCAATTAATTGTTTTACGCACAATTTTTAGCAAACCAACATTGCAGGTGGCCCCTCAGTCCCTCTATAACAACCATTAACATTTCACATTCAGGTGTGACGTGGGGACAGTTGGGCGGAAATGGTCTACCAGAGTCTGCGGGTCACAGTTTTGACAATGCTCATTATGACTTCAGCCATGAAGGTCAGGCGGTGTCACCCCACGACTGATGCAGAGGCTGTGGGGGCCGAAGAATCAATGTGATGTCATACTAGATTCATCCCCGGAGAGTCGCTGAGTTGTGGGAACAGAGATCAACTTTGACCCCATTTGAAAAGGAAATCTTCCCCTCTGATGACGGGGTCACACCACAGCATCACTTGATGGACATGAATGAGTAACAGCACAACTTCAAACACACGATCCCGCTCATTTATGAGTGATTCACATGTGGCGTACACATCAGTTGTTAAATTATTTTCTGTTCTCTTAACAGACACTGCATCCCTGTATTAATCTCGTACTCTGGTATTTGTCAGTGATGCTTAATCAGCTGTATTATTGTAGCAGAGAGACTCATAATTAACAGCTGATCGTCATTTTGTTTCCTTTAAGATCAAGTTACAGAGCACACACAAGTTAAAAACAGGACACACTCAGTCTGCCCCATGTTAAAGGGAACTCAGTGCATTGCAGTATCAATAGCGAAGCCCTTGCTATTTGCAATGCAATTAAAAATTCCATTTTCAAAGCGCTTTGCTGAGGGTGATAAATGGACCAGTAATCCCTTAATTGTTCTCTCTTAGGCAGAATCACAGGAATGATAGATGTTTCATTACCAGAGACAGAGTAAAACTTAAAGTAAACAAAAGGAGATGCACATTTTAGCTCATAGATGTCTGTTAGTTGATCATGATCAGACCTCACAGAAACCAAATGTGCCTCTTTGTGTATTTTTTGTTGTTTTATTTCTGTTTTTGTTTTGTTTTTTTGGTGAGGTACAGAGAAGATAAAATAAACTTTAAGTCCTGTTGAGGCACTTCAGCCTTTCCACGAGCAGTTTCAGCACCATAGACAGCTCTGTTGGCTGTGCGTCCCCCCCGTCCCTCCGCCCTCCGCTACTCTCTCCTTCTGTGAGTGTGTCTGAGCAGGAGATAAACAAGAGCAGAATACATTTGCAAAGTGAATGCAAACATGGTGAACACAAACTTTTCGGGCACGTTCTTCTCACTTCAAAATAAGTCATAGCCGGAGGTCTCCGCGTTCGCCTCGCGTGGAGCCGCCTCTTCGCGCGCCCTGGAGATATGCAGCAGCTGGAAGTGTCCTGGTCGTTCAGAGTCATTGGCCATCTGAGATTGCAGCGTTTCTATCGATTCGGCCCACAGAAGGCTAATATTGACAAGTGCAGCGCTTATTTCAAGCCGTCGTAATCTAGCGGGCTGAAGCTTTTTAATTTAACGTCAGACCAAGTTTGACCAACACTGGCCCGCCGCGACGGGTCCAATCGGAGTTCAGATCAGATCCCTCTCCCTCCACCACCACCCACCACCAGCCCACCCCTCCCTTCTATCTCCCCTCTCCCTCTCCCTCTCCCTCTCTCTCTGTCTCTCTCTCTCTCCCTTTTAGTTGCTCTGCAGCTGGGCTGCACCTCAATGAACCTAATTGGTGCACTGTGAGCGACCATCATCTTTCCACTGGATTTCCATCGTGCCCGTCTTTCATCCAGAACATATGAATTTGCTTAGACAGACCCTCTTAAGGAGTTGAACAGATAGGTCGGAGAAAATGGCACAACGCGTGGTTTTGTTCCTGCTGTGGCTCTTGGACAGATCGTTCGCGGGATTTCCCAATCAGATTAATATCGGTAAGTGTCTCTGCCGTGTTAAAAGGCTGCAGATTAGTGGAGGCTTGTGTAGGTAAATCGTACGCAAGGTTGCAATTTTATGCCGGGAAGATCCGAACAGAGCGCCGGCGCTCTGCGCAATGACAGAGACTAACTTGATTTTTACAGATTCTAAACGCCTTAAAGCCGACATAAAACTATTTAGATTGTCGCTACACGCAGTGTTGACTGTGTCATTGCAATTACTGGTTTAAGATAAACGGAGTGAATAACAAGGAAGACGGGAAACGGTCAGTTCCTCCCGCTCGATCTGAAGAGTTACACATAGGCTATGCGCCCTGGTCAGAAATGCATGATAGTTCGTTTTTCAAATAGCAAACAGCCTCCCCTATGTTACAATGGGACGCATAGAGTTCTTCCTCACTGAATAAAATGAGGTCCGAAGCAGAGTCTAGACTGAGAAAAGGCGAAGGAGCGACTGTGAGAGCCTTGTCTGATCTTTGGTTTTCATCTCTTTAAGGGGGACTGTTCATGCGTTCCACGGTGCAGGAGCACAGCGCGTTCAGGTTCGCTGTCCAACTCTACAACACCAACCAAAACACCACTGAAAAGCCTTTCCACCTCCACTACAACGTCGACAACCTCGAGTCGTCCAACAGCTTTTCAGTCACCCATGCGTGTAAGTGTGCTTCTATTTTCAGTCATGTCCACATTCCACGCCGCCAGTGTCCACGCAGGATGAGCAGAATTATTTATGTCAAACTCATACAGCGTTGGAGCCTATAGAGGCTCAATGCAGAGGAGAGAAGTCAAGTTCATCTCACTTCTCTCTGCCTAGGAAAGTCTCAGCAGGAAGAACAGGAGCATGAACAAATACAGATTTTAGTAATGCACAATTTTCTTCCCATATTATCCTGCATTGTTCTCTGTGGTTTAAACACAGAATCCCCTACATGCTCTTTTTAAGAAGTGGGCTCTATGTTTATTTTTATAGATGATAACATTTTTTATGTTGTAGATATATAAATATATTTGCCACTTTCACAGCATTTGTATCTGTCGTGAGTGTAACAGAAGTGATATTTTACAATACATAAATTCCACATTATAAAAGAGGTTTCTCTGGCAACATGCTGTGTACATGATGGCCTTGAGGAAGAAATACAACCAGGTACACAAACCCTGTGTCGAGGACTCAGTGCTTTTCTCATTTTTAATCACATGAATAATTTTCTGTGTAGGATTAAAGGATATAAACTGGTACCTATCTTAAAGAACGCTTGTGTTGTTTTTTGTTTGTTTGTTTTTCCCATGCCTCTCTATGGGTTTAGTGGTTAAGGTACAATGTCATGGTGTGATTGGTGCAGTGGTTGACCCATTAAATAACATTAGTTTTGTACCATCCCCTTGGCTGCACTTCCTAAAACCAGCAGAAACAGAGTGGACAAAAAGCAGACGAATTAGAGTGAAGAAGGCCATTTTGTGATGTCATTTTAAAAGATGAGTTCAGTTTGGCTAAATGGCCGTCTTTGGAGGCATGCAGCTCCGTCTGACCGGTGCGAATGAGTCCCCCTAACCCTTGTGTGGCACGATTATAATGGCCCCTCTGACTACTTGTGCCAGAGCATCCCTGCTGCTCCGTCCTCTGACTCCCCCTGTGTTACAGAGCATCTCCCCCAGCATTGCAGAGTCAGCTCATTAGCACCCAGCCCTCATAGCACCTCACCGTGCTGTCATTGGGTGAACGGGGGAAAAAAAAATCCATAGCTCCCCAACCAACGGCAACAAATGAGTTGGGCTCAGACCTGCAGAGGAGGTGGGTCTGAGCAGCGAGGGAGATGAAGAAGGGCGTCATATCACAGGCAGCAGAGCTGTGACTGCCCTAACGGAGGCATCCATAAGAAACAATAAGCAAATGAGAGTGAATAAATAATAGATAGTGCCTTGCAATTTCACGCATGTTGAAGAGGAAGGGAAGCATAGGAGAAAAAGGTTTGATATCAGAATCTAATTAAATTCAGGGGCAGACAGAGCTTTAGTGAGAGGAAGGGGTTCCTGAGGGAGCAGTGGCCCCGTTTCTTGTTTCTTGCTTCTTGCTGCCACGTCTGAGCGTCTCCATCAAGAACACTGTCTCAGGACTGAGCTGAAGTTCACATATCAGAAAACTATAAGTTTTTAATGATGCGGAGAAACAGATGCTTAACAGAAATGGATTGCTCAGTCATGCATAGTTTGGAGCGTGATTGTCAAATGTTAGTATAATGTTTGGAGGGAGCATCACTTTTGTTTTGATTTGCACATTATTAATCGGCTCTGCTAGAAGATCCTCTTCTGTGCTGAACGTTTAGCGTGCCGTATAACAGAGGAGAGAGTTTTTTACCTGACACAAAAACAGTCCTTCATTTCATCAAAAAATAACCAGCAAAGCTTAAGTAAAGTCTGCCTTTAAGACAGACTGAGATGCAGTTGTCTTCCCGATCTGGTTTGTGTAACGTATGATCTGCCACTTTTTTTCAAGCTAGTGCCGTGAGACTCCTGTCAAGCTGAGCTCGCAAACTGCAGACAGCTCATGCTGAGCTCACTACCGTCCACAAGCACCTACGATTGTCTCAGCTAATGTAGAGAACAAAATAGAGATGATGGTTATTAAATATCACTTATCTGCTGACTTCCTGGCCTCGGAGGCTTTGCCTCTAGTGAGCGCAGACCTCCTGTGTTCTGAGATTTAGATTTGTCAGCGCTGTTGTTTGTTCTGCAAGCTGTCGCAATTATTTAGTGGACATTGAAATTTCCTTTGTCATCAATAGCCCCATGTGGATGACTCAGACCTTGGTCAGCAATAACACACATCTCTTTCATGGTTGGGTAAAATAAGATTGTACAAAAGTGGCTTTTATGCGGATTTGTGGAGTAAATCTATTTTGAGGCAAGCTTGATTGCTTTGATTGAGATGAGATCTGGCTGCCGCAGGCCGTGCAGAGTCATTGTAATGACAGCATTAGTTTGGTTTCATTTGTACTCCTCTGTTTTCTTCAAGCTGGCATTATTTTAAATTATTGTGCATCTCCCTTTACTTTGGGACACATCCTGCCAAAGCCCTCTGCTCTGACTCAAAGTGAAGATCACTCTCCTTCATTTGCTGTACGTTCTTCAAAAGTAATACAAGACAGTCAGAGGAACAAGTGAACCTGCTTATTTATTCAGAAAAAAAACTTGCTTAGAGTTTATTTTGCTTTTTAGAAACAAAATATGGAAATCCCTGGGTCTGTTGAAAGCACAGTCTTGTGTCAGAACAATTTCTTTCAAGTCAGTTTAAAGCCTTATGCTATTAATTGAATTAGTGACCGGCAGCAAAACAATGTGTGGCTTCAGTAATCCTTAAGGCATGGCTTTGTACTGCAGAGGCATGGTGTGTGCTTTGGTGGCAAGACTGTTGTTGCTTTGAAGTGACATCAGAAATTGCGAAATGTGTAATTACCAGAGCAGGGTCCATAATAGCTGTGGAAGCTGAGAGTCAGGTATGCTCACGGAGAAGACAGGACTAGTTCAAAGCAAAGGGTGCCCACTTTAAGAAAGCAGAGCAGACAGCATTAATGTTCCTGATGGTCACAGCTAGCCAACTTAATGACACTGCTATCCTTTTCTCTCCAGTTTACCCTTCTTCTTCTCCTTCCCTTACCTGCGGCGAAAAAAACATCAGGCCCCCTCTGCCTCTCCCCGCCACGCCATTTATTAGATTACTCGCCTTGATTCCTGTTAAAGGCAAATTTTGCAATGCTTGGCTTTTGAATCTCATCCTCTTATTCCTCATTTCTCATTCTGTCATTAAGCTAATGGTCTGTGTCCCCTCTGCCAGCCTTTTTACATGTGCCTACCCTTCTTTTATTGAATCCTCCAGGTCCTTAAACACTGGCAGGAGCAGATACTTCTTTGGCTGAACCGTTCAGCCACCTCTGTTAGCTACTGTAGAAGACACTGTTTTGTTCCAAGAGTGTGGAGGGAAAAAATCACTGTGATTCCTTTTTGTTATATTTCCAAAAGCAAGAAATAGAAGGGACAAGAGAGAAAAGCCAAGTGACTGTAAGGTGCCTTGTGTCCAATTGTAAATGTAAAACAGAAGAGGTAAAAGCCTGACATTTTTGGACATATGTGTATTTGCTGCTTGCCAAGCGTTAGATTGTTGAAACCAGTATTCCTATTCAGTCAGCTTATAGCACAAAGACTGAGAAACAGCTAGAAAAGCCGGTAGCCTGGTAAACCTGAAAGCTAGAAAGGTGGCCAGACATAATTTGCCTTCCAGCACTTCTAAAGCTCACTAATTAACATGTCTTATCAATTTTTTTTAATCCTTCAAAAGGGAAGTGTTTAAACATAATTGTCAGAAACAACAAAAGCATTCCAGGATGCAGGGATCATTTCTTGGCCAGGCAGTCAGCCGAGACTCTGGATGTTACTAGTCTCATTGGTCTTTTGGTCTCAGCCCAATAAATAGTCCAGTTCTGTAGCAAATTGTTGTTTTTGCACTTATTTTTTGTGTTACAGATTACATAAACAAAACAATGAGTTAGTTATTGCACTTTAAAGATGCTGTTAAGCATATTTTATCACCTTTGAACAAAGCCAGGGTGCCTGTTTTCTGTTCTTTTCAGTCTTGGCACTAAGCTAACCTGCTGTTAACTGTGGCTTTATATTTACTGCAAAAACGACAGTTAATTCTATCTTCTGTTGTAACTGGCAAATAGAAACCAGTGTATTTCCCAAAACAACCTGTCCCGTTAACACTTCTTTAAGTAAAGAGCAGTTTACTAACGTGATGCTGGAGGTTCATTTTGCAGCATTTCACTCTAAAACAACATGCAGAAAATGAATCATTGTGCGTAATAAGTGTACTTCATTGTGACTGGTATTGAATTTCATATGATGCAAGTGGATCTGTGGTAGTACAGTGGGATTTATGTCCTCCAGTATCAGGATCAGAAGGTGTGTGGAGCCCAATAAGACGAATGACATTTCATTCAATGCTTAGAAAGAAAAAAACAGCAGATGCTTGTATTTACATGAATGCGGAATAAAGCCAGGGTTGTCATAACACACCGCTATTTGGGATTAGCATAATATTTAAAAATAGAATATTTATATTGTGTTAAACATGATACGACTATGTAAAAATATGCTTCCCAAATCATTCTCCTATCTTTCCATTCCTGTTTTGTCATAGTTGGCACTACTTCATCTTGAAGGTGCTATTTTCTAAAATTTTTGCACCTATATGATTAATATATGGAGGTCAGATTAGTATTGTGCACTGTATGTACAGGGATGATGTCTAACGTAAATACAAAAACATGAGTGTAGGACAGCATTATGAATGTTGGCTGAAAGATATGAAATTGTTGCCGTACAAAGAGTTATGGTTACAGACTTTTGCACTTGTATATTGTGTGTGCTTCATTTGCAAAAAAGGGACAAAATGTGCACTTGACAAAGATAAAGATTTCACTGATAGCTTTAAAAATGAGATAAATAAATCAATAATTAATGATTGTGAATTCTTTAGCCACAGTAACTGAGTAGTGAAATCTAAAAATTAGGCCACTCAGGTGAGATATCAGCATCATTGATTAGGATTATCATAAACACTCAGTGCACAATCCTAATATTTGTCTAGACACAACACATCCTTCGAAACATCTTCCTCACTGACCTTTACGCCCACCCAGGGAGTGTGAGCTCTGCACGTGTGCCAGCAAACACTAACAGTCTCTTTACTCCGGCGGCCTACACTTTGACTGAGTACATGTGGCAAATGGCATATGTTGTGAAGCACAGATGAAAGAGCCCTTACCAAATCTTTGCATGTATTGTTGAGAATAGCTTTTGGGGCTGTTGTTGTTGTTATGGGTGGTGGTGGTGTGTGAAAGAATGGAAAACAAAGCGACAGGCAGACAGGCTATGGTCGAGAGAAGCTCCTCAGGTGATTGTAGTAGTGCCACACTTCTTGTCCTTGCAGGCTGTAACTCAGCTTGAAAGGTGTGACCGGGAAAACAAGGCAGAGGAAGCTGAGAAAGAGATTGGGAAACTAAGTGCTGGGAGGAAATACGCAAAGAACTGCAGTAGGAGAAAGCAAAGGGAAAAATAATTAAATCAAGAAATATTTCAGAGGATGCTTTAATAGAGAGTATGTGTGTGCAGAGGTGCACAACTGTGTGTGTGAGTGAGAGACTTCTCCAGGCTATGGGGGGTTGTACCAGAACATGCCATCACAGTCCAGCTGTGTTGGAGGCACAGATGGAGGTTTGTTTAGGGCATGTACATATGCATGCATGTGTATGCACATATGCACAGAGTCACACACACGCAGACACTGTAGGCGTGTGCAGTCACACGTGCATGGGCAGACACATCCTGACTCCCCCTTCACATTTGTCAATGAGTAAATCTCACTGTTTTGCACCAAAGCTCCCACGACACACTTCATCTTCATCTAAAGTAAAGGTCATGTCAAAAGATATTGCTGGCTCACCCTGTGTCTGTCAACTGACTGACTTTTTTTTTTTGAAAGATGCATGATAGGATTTTTCTGTCGGATGCAAACATTAAACAAGCATGGAGTGTATTTGATTAGCCCCATGACTGTGCAAAAGCCCCAGTGAGAAACATGAGAGACCAATCTGTAACATGATGGCACAACTGTGGCCAGCGGGCCGGCCTGTCTCAGAGGCCTGTCGACGGCTGCATGTGGTCCTCAGTCAGATGAGTGGAGCCCTGGATGAGGTTACATGCTTGGGGAACTGCAAGGCCTCTGAGAGGGGAGCAGAAGGGGTTGACTGACAGCAGAGCTCAGATAGAAAAGCAGGAGGCAGAGAAAGGGTGTAGTTTTTGTCAGATACAGTCCCATGTTGAGTGACATAAGCTTATATTCTCGGACAGAGTTATTATCATTATTTCTTCAGGAACATTGCTACTAGATAGAAATTTCCATAAAACTAAAATTAATTGTTAGCTAAAGTGCTAAAGTAATTGCTGGTACATTACACTCAAACACTGCACGTCCTGCTTAAATTAAGTACTGATGAAATACTCATAACTTACTTTGCATTTTCTATATTTTTCTTGAAGCCTTGCTGGCATGATTGCAATCTCTGGCTCAGTTTGCTGTGATCACATGACGTGAAAGCTTTTTCATACAGTTGAAACGCATAAAAAGGCTGGAAAAAGTCCAAAAGCCAAACCTCCAAAGGGAACATTATTTTGACCTAATTTTCAGGCCATGAGGTGCCCTCTGCTGTGTTTTATTTTTTTATGTATTTATTCTAAAGTCAGGCATGCTGCTGAAGCTGTAATGAGATTCAGAATAGAAAACATAGAACACACTCTAAGGCAGATTCAACACAATGAATTTTTAATCAGAATATCAAAAGATCCTCTTAAGCCCAACCTGAGGAGAAGTGTTGCTGTCGGAGTGTTATTTGTCTTGGAATCAATGGCTGCTGGCAGATGTTGTTTGATAAAACAACAGCTTTCCTCCCTCACCGCTGTGGTAGCCTCAAATCTCCATATATCTTTCACAAACACTGGGCATTTGGCCACTTCAGCAGCAATGGAAAGTAAAAAGCATATAGGGTAGAGGCGTGTTTTTGATTTGGAAGGTTCGTAAATCACAACAGATTTACATCAGCCTCTCATTTTTTTTAAAAGTTTTTCTGCCCTGACAGTTATCAATCTTTTGTAGTGTGTTCAGACCCACTGTGGGGATGCTCACGTCTTTGAATTCCTTATTGATTTCCTTTATCTATCTGTTCAAGTTTCTGGGGATGTGAAAAATTGCAAGTGAGTAAAGTGATAAAAGTGAAGTGATTGTGGACAGACTGCCATGGCACCTGAAGATATCATCACCCTACAGCCTTCAGCCTCCAGTTATTTCAAACAGGCAACACTTGGTTAGTTCTGTCCTAGTGGGAGATATAAGACTGCTCATAAAGCTTCGATGCTTTCTGGACAAAAGACATTTCCACAACTTTAAAAACAGTTTATGCCACGGCTGGTCAATAAAAAATGTTATTGCCATTAACCTACCAACAAAGAATAATTTATGGTAGGTTAAGGATAAGTTGTGCAACGCTGACCTGTATGGGATCTTTATGACCAAGCCCTCGTTTTTCGTCAGCAGACGTGATGCAAGTTGACAGTCCATCTATACTCCGCGCAGCGGTTCAACACTGCTCAAATAATAGGGCAGTTTCCAAACTATAAGTCAACAAAGACAAGCTAAGTCTGTGTTCTGTTATTGAAGATGATATCTGCACTGCGTTGTGATGAACAAGAGGAGCTGGCCGACCATAAAGAAGCAGCGATAACCATTTAAGGACCACACAGAAGGAGGATGTACAAAACCTGACTGAAGCATTGCAAGCACTTCTTGTTGTCCTCTGTGGAAGGAAAATCTGTTTGTGATCAAAAAAGGCCTGCACATGTGGTGCATTTAAAGTAAAAATGAACAGGGGGGCAGGCTGCTATTGTCAGCTATTCGTTTCAGGTGCATCAGGATATGTCTGCGAGCAGCTCAGCTCCATGTGACGGCTGCTTTCCATTTTGTTTTCTCAATGAGCAAAACCTCTCAAGGAGAGTGGGTTGCATCATTTGTGGCAGAGATTATTTTTCGTTTTAAAATGCCATTTACCCTCGTGCACCCGTTGTGAAAAGGCAGGGACAGAGCCTGTGAAGAAGAAGAAAGGAAAAGCATTTTCAAAATTTGTCACTCGAAAAGATCTCTGACATTGCAGTCAGCATTTTTAACTTCCCCCCCCCCCGCGTCTTTTTCATTTTTATCTCTCTCGCTTTATATATCTTTAATCTCTCCCACAAAGCCCATTACTGCTATGTTCCTGCAGCCGCTGCAGTCACACTCAGCTAGCTATTGGCCATTCACCAGACTCCCCTACAATACATATAATCACTGAATCAGTAATCCCCCTACTTGAGCTGGAATAGCACATCCGCATCGTGCCTCATTGGAAGCTGCTGCATTGGCCCGGCTTCACTGGGCCAAACAGAAAAAGAAGCAACTCTGTAGTCTTCTTCAATAGGAGCTGCTCACTGCATTGTCCTAATAAAGGTCAGGCAGCTTATGGAAGAAAGCACTTTTGGGCCTTTTATTTTTCGTGAAAAGCCCAGAGAAAAGCATTAATTGGCACCTATGCGCTGTCTAAATCTTCTCGGTTCACTTGGACGCCTTGGACCTTATCAGCTGTTTGTTGTTTTGGTTTCCCTCTCTGTGTGAGTGGTGGAGAATATTTTTCATGCTAAAGACAGTTAAAATGAGGACGACATCAGGGTGGTGTTGTGAGGAATTCAAAACATCAACGGGGAGTGTCACGATGCATTCTCCCAACTAGTAAATATTGGATCACAGTGCAACATGGCTTCCAGCTTCCAGCTCTCCGTCCGCCGCCTGAGCAGATTGATCTGCACGTTTCTGGCCTGTTTCAAGAGAGGCAGGCGCAAGCAGAGCCCTGCCAGAGCTGCATGTCTGTGCAGAAACAAGGGCTCCATCATAACTGATTGCTTGTGACAGTTCACAGTCGCCGGGCCACTGAAGCATCATAACCTTGTGAAACTAGTGTACAGGCACTCTAGCATACAGGCTGAAGGAGAGGAGGAAGAAGAAAAAAATAGATATTAGCATATTCCTCGCAGTGACACAGAGATGCAAATAAGACATGCTGTGGCATGAATAGCCTCTATGATATTAAACACATTTTATGTAATGAAAGACATAATGCGGACCAACACCTCTGGAGACAGAGCGGATTTATAGACAATTACTGCAACTGCGATTGCAGTTGTAGATTGAAGACCCCAGCAATGTCAGAGCAGGATGTGTTGATGTGCGGGAATAAACTGCCGATGACACTGGAACAGAAATATCTTCTGGCCGGGCCTGAAGAGCCAAACCGAGTCACTCAAATCACTTTATCTGTGTTGTCACCACAATAAGCGCCAATATATATCTGATTGTTCACTGAGTCACATGAAATGCCTGAGTTTAATCAAATCTGCACGAATGCCTTAAAGAGCAGATTTACAGTCAAATTGATATGAATAATATAGTATAGTTGTAATATAATATAGTTGGTTGTAGGCGACTTTAAAGCTCCAAGGTGCTTTGGCTCATCTGCTGCTGGGTCGTCAAGGAAGCGGTAGCCGTCCTTGCTGTTCAATCCTTTTTTCCAACTTTAATCAAGAGGATGTGTGAAGGACGAAAACGTCTCTTTGTGGCACGCTAGTTTGTCTTACTTTATGTTTGCTGTACCTCCTCCTGTCCTTCTGCACACTATCCCCATGAGTGAGAATTAAGTGAACATGATGTGCTTGCTCAACCGTGACCCTTCTCTGTTTCTCCCTCCAATGGTTAATTCGGAGAGTGCTGTTGTGTGGCTTTGCCATTTCACACATGGCTACATAAAACCTGTGGGCGGTCGCTCCCAGGCCACTGTCCATGTTTGTGTGCCCATGCATGACTCTGTGATGAAATATTGAAGTGTTCTATCATCGACCATTGGGTTGACGCCGACGCAATTCCTGTCCCTTAATTTATTTTCTTTCCTTCTTTTATCTCGATGCCGTGTCTTCATTTTGCTTGGCATGGCGTGCAGATCAGGAAGGCAAACCTCATCTGGACTCATGACAGAGCTAATCCATCGCAGCTGCAGAATGAAAAGGCCGTTTGGAGTGAATCCATTCCAAAGACCTCAATAGGAAGCTTCTCTCAGACGCCGGTGCCCTTTGCAGCCCTGACGGTGATAGGATATGATGAAAAAGAACTTGGGAGAGTTCAGTAGCTTAGCTATGTTTATGAGAGAAGGGATGAGTGGAGGAGAGAGGCACAGTGCTGAAGATGGAGAGATGAAATGACCAACCACTGCGTTTGTGTATGTGTATTGTGTGTGTGAACTGGATTGTAAGCACGCAGCACAGTAGCTCTTCCTTCATCTCTCGGCATACCTCTCTTTTATATCGAACTGAAGCATGCTGGATTTCCAGTCAGTGCTGTCTGAGGATGTGTGAGATTTTATATGCCTCTGTAGATGAGCTGCACATATTCAGTTAGAGCCACAACGGCTGTGAAGTGGACAGCAGCCAAAAAGAGCCCGATGTCCACTTTGAAATTAACCTACCATAAAGTAACGTACAATATGAGTGAGTGGTTGAAGTGAAATAGCACTTTGCTCTTTCTAGTGCAAATGGACAGTGAGACTGAATAACATATCTCTCCTAGCGATGTGAAGGGCACAGAGAAGTCTCTCAACACTTTGTGCGATGTATTTTTCTGTCCATTGTGGTGCCCCCGCTGCTGCTACCACTGTACTGTAGGCCCATCCTTAAGCTGTAAGGGGATAGACTTTGGGTCTTTTATGCATAAAGAAGCTTAAGTTTGGAATTTGCTCTCAAGTGGCCCAAGTTTGTGAAAAGTCAGTGAACATTTCACTCCTAATTTCAGGGGTTTGTCTCAAGTAAAGCTTTTTAACCCGAGGGCCCGCTGTCACTGAAAGAAATATTTAGGTGTAATGAAGACCCTTTTTGCATGATGAGTTTCCACAACAAAGAATGCAGTTAACACAAAATACAAGTACAAAACAACACAATCTAGATCTTTAAAAAACACTGTTAAATTTATCATGGAATGGGTTGCGGCACGCTGTTTGCTTCCATATATTAAAATGCTCTTCCTGTCATATCAGAGAGCTGTTGGGACGGACTAATCCCTGATATTGACTGGCGTTTACAGCAGCTGATAGCCTCAATTTTTGAAGAGACATTATCTTCGGACCAAAATAGGTTTCAAAACTGTTGGAAGTTAGACCTGTGGATTTTCCTGAGAAATCAAGAGATTATGGATTTGATATTAGTGCCTTAGTGGATAGATTTGATATTAGTGGTGATAGAACCATGAACAGATGTTGCTATGGCAGAAACTTCAGGCAAGGCAGTAGGCCCCAACCAATTAATCGTCCAGTTGATTTAATCCACTTCTTATGGCCTATTAGAGAACAATCGTCATCAGCCAAAAAATGGCCCATAGACACCGATGTTAACAGTTTTATTTTTTGTAATAAAGTGTAGAGAATACATTATGACTAAGTTTTACTTATAAATGATGTCCTTGTAGAATTCATGGCTTAGCTTTTGTATTGGTTTGCATTGCACTGTACAGATGTGTCTAATGAAGCGGCCAGAGAGTGTATAAGCTTAGGGGGCTTTTGAAAAGACTGTTGTGTGAATTTGTTCTTATGCTACTTGCCCCACACAACAACACAGTATCACCAAATTGGTGTTAACTGTAAAGAAAAATTCTTGCACTAATTTTTGACATAAGTATTCTGAAATAGTAAAATGTTCTGCCTTCAATTCATATATTTGTAACAAGTGTTTGAACTACATTAAAGGGATCAAAAAGATTTCTTGAAAATTTAAAAAAATGAATTGGCTGATATATCGGTTTTCGGAATTTTTTTCTCCCTATTATCGATATCAGTATTGGCCCCCAAAAATCCATATCAGTCAGGCCCTACAAGGCAGTTAATTCATAGCCTGGTAAACCAGACCCATTTACTTTGCTAATTAATTTGCTTTGTGATAATGGTCTGGAAACCCTCCCATTTACAGCCGTTTCCACCTGTCCAAAAACCTGACGGGCCACTTGCGACTGTTTATCTCATAAAGGGCGGGCTTTATGTGAATACTCATTGACGAAGCAATGATGGCAGCTTCGGTCCGTGGATGCCGTAGCTGACACAAATTTTTGATAGCCTACAGACAGACAAAGCATGCAGCTGTTAGCGTGAATTTTCCACAACCTGATAAATAATGACAAAGATGTTGTTATATTGTGTCATGATATTAGCCATTTGTGTCTATTTTGGTGCTTTTGTGTTTTTTAACGTATTGTGTTGTATTAAGGCTGCTGAGTCTCATGTTGACACCGCACAGATCAGTAGAAAGACTTACAGAAGGCTCCTGTTCTTCCTAACATGTAGTGATTTAAAAAAAAACAAAAAAAAACAAAACAGCACTTGCTGGGTCTTCAAGGTTGTTCTGTGTATTTTTGGAATATTCCTTGTAGTTAATATTGCGTAGTTTTTAATAATGAGGGGTTTCGGTTCACCTGAAATTCATACCCTCAAAACAAACATGGCAGTGGCTCATCTGGAGTGTGAGGGGAAATATGGAGTTAACAGCTCTGACTGGTTGTATGGTTGTATGTCTATCCAAATGCACCCAGAGGCAGTTTTGGCTGCGCCTGTTGGTACTGCCCCTTGCAAAAGAACGATGAATTGAGAGGTACCAGACTAATTCTTACCTGAGAATTAGTTTGGCTGTGCCAGGCCAGATATTTCAAGCAATTAATGCAAAATTTATTTGTATGGCTGAAATGTATCCAAGGTTTGTTAGAAAATATGCCTTTCTCTAATTTATGCAAATTCAAATGCAAAATACCAATTAATGGTAAATTTATCTTTTAAGCTTAGAGGTTAATATACTTCATAACATTTTTATTTTTTTATTATTATTTTTTGATTGCTGTACCTCTCTCATCCCATTTACTTTAGTGGATCTTTATCTTGCTGTCATGAGACTGATATCTCTAAACCTGAGACTTATTGTGACTTGACTACAGTGCAGCTCAGTGACCATATCAGACAAGATATCAGACTGCCACCAAATTAAACTGAACTTTTTCTTATCGGTGTTAGTGCCCGCCATGTATCCAGACAATGAAAGGTTTGCTGAGGATAAAAATGGAGCCCATCTTTTTATCTAATGTGAGAAAACTTCTCGCTCTCATCTGTCAAAATGAAATGCTCTAAACTGAAGCCCTTTTTGCTGAAAATCTTTTTTTTTTTTTTTTTTTTTTTTTTTTGAGGGAGCTGCTTTCAGAAAGTACGGTGAGTAAGGCATATTCAAAAGGTTTGCATGTCGGGGACCTGGAATCTACGGTGTAGAATTACAGCTCCCTCACTGTCGTCACAGTCTGTGTTTTCCAACTCTCTCTTTCTTTTACCTCCAGCATTATCATGTCAGGGATGGAGCACTGTCTCAGCAAGGGGACTAATAAGATGAAAAGTGGCGCTGGACTCTACATACTTAACCATGCCTGGACTGAGGCTGAGAAGGAGAGGAAAATCTAAACATGATATCTTCAAGGTTAAACAACTGGTCCTTTCTCTCGTTGTCATTCACTTATTCCATTTTTCCTCGCCAAGGCAAAGAGCTGGGAGCAACTGTTCCTGGAGGGGTGCTGTTTGAAAATTCAGCCCTGTAATCAAGCTTCACAATGCAAATCCCTCAATGGCTCTGCTTGGTTTGTTTCATCGCCATAGGATATGAACAGTGACATGTAATTTGATTAGTGGCACCGGGGGCAAAGGCTTACTTTACATGCGGAGTAAGTGGACTCGGTAAGAGTGGCAGATAGTCATCCCCTCTTGGTGGCCCCATGCGGCACACTGTTGGCTTTGCATGTGCATGTAAGCCATGCACGAGACACGCAGATCAGAAATCTCCCTAAAGGACAGAACCAACCAGTCAGGATGCATTAAGCTGAGATGATTAGCACTCATACTGGAATATGGAAATTTTAAAATTCATTGCTGTCCTGTCACGCGGCTGAGGAAAAAGAGAAAATGACTAGCATAAACTAGCTGAACAAGTGAGATGGAAGAACAGATAGAATGCAGGTGTACAGGAGGGCAGAACAATCAAATCAGTGTTTTGACATTGATGAAAAAATGCATGTGCTTTTGAGACAACTACAAAGTTTAAGGTGAAGGTTTTCTATTTTTTTCAATCATCCAAATAAGGACAGGAGCAAGAGAACATTTCTACCACCTGGTATTTCTTCTGCTATGCAGAATTGGATTTAAAACAAATCAGTCGGATGCTGCGCTCTACCTGAAATATCACCACATTCTTTTTCCCAGGTGGGGTCAGCTGTCCTTTGCACAGGCTAAATAATGTGGTGGCATCTTAATTTCTCTAACACAGGATGTAAATTTCCTACTTTTGTCTTGGTGTCTTAAAGGGATTGTATAGGTTTTTTGAAGGAGGCTGTATCTACTCATCAGTAGACTGTGTTTAACCTCGAGTAGATGGCGGTCTGGATGCACCCGGTTTGGAGAGGCATAGTTGAATCAGCACAGAGGCAGCTGTTTTCCTCATGCGCAGCAATACATAGCTCTGCCTCTGTGTTTCTACTGCTCTCTGCCCCTCCAAACTTTAGGTGTGCCAACTGCTATCTATTAAAAAGGCATCTGTCACTGAGTCCTAAAGTGAACTGTTACCTCCTTTCAACAAAGTTAAGCTTCCCTGTTTGTTGTAGGCAGGACTTCAGGTCACTTCTGACAGCAATTGTCTCAATGTTTGCCTTTGTGGTCTAACATGTTGAACTTTCTCCCTCATTTGGAGCTGCCTTGCCTCCTCTACCTCACTTCTCCCAGCACAGAGATGGCGATTAGGTGTTAGGACGTGTCGCTGCACCTTCAGCAGCCGTCCCTACACAGTTACAGATCCTCACCCTTTTTCATCAGTCATCCCTGCATTTGTCATCCCATCGAGCTCCATCCTCTCCTCTTCTTCCATATTCATCTGCAAAGAAGAGCACGCTTTAGGCCTGCAGTGCTGATTGGGAGGATTAGTGGTGTGTGAGGGACTTTGTCACCAGCTTTCTTGGAAATCCAATTACTGAATATCATAAGCCTTACATGTTTCATACTCTGCTGAATCCTCCTTTAAAATGCACACAGCCACACTCAAAGGATCAGTATTTAGCAGCTGTCCTCACTGTATGCTGTTGTGACATCTTCCTGAAGGTGAGAGGAGTGATCATCTTAGAAAGGATAAGACAAGTCCTGTTGCTCTCCTCTCGCCTCTGCATTGCAGCAAATGGTGGACTGCATGAGCCTGTCGGAGAAGGGATTGTTATTTGTTCAGCGCAATGGGCTGGAATCTCTTGAGGTGAAGCAAGGGCCAAAGGTTTTGGTTTGTTATCTGCTCGCATAGATAATCCTTAATCGTGTGTCAAGGAAATGGCATGCAGCGGACGAGGGCATGCAAAGTAGAATTTCCGCACGTATTGGTTGAGTCCTATCAAACTTATTCAGAAAACACTGCCCAGTCTTGTAGCTGCCACCACATCATCGTTATCTGGACTAGTGAAATGTCCAACATATTGAGCGTTTGAACAGCATTCTTGGTCAAACCTCCTGTCCTTTTGCTCTGCATAATGATTTTTGTTCAGTCAAACAGAGGGCACTGTCATGATAATGAAGACATCAGCACATGTGCAGGTCCTTTGTAACTCGTAGGTCTGTTTGACCCGCACAGTGTGCTCAGCCTTGTGCTTTTCCTCTGTGTTCAAACAAATGAATGATGGTAAGACCTTGAAGGTGAAAATATCTCTCAGGAAGAGATGGAGTTGAGGGTCATCGACTCCCTTGTGAATTGCTCACGAGCATCTCTCACAAGTACAGGACCATGTCATCAAGATAGTAGCTTGAGAGGAGAAAATAGTTGCTGGTTGAAGGGCTGCAGAGAAAAGCTAGAGAGGAAAGAGAATAGTTAATGAACTCCAGCCATTGTAAGAGATAAAATATGCACTTGTGAGCCACATCTGACCTCAGAAAGTCTGGTCCACGTGTCAGCTTTGTATCTTCTGGATATTATATACATAGTAATAAGGAGAGACAACCCTTTGATGTGGCATTATTAATAATAAAACATGGGTTTTAATTGCAGACCATGAATGAGACTAAATCTTGCCTATGTTTTTAACTCTGTATGTACAGTAGATGGAAAAGATGTGCCCGTAAAGAAGAACATATATGATGATAAGATTTGTTCAATATTTAATTGACACAGGTTAAGGGGGATTTTCAAAGATTTTCATTTAGTTAATGTCTGTTAAGTCACTATCTATCACAGAGTGTGGTAAAACAATGTTGATGGAGTCAATGGCCCACTGGGGAAAGCACATGTATTTGCTGCATTGCTGAGTACTACCATCTGGGTATCTGTGGCAACATTCCCTCGCTAAATCAGTAGCAGCGCACAGTTAGTGACGCTTGGTCAGCAGGGGTTGGTCTGCCCAGAGGGTGGGTGGAGCTAACGCCACAGACTTGCTCTTAGTTGTGTTGATCAGCGTAGGTCAGGGGTCAGCAACCTTTACTGTCAAAAGAGCTACTTATTATTTTGAATATTGGGTCAATGTAAAAGCAGACATTTTCGACTTGCTTTTTTTTGCAGATGCTGTCAAACCGAATCATATCCAGTCATTCAGATGTGAATTCTCAGCTTTTACTTCTGTCGTTCTTGCCAACAGAGCAAAGGGCCAGCCCTATCATAATGGGACTGTTTGAGGATGTTTGCACTTCATCAGAGTACTGTGATGCTGGGCGGTATGGAATAAATGGTTTTCCTATGGATGCCTTTCAGGTCCAGCTCTTGAAGCATCAAAGAGAATGTAAATCATGCTAACTGGTGTCTGAATTTTATGCTTTCACTCAGATTTCCATAATGTCCCTCTCAATTGGATACACTGCTTTGCATCAACCTCAAAGAGAAAAGAAGAAAAAAAACCATACACAAATATTCATTAATTCCTTCTCAGAGGATATTTTATTGCTTACCTGGTAACTTTACAGCTTTGTCAACATGTTTTTTTTTATTTACTGAAAGTGTGATCAGTTTAAACAAACCTAAGTAAATACCCTTATCACAGCGCTATGCTAATGAATTCTTGGCATTTTGCTGAACACTGGACAACTCTTCAGTTTGCTTGTGTTCACTGAAGACTCCTGTTATATTTAAAAGTCCCTTGCCAGACATGTCTTCTACAAGAAATATGAGCTGCAGGGGTGTCAAAAAATGACTTGTTGGATTTTGAAAATTAACTTGTGTTATTTCTAACCCTATATTTGGATCAAAGTGTTGGAATAAGAGTATGTCTCTCCTAATAGCTGTCAAAGTAGTGGAGACGTACACTCTCCTTTGTGTAGAGCCAGCTTTACATGCAGTCACTCACTTTGATAGAGACTCATCAATTTGATCTTCAATCTTTAGGTAAGGTTTATGAAATGGTACATACATTTTTTGAGGTGAACACAGAGTTTATTCAGCCAGCAAGAAAATAATAGATTCAAAATATGATGCCCCCCCCCCCAATGCTGCCCTGAGCATGTGGGAGACTGATCTCTTGTGAGCTCCAGGCTAACAGGCGTTGGTGACAGAGCATCTTCATGCCATGTTCCTTATCCCTTATCATCCATCATACAGCCCATCATACACTCTAGCAGTCAAACACGCAAGTACACGTATAAAGAGACACATACACAGATGCGCCTCTGCATAGATTCCCAAACTGGCAGGTTGAGCATTACAGAAATGAAAGCAGAGCTTTTTTCTTTAGAAAAAAAAAGTGTTTTATTACCCGTAAGAGCAGCTTCTTTGTTTGCTTGATTGACTATTCAGGAAGATGATACGCATAATCAAATTTCTCTTGTAAAGAAACAAAAAAATCTGTTTATATTAAATATTACTGACCAAAACACATTGATTGTGTCCTTGAGGTCTCACAAACCTGTTCAATGCACATGTATCCCTATTTGCAAAACAGTTTTGTTGACATCCATCCAGTTTTCTTCTTCCTCTCTGAATTTTACCGCCACATTGCCTTGCTTATTGGTCCGCTACTGATTTTGATAATTCAATTGAATACTGTGAAACCATTGGCAGGACTTTGTAGACCTCTCTATAGCACTACTACAAGAAGTCTTTAAATCAACTTCTTGTAAATTATGTGCTATCAATGAGAAGTATTTTTTGTGTCATAGCCTTTTACAATTGGACTTTTCAGTAAGTTTGAAATAATAATATCATATAATTATATAATATCGGATATTAATATTAAAATAATTCAGGTAATTTAACTCCCCATTAACTGCAACTATCCTGCCAGTCTATCTTATTTCCTCTCTGCTGTCTCTCTATTACCTCAATTTAAAATTACAATAAAACCAACAAATAATGCTAAGAAGAAAGAATGAAAAAATTGTCATATACAAATACTATTTTTGCAATATCAATCTATATGTCAATATGAAAATATTGGCAAAATCACCACATACAAATAGAATTGGTGCACTGCAATTGACACTGTTATTTATTACATTTGAAAATAGACATAGCCTGCTGTCTGAGTAACACAACTTTTTTTTCTTAGTTTTCAACTTTTGCATACTATCCAAAATTATTAATCACACTTTCTAAAACAAAGACATTATTGACTCTAAAAAGCCATTAATAGTTATGTTAAAATATGTCCTTCTCCGGTGCCTTGCCACTAGATACATTTCTGAAAGGTGTGTTTTTATTTGCTCTCTTTCACAGCATGTGTGCTGGTGTCATTAAAGCCTGCAGACAATTTAAAGTGTAAATAGATGATAGATGTTGATGGAGCAGGACTAGTAACAGCTTCCCTTTAACGTTTCACAGCACCGATGCATTTGAGTCATTCTTGAATCTGGGTCTGCCATTTGAGTTAACAGTTCGAAGCACTTCACATCTCTATATGACAAGAGCTGATGCAATCCCCCAAGGCACTTACGAGCTATCTCCCAGTGACAGCATCCCCTCTTCAGAGCTGGCTGGTCCTGATGTAGGCTTGTGTGTGCTTGCGTCTGTGTGTGCGTAGGGGCGAGGGGGTGGCCACCAGGACAAGGAGCTTTGAGGACCAGAAGGAGAATGAGACTGAAACACAGGCAGGAAGTAGACGATATGTGGAGGAGAGGAGAAACAACCGAGTCAGACAGAGGAAGAACTTTCATACATAAGAAAGATGCTGAAAACAGCTAATGAGATACAATCATCGTTGACATTTACTGTTCTTGGCCCCCCTTGCCAAGGCTGTGTGAAGCTCTGGCTCACGGGCCGCAAGAGAACATGGAAGTCCTAATACTTAGAGTGCATGATTTTTTTTCTTTTTTTTTTTTTTATGAATTAGCCCAGCGTGCCTGCAGGATACCACATATCCCTCTGAACTAGCATTCCAGGCCAGCCATCTCAAGTGATGCATCAGAAATGTAACATCCCCATAGCACTGCCAAGTGTCCTGATTATAGAAGGGAATGAGGGCGGCACACTGTGTGTGTGTTTGACCAGTGAACTGGAGATGGGATGCATGGTTCCCTGCAGCAGGATGGGGGAGGAGGAGGAGGAGGAGGAGGAGGAGGAGGAAGAGGAGGAGGCACAGTTAGCTGCAGAGGGAGAAAAAAAAGAAGGGGAATGGGATGGAGAAGAAGGAAAAGAAGAGCATATGAGAGAGAATTATCTTTGTGTTGTCTACCACTCAGTCCTCATGCAAGCTCCTAATGTCTCTGTGTACATGCACATGCTTGTATGATGGTTTGTGGGTAAATAAGCATCATTGAAATTCAAGGTGACACTCACAGAATCAGTGAATAATATTAACTGATGTGGTATTTGTTCAGAGTTAGAGGCAGGTTCATTCGCCTTATTTTCACATGCAGCAAAACACTTATTTCATTTTTATTTAATTACTTAGAAGGATGAGGCCATTGCTTAGAGACTTCTTAAAGCAACTCTCTCCTTTGACTATACTGTATACTTATTCTTTTTTTGTTTTCTTCAAAGTCCAACACCAATCTCTGCTCCACTGATGGAGCGGGGGCATATTATGGGGTAAACAATCTGAGAGGAGAAAGAGAGGGGCACTCAGGTGGAGAGAGATGCTGCCACGCTTGAAGAGGATGTATGCTTTGGGGGATGACCAGATGGCGGAGGCGAGAGACAAAGGAGAGGTCAAAAATGGTGGTGAAGATGGAGGAGAGGAGAGTGCAGAGAGACCGGGAGGCGTTGAAGGAGTGGGGGATCAGTACTGCATGAGTGAAGTGGAGGAATACAGACAGAGAATACGGCTCTTTTGGGCTGCTATAGGGTAATCCAGAACTTTCCGTACAGTCTGTGGAAACTTCAGAAACAGCTTAAGTTCTAAGATCGGCTCCTCAGAATCACAAATAAAAGGAAACTCAATACATAAAGGTTTAAAATGACGATACACCCACTCCTTTGTGCTTGAACCTTAGGCATTTGTATTTAATTAAATTATTAGGCTGAAATATCATGCGATTTACTTTCCTTCTCACTGCAAAGACATTATAGATTTCTCAGTTTGAGTTGGTGAATTTGTTTCTACAAAGTGCATTTTTATTTGCCATTTCCTACAACAAACCTGCCTCTGCTCATTCATTCTGCTGTTTTGTTGTTTACCCTTGACTGAAAAGAATTAAAATTTGTTCACATCTAAATAGTTACAAAATTTACATGCACCACAAATAAGCAAGGTGGTAAACTGGTGCAGTTTGTAACAACAACAAAAATGTGGATAAATTCTGAAGCTAGTCTTGTACTAAAATGTGTGATTTAAAGAAGCTGTCTGAAAAACCTCGTGCGATTCTGGTTGTTGGTGATAAGAGCCAAACTGCTTTGTTTTTCTTCACCAGCACTGCTTGTAAAAGCCAATTGTTTTCTACTATTTTCTCACAGCACTTTATAAAAATGATGGTTGTAACTGCGTATCCCACCATGGGAGAGATGCATTTTTACCATGAGATGACAGATTTGCTTCATCTGTCATGACCAGCAGCACTGCTTGCTCCACCTGAAGCATCCTGGTGCCCAGGTTTATATTAACCTCCAGGCGACAGTAAACACCTTCAGAACCCACAAAGTCTCCACATGGTGGTGTTGGCCTCTTTGCCTCTGGCCATGGAAATGAGCCAGTAGTGATTAGGAGTGAGAAAACAAGAGCTTTTGCACAGCACAGCTTTTAGCACGCCATTGAAAATCAATACACTCCTTCTCTTAATTGTATGTGTTTGGGTCTATTTATGGCAATGCACGCATGAGGCTGTGAATGCCAGTCCTGAATAACACACGAGGTAGAGAAAGCAGTGCGCAGCTCTTATGGCAGGATGACTTGTGTCTCTGGAGTAGAGACCCGGTGATGGAAAGTAACCCAGGTATATTTACTAGTGTATTTTCATTTTCTGCTACTGTAAACTTCTACTCAAATCCAATTTAGAGGCAAATACTACACATTATACTAAGCTACATTTATTTTTAATAACTTTAGTTACTGTTAAATATGAACTTTAATCATACAAAATCTATACAAATAAATAATGCAAAATGTAATAGCATTAAATGAAACTTTATTGATTCCAGAGGGAAGAAGTTAACTATACTAGCTTAGTAAACCACCCTTACCACTTGACCATTAAAGTGATGCACATCTGAGTATGTCAATAGTTATAATCAAATAATATAAGATACATTGTTCTTAATGTGCTGTTCTACATACAAAGTAGCCTAATTTTAATTTTGGTACTTAACATATATTTTGATGCTTATACTTTTGTGTTGTTGGTAAAATTTAAATGTATAACTTTTACTTATTTCAGAGTATTTCTACTCAGTGGCATGACCACTTTTACTTTAAGTACTTCCTCCACCTCTGGGCAGAGTTGCAGAGATGCTGGCTGATCTGTTGGCCAGTGAATGCCCCCAAATTGGAACAAGTCATCCTCAGTCTAGGGCATCCTTCTGAACATCACTGCCCTGGGAGAACCTAGGTGGAGCGCAGATCATTCTCGATGTGGTCGCTCAGGGGATCCCTGCAACACCAGCAAACCTTTCTACTGCAATAAGGTGGCCATCCTGAAAATGATGCAGCACAAAGACACCGTATCAGTAACGGGGGCAGTATGAGAGCACGGCGGGGGAGAGGATAGGGAGGGAGATGAGGGTGTGTGTAGACATATCTGTTATTGAAGCTGGGGCTTGCTCAAAGCTCGACCTAATAAGCAGAGGACAGCTGAGCAGAGAGAAGGAGGCTGCCAGATCCCGTCCCCTAGGATAGGTTCTGTGTCAGTACTGGCCCAAATTAAGAGGGAGTGCAGAGAAAACTGGGCCTCGACGAGGGCTGGAACTCCTACTGGCTCCCATTCAGTGAGGGAGATTGCACCACTCACCCTGCAGCACTCACCCACAATACTGCTGTCCATCTGTTGATTCACTTACCAGGAAGCAGCGGTTCTGTGTGCATGTGTGTGTGAGTGTGTGTATATGTTGCTGAGAATGGATGCTTATACCTTGGGAGAGGTGTCTGTACCAGGACAGATAGGAAGGGAATAGAATTAAAAAGGATGAGGCAAATCCCACCGGTGACTAGATCTCTCATTCACACAGCAATTGTACTTAAGAGCCGAGGATGTGAGCACTGTCATGTCGTCCTCTGAGCGTCTGAAAGGTTTGCACATGCTGTTGCACCGCTTTTGACAAAGACAGACAAATTTGCTTGGCCTGAAAAAGGAGAAATAACCAAACATGGCTATCATGTGTGCATACGTGTGTGTGATTGCATCTGGTGCTTGATGAGGAAGAAGGCAAAAATACAAGCTGTCATGCTGCTGATGAATTATTTCCATTTCAGCATCAACAACCCCAGAGAATGCTGAAATTCCTTATTTAAACAAGGGCCTAAGCTACGTCTGGTGTATCCCCCAATACTGGATTAAATAAATATCCGTCAGCCTATCAGGAGCAAATATTTAACATAGCCATTACATAAGATTAGACAGAGCCTTTTCTCCTGTCATCCAGTCATTGCACTGAAATACTGGAAAGTATTTATGGATGTTAAGAATGCCTGATTACCCAGCGGGAACACTGGAGAGTCAATCAGAATAAGTGAACAGCCATTCATGACAGGATAGGAAGGCAAAACACATCTGTAGCTCTGAGTGTTAGTTTACTCATTAATGGCTTCTGACTGAATGGAGGCCCAACAATTTTAGCTGTCCCACTGGAGTGCGTGATGGATATACAAACAAACAGAAACTTTTTCCACCTCTCAAGAAATGTCATCAGATTCACATGCTGGTTAAAAAAAAGCTTGTATCACAGAGATGTTTATTTCCTAAAGTGGTTGTCATAGATTTGTCACAGGGATAAACACTCAAAATGATTTTGTATGTTTATATTCTTTTACGTTCCATTGCCAGAAACATTAATTTTACCAAAGAGCACAGTGTGTCGTTTCTGCCACTAAAGGTTTTTTTAACAAAATGTCATGGGATGTATTTGTTCAGTTGTTAAACAGCCACCGTAGAGTTCTAACAAGTGGACATGAGTTAGCATTGTTGAACTTGTGGTTGCTTGTCTTGAAGTCAGTGGGTTTTTAAAAGGGTTTTGGTTTGACAACTTGAATAAGGTGGTTAACACAAACTTAAGATACTTTCGCGTTTTGTTTTAGGACATAAATTATATCAGTAAACACCCTAGAAGCTTCAACGTGTCCTAAAAAGGCAGTTGCTAGAGAGAATGCCGAACATGGTCTAATCTGTTCAGCAGCCCACCTTTACAGCCATGTTGTGTTCATTGCTTTGCTTTTTCAAACTATTCTCATACGTACCAACTTGTTAATTCATTAAGATATAATGCGTACATAGAATAGGGTGATTTCAAGTTTAGTGGTAGTGATTTTGAAGTCGTGACCGTCATTAGCGTTTTAGCGATTACATCAAGCATCAATAACTGTAATAGTGATTTAAATTGAAGAACAGAAAGTGTCAATTTCCTAAGCTTTTGTTTGCCACGGTGCTTATTTTCTATCCTAATCTAAACTGCAATGGAAACACCCCATTAGTCAAGGGGACCAGTACAATGCTAATTTTCAGGTTGTCCTACAAAAATATGTCATAATTATGACAAGCTATTGCAGATAAAAAATGATCTGACTGGTTCAGGCAGATATATTCACAGATGTGGTAATATATTGAAGTTTAATTTTGAAATGTGGGTTTTGCCACATTTCACTCTATGGCTGGTGTTTACCTAGTAGATGAGAATGAAAAGTATCGTTACTTTAAATAAAATTGCAGTTTAAACATTGTTGGAAACCATATCAGAGAAATTCTTTTTAGACATTTTATTCTACAAATGTAAGATATTATAT
>JAQLOL010000026.1:9723765-9744195 GCA_029783665.1 Naso thynnoides | reverse complement strand
AGTATAGTGTCGATATAAGTGCACCTAAATTTGTAAATCAAACTCAGATAGTCCATATCGCGCAGTTCATAACAAAAGTTGTGAAATAATAAAAAGATGTTTGTTTATTTAAGCTGTTGCAGGATGTCTAGCATGCAGACCAGTTCCTTTTATGACTTGTACTATGTGAAGAACAAAGACAGACTTCTTCACGTTTGCTTTTAGATGTTTTTAAATGCCGCATGTTGAAACAGTCGTTTGAACAGTTGGGTACAGGGGTGCATAAACTAAATAACACGTATGCATGTGACTTAAGCGCATGTGTGTGTTCTTACGTATGTTTATGGATATCAGTGGCTCAACAGCCAGTCGCCCATCAGGCTCTGTGCTGGCTTCTGTATGTTAGTGTTGTCACTGTTAGTGCTACCAGTAGTCAGTGTTATTGACAGCGTATGGACTGCCAAAGCTGACAAATCTAATGGTCTGTATGAGCAACTTGATGAAGGGAAACAAAGAGGAGCACGGGAAGACCACCATGCACAATAATCAATACACTTTAAGACACGCCTTTTAATGGGAACGCTGGGTGATCAGAGCTGAGAGCTTTTCTTCTGTTTCTGATGAGATCGATGCTGAAATCGCCTTCCAACTGGGCCAAACATTCACAGAGGGCGCTGCATTTCTGAGCAACGATCCCAAGTCTGAGTACACGTTCAATAAAATAGCACACACACAGTTTACAGTGTTAAATTTAATAAATGATATATTTTTGATTGCACACCATCCCATCAGTACAAACACTCCCACTAAATCGTTATGAAAGGATTCCATTTAGGTTTTGGACTCGTTCCTCTTCCTCTTTCTTTCCTTCACTGAGCTGTCCAAGCACAAACAAAGGACCCCCACGCCCACCCCAGGATCACAGCGAGGCCGTATCAGTTATTGTATTGTTTTCCAATTAGCAAAGCTTTGAATGTTTTACTAAATAACTGCTGTTTTTTTGTGTAGGAAAAAAAAGATGCAGACAAACGAACGGAAAATCAGAACTACTACAAGGATACTGTCACAACATGTTGCTTTTATTGTATTTTTCTGATTTTTTTTTCTTCCTTTTTTTTAAGAAAAAGATGAGTCAGGTGTAACATTTCTGTTAAACACAAAAAAGCATCTTGTGGTTAAGTGCCAAATAAAAACAAAAACAGTATTGTATAAATTTCTACTGTATACAATTGTTATATGTTGAACAAAATGTTTGTAATTGTTGCATTTTGTAGGTTTTGTATGGTATCCTGTATTTAGTGACTGCAGTTTTAGAACACAGGATTCTGTTTTTTGTTTTTTATTTTTTTGGTCAACTTTAAAAGGCAAGAATTAAATTTACAATTTATTGTGTGCAAGTATTCATGTGGTGTCTGCTTCATGGTTTAATATTGTGGTTTTAGCGAGAGCATGACCTGTGTCATTTTGCCTGTATTAGCTTATTGCACTTCTAGTGTATCAGTATATTAGCCTGTAAGTAAGGCAGCGTAACGGTGTTGTTTTTACACAGTTTACAATGAGAGAGAGAGAGAGCACTGACAGTAAATTGTCCTACTCACCACATATCCAAGTCAAAAAAGAAATTGGTAACAGTATCTGTGAAGCCTGTCTCTAAAGTGCATTATTACACATTATAAACATAAATAACATAACGGATTATCAACACACTTACAGCATTATATGTGGTTATGGTTATGCTTAACCTTAACCTTGCTCGTGATTATACAGCACTATAGGCGCATTATAACGCATTATAAGTATGTTCATTTATAATGCAATATAAATGGATACTTTAAGTTAAGTGTTAATGTAAAAAAATAATAGATAAACAAATGTAAGGAATCCATAATAGGGTAAGCATGAATGAAATTATTTGCAAAAAATGTGATTTTTTAAAACTTTTTAGTATCACTATTATTTGTCTCAAATTACCACATCAGTCAGGTTGTAGATTTACTGATGCGGAAATCTGGTTGAAGCATTCTGGCAGCTCTTTAAGGATTTTTATGGGCAGAGTGGGTCTTTGAGCTAAGTGCTATGCTAGCATGCTAACATGCTCAGTGGCTCTTCTACAATGTTTTCACATATTAAATTTTGTTAATTAACATTCAACAAAGAAACACAACTGAAGTTGATGGAACTATCATTGACTTGTCAGCTATTTGGTCACATTTAAAGTACTGGACCAAAAATATATTGACCTGATAGCAATGCTACACTTAAAGTGGAATATATGAACCAAAAGTACTGGCTATTTATTCAGTTCTTTTTAAAGATACCTTACACAACCTTGTGGTGGTGCTAGAGGAAAAGTCTTAGGATCTCCATAGTCAGTGGGATTCATCCTCAGGGGACCATGAACGCCTATACTAAATTTTACGGCAACCCATTCAATATTGAGAATTCAGTCTGAATTAAACTGGTGGACCGACCAACATTTCCATCTTTTCATCTGTTGCATTGTGAGAGCTTCATTTGACCGAAACCATTGAAACTGCTGTTCACTGTGTGATCAGAGCAGTTTTTCTCAGCTGTTTTGTCAAATGGGAGCTTTTGTCCAGTTTTTAGCTCTCTGAAATGAGATGAGTGTGACCCATACACTTAGCTGTGGTCTGTGTAAAGTACTTTTTAATGTTTTATCACAGGGAGAAACAGTGAAATAACCTGTTAGAAAGCTAAAAATTGCTAAAGCTATAATTTCTTAACTCCAATACCATATCACTCGAAACGATGTCACTAATTCTTTTTTAAGCACACACCCAAAGCAGTGGAGGCAAATTGGTACCATTCATTGAGGCACTCTTTTTAATGGTCAATAAGTTGTAAATAATGGTCTTATCAGGGTAAATAAATCATTTAATGTTGCTTTACAGGTCATAAAACTGAATGACTTTAAAATGATACACCACCCTTTTTTTCCCTTTTAGTTACTGGCCTTCCTGCCAAGTTCCACACAAGAACGTAGATACCATTCTTTTAACTGTGCCTGCAGTAACAAGAAAGACAAGTAGAGCTGGCCCCCTGCTAATTAGCTTAGCTCAAATACTAGTTGTCAATGGGAAGTGCTAGCCTGCCTCCTCTGAAAGACATCAGATAAACTTTACAAGTCTAAACAGTCCTGTGAGCTTGTTGTGACTTATTTACCACATTTTGTAATTTTTAGACCCAGATAATCTCTTTATGTAATACTTTTTGTATTTCTTTTTTTCCTCCTTTGCTGTTTACTGGCGTGCATGTGCCCTGCTGTTTGCTTCCGTTACAAATTTGATACTAAAATTATATAAAGTGCAAATCTGAGTCTAAAAACAACATAACGTGATAAACAAGTCACAACAAGCACACAAGGCTGTTAAAAGTTGTTGGAAATTTTGTCTGATAACTTCTCGCAGAGGCAGGCTAGCACTTCCCATTGACAACCAGTGTTTGAGCTAAGCTAATTAGCTGTGGGCGAGCTCTGCCCGTTTCTTCCTTGTTACTGTACGTACAGTCAGAAGAATGGTGTCTTCTTGCCTGGAACTCGGGAGGGGGGCAAATAACAAAAAGGGGAAAAAAAGTTGGCATATCCCTTTAACTTCAGATCAGAGATGGTGCTGTTCATTATCCAAGATCCAGTTAAATATATTTCGTATGAGTGTTTTGTCATTTGTATTTTGCTAAGCAGAAGAAAAAAAAGTTGTATTTTGTAAAGTATTTTGAGAGAAGTTGTGTCATCATTCACTCAATTAATGGTCACTTTGACTAACAGAAACTGCCCAGCATGCACCCCTGAATCCACAGCCTCTGTACTCTAAGACCCTTTCCTGATTGGCCAATTAAAAAGTATGACGTGAGGGAAAAAAAGTTAAAAGTTTCAATATATAGGTTTAAGGTCTGACCCATATTGAATCTACTGTCTAAAATCTGATGATGTCACCTTGTATAGAATGTCTTTTTATGTTTAAATAACTAATTACTATTGATAAATTTTCCTATGCTAGCATTTTGTATTTTATTTTGATACATTTCATAAAGTATTTGTAATTTGTAACAGATATTTTACTGTAGTCGTGCAAATATCTGCTTTTGAGTAAAGATATTCTTGGTCTAAAGCAGGATTTCACAGGCTTTATTTGTAGATGTTGTGGAAAAAAGAGCTACAAGTGAATCTGCCCACAATGCCTTCTCTCAAGCACATGTAAGTGAACAGGATTGTATTTCTGCTAAATCCATCATGTCATTAACATGTTCATGTTGTACAGGGGTCTGGGTATTGGTACTGGCCTCATGTCTTTTGATAGTTTTTCTTTACTCATTTACAAAATTGTGCTGTTGCTGCTGCTGCTGCTGCTGCTGCTGCTGCTGGTGGTCACTGCTTACTGCTGCCTGAAATCATTTGGGAGTGAATACAAGTTTGGCACTTGGTAATATTTATGCATGGTGAATATTCTTAATACTAGGAAAATAAAATCAAAATTGCCCTGGTCTGGTATATTTTTAAGTATAAAATTTTAGGTACAGATTATGACTAAGAACTAACTCCCTGAACTGAATAAACACTTCCCTTATGGGAAAGGACTGCAGAGGATCAAGACTGAAATCCAGCTGGAAAGACCATATCAAGATTTATTAATGGAGTTGCATTTAAAACTGCTTTTCGTACTAAATAATAACGCTATTGATTGCTACTTTTGAAGCCTTTATTAAGGGAGCCGTACATGTAAGAAAACAGTATGACAAACTTTGTATTTTTAAAAAAAGTGAAAACCACCTCCTCTTAGAGGTAACAATGAGAAGTCAAGTTTCTACATACAAAACTATATTTATTGACTCATTTAAAAGACTGTACATCACAATGCATGAAGCAGATGAAGGACACAGAAGAGAATCAGGTGTAAATACTGGCAGTGAGTAGGAACATAGTGATTAGGTTCAAGCTCTGAGGGTTTGCAGTAGCCACAGAAAAGGATTATGTAAATGGCCTGACTGGTTGGGCCAAACTAATGTCATAAATACTAATGACTAAAGTCTGTTCAGAGAGAGGAAAACACACACACACACACATGCACAGAGGAAGCAGGACAGTTCAACAGCATCCTGTGACTTGCAGTCTTGCTTTGTGTAATTAGAGATCCTGAGCCAACAGCACGTAATCATGTCCTGAGATAACCGTTACTACACTGACTAAATGGAATCATTTTGTATAAAGTGAAAATATGACCAATCAGCAAACAAGATGGACAAGCAGGAACACTTTGAGTAGGTTCACGCTGACCAAGAAACATGACAACTAATTAGGATACAACTTAAAAATAAATATATACATACCAAACAGTGAGCCATTACATTGAAGTGTTTAGTTTTAGTGCGAGAAAAAAGATGTTGCATGGACTTTCACTGGAGCGAGAGCCTTTCAATCATCAGATCAAGGCGTCTGAAAGCTTTCACCACTTGAAGAGGCAACAGGAGGGATGGCAGAACGCACAGAGGAAGCAAACACCATCCCCAACTGTTAATCAAATAAGACCACTGTACACTGTGCCGTCTTCTTCCTGTGAAACCGCAGCAAGCTGGGTGGATGCTTTGCAGTGACCTGGATCAAAAACTCTCATAGGTGCACAGAACATTAAGTAAGTTTTAAAGACTTGCATAGGTAGTTAGCCAGGAAATCTGCTCTCCCTAAGCCACAAATCATGGTACTTGCATAGGTTCGTAAAGGTAAACCTGTGTTTCCAACACAAAAAATCCTCCAGCAGGTTGTCTTGTGAACTGCAGCAGGTGGGGTGTGAGTGGATTGGTTTAGCCAATGATCTACAAAGGGTAACATACCCTTCTCAGACCCCGTTTGGCCTTCCTCAAAGGACAGTTTGGTGCTGTCATTTAATACTGCTAACAGCATTCACAATTTTTATGCATGGCATGGCTAACGCTTCAGCCACAAGTGATCACCTCTTACAGTGACCGATAAATATAGTGCTTTGGTCAACAACCATCAGATCTCTGACAGAGTAACGCGCAAGGAGTCCGCCGAGCTCTCTATGGCGAGGATGAAGGTGTCCTCGTTGGAGTAGTGCTGGATGATGTTGTCATCCATGTTCACCAGGACCCTGAGGAAGCAAAACACATTAACAGACATGATCTCCAGGGAACAAAACCTTGATCCTTCACTTATGCTGCATTCAAATGGAATCAGGCAGACGGTAGACATAAACCGCATGTCATTTAACTGGATGAGAGCAAGACGATAAAATTTGATGAGGCCGGCAAAAAATACCAGCACTGGTAACAGCAGGCATCGTTTAAAAAGTTTAAATACTTTAACTTTTTTCTGTCCTCCGCAACAGAATATATAACCAGATGCTGTGTAACTCCTCAAATGCCTCATACAGGGAGAAAACGTTTGATCTTGTCATTGAGAAGGTGATTATTTTGGTGCAAAACTAACGCAGTTATCTTTTTAAAACGAATTTTAAAATTGAAGGAGCGGTCAAAATGAGGAAACGTGCAACCACAGAATGATTTTAAAATGTCCGTTGCTCACACGTGCACTTTTACTCAGCGCTGTATTCTTGAACAAAACTGAATATAAACGTCCACACGCTGCAGTTGGGTGTGTGGATGGTATGAGATAAACTGATCATAGGTGACTCGATTTATGAGGAAAACATTGATTATGATTGGAGATGCCCTTTAATATTAACCTATTAGCCAAGCAAAAACCTATAGCTGCAGAACAGGATCAACCACTGTTGCAGCCTGCTGCATGTGCTGTGTGTAAGTTCAAACTTAGCCAAGTAATGACATAAATTATAAATAAATTTGATTTATGCATCACCAAAAAAAAAAGCAGCTGCACAATGGAGATAAGTTACAGCGTAACTAAATGCCCCTGGGGTAGGTGTTAACCATAAAGGGTTACAGAATTATAACCACTGATGGTAAAACAGGTTTTTCCTGCCACACAGAGTATTTTTTTTATTGATTTCATGCCATTTGTAAACAGGAATTGGTCTAAGAGTGGTCAGCAGAATTTCAGCACAATGCAGAACATAAGGAGGGAGCAGGCATCCAAATAGCCAGCTACTGGCTTGCCATTCAGGTTATCTTTCAATCTGTATCTGAAAATCTGTCCATCAGTCTGTCAGTGTAGCACTCTCTGGCACTTCTTATGTCCCCCACCGGACTCTTAGATGTACATCAAATGGTCACCCATCACCCTACTTCAGTGTTTACAGTGCAGGTGCAGCCAGGACAGATGGAAATTTTTGAAGAACAGGGATGCAAATTGTATTTATTTTGCTATTTGTTTATTATTTATAATTCTATTTTTTAATTTCAGTAATTTTCTGTTTCTTATATGTACATTTTTCTTACTATTTTAACTTTTTATCTGTTGTGCTATCTATTGTAATTGTTTCTAAATTGTTTTACTATTACCTTTTACCCATTACTTTTGGTTGACTGTTTCCACTTTTCTGGTTGCTTCCTTGCTAATTTTTCATGCACTTTCAACACATTAAGTGTCATTACTGACTCCAATGGAAGATAATCATTTTCCAGTTACTTATTTATTATGCTTATTGTGAAAATGAATTAACTTCAGATCAGCATCACACATATTCATAATTAATACTTCACACTCCTATGACAGCAGAACCATGGGGCAGAAGCACCTCTGGTTGAGAATCACTGATCTGTTTACTTCTTTCTTCAGTTGTATTGACTCCGCTCGGATCCCCTGATTGAGAGGCAATAAAGGATCATTGTCTTGCAACTCATTGTAGTATTGCTCTGCTGTGTGGGCATTGTCTAAAAAAAGATAATTGACATGTTGAGGAAAGCCACTTAGTGATCTCTGACCTCAATCTTTACACATGAAAAAGAAACAAAGATGTTTAGGCCTAACAATGCATCCCTGTAAGCAGTTAGTTCAGGCACATTTCTAATGTTGCTGTAGATAAACAGTGAAGGAAGAAATATACCCAAATGGCAAATGGCCCTGTGCTCACTCCAAGCACCTGTTGCGGCGAATTATCTTGAGTGCCTTTTTTGCTTTTTGATTTGGATTTGATAAAAGCTTTGATCATCCACAATACTGGAAGCAACTTTGTAATTATTCTCCAAACTCTTCTATTAGGGAGGCAAAACACAGCTAACTGAGTTCCACCAAGAGGTTTTATTCAGTCAATAGAAAAGATTAATTACAACCACACTATTCATTTGGCTCTGTTATTGGGCTGGCAAAAAAGGCTTTTAGGCCTCCGTGCAGTGCTTTTAGTGGGAGAGTGATGGTCCATATGCGTCAGGCTCAGATGTATTGGAGGGAAATGGAGGTAAATTTGTATCCTAAATGCTAATATCACACAGCTGTTTGAAAGCAGACGTTATGACGAAGGAGCTGCACTGGAATTAAATGGAGCCTCCTTAGGCAGCATTATACCGGCTTAATGAGTGGCTACTCTCCCTTTATCTGATGTAATATATTGACAAGGTATGTTAGCGTTAATACATGTGTGGGTAGAGGGAAATGAAAGAGCCAAACAGATCCTAAATGATTGTTTCTTTTGAATTACCCCTGAACATCCTATGTAGCAGTTCCCTTGACACTCCCTCAAACAAATCCTCCATTTTCTCAATTTGTAGATCTCCAAGCGTAGATATTGTTTTTCTATCCTTTCAGTTTGCATCGGCAGACGAATTTCCCTTTAAATCGCGAACTGTATAGGGTGAAGGCAGATGGATCTTGCCCTTTTTTGTTCTGGCGGTCAGGTATGGGCAGATAATTGCCAGGTCTGTGCAGCAGAGACAGATGATTACAGGCTTTATTGTTTCTCCCAGGCACAATCAACCCTGATTCAGCAATCTCACCTCTACTTGATTTATGAGTCACTCTCTCTCTTTCTCTCTCTCTCGCACGTCTCTGTACCATACCTTCTCCTTATATGCTTTTACCTTTCTCTTATGTCCCTTTTCCCTGAGTGTCTACTTTTAAGGCTGGATGTGTGCAGCTGCCACAACATTTCCTTTCAATGCTGCAAAGTGGTCAAAAAACAATGAATTAGGAAACGCCCACAAGCATTTTGTTGCCATTTACAGTTTTGCAGTTTCAGTGATATTAGAAGAGGACTTTCATTCAGAATTTCTTATTAACTTTTAAAACAATTCAAACAGAGAAAAACAGGCTTCTCTCTTCTTCCCGACTGAAATGTCACCTGCTAGCTAGCTAGCTGATCAAGCTAATGTGAGCTCCTTGAGTTGGTTAAAACACTGTTTCCAGTTGATTTTTACTGTGTCAAAGTGACTTGTTTTGAAATGAGAACTCTGTAAAAACAAGTTATTATGTGACTACATTCATGATATTGTGCAAAAAAGCTAATAATAAAACAGTTTCTAGCTGCTAGTTTTGTGGTTTTTTTGTCTGCCTGCTTATCTTACATATTTGTTTATGTTTTGTTTTTAAACAGCAGAAAAAAATATTGAAAATCCTGATTCTGCTCCAAACCCATATGATGGGTTTCCACTGTATTTTCACTTTTAAAGAAATGAGAAAATACTTTGAGAATGAATACTAACCAATGTTTGGGAAACAGATTGTAACATGCGGTAAAGTTAACAATCAAGAGCAATACAGAGCTGGTAATGTTACAGCTTCTTCAATAGGTAAATAGGCTTCAGCGTTGTAATGGATCACTACTTATGAAGGGGCATTTTTTAATATAATCTCCAATCCCACAAACTAAAATGCGGTTCTGTAAAGTCTAAATAAAAACACCACCATCCAAACAATTTAAATTCTCTGTATCACTGTAAATCTAAAGCTTGAAATGCCGTTTTTGCCTTGTCTTATTTGCTAAGCTAGGACTGGATGATGGAGTTTGGGGGAGGGGTTTAGCAAAGGGTTGTTTTAATGTCAACCCTTCTTCTTCTTCTCTGCTGCCTCTCTGCATTACATTTGTTTTGTCAGTCTTGAGAAAATCCAGACTACCTTGAACTGCGCAGCAAGACAAAATAATAAAACAAAATGAATGAAATATGACTGATTGAGTCCATGTACCAATCTGCACAGGACAATGCCAGTGATGTGTGGTGGTGAGAGCTGGAACTGCCATGATGTTGTTTTGACATGAGGATTTAAGTCTGTGTAACAATAACCACAGCCACATGCTTTGATGACATATAAAGAACAATGCCAGGCCTCCTGTTGCCACATTCCATCATTTCCTCAACCAATCAATATTCTGAATGTGATACAGTTGGAAGGAAAACGATCATGTGGCTGCTGCACAGAAAGCACAAACTATTTACTTTTATCATTCAACTGCTGACAGTTTAAACCATAGTTGAAATAGGGTTGCGGCATCATTATAGCACCAGGAAGTCAAATGTTCTTTGAACACAAATCTGCAAGGTGGAACCTGTTTTTTTTTGTTTTTTTTTACCATTCTGTCCAAAAATATCTCCAGGGCATTTCTTTCATTCAGTTTGTCAATATTTACAGCGACCCCCACTGCAGCAGAGTCAATTCAGCAAACTTATCTGTAACAAAAAGGCACATGTACAGTATCGATTGTTAGAAGTTGCTGTTGTGCTTGTAATCGCTGAGGGAATAGCGTATTGTAAAATATGCAAATATTTACAAATTCTGACCTACTATATGGTCTCTAAAGTGTATTCACGCATTCAGTATTTTGTAAGTCAATTACTGGTCACATTTATTGTTAAAGGTCTCTAAATGTCAATATTTAATAGAAATATAACTATTTATGTCAGAAAAGGCAGAAAAAAGTCACACCAACAAGTTTTTACAGTGCTTTCTTTTACAAAGCAAGAAGTTGAACTTGTCCTCAAGAAAAGAATATTTACTTGCTTGCTTTTTCATTATCACACAGGCAGCTGTCTCCCAGACAACAGTCTGAACCTAAATCTAAATCAAACAGGCTAATTTGGGTTTCTCACAGTGGAAGCAGTGATGCACTTCTGTTGTTTTAAAGCACAAAGAAAGGGTTTTTTTTGAAAGTCCTTCATAAAAAATAATTTAAAATACGCAAATGTGTGGGTTCACTCTTTTAGCAGTCATGTATACATTCGCAATAGTTAAAGTGAGTTTTTCTGCTCAAAATATTCTTGCAAACAATGCTATCCCACTCTGTCATCAAAAGAGTATGCATAAAAATTCAAAATAAATAACTAGAGGTTGTTGATGAACTGGATACACTGAATGCTTGATTCCGATTGGCTACAGGGTGTCCATGAATTCTGATAAAGGACACCCACGAAGAAGTTCCAGTCGAACTGTCAACAGTCAAACACAGGATGGCTCCTGTATCACAAGCTGAACTTACCGTTACTCTCACACTTTACACATCACATGAGAAATCATTTCACATAACATTCACTATTCATTTCGCTACTTCAGGTTTTAGCCAACGGTAGACAAAGCACGGTCTGACATTTCTCTGTGAAAATATTAAACTGTTTTGGGAACAGTAACATGGCTGAATAGTGAGAAGAGCTGAGCAGACTGAAATTATGTTAGATGACATTTAAGATTTCCTCCTGTTTACTGGTGCAGTGACTATCATTTCCAGTGCATTTAACTTTTTGGGATGTAGGCTAATGATTGGTTCTTCCCTCAGGAACCCTCAGGTGTTACTAGCAAAACTGTGTCATTGCTTATGGAAAACTTCAGATTTTTAGTGCAAAACACATAAAAACAGTTTAATTTATCTCTTCTTTGGAATGTGAGTATGGTTTAAGCAGCATGTTTCCCTAAGAGGTGTCCATTATCAGGAATTAATGGACACCTGAAACTGCATTATCACAAATTATGAAATGCAGTTTCAAAACGCAAAGCCATTCAGTGACTGTAAGATAAAAAAGAAAAATTTTTAAGTTCCACTGGTCTATTGAGGGTCTGTTGGCTCAGTCAGAAGATGTTGACTGCATGCGACAAAAATGACTGAGTGCAACAAAGTGACACTGACAGATGACATGCTCACCCTGCTGACATGATGCTTGTTTGACATGCCTCTGTGTAGTATTTGAGTCACATGTAGTGACAGCATAAAATTCCTGGATTTATTGCTTGCATTTTGGTACATGTACTGATTCTGTGGGCATGAGTTTTGTGCTAATTTTCTTAAATATATGAACCTGGATGAGAATTCTGCACATGTGATTTTCTCTTATTGATGATTATATCAGTGGACTTGTAATAAAAATATATGCAAACATACTGAAATGTGAAAAGAAAAATCATGTACGAGATTGATAATGTTCGAGTAGCATCAATTAATGGCCACTTGGCTCTTTATTAAACCCTCATAACTCACCGCAGACACTGTTGATCAGCTGTTAATCAGGCAGACAAGATAACTCCAGCCTGGCACAATTGGCAGTGTGCTGTGCCAACAGGGCCAAGAGGCTTGTGAATGGGAGGACTGGATGACCGCACATAGTTAGCCTCATTTCTTCTACTTCCTGCCAAGCTACTGTAGATTGAAAGATAGAAGGACAGATATGAGAGGGTGGGGCTTGGGGGCAATCAGGCAGAGTCAGATAGACACTGTAACCAAAGTGAACCCTGCTCCCTATTCCTCAGCAATCTTTCTAATTGGCTGTCCAGAGACAGTTGCCTTTGTTCCCTAAAAGAGTCAAATAATTAATGCCTCCCGCTGCTCTCCTGGATGCCTTTGATGGCGAACCAAATCAAGTCTGTCCTGTGGTTTGATTGTAGTCGTTTGGCATTGCTCTAACTGTAAACAACATAGCAAATCAAGTGATGTAATACACTACCAAATGCACTAAGGATAGCCCAAACTCCACTGAGTAAACACATGAAGACAGGCATAATTTGGCTCTTCGCAACATTTAGATGGTGTGGTGACATCTAGTGATGTGAAATCGTCCTGTTGTTTGAATTTAAGCTTTATCCCCCATTAGTTTGCAGATATACCAAAGCATTACTTTTCTATGCAGTATTAAAAACCATCAGCTGCTTTTTCTGTCTCCATTTGTTATGCAAGTGATTTTTATGCCATTCTGACACATTTCACACAAATAACATCTAGTCAAGTGCAATATTGTCACCCACAATTGTTGATTTATACTCTTTGCTCACAATGTGAGATAATAAGTGTGAATGCCAGTTCCCAACTGCAACCATGTCTATATCATAGACTGCAGCTTGTTGCCTTGGCTCTGTGGTCTCATCACAGCCAATATAATGGCACATCAGCTGCACCCAGCTGAGACTTAGAACACACACACACACACGCGCACGCACACACACAAACACACACATACACATATGCCTCTTGTGCTTTAGTGGCCCTCTCCTTCACGGCGGCTTCATAACAACTAAATTATGCATGCATCAGGAGAATAAATCAGCTTGGACACGCTGACAAGAAAGGGCACATCAGAGAAGCCGTAAAATGCACAAGAAAAATAATATTAAAGAAATATGGATGAAGCCATGCATCACTGGCACTTTCTCTCTCTTTTTATTTTGCACACATAAACTGGTATCACTGCCAAAGTGGCATCCCAATATACTGATAGTCCAACCTGCTGCAGCAAGCTCTCTAATTCAGTAACCCCTTGAAAAACTACAAGTCAAGCACCTGTGCCTTAAAAAAAGTGATATGAGTGCCATCGTCTGTCACAATAAGCACACAATAAACCTCTGTGCTCTCTCAGTATCCTCTTTTAACTGAACCTGGAATAAAGCCATTTTACCACCTACCCACAGCTAGCTTCAGCAGCCATGAAATTACTGCTGGGAGCTTTTCCTTTTTTCAATATAAAAAAAAATGTCCTGGCCTTTGCTTCAAGCAGCCATAGTGGAGGTTGATTGCTTTGGTGTTACACCATGTCACAGGGCCAATTTATTTGTAGAATCAACAAATAAACTATATACGCCTTCCTCAAGAGTAAACACAAGAGTGAAATAATATTTGGGCGCTTTTTACATGAAAGGCGAGTTTCTCTTTTTGTCATTTTTTTCCTGATCGGCCAAAGCTGCTTGAAGAGTTTTGCGCAGCACTTGATCAATCCTTTTAGACACAAACATGCACGCACGCACACACACACACATACACACACACACACACACACACCTCTACGTGTGTGTTCACGCACTTGGCCGTGCTTGTGCGCATATGTCACAGTATGCAGTGTGAATGAGTGTGAGACCAGGGAACAAAGACAGACAGGGAGAGATGGAGAAGCTCTGAAAAGTCTGTGGGTGGATTTCCACAGTGCAAAAGCACCACTCTCCTCCCTCCTGCATGTATGCACTTCTAAAGATACAGACAGCATGCTGCTTCTGTTTGATTTCTCATGCGCCGTCTTTTTGATTAGGGCAACACTTGGCAGTGAGGCTGTTTTGGTTATAGGCCTACTGTAAACACCACATCAAAGCCTCAGCTGTACACTGTTGGGGAAGTTTTGGCATTCACTATGTTTCAGCCATTGAGGTAAAGCTTCCTTCTCTCATGGGCAGGGACAAGTGGAGAAGCTCAAATTGTAGCTCATACAGACTCGACAACAGCTATTAAACCTTTTCTCCTCAGTTTTGAAGTCTATATTTTCTTCATGTTTTTATTGTCAGAAGGTAAAGACTTTCCTCAAAGTCACCATGACTTTGCATCTGCTCAGAGAACTTCATGGTATTGCTAATCAAAAATCCACACTGATTGCTAATCGCCCTTTTGTTGCATATTGTTTGCAGGTTGAGTCAACAGCACAGGTCATATGATCTTAGGCAACCTTAGCCCGTAAATATATAAATGGTGGGCCTATGCTCGATGACTAATGAGAGGAAAAGCCTTCTCTCTCCCAGCCCAAGACTTTGATCTCCACTGCACAAACACTGGAGGGATCCTCAGAGCCCTGTGAGCATTCCTAGCCCAGGGGCAAACACTCACCAGACCCTAAACACTGGAAGTATTTATTTTGACTCTCTCCAAAGACAACAGAGTCTAAACATCTCTAGGAGTGTTTATAAAGTGGAACATACATAGTTATGCAGTTAATGAAGAGGGCGAGTTTGACAATGTGAGAATTTTATGGAGACATTTAGTCTGCTCACAGTGAGAGTGAAGGAAGCTCTCAGCTGTATTGAATGACCTCCATACTTGTAGTGGCTGTTGAGTACTAAGGCCACTTAGCTTGCAAGGATTCACACTGTTATACTCATTATGTATTTAGTTGAATCCATGTTTCTGTTGAATTAACCCAGTGATGTCACAAGTCCAAGAGACAGAGAACGTTTAATGAGGGTTTATTTAAAAAGTTCACTGACAACATTAGGTAAAGTAAATCTAATCCGATTATTCCAAGTATAAGTAGAACCTGCAGGTGTTACCAGCACAATTATGTAATGGCTAATGAAAAACTTTAGATTTTCAAAGAGCAAAGCTTCAAAGATTTTGATTACAAAACACATGAAAAAGTAATTAATGTTCTTAATTATTTCTTCTTTGGTATGTTATATAAGGGGCGTAAAAACTTGTTTGCAAAAGCCCAATTATGCTCCCTTTATGCTCCCTTTAAGCAGCCTACATAATAAAACACGTCCGTTTCAGAAGTTGTAACCGTCACTGGCCGCATACTTCCATGTGCCATTTATGTTGATATTGATTTTACACAAGACATCCACCAGATGGAGGTTCAGAGTCAAGAAATCTGTTTCTATACATAAAGAAAGTTCCTATACATACAATAAAGTAAGTGAAAAAAAGCTCATGTCACCATGACAATATCAACATGGTGACGCTGGGGGGAATTGTTATCCATTTTGTCTGTACCTGCAGAAATGCAGACGAAATGAACATGGAGTACATACAGAAGGCTGCACTCGTATACATATTTAGGTTGAGCATAACTGAGCCTTTAGAGTAATTTAACTGCATTCTGGCAAACATTAAACGAACATACACAACTCTAGAGTAGTCCACCAACTGCCCTCAATATCAAAGTGTACATATTGCACAAGTTTAAAGGGGACATATTGTGCTTTTCTGTCTCTTTCAACCTATGAATGATGTTGCAAAGTTAGATTGCTGGATTGATTTAAATGATGCGAAAGTATGAAGTAATGAGGTAAGGGTATGTAGCAGTAATCCCTGTGGGCTGTTTCTAATGGCTCTGAACGCTCTGTTCTCATCAGTTTTTTTAAAATCTCATACCACTAGTGTGTCACAGTGTGCTTGGCTTCTCTATAGGTTCATCTGGAAGGTGTGTGTTTGAACTGACCAATGAGAGCAGGGTAAGCTTTAGAGGCGGGGCAGGAACTAAAACATAGCGTCTCAGACAGCGACAGAAATCGTGGGGAAAAAAAGGGCTGCTGCAGTCGACTAGGAGAAAACAGATGAGTTTTTTTGAGCATCAAGCAGTAAACCTACTCAGGTAGTAGCCAAGGATAAAGTTTGGACCCAGAAAATGAGCATAATATGTCCCCTTTAAACAAAACACTTTACCAATTATTTAACTGGTTCTTCCACCCCTCATCATAACTTAGTATGATACACTGTAATATACGTACAAACAAACATCACTGATGCCAGTGTATCTGTAAAGGGTTGGATTTCCCCAACTTCAAAAAACAAAACCGCATTGCATTTATGTTCAGATTTCTTACACCTTTCTGTGATATCAATGAAGAAAGATATTTGTAACATTTCTGCCTTCATCTCTGTACACTGGAGGGAAATTCTTCTGTGAACTTTCATAAGACAAATATGTAAAACACTAACCCTGGGTCTGCATGGCTCAAGCTTAAATTTGGGTGAACTGCTACTTACAGATAATGTTTCATATACCATATATGAACTATCACTATCATGTCATTTCAAAAGGTAAATTATTCACTGCAGATGTGCAATCCTAAACTTGGTGTTCAAGCCAACCCCACATCTTTGAGTTAAAGCTATTCTCTTTGTGGTTTCAATTCAGTTGGTTCTGATGAACTGTGAGACCCTGGACAATGCTCAGCAGGGCGTTTCGGCCCGTCACAGACCCTTATTTACCCGAGGATTGACAAGTTAGAGGGGAAAGCAGCCACATTTACTGCCGGCTCAGTGAGCACCGCCTCTTTGTGTACTTTTGATTTTTATCCCTCAGAAATGAGTTCAGATTGTGTTTTGTTGTGCAGTCATTTCTCGGTCTTTGCTGTTAGGTGGTCGAGCCAACAGAGTGCCAACAATGATATACTGAAAAATCAGTAAGTGGCATGGTGGTGGCTCTAAAGCCGACAATAATGCCGAGGTGTATGCTGAGAGAAATTTGCAATATGGCTCTTCTGATTTGCCCAGTTAGCCTGGATCAGCTGTGAGATATGAGAGAGAGAGAGAAAAGGAGGCTGTGACACTCCGCACCGTACCCTAATGAGAGGCAGAGAACCCAAGGAGCTGGGCAATGAGATTAGATGCAACTCAATTCAATTACTGCTGAGCCGCCACGGGTGACGCTTCAAAACTCATCCTGTTAAGATCCGGTTCACAGACGAGGAAGAGGACTGCAGCTCTCACTTAGCCTCTCGATGCTACGCTGCCACAGCATCTCATTCGCAACAGCTCTGATTTATAAGCACACGGGGTGTCATTAGGCTTCGTCAGGATTTGGTGGCAGATTCTGCGATGTTCTGATATAGATTTAAAGGAAAATGCAGAAATGATGCAGTTTTCACCCATCGCAGCACTGCCCCACAAAGAGTGGTTTTAAGTGTGTGTTTGAGATTAAAGGAACCTTCAACATCCAGTTTAAGCTCGAACAAACTGCACTCAAAAATGCATTCTGACGTGGACACACAAAGCCACAGCAATGCCCTTGCTGTTACCCCACTTTTGCAATCTCAACTTACCTCTCAGCTCTGTAAGACATTTCTCCACAGTCACGTTAAAATTCCTCTCTGCTGATATTAGCTCAGCCTCCTTCAGTTGAAGCCTGTAAGACTAAAGCTAGAATCATGCCTCTTTGAAGATACTCTTTTTGGACTGAAAGCAGAGAAAGGTATTCTAGGTAAGCAGAGGTCACAAGGCTTTAGAGGAAAAAAAAACAGATATTATACATATTATATGATCTGTACAAGTATCGAAGAAACTAACCACAGTTCATCTCAAACATGCTCAGCCATGCAAAATTTTTTGTTTCGTCAGTCAGCTTACATCTTTAAATTCACCTTGTTTCGACTTTGACCTGCATCCTGTCAGTGCTGGCTAATAGAGGCAGTCATGCTCTATGTTTGGAAGTAAAACAGCCTTTATATTTCATGTGCAGCATTGCACCACCAGACTATTAACTGCAGTATGGCTCTAACGCTCCTTTTTACATGTCATTGCCATGTACTGCAGGAGTGGGGAGCACAACGTAACGTCACCTGCTCTTCTTTCTGATCTACAGGACAGAAATACTTGTTTTCCCCTGGAGAGGGGCAAAGACTATGATATGTATAATTTTATAGTGAAATTAAGTTACTGTGTATATACAGAAATTTACTAACTTAAAAAAGTGAATTCACTGCTCCAAGTGTAAAATTGAACATTTTAGCAACACTTACAGTACAGTCCAATTAGTACTTTGTACTTTTAGCTGTGGAAGCACGAGAGCGAACGACAGGGTAGTGACTGTTGACTCAAAGGAATGAAACTATTTCCGTGCTTGGTTTTAAACTTGGGTAGCCTGGGTGAGCAGCAGCATTCTTAACCACTAGACCATATAAAACTTATACATTATAAACACTGTATTTTATATTTTGTTCCATTAAATAAGAATTCAGCACATTTTTTACCGACAACCAAAAGAAAGTCACTAGAGTTTCAAAAAACTGTTTGTAATTGATGACATGTAAAATATTAAATATAGCACTCTGAAGTTATTTAATAAACATTGTGCAAACCACTGTTGTGCTTTAAGTTACTACTTATAACTTTCATGCGAGGCCACTTAACTTCCTGCCACATACTGTACCTGAATAAAAAAGAGTCAGATATATGCAGTTAATTTTAGAATGGCATAATCTCAAAGCTAAAAGACAAAGGTGCTGTGATTAATGATTTTTACAGTGAAAAGGTCAGAATTAAAATATAAGTGAACGAAAAAACAGTGTGCATTTTAGCAATTTGTAAAATTGTGAAATGCGTGTAATAATAATAAGTAACAAAAAACACTCAGACAGTATTGGCCCCTTTTTTCTGTGTCTGAATATGAACAAACATGTATACCATGAATACCAGGTTCTGTGTATCTTGAGTTAACATGTATATACCAAATGTGTACAAACATGCACATTGTACTAACAGTGACTGTTTGCATGTAACTCTGTTTACAGCACATAATGTGAGCAGAGGCCGCGAGCATTACAACATGTTAAACTCTCTCTGTCTCCATGATTAGCTGTGAGGAGCATGATCAGCAGAAGCCGCCGCGTGCTGCTGCTGCATCTGTGCAGCAGGGATTTATAGGTGGTGATAAGGAAATCTTGTAGTTGTCTTCATAATTTATGTAGTTGACTGTATTACATTTTTAGATGCAACACAGCTGTGGGGCTCCTGAAGGCGCAGAGGTGAATGGGATTTATAGCTTTTCTGCATGCTGGAAATAAATATCACCAGCAAAAGCTTTTATGAGGATCACCAATGCAGTTGAGGAAGTTGAATCCATTGATTGGCTGAGGCAGAAATGGGCTCTGGTCTAAGGAAGGTGACCTGCAGATGTAAATCTGTGCAGAGAGTTGGAATTATGTATTATTTTTACTTGCTGGTAGAGATGATAAAGGAGCTGTCAGTCTCATTGCTGCTGTCAGATTAAGTTGCGCTCAAAGGATTTTGTTCTTTTTTTACCCGGCGCCTGAGCCACTAAACATGAACTTTTCTGCTGACTGTAAAAATAACTGCAGCAAAAAGTTATGCAGCTCTGGACAAACCATGCTCCACCACCACCAGATTCCATCTGTTAATTTCCATACAAATGTAAAACTAGGCAGGTATGGAATCTCCTGTGAATCTTAAATGAATCCAATTGTTCCAACACGGTTCAGGGTTTGCTGGAGGCTGGAGGAGACGAGTGCCGCACAAATCAGCAAATTCAAAATAAAAGCCCTGTGTGATTCTAATCTGACTGACAAGACATTGTTTCCTTCTTTCACATAACAGTTGGCATAATTTGTTTTTTTCTTGCACTTCAGACCTCAGAATGGAAATGCTTAGACACTCATATACAGTGTGAGTACTGCATGAAGGCTGAACCCTTAGAGCACTCCTCTGTGAGCTTTGTATTTTCTTATGCTACTGAAAATCCTCTGAGATATGTTATTGTGTCTTTAAAGCAGCGCTGGAATCAGTGATTGCACTGATACTTTCAGCCCTGGAGCAAATATCCACCCTGATGTACAGCAGAGTGATTACAGGTTTATCTGCATTTTTACGTTTCCCA
>JAQLOL010000026.1:9694509-9710197 GCA_029783665.1 Naso thynnoides | reverse complement strand
CAACAGACTTGTATATGTTTGTTTTTTCCTCCAAACTTTGTATATATATAGGGCTTAATATGTTTGTTGTTTATGCCTTATCAATCACAATCTGGCAGTCAGACTACATTGCATGTTTACCCTATGAATATATTCATATTTAACTGTAAATTAGTGTCCTAAGCAATAAATAAACAACATTTAACCTTTTTAAACATCTTTGGAGGGCAGCCATCTTTTTCCCCCTGTCTCGGGAGGGAAATATCCTTTTAGCCTTGATATTAGCATGAGGTTTTAAAGTGAAGGCCAGCCCCGCTCTCACTCGCTGATCCCCTGCTGCTGTTTCCCCCGACTTTAGAAGATGTGATTATGCAGCAGTCAGACACATGTCCTTGCACGCCGTGACACAATGCCGCACTTAAAAAACAGCAATTTGACCATAAAAAGAAATAACACCATGTCATGTCTCTGGGGTGAAGGAGGGAATTTAAAGGCAGCTGGGGTAGCAGAGGTTGTTGAAATACATTAAAAAATGTCTTTTTGTTTGGTTCTTTGTTTTTTTATTTTTTTACATGGTAAAATGGTCTGAATGAAAGTAGGCCAGCTGGTTCAAGTAAAATATTTAGTCTCCAACATGGTCTGACATAAACTCTAAAGCATCTGCTGGCAGGTTGTTTATCTGTAAGTGAATTCAGTTTACGCCACAGAGTGTGAAGGGAACATTTGCCTCAGTGTAATGGCAAACACATGTGGCTTTCTCACACAGGACAAAGCTCATAATAAAATGCACCTTGCACACTGTCAGCGAGGATAATATTTTGTGAAGTTTCACTCCCAGGTTAAATAGAACAAAAAACACTCCAAAAAAGCAGGTAACATGAGCCCTATCCTTCTTGGTTTCCTTTGTTTCATCTCAGGGATTTTCTAATGTGAGCTTGGACAAAGTCTTCGCCGGTGGAGCCAACATTTCAGGGTTTCAGATTGTCAACCCTGAGAACCCGATTGTGCAGCAGTTTATGCAGCGCTGGGAGCGGCTAGATGAAAGAGAATTCCCAGAAGCCCGAAACACTCCTCTGAAGGTACTTTGCTTGCAAAGCTGCTCATTGCGCATGCACAATACAGCGACCCTACCTTCTGAAGTGCTCTCTATGAGTTCTTTGCCTCCTCTCATCCTCTGTTTGTCTTTGTCCATCCCTCTCGCCTCCCACCCCCTTGCATCCTCCTCTTTGCTCTGCATCCCTCCCAGCAATCAATATATTGATAGGCAGTGCAAGGCAAGGTTATATCGCTGCTTCAATTTACATCTAATTAAACAATGATCAAGAAAGAAATGGATTTTGAATGGCATTTAATTAGATTTTGTCATGGTGCATTGGTCCACAAACAAGTGGCTCAACCCCTTGTGGTGAAAAGGTCAGGAGAAGTTGCAAGGGAAGTGCGTGGGAGATATAATCACACAATAATGATCAATTTTCTACCCAGCTCTGCTCAAAAGTTTTGAAAAAGGTCCTGACCAGCTTTTCTTAACAAATCTGTCTAATCAAACTGTTTTTATTATATGCAAGGAGGAAGAGTTTACACACATCCGGCCCACACTGACCTGATGAGGGGTTGATTGTTCTAGAAACAAAAACTTCTGCAAACAAAAGTGTTTAAAAGATGCAGTAATCACATTAGAAATCTTCTTGTAGTGGTTTAAACAACTATTTCTTCACTCTTGGAATGAAGTCTTTTTCTCAAGAACAACCTGTATTGGCTTGTCTACAAAAACAGTAATCTTCCTGCAATATCTCTTCATCTTCTGCCTCTCACCATGTGTTCCTGTCACACTGTGCTCTGCTGTACAGTACACCTCAGCTCTGACCCATGACGCCATCCTGGTGATAGCAGAAGCCTTCAGGTACCTGCGTCGCCAGCGTGTGGACGTCTCTCGCCGGGGCAGCGCTGGAGACTGTCTAGCCAATCCTGCTGTACCGTGGAGCCAAGGCATCGACATCGAGAGAGCTCTCAAAACGGTAGGGGGGGAGGGGGCCGAACGCGAGGAGAAAAAGAGACAGAGTGAGAAAGGGGTGGGGGGGGGGGGGGGTGGAGAGAGTGGCAAGCTGATAACTAAAGAAAAGGCTAGAAGAAGTGAAGCAGAGATAGCGGGTGAGAGTGTGATAAAGATGGAAAGTGACAGAGAGAAGGGAAGAGAGTGCAGGGCTGCTCCCCTCCCTCTGCCCCCAGATATCTCTGCACGGAGCTCACTCAAATCCAGGCCCTTATTACCATAAAACTACATCTTTTATTAAAGCGTATCCAGTTCATCATTTGATTAACAGACTGCGCGCACTCCAGTAGCTTCATGGACACGAGCACCTTAATGCCAGCCATATATGCAAAGTAATGGCTATTACACATTTCCCTGTCTCTGTCTGCTTGACTGTCTGTCTGCCTGTCTGTCTCTCCCTGCAGGTCCAAGTGCAGGGTATGACTGGGAACATTCAGTTTGACAACTACGGCCGCAGAACCAACTACACCATAGATGTTTATGAGATGAAAACAGGTGGGCCGAGGAAGGTAAGATGGTGCAGTGACCTCTATCATCTCTCATCCATCAACTAATCCAGACCTGATTACAAAAAAAAAAAAAAAAAAAAAAAAAGGCTGGTCTTTTTCAAAATGCAGCCAACAGCTGGCACACATCAAGGTTTGCTTCACTGCTTGTCAAAAACAGTGGAATTTGGCCAACGTGCAATTTTAAATGATTTATCGATCATCTGTGCTGAAGAACAAAGCTGAGGGGATGCTGGCCACATGTTTAGCTGTGCCAAACTTTGCCCTGAACTAATCTGAGGGAAATGCATGATTGTGTAGAAGTAGAAAGAGTTCCTCTGTAACGTAGTGATCATGTGGGATGTGGGACCAGCAGAGCTGACAGGACAAAGCCAAGTGATGCTGATTGCTTCTCTCTACCTGCATTAGGTAGCAGCACTGAAGCCCCACAGATCAGACACAGTCTGAAAGCTAAAAGTGTCCCATCCAAATAATGATAAGAGTCTATTTACGTGTCATGTGATAGCACAGATATGATTACTATTACAATTACTATAAAGGAGATCCACAAATTTCTCTGGCTCCTCTTCACAGCGGTAATTACTAGTGGCGCTTTAAAATAATAACCACTACCATATGATGATCTCCGGTTTTATTTCATAATCTCACCAAGTTCCAATAGACAGCCCTGAATTTCTCGTTAGCCGGATAAGTGTGGGCTCAGTCTGATATGACATGTGATTATGCCGCCTGCCTCCCAGGCCTCTCGAGTCCACACTTCAGTTAGTATCACACAGGCCTTACAGCCATACAAGCCCGGAGAGATGGAGAAAGAGGAGAGTGGGAGAAAGGAGGTCGCGAGGGGGGAGGGAGAGATCGAGGGAAGATGAGACAAGACGGGCAGCATTTTGTCAAGACCTGGAGCCCGAGTCACCCCACTGACAGTTAGAGGATGAAGGTTCTTAGCTGTGACTGTCACGAGTGATGTATGGGCTGATATCTGTCCCAGCTGCTCAGGGTGAGATCAGGACTTTGCCTCTGGAGCAGCTCTCCATGACACAGCTCCTCACACTCTACACACACACACACACCCTTTGGACAAGAAAAAAACATTTAGTGCTTTCTCCAGTCCTGCAAGTGCGCTAACTAAATCCCACATTTGTAACCACAGTCTGGAGCAGCTGAAGTTTGAGAGGTTTGCTGCTTTCTAGCGCCTCCACTTGGTGTTTAAAAAACTCTGCCCTGCTGTACACCTGTCTGGCCCTAACATTCAAAGATCTGAGGCAAAAAAAAATAAAGAGAAAAAACAATAATGCAGACCAGATGTGACGGGGAAAATCCTCGCCAGCAACAGTTAGACTATTGGCAGCAACATGTGCAACACGTTTCATCGTGAGCCAGAGCAGCCATTATTTCAGACGGGCAAACAAACACTTGACATTGGTTTGACTTAAGCATCTGTACAGCAGAATGCAGCATAACTGCAATAGCAGGACTGTGCAGAAGACGCTGCGGAGGCTCTGGAATATTATGCTAAATTATTAAACATGTATGCAGTTCATAGACCTGAATATCAATTATTTACCATAAAACCTGGGAAGCTGAAGGTAGGAGGGAGTGAAATTGTCTGTTCATGCAGTTGAGCTTGTTTGGGCGAATTTAGATCAGCAAAACAAATAATATATTTGAAAATATCTTTGATTATTACACTAACCGTATGTTGACTGTATAAATGTCCAATCTTTGTTTATTCCCTGCTTAGATTTACTGGCCTCTCCTGCTGTTTTTTGTATTCTGCTCATTGCTGCTATTTTGATCGAACTTTCGGGCAGAGGCAGAAGGCCTCTGGGAAATGCAGTGTTTTAATGAGCCCTGCATCATGGCAGCTCCTAGTAATACTTAGAAGTATCGCTGCTATATCACTTACGTATCGCCACGGGGTTGGAATGCATCACTAACCACTGTTTTCTCTTTGCAGATTGGGTACTGGAACGAGTACGTGCGATTTGTAAATATTATGGACCCGCAGGTCTCCAACGACTCCTCAGTGGAAAACCGAACGATTGTGGTCACTACTATTATGGTACACTTTCCATGCAGTTTTAAATGTTTCACGTATTCTGCCACTCAAGGTCATGGTGTTGATTCCAATGAGTGACACATTCTGTCCTGGGCGGGTAGAACCACATCTTTTTTGTGTTGCTTTCCATCCACTCACTACACGTTGAAACAGTCTGTCTGAAACAGGGGGAGTGTTTCAACTGTATCCGTGTGGGTGTCAAAGCATTTTGATTTTCCATACTTCAGTGGCCTGTCGTAGCAGTGACATCACAATAATGGTATAAATGATAATGGTTGACTCCATCAGTTAGAAAAAGCATACAAATGCATACGTAAGTAGACCTGTTTGTCCTCATCAAGTAAATGTTCAATGACACTCGGGATAGACTGGCCGAAGAATGACTAGAGGACAACACTGCAATGGTTTCTCGAGCTGGGCAAAGCAAAATAAACAGAATTGGACGAGGGATAAGTAGGTGTGGTGTTTCTCCTGGTCATCGCCTCTCCAATCTATTTTGTATTGCTCCTAAATGTGTTCTGTGTTGAAGTATAACCTCCAGTCTGTGATTTAATTAGGATCATTTGCTTGGCATTTTCCCCTAACCCTAATAAACAAAGAAATACCTTAGGTTTATTCATTTTCAACTGTATTTACAGAAGTGCCTTTCAGGCTTTTTTCTTCCTTTGCAAATGTATTTACTGACTGTGTAATGGCATTGTAATTACCTGATGCTGTACCTCTTTTTCTGCAAACAAACCGATAAAACCGAGAAATACGCAATAAGGACGTCTGGCTTTTATGCACATTCAGATCACATTTGTAATCTGAGGCGTAAGCCAGCGTCACTCGATAGCGAGGGGAAGCATTTAACATCTCGAGATGAGAAATACAGTCAGGAGGTAAACACGTGTCAACTGGAGGGAAAACACTCAACGGATCCAAGGTGAGGGGATACGTTCAGCACAGAACAAACAAACCATTGCTCTCCCACTTGCACTCTAATTGTGTGTGGCTGTAATGACAATGCCCGTCTCCTGAGCAGTCCTATTGTTTGATAATGATGATGTGCTCAGTAAGGAAAAAAACGAGCTGCACCAGCGTTTTGAAAGGAGAGGGAAACTAGCACGCTCCTGCTCTCCTCATGGAATCCTTTTATTTATGGACTTTTGTTTTTGCATTTTTCTGGACAGCAAATATGATGGCTCTCTTTTTCTTTTTCTTTTCTTTTTTTGGTTGTTTGGGAATGAAACAGCCTTTAACTGCACATTGGTGCAGTGTGCTTGGATATACTGAGATACTATGGGCACTCTCTGATCCCTCTCCTGTCACTGGCATTTACTTATGAATCCCATTCCCATTCCCATCCCCACCCACCTCTGAGCTGACCCACACCTTGCCTACCAATGACTCCCAGCCCTCTCAAAAACTCATTCCGGCCTCCTGTCTTCTCCTGCAGAAATTAAAATCACTGTTCTCCCTTCCCTAAACCCTCATTTATTATGCCATAGAGTTGCACCCTTGGGCTCAAACTGGGTTGGGTGCATTGGGCTCGGTGTCTGCTAGCTGCCACGGCTTGATGAGAGCAGTGTGAGCTCATGATCATGCTGCTGTTATCAGTGTGTATTTATTCCATCGTGGGGCGTCATCTGTGTGTGCATGTCTGCATGGATGCGGTCACAGCAGCTTATAATTTTTTGAATCTCTCTGTGTGTGTGTGTGTGTGTGTGTGTGTGTGTGTGTGTGTGTGTGTGTGTGTGCACGGGCACATATGAATGCATGTTTGCATAATTCTGTATAACTGAATGTGTGACAGGGCATGGGCGTGAATAAACCAGCGTGTGTTTGAACCAACAGGAAGCTCCTTATGTGATGTACAAGAAAAATTATATGCATCTGGATGGGAATGACAGATATGAAGGCTACTGCGTCGATTTAGCATCTGAGATTGCCAAACATGTTGGAATTAAGTACAAACTGTCTATAGTAATGGATGGGAAGTACGGAGCCCGGGACCCCGAGACCAAGACGTGGAACGGGATGGTGGGTGAACTGGTCTATGGGGTGAGTACTGGGAGCCTCGATTTCACTGATTACATGACAGTTTGCAAGGAACTTCAACATGAGAGGAGATCTCATTTTTCTGTCTTAAGGTTATCACCAACCCGTTGTGAACTCATCAGCTCTTGCCCAGTTCAAAGTCTAATGCTGTCTCAGGAAAGCTCAGCTGTGAGTGAATTTGTCAAATGCAGCCTCAAGCATTGGGGAGTTGGTGATCATCTTGAGACGGAGAAAATGAAATCATTTCTCGGTGCTGTTCATTGCAATTAATCCTCCTTGCTTAGCCTAGAAAGCTCTCTCTCTATATATCTCTCTTGCAGTCGAAGCAGAGGTAGGTACATGAAAACAACGAGTCCATATGGCAAACACACTGTAATCACTTTGATGAGAGAAAGATTGTATGTCTTTGAAGTGATTGTATAATAATGTTCACTGTTTGATGTGTATGATGAATATGCCACATTGTAAATTCACAGCTGAGAAAAGCTGCTTGAGCATCAACAGCTAAATGGTGGCTTGCGGTTCCAGACAACAAGATCCATATGTGTAGTTCTCCATAAAGGTTAAACCCCTCACATTAGGGAAGGGTCACGCCATGTTTTACATCTGACAGAGCGCTGAGACTCTCAAGGCACCTCCAGCATTCCAAAATTAGCGCTCACCCCCAACCACCGAACTCCTCTTTCCCACTTTCTCGCCTTTCTCCGAGGCCACAATAGTTGAACAGGGGCCAAATACAAAATGCATGAGGGCTAGGCTTCCTCATCTGTTCAATTTCCCAACTATCAGTCTGAGAGATTGCTTGGGTTTGATGTGCTATCTCCACCAAATTATCTTTCAAATAGGAAGAGTCCACTCCCCACAGATGGAAGGTAGAAAAAAATCCCAATCACTTCGCTGTCAAGTCTTTCCAGGCCTGTAATTTTACAGCAGGTGGGCTGGGACTAATAGTTTTGTACATTTTGACCTTTTGACCAGTAAATTAATTTGATTTTAGTTGTCTTTTAAAGGTTAGGCCTGAGGCTGCTCTTTATTGCTTCGTTTCCCTCCCCATTGATTGAAAGCTGCTTACGCCTGCGTGAGGATTAAATGGTTATAGCCCTTCACAATCTTGTGTTGACAGGGTAAAGAAAGCAGTCCTGTTTATTGGGTCCATTTGTGTTGCTCCCAGTTTGACCTTGTAAGAAACATTTTCTGGCTCGCCCTGCTTCAATTCAATGTTTTCTCAATTTTCGACATAAAAAGACAATACAGCACAAAACAAAGAGTTGTCCTTCACAGACCGTCTCCTTTGAAGAGGAGCAGTTATTTAATTAATCACATACACACTCGCTGCAGTAACACTGTCTAATGTGATTAATTGTTTTCTTCTGCTTCTACAAAAAACTCATTGTGATTTCTGAAAAGGCAGCACCACCTCCATGGATGTGTTTTGATAACATAATGTGATTGAAGCAAGCAGAGCAAAGAAGGGAGATAAAGAGGAACAGCTTGTGAAAAAAAAAAGCTAATGCCAGAATAAGCTGTGTTTGGGAAATCCAGTCTACAGGATGGCATGTGGCTTGCGGATTGTTTTGGAGCACAGCAGCCTCTTTACTGTAAACTCTGCAGTTTAAATTATGGGTATTAATTACACTTGTTTTGAAGACATCAGGCAACTCGACCATTTTTAATATACAGTTTTAATGCAAACAATTCTACTGAAACAGCCAGAGTCTCATTTAAAAAAAAAAAAAAAAAGTCATGTAAAATTGCTTATTTTGAAAAATTTTCCCCAACAGAGGAAGCATTTGGTCAAACATGAGTCAAACACTCATCTGCCTCTGTGGAGCTTTTCCAAGCTGTCTCTCTTGAAGAAGGACATGTGAACTTTTTCGCCTTCTGAACCTCCCAGTGTGATAACAAATCAGTAAAATATCTAATAAATTTCACAGATATATTATAGCTACCATCTGATGTCATAAAACTGTGCTGATGCTGTTGTGCTTTTCCCCTGTGTGTGTGAGAGAGAGAGAGAGAGAGAGACAGAGAAAGAGAGAGAGATGACTTAGGTAACTTTAGGAGGCACATTTAAATCTTTTAAAAGAATGTGCAAAGGCATTTATTAGTTTCCTTGCAAGGCAGCTGCATTTGCGAGACACGTGATTATTTGATCTTGCAAATCCATCGAGTCGGGCTTCAGCCATGCACCTTTGTCTGATTCAGACTAATCAGCATCCAGTAAGCAGGGTTGGGAAGGTTACTTTGGAAATGTAATAGGTTACAAATTACTAGTATCCTATTTAAAATGTAGTAAGTAATGTAACTATTTCATTTTACTTTATCAAAGTAATGTACCTTATCACATATGAGTACTTTTCGATTACTATTCTAAATGTCTAACAAATATTTTCATCTTTTAACCTTTTTTTAAATATTTAAATCAGGCAGTGGCAGATGTGAGGCACTGCAAATACAAACAAATAAATCAATCAAAAGCATCAGAATAGAATCAAACTTTACCAAACAGCCTTGACTGGAAATGGCAAAAGAAGTCATTGTACACGTTAAAACGTGCGAAGCAACAAAATATAGCATATAGCTTAAGCTTTTACAGAAAATATTCTGATGTAAACCCTTTTGTAATTGTTAACATTTACATAAGTAACTGTAATTTGATTACACATTTGTTTCTCAGTAACTGATTAAAATTACATTTATTTCGTAAATAAATTACGTAATTTCATTACCTATAACTAGTTACTTCCCAACACTGCCAGTAAGAATTTACCAGAAGCTACAGGCGTAGCTTAGATGTGACGACCAGTAAGAATTCGTTTGAAAACAACAATCTCCAGAGCTAGAGGGTATTTCATCGCTGATGGAAGAACATGCTTTTTTTTCCCCCTAAAGTGACCTAAGTTTGTTTGTGTGTGTGCGTGTGTTTGTGTATGTGTGTGTGTGTGACTGACAGTGTCACAGCGTCACGGCTGCTGGCTTTTTTCTTCTATCTGTACAGTATGTGCTCAAAGTATTGCAGTTGTCAAATATTGTTTCTCCACAGCTCCAGTCATTCACACACACACACACACACACACACACACACACATTTAAAATGACCTGTTTCTCAATGCAGGTCATGACTAATGCTTGCTGTGCATGTCCCTGTTTCCAGAGAGCAGATATAGCTGTTGCGCCTCTCACCATTACTCTGGTTCGAGAGGAGGTGATAGACTTTTCCAAGCCTTTTATGAGCTTGGGCATCTCCATTATGATAAAGAAGCCGCAAAAGTCCAAGCCTGGTGTTTTCTCCTTCCTGGACCCACTGGCCTATGAGATCTGGATGTGTATAGTGTTTGCCTATATTGGGGTGAGCGTGGTACTGTTCCTGGTCAGTCGGTTCAGTCCTTATGAGTGGAACCTGGAGGAACAGGATGAGACCAAAGACCCCCAGACACCCCCTGATCCTCCCAATGACTTTGGCATCTTCAATTCTCTATGGTTCTCATTGGGCGCCTTCATGCAGCAGGGCTGTGACATTTCTCCCAGGTGGGTCAGCTCCAAAAGACACCACGAGTGAACAGAAGAGATATATAAAGTGCGATCAAAAATTCCAGAGACTGCTCCTATAAAAAGAAAAACCTATACTGATTTAAATTCGGCCAGACCTTTCAAAGTAGTCCCCTTGTGCAGCATTGCACAGAGCCCAGCACCTGTGGCACTCTTGAAACGTTCACAGGAAGGGAAAAAAAGAAGCTGTAGGGAGCCAAATCCGACAAGTGGGTTGGGTGAGGGCCGAGGACTGTGGAGTTGTGGGTTGCTGTCAAATAGCCAGCATGCCACTTTGCAGCATGTTCTCCTTCAGATGCCTCCGAACTTCCCAGTAACACTCAGCATTACCACATTGTCCTTGGGGGTAACATTTACGGTACACACCCCAGCAAATGTTGAAGAAAACCACCAGCTTGCTCTTGGTTATCCTCCTGCCCTGACATGCCTTCTTTTGGTCTTGGAGCCTGCAGACTCTTCCGTAGACACACAACTCTCATCACCAGTGATGATCCTTGACAAGAAGTTTGTTGACAGAGATCCTTGCAAACACGGTGCTGCCTCTGCTCGTCAGTCAAGAAACAAGCGTGTAACTCAATGCTGATGATGATCAAGTGATGTAACTTGGAAGACTTTCATGAAAGTTTTTACTTGTACCTGCTACAGGCTTATTGCTGTGGCTGAGGAACAGTCTCAGCAGTTTTTGATCGCAACTTGTACTGTACTGTAGCAAAGTAGACTACTATTATGAGGTGCGTTCTCAATTAATATTTATTTACTGAAACATCTTCATTTCCCGTCTTCTTCCTTCAGATGTTCATTATTTGAAGCTGATCTTATTTCACATTTAGTGTAGCTATTACATGTGTTATTTAATTTGTCAGTTTGTATGCTGAACTTAGCATCACCAAAATGGTTTCGTCAATCAATACTTTCTTCAGGCGATTATGTGAACTTTGACCCTGATCGTTTCACAGCCAATTACAGGCTCAGATTAGAGCACATTTGAAACAACTTGTACTGCTTTCCTCGCAAATGTGCTGTTATAGAGTGCTGACACGATACAATGTTGATTTACAATGAAAGTCTGATGACGATGTAATTAGGTGCGTTAAACACAACTGGTAGATCTTAGCAGGCTGATGGGCACCACATGCCATTGTGTAATTGCATTCTGTTTACCTGTCATCAACCTCCCCTGTCGCAGGTCTCTATCGGGCCGCATCGTGGGTGGTGTGTGGTGGTTCTTCACCCTCATCATCATCTCCTCATACACAGCCAATCTGGCTGCCTTCTTGACAGTGGAGAGGATGGTCTCTCCTATAGAAAGCGCCGAAGATCTGGCCAAGCAGACAGAGATAGCATACGGCACTTTGGACTCAGGCTCCACAAAGGAGTTTTTTAGGGTGAGTATCAGGAAACTGTTTGGTTTCACACTCACATCACCCCATTATTCAGTTTGCTTTCAGCTGAAAATGGCAAAACACATGAATATTTTTGTGCTTAGGCTTGTTGCTTCAAACTACTCTGTATAATATCCTTAATAAACTTCTCCTCCCATCTCTTCAATTTTGTACCTTCGGTCCAGCTCTCCTGACCCACACAAGATTGCTCCAAATGAGGCATGTTGACAGGGAAGCAGTTCTTGAACTCTTATGACACAAACGTGAAATTTATGCGGCAGTACTGCAGTGTGCAACCTTGAGGCGCTGGGGCTGTCAGCAGAAAGTGTGATAACAACGTGGAAGACTCAGAGGTGATAAAAACAGGAGGCTAATCAAAGCACTCGCATCAGACTCGAACTCAGAAGGGTCAGCTCATGAAATATAATTAGCTAGCCGGCCATGGCTGCAAATTGGACCTGATGAAGAAGAGCCCTGTAGGTCAAACAGAGCAGTCTGAAAGACGGTTCAGATGGAATAAGCAATATGTCCGTCGGCATGAGGGACTAGCCAGGCAATTAAGTCATAAATTAACTAAAATCTGAAGCGAAAGTATATTAGTCTCTGTAAGACAACCACATGCTCACCATGCAGAAGTGAAACAGTGTTGCGTATCTGTACATGGATATCTTCTCACCCTTCTGCTGTGAAGTTGATAGATGTCTTAGCTTGTGGCGTGGCTACATAGGCAGTCCAACGTCGGCAGAGCAATAAGTTGAAAAAGAATTAATGAAACAGCACTCTGCCTGTGATGACGAAAAGGCAATATGACAGCCTTTTATCTTAGGCTCCTCATTACTCATCAGCAGGAGAGAAACAATTCATATGTTTCGCAGCTGCAGCCTGTTGACAGAAAGAGCAATTCATTTGTGTTACCCCTGGGTTGAATCGCTCAGAACAACAGAATGCAAAATCAAATCTGTGTTGTGTTTTTTTCAGACAGAGAGTTTGATGTTTAATGGAGTTTTGCTTTAAGGCCGTACACTCTGGTACAGCTGGGTGTAAAAGGCTGTAGAAGATAATATATCCTGAGAAACATGGCACATGACATGCACGACAGCAGCACTTTATTCTCTATAGCACAAAGCCTGTCATCGCTTTTCTTTTCATCGGAGATGCCGCTCAGGTGTATATACAGTTTATGTCATGGTGTCACAGACGTGATGGATGCCAATTACAGATTAGGTTTCCAGCCTGACGACGAAGCCACTGCAGGTCTGCTGGTAGAACAATGCGAGTCGGGGTCTGGGACTCGTAGTTTTCCTCCGTTCTGCATAATGAGCGTCCTAGTTACATGCCCAAGTCTTCAAATAGGAAATGACATGTGTGAACCGCTATTCCATGGGACTTTTAATTAAAGCTGCAGAGGGCTGACAAGGAAAAAAACATACTGATTAATAGGAGTTAAAGTTCTATTTCAGATCTGTTTTTCAAGAAATACATTCAGGCTTAATTAGACCCATACGGCATCAGCCAGCTGGAAATTTTAAATCAAGTTCAGTGTTTCAAACAAGACATATGTCATCATCTCTGCCACCCCCAGCTTTTAATTTTTGATGATTTCACCTGGTTCATTTTGCAAAGCCGCCTGACAAGTGCAGCAAACTCAGTAATGTTGTACATTTGTAAAATACTTTATTCTGTTCCCCTTCCAAGCAAGAAAGCGAAAAGTACGATACAGTAACAAGAATATTGCTCAAAATAATGAGCTACAAAACCTTGATGTGTTTCATCAGTTAAATGATCACATCGTCGCCTGCGCTTCAGGATATTCCTCCGACGCCGTTTCTTCCGCTCATGAAAAATTGCTAGTTTGGACACACGCCTCATTACCTGACAGTGACAGTATTCGTGTCACTGTGTGTGTCTTCATTTGGTGGAGGAAACACAGAGAAGCTGCAGAGGAATTTTCAAAACGAGAGATGTGAATGTAGATCCCCTTCGAAAGCCTCGATTATGCTGCTCACAACCAACCAGGACAGCTGGCCTGGGAGCTTGTTGACGTGCCATGGAAGCCTGAATGGCTCCAGGCTCTTGGCATTGCAGCTCTACCCGCACTTGGCTCTTCTTCCCTAGACTACCCTGCTTATTTGGGCAGCCTCTCCTCATCTGTCTCCAGCCTGTCTGTTGCTTTACCTTGAGACAATGCAAGAGAGCTTCAAGCTTTGTGCTGCTCTTCCTCAACACAGCAGCTGTCATGTGCTGCTGCACCACTGTGATTTGTTTCATCACTTTAATTCCTGTCACGGATCTTTTTATGCAGTCAGTCGAATATTTGTGTTTTGGATGATTAGAAAATGATGAGTAGCACCAGCGAGGCCATGTTTATCCTCTTGATGAGGTTTTATTCCATCAAAAGGCTTGGCTCGGTTACATTTGGAGATGTACATTGAAGGAGAAGCTGGATTGTAATAAAGGCTGAGATGATAAAATGGGCTGATGTGGCTGTTTAATTACGTGTAAAGACCCGGGTGAGACCATCAAAGACAACCGCACTGCTGTCCCATCATGCACCTCATTTAACAGGGTAACAATGAAAGAATGATAATTGCGCGGATAAATGAGACCAGACCATTGTCTTCTGTTCCCCACAAAAGATTATACATTACCCAAAGCCTCAACAGCAAACATCATGCATCTTACTGATCTGCAGGTGTGGAGGAGATGGGCGCAACAACTTGAGTGCAGTCAGCAATGCATTTTACTAAGCATGAAAATCAATTTCACGTCTCAGCTATTGTGGCTCAGACACTATTGGTTCTTCATGGTCCAACACAATGTTTAATAAGTGGCTTTTTTATGCAGAGCAGACCTGCATTAGGCCAGGGTTGCATGAAGAGGAGCGGGCAAAGAGATTTGTATAAGAAATCCTTAGGTTGCCCAGCAATCATATGCAGCACATTGAAACACAATTCCCAGAGCGCTTGTCACTATGTGGTTCAGTACAGTAGCGGGTGAAGGGAAGGCTCCTATGAAGATTAGAGCCTGTTTGCATAAAAGGCAAAGCTGACAAAAGTGATGATAGACTGGTGTGAGATCGGCGTAACCTCAGAGGGAATACGCTGTCCTCAGAGGGCCTCGTCAAACTTCAGATGCACAGCAACAGCAGGCGCACGAGGAGCTACTTGAGTCCTGCAAACAAGCTTCAAAGACGAGGGATTGGTATTCAGGGCGAAGCATGTGGCACTTCAATGACAAAGTGCACCCCCAGAGCCTCAACTTTCATTTCTGCATATGCGAGATCCAGGTAGTCCTGGCACACAGGATATTGGGGGAAAGTGGCGATGTCCATAAAAAAAGTGAAAGGGAAGTAAAGTAGAAGAAAAAATGTAGCGGTGGGCATTTTTAGATGGCATTTAGATACACAAGCAGTGAAGCGTATGTGGGAGAGGCCTTAATGAAAGCAGCCTGCGAAGTCGACAGAAGAATAAAAAACAGGCTGCAGTTCAAAGTGCAGTGAGCAGAGGTCTGGAAATGCTGCATAAGATGGAATCAATACAGATTAAGTGGTTGTTTAGAAAGGAGAGGGCTTTGACTTTGGACTGTAATCATTTCTCCCTTCTAAGACATTGTAATTACATTGTGGGACAAAAAAATCTCCTGTTTCTAGATTTGCTAATGGCTTTTGAAAATACGGAAAGGGATTCCTCCTTGTGTTTTTTTCCTCCTGTCCACCATCCTTTTGTCCATTGAGTGCATCACCAAAGACTGTAATTATTCCGGTGAATTAAGATTTCAACTCTAGAATTTGTCACCTGCAGAAATCTTTATCAAAGTAAGTAATACTTATATTCTCAAAGACAATGGTAGGAAATAGTTGCCTAAGAACCAGCTGTGGCCTCCAAAAAGAACATTTATAGGGGAAATAAATGTTTCATTTTTTTCTTAAGTGTACTGTCAATAATGATGTCAATTCAAGGCTTACATGAACCCCAACACTCAAACATTTTAAAATAAAAAATGGTTGATACGAAGTCATATAACTCAAAAATAATGTTATCCAGTTTGACTGTAAATGATACAAAATATGCTGTGAACTGGATGCCAATCGTGGGGGGGGGGGGGGGGGCGCTCGGCTTTTTTC
>JAQLOL010000026.1:9648161-9664691 GCA_029783665.1 Naso thynnoides | reverse complement strand
TGCATCCATGTTTGTGTGTGTGTGTGTGTGTGTGTGTGTGTGTGTGTGTGTGTGTGTATAATAGGCATGTCAGGGTATCTGTGTGTATGTGCACAGCTGCTTGCATGCCTGAACGTTTCTAGCCCAGAATTTGGATTGTGGGAGTATCGTGAAACCGTGTTTCCCAGCTTAAGCCCTGTTTACTCCCCTTAAAATGCAGATGTTGGTAATAAATCCTGCGTTTGCTCATTTATTTGGGGGGACTGCACCTTGCTTTATTAAACCCATCTATCACTCAGGGCTCCTGAATCAATGGGATGCAGAGGAAAGCAGTGTCAGCACAGAGGCACGCAGAGAGAATACCAGCAGTCTGTACAAGTCAGAGAAGAGGAGCACTGAAGCAAGAACAGATCAAGGTATCTGTCACACACTGAGAGTGTGTGGTGACAGAGGTCACTTCCTTGTGTGCATTAATATAAAAAAACACACTCATGCTTTATGGTATCTGTGCACCATCCACTCTAGCTTGAGCGCTGCACATTCTGAAGAGGAAAAAAGTATCAGGTGCAGATTGTAAACAGAGACCTAAATGCAGTCAGGTAATTAATTACACTCAATCTGTGTTTTATTATTCAGATATGCAGTGTTATCCCGTATGGAGCTCATCTAAAGGAACCAGGGGTAAACTGCTTCAAACCAAGCCCATCTGGAGACTCCCTCCCAGGGATTCACTCTCCTGTGGTAGAGAGGGCCACATCAACCTCTTTTCCACAGCTGCCACATCCACCGCCCAGCCTGCCAGGCCTTGTTAAATAAGTCTGTCTCAGCCTGCAGACCTGAGCAAAAGGAATATGGAAGAGATCTGGCTCAGCAGAGGGAGATGAGAGAGTAACGAGAGAAGAAAGTTTGAGAGTAAAGTGAGAGTGGGAGGGAATAAATGGGCGGGAGGGAAAATGCCAGGCTGCAGCGAGAGGCGAGAGAGAGCTGCTATGCAAACGGACTTCAAAGGCTCCAGATTGGTTTTGTACTTTTTAGAGTTGCTGCTAATCGGCTAATAGAGCGACACAGTCTCCACTTCGACTGGAGGGGATACTACCTGAGAGGCAGAATTTTCTCAAAGATGTTAGGAAAGCCTCCCTGCATCATTCTTCCTGGGAGTGAGCTGTCAGTCGCTATAGTTGATGTTGAGTAATCTGTCAGTGACTTACTGTATGTGTCTGTCCACCTGAGTCCATTGAATATTCATCCGCAGAGTGTGGACAGAAACAAAGAAATGAACACTTAACTTGTAGGAAACTTCAGACTTAACACTAAAATTTTCAAACAGTTCCACATCCAACAGATACAGAGCGACTCAGCATTGATTTTAAGTTATGTCTTTGATCAGCCGATGAGTTTAAATCCATTATTCGCTCCTTTTTATTCTCTTTTTATTTTTTCCCTCTATTCATGTTGCATTATTTTTTCAAGCTAGCAGCTAGCTTTGTCTATATGCCATTCCCCAGCAGGCTGCCTCAAAACTGCACTGTACCTGACCAGCAGCTGTGAAAAGGGATCTCGAGTCCTTGACCTGAGCTAAGCTCTTTACTTTCCTGACTTATGCAACTTTTATTGAAGACCAATGAAAAATGGACAGGACAGTGAAAAGCAGGTTGCGCATGGCCAAACAACTTTCTCATTTATTTATTTATTAATGAGGTTATGGCTTTTAAAGAGCTTGGTCTCATATATATAGATAAATGTGTCATGTGAGTACGTGTGTGCGCGTGGGAGGAGGCACAACCACACTTCTTAGATTACTTATTAACTAATACCATAGGGCCTACATGTATTTATGCTCCACTCAGTCATTTTAATTGCTTAGTGTAGTCACCTGATTTGCTGTTGCTGGCTCGCCCTCCTCCTTCTTTCTCGCATCTCTATTTTCATTGCCACAGTTTTTTCTTCCTGACCCTCTCCTGCTGCTTCTGAGCAGCCCTTGTTGAAGCCTGCCGTTATGGTGCTGTGCCAACCTGGGCTTGTGAATCAAGCAAGCTCATAATCTATTGTATTTCCCTACGTGCTGCATTACACATGAAAGTGTGGCCTAATCTTTCCTATTTGGTGGGATGTGTGTGTGTGGGTAACTTATCAGCTGTCTCTGCAGGGACCGGTGTTGTGCATGAATGCGCTAAAAGAGCACCATCCGTTGAACGCATCCATGTTTTGAGTAAATGGTGAACTGAATGCTCTTATCTGCAGCTGCTGAACGTGACAGTGAATGTCGACTCTGGTAGGAGTTAATAACGTTCCCACGATAGACCAGACCATCTCGTTTACCAAAGTTCAACAAATTAACAAAAGTTCCACGGGGATCCAGAGCATGCAACTTTGGGAAATGGGAAACGGCTTGTATTTACTTTTACGTCGCAAGCATGCGCCGCACAAGACAATTCAAATGCTACTACTAGGATTTTAAATAATTTTTTGAAGGAGTTCTAAGAAACAGTAAGTAACTTTACTCATAGTACATCATCCAGCTAATGAAAAATCAGTGGAGGAGCTTGTCCTGTACCAACTCACTTGGAAGCTTATGTATTTATGTTTTTGAACTACATAACAATTTGGTTAATGCAGGCTAAATAAAATGTCCTTTGCTTCTACAGTAAACATTCGCCTCACCTCTTTTTCCGCTGCAAAATAAGACACTATTGACACACACTGTTTAAGTGGTAAAACAGTGGGGATGGATGGGAGAAGGTTCTACAAAACATACATTTAACAGTTTAGAAATATGCTGCACTGCAATGAATTGAAGTGGATGGATGGGTGCAAGGACTAGCTCTACCAAAACCAGGCAGAACAACTCCAGTAAAATAGTGCTCTTTATGACATAATGGGTACCTCTACTTTAATAGCTAAGTACATTTCTGCTGCTGTGTTTAAATAAAATATAAATGCAGGACTTTGACATTGGAGTCTTCGTACTTTAAATAAAATTTCTCCTTCAGCTGCTGCACACTCCAGAATCAGGTGTTTGTTCATAAAAGGCAGCAACAGTACAGAAAACCTGGCAGGAGGAGCAAACAGACAAGTGCACCATCATCTATCAGAGCTAACAGGAAAACTCTAGGGCACGTTACAACAGCCGCACACACTGAGCCCATCTGAGAGCCCTTGTCTGTGTTTATCGAAGGGTCATCGCCCTCATGAGATGAGCTCACTGGAAGGTCAATGCACACATCACTCCTGTGACTCTCATATAACCATCAATCAGCGTCCTAATTCAAGTCCATTGCCGGCAAGTCAGGCAATTACAGCAGCCTAATTGCAGGTAATGTCAGTGAAAGCCCAAAGTCAAACAGAGACATGCAACAAACTGCATACTGAATGTAGTCTGAGCGCAACATGACAGCTTACAACATGTTTCCTAATGGCTTTGTACAAGCATTTGGTAAGTAGTCAAACAAACAAGCCACTGTTATCTTATACTTTCACGTTAAACACTTATTCAGTTGTGTTCCGACACATTCAAGAATGGTCCTGTGAGTGATGCAGTCAAGTGACTAAACAAACATTTTGAGAACAGCGACAAAAAGCTCTAATTTCAGAATTTCAAGGACTTCTATTGGGCGGGTTAGTCTTAAGGTGCCATGACGCTCATACATAAATCATGCAATCATCATCAATGCATATTCAGAGACGCAGCATCTCTCTGCTTCTCTATGGGAGATTAGAGGGAGCCCGGACTGTGACAAAACCCAGCTGATTGTAATGAGCTTTTTTGTGGCTTCCTGTGCCGACAAAACAAGCCTAAATTAATCATGATACCACCCTCCTACTGCGGCGAGGAAGCTTTAAGCTTCCACCGGCACGCCCTGTTGTAAATTGGACCCTGAGACATAAATTTCAGTGATGCAGAGTGAATTAGGCTCCTAAATGCTTTAATTTAAGTCATTCATAGAAAATGGGTGAAGGAATATGTTTTCAATAATTGGCTCGCCTTTATGAAACATGACTCAAACGGTTGCAGTTTGTTTGTTGCACCATCTGCAGTGAAAGACGTGAGATAAGTGAGAGGGATGAACAGAAGCAGAAATACCCACTGAAACCTACAGCTGGCGTCACAGGAAGCAAATTGTGTGTGTGTGTGTGTGTGCGGGAGGCGATTTCTTATTTTTAGACTTTTTTGCACATCATTATTGGCCTGCATTGACTTTCCATCTCCTTCTGACAACTTAAGCTCCATCCATTACTGCTGCATAAGTGCGGGATTTCAGCTAATAAAGAAACTGGAAATTCAACCAAAGGAAATCTCACTTTTCAGGTAGAACTTGTCATCTGTTTGTCACTTTAAATGCTTGTTAGGCGATCGAATGAATTTACTGTTTGTTAGAAACATCCCCCTCAGCTGCCTGCTGCTGCTACGCCTGTCATGGTTAGGCTCTCATACGACACATATGCAGTTTACAGCAAGAAGAGAAGCAGTTACCAGTTTGGTCTACGCACCACTTGTTTTAATTATAGCAAATATTAAATAACATTAAAATGGACAGTCTTGGCAGTAAGTACAGTATATCATTAAATAAAAGCTGCTTAAATAATATAGTAATTACAACAGAGGTGAATTTAAAGACGTGGCTATAATGTAATAAAATCTAATGAGCCACAACACTTATTTCACTTGCCATACAACAACAATGTATGTATTTTTATTATTATTCATTAAAAAAAATGCCATGAAGCTCCCCCAGATATTTTCAGCAACTGCTAGCTTTCAATAGAAATGTTAAAGGAGACATATTATGCTTTTTGCCTCTTTTAACCTAAAAATTATGTTACAAAGTCGTGTTGCTGTTTAAAATATGCCAGAGTATGAAATAATGAAGTAAGAGTATGTAGCAGTAATCTCTGTGGACTGTTTCTAATGGCTCTGAATGCTCTGTTCTCATCAGCTTTTTTTTTATCTCAGACCACTAGAGTGTCATAGGGTGCTGGGCTTCTCTACAGGTTCATATGGAAGGTGTGTGTTTGAACTGACCAATCGGGGCAGGGCCAGGAGCTAAAACAGAATGTCTCAGACAGAGGCAAAAATCATTGAAAAAACAGGGCTGCTGCAGTCGACTGTAGGAGAAAACAGATGAGTTTTTTGAGCATCAAAGCGCGTAAACCTGCTCTTGTAGTAACCAAGAACAAAGCATGATAAATAAATTTTGTCCTGATTGTAAAAAATGGGTGACATGAAAGCTCCTCAAAAGTGCAGCCAACGCTTCTGTATTGTCCCTGTGCTGCTGCCTGCAGCATACTACAAATCCATCCTCTCTATGTTAGCAGATGAAATGCGGATCAAACAAATAATTAAAGTACACATCAGATAAATTTTCCCCAAAAATGGTTTCTGTCATCTTAGCTAGTTCTTCCTATAATGGTGTATGCTCAAGTATTTATTTTTATGATAAGCATGGTTTTAGCTATTTATTTGATGCTATAAAAAAGTGTAACATCATCTGCAACAGCTAACCTTAACCCGCTCCATCCACCGATCTACTGAATCTTCCGAATGGCATTACTAGAGCAAGACGATGGCACATTATAGAACATTTCCCAAGCAAGAACCAGCATCCTTACCATTTGAGGATCCATGTAAAAATAAAAGAAGCTTAGTATTTGGTGAGGCGTCTGTAGTAGGCTAGTTAGCTGCACATGCTGCCATTGCAGCTTCATGTTTGACAAACTCATTATAATCCACTGTCGACATGTGTTCTCTTTTGTGTTTGATTTTTTGGTTAAGTTGAAAAAAAAAACAGAAGTTCTCTAAATGGTGAGTATTGTTAAGCATAGATTGCATCAACATGCAGAGAAATCCAGACTGACAGGCCTGCCTTGTGAGATATGGCTGCTGAGCTGCGACAGGACAGTCACTGTTTAGGAAAGATGGTCAATTCACCAGCTTGAGCTGAAACCAGTTTTTTCCAGCTGTGCAGCAGCAGGATCTCATCCCAATTAAGCACTGGCTGTCTTTCAGGCTCTCAATACTGGATTTCAAAAGCAAACACCACTGAAAACTCTTGACATTATTTTAATTGCACTATTGAATTTACTCTAATTGTAGTGCAAGAAGTGAAAGCTGATAGTCCTGCATTAAAAAGCTGTCAGCTGCTTTAAATCTGAGAAACATGTTATTTCTGTCCAAACATCATCATAAAGGAAACTTCATTACCTTATCAGCTTGTCCACCAGCTGAAGGTCTCCTCCTGGTCAGGGATGATGACACTGTAGGGTTATGATTTGACAGGAAGCTGAGGACACGTCTCATCAGACTCTTTAGTCACACTGAGAAGAGACGTTCACATCCTCTATGTCTAACCGATACTTGCCTCATGTTTCCATTACCTGGAGTTCCAGAGGGCCGTGGGAAAGGAGCCATCCACACAGGCAGCCAAGAAGCAAGTGAAGGCACGGATGAGATGAAGGCAGGTGCTCAGTGGACGAGTGCAACATGAATACATCAAAAAGGCTTGAATGTCTCCTTCCCTGGCAAACAGATTGCCTGGGTTGGGTAGATTTCATTCCAGCCATATGCCTCAAGGATATACTGGGTCTTCTCATTTTAAGGCTCATCTTCCCATTTTTGCATGTTCAACATTTTGTGATAATAGAGAAACTGGGTCAAACTAGTTCTCACATTCCAATCACATAACTTCAATGGAGGGAGAACTTTTGAGCATTTGCATTGTACTCTGAGGTGCAGCAGAGGAGAGCAAGTTTTAATTCAGCAAGTGAACTTTGGTGACTGCTGTTTTCCAGTGGGACACGGAAGGAGTTGGTGTCTGTGGCCACTTGCACAACTGCAGTATGTGAAATAGTTTTGAGAATTAATGCTGCCCGAGACCCATTGCCTCGAGGACAGGTTATCAAAGCTAAAAATCTCACAATGCAACAAAACCTGACACTCTACAAAGAACAAAAATAAGATAAATGTACACATCCCACAGCCTCAATATGAGAACAGGGATGCCCTGAAGTAATTTACCCAGAATGACCCACACTGTAGCACCTGAATAATTTACAAAGGCCATAAAATGGCAAAAAAGAACTTTAACGACTATATCCGGCCTTATACAAACTATCCCAAGAGATGTAACATTACAAAAAAATCATATGGAAACAGCAGCTACCAAAGAAATATAAGCCATAATGAATTTGCTGACTGCAGTAAATATGACTCCCATCTCAGCAAAGGAGCTAAACTGAAGACTGTACAGGCTGAAATGACTTTGTCAAGGGACTCCATGCAGAGTTGTCCTTTGAAGAAGACTTGAACAAAGATTTCTCAGGCTGGAGGAATAGGCATAAGGACAATGAGTGGATATGTGAAAGAGGCAGTAGGAGAGCAAATGAAAGCAGAGAGGAACGAAAAGTAGAGGCGGTGGAAACATGGGCGCCAGGACTGGGCCTTTCTAACTGCGTGAAAACTATAGGCAGCTATTTGGACGCCATCCAGACACCTGGAGCTGTTATCAGGTTGTGGTAAGAAGGGCTTTCAGAGGGTTGTGAATGAGAAGCCGAGGCTCAGCACTAACAGGCATTTCAAGTTGAAATGCCTGAAATTTTCAAGGCTCTTTTCCTCTGATGATGGTAGCGTTTTAAAGCAGGTCAAGCTGACAGAGCAGCAGCCGGGACCCCTGTGCCCCACTCCGCTTAAAGGAAATCTGACAGAAGGAGGGGACGACTGGACTGTCTAAACGCCAGGACAGCTCCTGGAGCCACATTACACACACCAGGGAACAGAACGACATGTTCAGCCAGTGGTGCAGTACTGCAAAAGTGTACCTCAAGTATGAACTGTACAGAGATGTTAAACAACCACGGTAAATAACTGTGCAACTGTTATGTTTGTCTTTTTGGTGTGCAAAAAAATGTTTCTGGTTGCAGTTAAAAAAAATATACCAAAAACAGTTGATAGGCATTATGATTTTTAAAACAACATTTTCAAATATAAACCTCTCTGAAACAATGATTTGCATTTTATATTCTGAAATGCTGGTAGAAAAAACTGAAATTATTTTACCTTTTATGTAAGTAAATGTAACAGCAAAATAAAAAATAAAAACCTCTTCACCTGTACTTAAAGCACCAGAGCTAAAAATATTTATCATGCAGAATGACTCCTTTTGGTATTAGCCTGTATGACTGAGAATTATAATATTGGATTATAACAAACACTGATGCATTAACATGCACAAAGCATTTTGTAGCTGGTCAAGGTGGAGCTACTGTTAAAAGTTGTATTCAATGCTGTATGCATTATATTTAAAAAAGGTTGATAAAAAATGTGTGTAAAATCTTAACCCACAAAGAATCTAATAACAGTTATCAGGCAAATGTAGGGACATAAAAATTAAACTACTCACATTATGTCTACCACATATAGTACTTAAGAGCAGTGCTGTTAAATTGTACTTTACACTACCAATAGTTGGTTTTGACCTTTTAATAGCCAGAGAGGACACAAAAATCAAGAAAACACAATTTTCTTTTACCGACAATAATGATAAATGTGTAGAAATATGAAGTCTTTGCTCCAACAATGAGTCCAGCTCAAAGACACAATGAAAGCCTGACAGTCATTCATCTTTACTCCGTGTTCTGGCTGAGCGGAGCGGGAAGGAGAAGAAGAAGGAGGAAGAGGAAAAGGAGGGAGGGAGAGGAGGGGGTTCTTCCACTGAACATTAGTCCTTGGTTCTGTCAGTCAGTGCTGATCCAGCCTTTTTGTTTCCTCGCTGATTCCTCTACTATTCCCTCTGAAATGCTAATATGGCAACTTAGTGCGCCAGCGTCAGCCTTTCCTATCCTTCCCCTCACATGTATATAACTCCTGGGTGAGATCATTCTCTCCTTTTTTTTCTGCCCCTCTGTCTCCTTTTCTAGACTTGCATAAAAACAGAGTGTAGTTTTAGCTTATTTAAAATATCCACAAATTGAGGATAAGGTCAGCGGCCATGTAAATTTTTGCATCCTTCCAGACAAGAAAGATTTTTTTAAAAAAACAAAAAAAAACAGCCACATAGTATTAAACACTATGCCTTGTCACAATTCACCAGCGCAGTGACCTTTCTTTGTACAGCTCTGAAAAGAACCAATTTCAGGCACCTTTATCCATTTTTCGTGTGGATGAAAGCTATAATTTCAGCTGCTCCTCAAAAGTCTTTTTGACAGTTCTTTCAGTGTACCTGGATCCCATGGGTGCCCACCAGAATATGAGAAATGCTGCTGCTTTCACAGTCTTAGCGCATGGTGCCAAATTCTTCCCTGATGCAGATGCATGCAGACTTTCACATCCTCCTGACAGACAACTCTAACTGCTCATTCATCCACGGAAAATGAATGTGATGACAATTAAAAAGGCTTCTGTGTATAAGTCAGAGCCAATGCGTAAGGAGTTCAAATGCGGGTGTAATCAAAGAATCTGATGGTGCTGCGGCTGTATCTAAACCTCGGATCTGTCTTGCAGAAGAACTCTCAAAATTACACTTCACACTATGATTACAGTGTGCCACGTCTGCACTCTATCGGATCTGCTCTTTGGTTGGCTGAGTCCTTTTCCCAGTATCTATTCTAATAAGCAGCAGAGTTAATCGAGAGCATAGACCAACACAGCTTCCCCCTGGGAGCAGCCAGGCAGTGCTGCTGACTGTGGCGCTGACAGCCAGAGAGCATTAAGCACAGGGGTACTGCCGCCCAGTGCAGGCACTCAGTGAACCATGACGGTGTCATTTCTTTTAATAGGGCTTCTTTCTTTCTCTTTCTCTCTTTTCCTTACTCTCATGGTCTGTTTCCTCCTCACTCTCTCTCTCTCTTCTTCCCTCTTGTACACTGCCAACCGTGAACCCTTCCCAGCATCCTAAACATCCTCGTTCCTAGCTCCCACTTCCTTTCTGTCTTTAATCCTGGCCCTCGCCTGCCTATTTAAAATGCAAGACGTGGGGATGCGGTTGTTGCCGAGAACCCCAACGGCGTGTGGGGAACTCTAATTGGTTTGCTTAACCTTCAGAGCACAATGAGCAAGCTGTAATGAAGGCTCATGATTCATGGCCAGGTAATAAAGCTGAAGAGGGTCGTTTACCCAACACACACACACACACACATACCTTAAGACGCTCTGAATAACACACAGCTGCATATGGGATTTAACACAACATCAGGGGTGTGTTGTCAGACAGGCGTATGGTCCCTAATAAAGCTTTAAGCTATTCTGCTGGGAGACTATTGAAAGGCATTCCTTCTTGGCAAGTGATTTTTATCAAAAACATGCAACCAACATGGCAACCAGCTGCAGGTAATTTGGGCGCTTCGTGCCAGAAGGGAAAATTATCAGGGTATGTGACAGCTGATGACATAATGTAAATGTTTTCAGATCAGCAGCTCAGCTTGTGAGAGACCAAAGCTGCACAGGTTGTGAACAGCACGCCTTTTTTGAAATGAACATAAAATGTTACTTTGTTCAGTCGAGGGCCTTTCAGAGGAGACATCTTACACTCTCATAATACACTATACAGGAGAGCTAAGAGAAACTTGTTAGCACCACAGGGCCACGCAGCTCAGAAAGCTGAATTAGCTTCTGTGTGTATTTGGCTGTGTGCGCGTCTCTGTGTGTTTGTGTTGTGCATGTTTGATGAGGTTTTTTAATGAAGTGGCGGACTCCTGGTGCATATTGCTGTGTCAGGGTATAGTCCGCCTTTTAAGAGCTTCTGAATAAGTTATGATATTTGGAGAGATAATGAGATGGAGGGAAGGAGATAGAGGGCGTGAAGGAGCTGAGATCATCAGCAGAAAAGTCTTAACACGAACCGACAGTTGGGGCTTAGAGGCACTTTTCAAGGTCGAGCTGAGATATTCAGAGCAGAAACTTGCACTCTGCTGAACACTTTTCGACATTTGAACAAATAAATACAGTGACTTAAACACAAAATTCAAACAGACAAAGACAAGATTTGATTTAAATGTAAAATTACATAGATCACAGTTTCTCACACGAGCACATGCTGGACTTACTGATGACATTTCCTTTACACTCTCCATCTAATTTAAACACATTTACATCAAACCAAAGGTCTGTGAGATATTATTTGATCAAAAACAGGATAACAGGGAATGTGCAAAAGACTGCATGACATCATTTTTGCCACCTGAGCATCCAAACCACATTTCAAATTTACTCTCCTCTCAGCCTGTGTCGCCACAGACACGCTGCAAATCACACCGTCACTGATGCTCTGACGTTCAAATGTGCTGTGTCATGTAGTAGCTTTGAATTATGGTCATTGTGGTCCACTAACAGGGTTTCAGGGCTGGGCAGCGTTAAATCTTGAAAGTTTGAAACTATATCATGAAGAACTTCGGGTTTGACATTGTCATGCCACCTATTATAAATCTGAAACAAATGTTTAATTGTGTTTTGATTTTATCTGACTGTTAATTTTGCTGGAAATCCATCTGTGATGTCTTTAGTCATCTATAAATAACTGCTGTCTATAGGTCAGATTTCACTGCCAGGGACAAACATAGGTCCTGATGGTATTGGACGACGCCTACTGAAAAACTGTGCCGAACAGCTGGCAGATATCTTCTGCTTCATCTTTAATTCTTCACTCCAGCATCAAAAGGTTCCTCCTCTCTGGAAGGAGTCAACTATTATACCTGTTCCTAAGAGTAAAACTCCAAAAATATCAAATTACTTCAGGCCGGTGGCACTCACCTCTTTAATTATGAAAACCCTTGAACGAATTATAAAGGATGATCTTCTGAGCATGGTCCATGGAACCTTAGACCCGCTCCAATTTGCCTACAGGTCAGGCAGAGGCATGATGATGCCACAAGCACGCTCCTTCATATGATTTTAACTCATTTAGAAGGTGCTAAAACTCTAGTACGGCTTGTTTTTATTGATTTTACATCAGCTTTTAACTGCATCCAGCCCCATATTCTTGTGGAAAGACTACAGAGCATCCACATTAACCCTTGCCTCATAAGCTGGTTAATGGACTTCTTGACTGAAAGGCCTAAACGGGTAAAAGTGAACGGCGTTCTTTCAGACGTCCTCATTTCCTCTACAGGCTCACCCCAAGGCTGTGTCCTATCCCCCTTATTGTATATTCTATACACAAACATGTGTAGAAGCCAGCAGGAGGGGAGTCACTTTTTGAAATTTGCCGACGACTCGGTCATTGTGTCTCTGCTCAGCAGGAGAGACACAGACAACAGTATGGCGATGACTGAGTTCACGAACTGGTGCAAATCTTCCTTTTTGGAAATAAATGTCTCTAAGACCAAAGAGATGGTCATTGACTTTGGGAAGTCTCCCTCAACCATCTCTCCCACCTTCATCAGAGACCAGCCGGTGGAAATTGTCCCACAACACAAACGCTTGGGCATCACGTTTGACAACAAGCTGCCATTTGAACGCCAGGTGGATGCCGTATGTAAAAAAAAGCCCCCCAGCGGATGCGCTTTCTTCGCAGACTTCGAAGTTTTAACATGGATAACACTTTTAAATGAGGATGTTTTACACGTTTTGTTGAATCTGTCTCAACCTTTTCTTTTATCAGCTGGTTTGGCACACTGGTCCCTGCAGAATAAAAGCAGAATCCAAAGACCTGTACAAGACTCGAGCCCGTGTAAAGGCCCAGAAAATAGTGGCGGACATGTCCCACCCACTGCGTAAAGAATTTCCACTTCTCCCTTCAGGTCCCGGATTCGTTCTTCCCAAGCGTAAGACAAATCGCCACAGAAATTCTTTTATCCCTGCGGCGATAGCCCTCATGAACTCTTCTTAAACGTACCCAGTGCCCGCTGTCTGAGTATTTATTGATCTATTTATTTACGGAGCGATACGTATTGTTGTAGTGTGTTTATTCTATCTCGTGGTATTTTACTCTTCTTATGTGCGTTGCGTGTTGTGTACGTGTTGACCACTGCTGCACAGATAATTGCCCCTCGGGGATAATAAAGATTGTTTGAACTTTGAACTTGAACTTTGAGAGTAAGGACAAAAAAAATGTGACCGTCAAGTCTCGGCTCACCACCGTGCAGAGGAACACAGGCGGGCGCCGAGGTGACGTGGACAAAGTGACGCTCAGCGTTTTAGCTGCGTGTCAGTTATAATGTGTGTGTGTGTGTGTTTGGAGGACTGAAGAAACCACACGTGCACACCTGAACACACTGTATTAGTTCATGACTTCATCACGTTGCCCTCACTGGAGCGTACTCTAGAGGGCGCCACATTAACTTTTCTTGTTCAACGGCTCATCTTTAATCATTACAGGCTACATATTGGTTTCTATTACAAAACCTGCTCTTATAAGCGCACATATTTACACGCCACTGACAGTGCGGTGTAAACTTTAAAGCACCAGTAACATCTGTGTAAGAATATCACGACAGAGGCAGAGAATGTTTTCACTCTGAAACTTGCGGCACATTTTGTTTCCAAGAGAAAAACTGCGTGAGCTCTGCGAATAATGTGTTTATTAACACGTCAACAAAAGTGTTGGGCTGCAATGTCGGTACATTATAGAGACAGACGCCTGCTGGCTGTTGATGTGAGTCGGTATCGCTTAAAAAAAATTGAGGACAGTTATTTTATTTTGCGACGTCAGCAGAAGAGGGTCAGAGGTCAAACTCTGCTGATGGTTTGACTCGGTCTTGTTTGAGGACACCTCGTACTTGCACTGATAAAAAAAAACTCTGCCGGAATAATACACAACATTTAAGGGGTAAATGTGTGTTTTAGGAAATTAAGACAACATAAAGGCAAATCTAAAAAAAAAATAATAATAATCGGTTTAAATAATCTCTTCACTCTTGTAGGTTTACAAATGAAAAAAGGTTTTATTCGTTAGTGCTGTGTGTAATCGAATGCTACATACATACATACAGATAATCTTAGCATGAATGTACATGAACTGTACGTTGCCACAAAGTTTTTGTCTTTTCTTCTTCTTCTTTTTTTTTTTTTTTCAACATCATTCACATAAACTACGGTACAATTTGAAAACGCTATAAGAGGGAACAGTTCTGTGATGGGGGAGCACCAGTTCCCACGGACAGAACACAGGAACTAACACAGCAAGCATGCAGAGAGCGAGAGACACCAGGGTCTGACCGGGTCATTCACTGGAACGCAAAGGACGAGAGGATGGCGGCCGGGCGAACTGGCGACTAAACTGGCGTTAACCACTGAAACCAGCAGCGTAAACAAAGAAGGGCGGTTCATTCAATTTGTGCTTGTGCAGGAGATTTCTGTCTGTCTATCTGTCTGCTTGCTGGATTTGGATTTTTTTTTTTTTTTAAAGTCTAAATTTGATCAAGATTTGACGAGTTCTGCCTTTCTGGGCAGCACTCCTATTCGACAGAATATTTCTCTGTGTGCAAATTGTTGATTGTGGGATTTGGCTTCAGATTCAATTCAACAATATGAAAGCGGTGTTAAAAAAAAACGGAGCCAGCATTACTTAAAAAAAAACAGGGCCCTGGTCTCTCCCCTTCAGAATATAGATATTCATGTCAATTTAAAGAATATTCATTAAAAAAAAACAAAAAAACAACATATCAACTAATGTGAAACCATAAAATACAGTACAGTACTTCTTTACTTTAAGTCCACGCTGTTCTTAAAGTTTTATAATGCCAGTCAGAAAACAAAATAAAATTTAAAAAAACAAAACAAACAAACAAACAAAAAAAAACCATATGATGGGTGATGGAACTGACCACCTGACCTCACATGATGATGATAATGAAGGACACAGACATGAAGCAGGAAGGGAGGAAGAAACAGAGGCACCTCTGCCTCCTTTTAAGGCTGAAACCAAAAGTATTGAAAGCCAAAAAATGAAAAAAAAAGTCACTTCTATCTCCTTGGCCTCCACATTATTCAGTCCTTTTTCAATACTGCACTCAAACCATGAATCAACAGGGAACGATGGGCAAGGGGGGGGGGGGGGGGGGGGGCCACCCCCCCCCCCCGCCCCCCCGATGAAGAGGAACAACAGTGACATGAAACACAACCAATGTTCAAGCCTCCGAAGAATCTCATAGCATTCAAAGAAGAGGAAGGGATCAGTCACTCTGGTATAAAGCCACTCTGACCGACACAACGGCAACCTCAACGCAACATTTCACAAGAAAAACGGTACTAATATTCCTCTCAAAAATTTGGAAAATATTCAACGCAAAGCGCAGGTTCGTCCTGCGAAAAAAAAAACAAAAAAAACGCTCAGACAGACCAGAAAGTTTAGTAAATTTTTAAGAAGGCGCAGGTCTGTTGAAACACTTTGAATACAATTCTCTACAATCTGAATTTCCGTGTTTGACAGAATATCAATTATATTCACACACACTCACACACACACACACACACACACACACCGTGCTCTTTGAGAGTCCCTGCAACACACTGATACAATCACTACATGGATTACAAAAACAGAAGAGCATTTGTCAAAACGTGTCACATGGTAAAAAGTCGCCAGAATACAAAAACAGTTCTCACACACCATTTTTAAGAAAGACAATTCTGACATTTTCATCCGACCTGGCCGAGTACACTCACATCCATAGTATGTACAGACTGAGCGAGCGAGCGTAATGTTCAGATGTCGACATTTTCAGGACACAGAAGTCTAACAGCACTGAAATCCGCTGGATTATATGACGAGTATTTTAGTGTGAAATATATATTTCTATATAAATCTATGATGACGTGTGGGATTGGTGTTGATAATCAGGGGTTTTTATTGGTTAACTTCACTGACGGTTAGTCCACACACTCTTAAGAGCAGGTGCTGTTTCATACTGGTGTTTCGGTACAAACAGGTGCAGATAATAAAACCATGGCCTAAACATCCTTGGAATCATTTCACTATAGGATATTAAATCCCACAACTCCTCCCACAACAATTCCCTTCACATATGCGTAGGAGCTTACTGGCTACTTCATAAATAATAAATGTAAAAATACTAAAACTCGGAGGAATGTGAAAGGGAGCTGGGCCTGGACCAAGCAAGTCAATAACACTGTTTCTGTAGTGCCGTGGGTCGATGAGAACCCGAAGCATCTGAAGTCGTTCCTTTCCCAAGGAATCAGAGTGGACGCGTTAGTCAAACTTCAACCATCTTTTGATCCTTAACAGCGACAGGCTGAGATGGGAGGGCAACGCAAAACAAAGCAGAGATGAGGTGAGGTGAGGACGGGGGAGGAGGAGAAACTGAAGAGCAGAAAAGTGACCTGATGCGAGGGACACGGAGGGAGGAAAACAAAACCAAAACAAAGGAATGATCGCCCTCTAGTGGACACTGCAGCACTCGACACAGTATTTTCAGCACAGTCAGTTAAGGTGAAGATTCTCTCCTGTTGAACCATTTGGTTAACTTAAGAACAACAACAAAAATCGTTCATTTCTAAGACGGGACATTTCTGTATTATATATATACATATATATACACATATATATATGTATACACACACATATATATATATATATATATACATATATATATATATATACATAT
>JAQLOL010000026.1:9620627-9637410 GCA_029783665.1 Naso thynnoides | reverse complement strand
GCCTGCGTTTGTGGAATCTTGAGCTACAAAACAATATTTGTTGAGAGACTCTCAAGCTGTGGCATTTTATTTTCCCAAACAGACTGAAGAGCTCTAAATGTCAGGGCTGTTTGGTAGTATGAGTCCAGTAATGGGTAGAAATACAAGTTGTTGTAATGCTAAGTGTTAATAGGGCAAAAGAAGTCTTGTGATCACGAAATTGCACATCCCTGGGGAGAATGAATTTTAGTCATATCCTCACAGAGCAACAGGGAATCGCGTCCTCTGCGTGCAACAGCACCCCCCACCCTTTGAAGATTTGAAAGGCCTCTAATTAATAGCATTTTTCCCCTCGTGCTGAAAAAGAATGGTTTACTCAATAGTTGGCACTTGGCATACATACCAACACGTTGTCATCCTGATTTACTGTAACTCTGCATGCCTTTGAAGGGTACGAAGGTTGTAAATGTTGTAATGAAGTGAAATGAAGCAAACACCCATTTCTCATAGTAGTATAATGAAATTACTTTTTAAATTTTTTTTTTTTTCCTCCAATCGCTTTGTTGCCTTCATCAACAACACAAGCCGCACCAGTCTGGTAGTAGCCCAGCAGATTGCTTGTTTGTTTTTTGTTGTTCTGCCGGAGTTTAATCTCAGGCCAGAAATTGGCTGTTGAATCATGTTTGGCTGTCAGAACAGACGAAAGTGTAATGCCATATGCCTGAACATACACCCCAAATCCTTTGAGAGGTAAAAAGCCTCTATATGCCAACAGCTGGAGAGGAGATGTGGAGACACCTGCGCACCAAATGAACAGCAAACGTCGCTGCTCGTGAAAACATCTGGAGCTCTGTGTGTCGATAAACCGTTCCAACACATACTCCTCCATCAGCCTGGTATTCTCATGCTTATGAGGGCAGACATGGCTGGCAGCTGGACAGAGATGTAGACTTTAACTACTTTGAGCTTGCCTAACACGGCCGGCGGGAGGGTGTTTGATATGATACAGCTCATCCCTCACCAGAGAGGGGGTTCCCACATCTGAAACGAGGTACAGAAGAAACTTGAAACATAACTTTTCTTGTCGGCCCTCTTACGGCCTTTCAGTGGCTCTGGTGAAAACCACACAAAGAGGCACTGAGAGTTCAAGCTATTTTCAGGAGAGGGAGATTTCTTGCCGTTAGGGGGGGTTTAACAACTATGTTTACATGGAGGATGTCATCTTGTACCCAACTGGGATAGATCCCCTTTGGAAAAAGCGAGTCTCTGTCTGTGTGTAGTGTAAGCTTGTCTGATTCATTCCTAGCAGTAAGAAGGAATGATACATCATTATTTATTATCTTTTAAACCATGCTTAGGTGCTGCATGTGTCACTGCTTTGGAGATGTCAGTTATCCAAACTCCAAGCAGATGTCCAGAACAAGTACGAGTTGTCTGGTTGTCTGTCCTCAGCCATCAAGAGCCTTTATCTTGCACACATACCATTATTTATGCTGACACTCAAAAGTGCGACCTTGTGTATTTCGGTGCTTGTTGAAAAGACGGCTTTGGGTGGTCTTGTTGTGTTTCCAGTGCCAGAGGTTCTTTGTCTCGGATTCTGGGAATCCTCCAAAGATGTGATCACAAACTGGCTCTTCTTACTAAAGCCGACTTTGAACAATCCGCGTTTTTAAAACCTTAGCACGAAAGGTTTTTTTCTTCTTCTTTTTTGGTCATCGTCAGGACCAGCCACGTCTCGGGTGTGTTAAAGTCTGGTCAGGGCATCCTACAGAGTTCATATGAATGTAGGTCGTCCAGAACCAGTCACATAAGAACACAGGCATGTGGTTTGTCCCGACACTCACTGGCCCATGGGAACACCCCACCACCACATAGCGTTTCCTGTTATTAGGGATGAGCTCAGACCAGCTCCATCAGATCCTTTTCTTTGACTCCATTTTTTTTTTTTTTAGCTCATTCATGCTACCTCTGAATAGGGCTGGGACCAGGTGCCATATGAATGAGCATTGCTCTCAGATGAACTACAATTCATGACCTCCTTTTTTATCAAAGGGAGAATTTTGGAGCAGTCATGTTCAGGTAACTGTGTCAAATGGCAGAGACACAGACAAAAGTGGCTTGGGTTACAGGATAAATTACAGCCCCAGTGGGATGGACAATGACTGGATGTGCTGGCTGACAGTGTCTTCCATCTTTTCAAACGCCCAAGTTGTCTCAGTGCAAACATTATACCCCAAGAACAGAAAGGCCACTTGAAAGTTTGGGTTGGCTCTAAAAACCTTATATCATTCATCCCTTTTGTCTGCTTCACGGAATTAATATTAGGTGATCTTGGCTGGTATTAATATTCTGACAAGAGGCTCTGTGTATGAAGTCATTAGGCTTGTTTAATTTCCCATGCTCATTAATATTTACTTTTGTTTTTCACCAGGAGAAGTTACTGCACAGAAATAGCGACTTCCACGCCACAGAGGATAACAGGGGCATAACTCAGCGAGCGAAAAGGAGTCCCGGCAAGCAGCCAGAAACAGGCACGTTTTTCTGTTATTAATGTATCGTCTTTGTTAATGCGTCTGTGTTTCTTTTCCTTACACCTTAAAACAGAAGTTATTTGCTGATCCAATAGCTCTTTCGTCTCCCAGGTTTCCCCTGCTGTGTTTTATCAGACTGGAACTCAAAATTCAGTGCATTTATTGTCAAGTGAAACCCCACAAACCATTGCTCAGTCTGTAGTGCACCTGCATTGGTCTGTTTTCTGGAAATGTACTTGGCAGCAGCCTGGCTGACTGTTGAGCCATGGTTTTTGCAGCTCTTGTTTGTTTGGAGGCGATTCAGTACAGTGTAAATAAATGGCTTTTGGTGGGGTTAAGGCTCTTAAATTTTGAAAACAGTTTGTTAATGGGTTTCTCACTTTATGTGGAATTGATCTTTTACTGCTTCGTGCTTACTTAACAAAGCAGCTCCACCACATAATGTTGCAGAGTTTATAGAGCGAGAGATTAAATGGAATGGGACTGATTATTACTTGGACAGCAAACAAGGACATCAAGGGGTTTGGGAGGGTTTCACCAATTTGAAACAGACAGCGAAGCCCACATCGATTCCCCCCGTCTCGAAGTAATATCAAGTCCCCTAAATATCTTCTGCATCAGTCAACTAAGCAGAGCTGGACTTCAGAGTCCAGCTGTGTAAGTGGTCAGGTCTGAACCACCAGACAATCAGTTTAAAAACTTTATTTTGCCGTCATATTTGTGAAACCAGGAGGCCATCTTTCAAAGAACTCCTCATCTGAGACTTTGATGGCTTTCATTAATTCCACAAAATTGATTTATCGTAATCAACAGCTCCGCAGACAACCATATGGCCAATATGTCTGAATTTGCTTTTGTAGTTTGTGTTTAGAATGTGAGCTATGCAAATAAAAAAAGCAAAGCCTTTGAAGTTTCATGTCTGAGAGCAACAAGTGCAGCATGATCACAAGGCATTCCAATGTCTGTGGCGTGACACTGAATACTTGGGGGGAAGTTTAGTGATTGTGTTTAAATTAGAAGAAAAAACTCACCTTTGAGACTTTCTACATAAATCAGTAAAGTCCCGACGAGCCTCTAAACACTAATCATTCCCAGGTCTCTCCTCTGCTCGCAGCGCACAGACAAAGGCTTTTGTAATCTCAGCCTTAGATGTGTGTGTTTGTGTGTGTCTGCGTGTGTGCTGCGTTTGCACGTGTGTGCGTGTGTGTGCGATCTGGGCACTCCTAACGGGCACCAGATTCCAGATAGGGCTGCTCGTTAAGAGAAATCTATGCGGATGCATCCAGTCATTTAGCCAGAGGAGAAACACTGGCCATATGTTTGAGGGGGACTCAAACTGTGAGGTTTTAAGGTTAAATGGCCTTTGTAGTTGTAATGACATGGTAAACACAAGAGCAGCGAGACGGCTTTTTGAAAAGGATTCTTCAGCTGCACACACACACACACACACACACACGTACATGAAGTGCATTTTGTCTTTCAAGCGCTTACATTGATGCCCCATCAATATCCATGCACACATGCACACGTACATATACATGGTTGTAAAGGAGACATGCTCACACAAACACATGAGCACACACGCATGTAGACACACTTTCATCTGCATTCTCCATCTGGGCTTAATTCAAAGAAAAGGATTTTGGCAGGATAAAGTATCTCTCTAATGATCTTCTCCAGTTCCACTGCCTGTGAATGCTTAAGGCACTTGTTCATACAGAGGAGGTGAAACCACACTTACAAATTACTACACTAGAAGATACCACAGACTGACATACCTCCACTCCAGTGTTCAGAGCCTAACATCTGAATCTGTTATTTTAGCCCGTTCAAGGATACCTGCACAGAATGAGCTGGAGACGCGAGATGTTATCTGAGATGGTAATTGTTCTAGAGACCATTTCAAGTGTAATCACGCTGTTTTTGTTTCTTACAGAACCGACTGGAAAAGAAAAAAGGAAAGAGAGGAAAAAAGGTACTACATAATTCAGCCTCAATTTCAGTAATCCTGGGTATTGATTAGACTGCTACTGTACCTGCTGCCTACTTTTTCAAAGTATCTATGAGATGCCATTAAAAATTCAGCAACTGTGTTGGCACGAATGTGAATGACAAGCTTTTCTGTATTTGATTCTGTCCATCAGAGGCGTTATTCCTGCTGGGCAGACTGTAAATGCTTTTTTAGAAAAAAAAAAAGGGTTTTTAGGCTTTAGAAATTAGACTTGACTCAAAAGATTAGCTTGCCTTATTTTTAAGCCATTTTGCTTTCTCTCTTTCCAGGGAAAAAAAGGCCTGTTCCGGGCCCCCCTGGTCCTCCTGGTCCCCCGGGCCCACAGGGGCCACCGGGCATCCCTGGAATCCCTGGTATTCCAGGAAGCAACGCTGTAGGGCCTGCAGGACCCCCCGGACCTCCTGGGCCACAGGGACCTCCGGGCGCTCAAGGTCCGGCAGGTATAAAATCTAAAATAGAAATGACATGATAACCCGCTGAGGTAGCCAAGACTCAGACCAGAAGACTCGGGAACACCCACAAGTTGAGAGATTTGTTCTTAGATTACAGTATTTTCCCGCATGCAGGCCCGTTCCCACACTTGAAGGGGGCTCAAGTTGACAAAATTGATGAACTCATAGCCTTCACAGTGAGAGTTTCTTATGCAGAATGTCAAACATAGTGTGGGATAGCAGTGATATATCTTTAAACTATGTCAGTGTTTGTTTTGTTTGAATCATCATCTCTCCTTTGTTCCTCAGCAGAGCTGAAGGCCGTTTTATCATGCCTCTCTCTTATTGTTGCAGGGGTTCCAGATAAGACGAAAACAAAGGAATACCAGGTAGAGTATGTCACCTGATGGACATTAAATTTTATCCCACTCAAAAATCCCTGATGAAACAGCTGCTCCTCTTGTTCTAATGTGTATCCAGATTAGTCACTGGAGATCTTGTTGTTTTTCAGCCTGCGGTGGTTCATTTGCAAGGGCAGGAGACAACCATCCAAGTGAAAGAAGGTGGGTTGTCCCTCTACTCTTGGTGTTGCACCACTGTGTTTGACACAAAACAATAAACACGCTTAATCCCTGTCAGTGTCCTGTGTCAAAGACATGAGTCTGCAACCGTTCTACTAAACACATCCTGCCAAGCCACAGGCTCACAGCAGAATAAATAGAGACACTGTAAACTGTCGACATTTGTTTGATTAAAATGTTTAAACAATAGGTTCAGCGTGCCAGAATTAGACTTTTTTTAAAATCATATTCTTTTCTTTATTTGGTCACCTCTAGGAATGTTTTAACAATCACCTATAGAGGCAAATTTTTTTAATGTTCAGGGCTAAAAGTTGCTACTAATATTTGCTACAAGATTACACTAACCCTAAGGTAATCCCACAGCTATTATAGGATTAGTATACAGTTATAGGCTTATGTTATAAGTCAGCCCTGTATTAACTCAGGTCATGCTTTCAGATTCAGGTTATCCTGTGCCACTTTGTCAGTGTAAATAGAGTGTAAGCATCATTAGCTGGTTTATATTCTGTCAGTACTTAGCTTCAGTTGTAGTTAAACAGTGCTGATAGCTGTTTATGTTGACTATTTGGTTCTTGTTTGTTTGTTGTGGCATGTTTAGATCTGTCGGAAGGCATCCTTAGGAACTGGAAGATGGTGTCCATCCATCACCGTGTGTTTAAAATGCACTCTCGCTCTGGAGAGCTAGAGGTGCTGCTGGACGGTGTCTACTTCATATATAGTCAGGTAGAAGTGAGTACGGTCCTTGACGTAACTCTTATAATTTACAGTTGAAAATCAGAAGAGCTGACAGTTGTGTTGTAAAGCTGTATGGCTTGCTTGCTTTGCTTATCTTTAAATGCTTGATTTATATTATACGTTTCTTTTCTCCTCCCTCTGTGGCTAAATTTGAAAATGTCCATAAGTCAAACCCTCATTGGCTTCACTGATATTCCAGCTGTTTCAGCTTTAAATAAGCTCTAAAATATCATGTGAACTTGTTTTGACTACCCCTCTCAGTCCTGTCTGAATTTTCTGTCTCCCCTCTCCACTAGGTGTACTACCTCAACTTCACAGACATTGCCAGCTACGAGGTGATGGTGGACTCCAACCCGTTTCTCCGCTGCACCTGCAGCATCGAGACAGGCCAGCGCAAGTTCAACACCTGCTACACGGCTGGGGTGAGCCTGCTCCGTGCCGGCCATAGAATCTCCATACGCATAGTGTATGAGGACACACTCATCAGTATGACCAATCACACCACCTTCCTGGGAAGTGTCAGACTCGGAGAGGCTCCATCTGCTGGACAGAACTGATTACTACACAGCCCACCCAGCCCTCTGCAAAGAAAAGAGAAAAGAGAAGTTGCTCACAACAGTCAAATCAGTAGAAAGCAATTTCGAACCAAAGTCTTGCCCCTTTTAAGAGGACACTTAAACCCTCTGGTTTATTAGAATCAAGGGGGCCTGCAGGTGACTTTTCTTCACTTCCTCAATTTCCATACTAGACAAGGACAGCCCAGTCTATTATGCCTCCCCCTCACATTGATAAAGTAAAGAGATGAGCCTCTATGAGCCGAATGTCCTTATCAAACAAAAGTTTCTATTTATAGTCACCATTTTGTGTCAACACAGACGGCATCTCTCTTCATAACAAGGAAGGACACTGCGCTGACATGTACTTAATATTTACATATTGTAGGTGCTGTTGAATGATAATCTTGTATCTCCAAAAACACCAGCTATTCAAAATACTTTATTTGCAGTTTGTAAAGTTGACCTGAACCTACTAATTTAACTCTACTAACAGATATAAGTAGTTTTAACAAGGGCTTTTAAAGCTCCATATGCCCCCGAGCTGTAATAATTCAAAGATCATATAATATAAATGTTCAAAGCAAGTGTAAAGATATCTATGCAAAGCTGAGAAAAAACATTGAAACTGGAGTTATAAGGTATTCACAGAGCAACAGCACTATATATTTTGCACACATTTGCACTACAGCATCCCTGCAGAATATCAGTGATATGTTTTGTTTCAGTGCTATTGTTTAGTTACCGTGTGAATGAATCCATGTGGAAAAATGATAGTTGTTTATACGTCTATGTACATATTGTATATAAAATGGGATATACTTTTGTAAAATGGAGTTGATTGATGGATTAAAATGTTTCATTTTCTGTCTAAACCCATTCGTCTGCCTTTTGTGTTGGCGCAGCAGCTGGTATTCATTTAAGAAGGTTAAAAGTTCCCTCTCAGGTTGGACTCTGCTGGCACGAGTACTGACAAGAACAAATGATGTTCTTCGAGTGAGGCCTTTGTCTTTATTAAAATGTGGCTTTTACTTTGACTGCAGATTTCACAATACACTGCAAATTTGGCTGTAATCTTTGAGCAATCTAAATGAGTTCCATCTTGAGAGACAGAGAGAAGATAGTTCCTCATTTAGAAAGTAATTTTGAAACTGAACATTTAGGTTTCCGGGGGATAACTGATGCGTGACCTCACCCATTTTGGTAACTTAAGGACATGCAGTCTGTCTCACTAGTCTCACCATGCTTTACAATGCTTTAGTATCACTTACAGCTCTTATGTTTTGTCTCAGTCTTTTCCTGGTGCACAGAACCAGTGTTTTACAGAACGATTTTTGCAAACTCCAAGGGGACATAAATCGACAATTAAATCAGCCACGTTCTGATGGAGTCAATGGGAAAATGGCCATGATGTCTAAAACAAGGGAGGTATGTCACTGATTATGTATGATGGAGTCATCTTGGACAATGTACTACTGAGATTTATGCCATTAGTGAGTATTCAGATAAGGCTGCAATAATAAATTTTCTCCTAATGCTTTGTTTTCTCGTGGGACATAAAGCCAAGTACTTTGCAAAAAGCTCAGAGTTCTCTGAAGATGTCCTCTAGGAGAGTAAAACGGGAACAGGGCAGCTGCAGAGGTGGGTTGGAGCTGAGAACTGAAAATGTGTCCATTAGTTACGGCTTAATTTGGTAGTGAGACCATAAACAGTACATGCTAAGTTAATAAAATTAAAGTATTATGTTTATTTATTCCTCTTGCCAGCTCCAACATCATTCCTGCAGTTAACAGCTAACATTAGAGGCGAGCCAGACATCAGAGGTAAAACTAAATACAAGTCTTTGGCTTTAACACTGCACTTTATGCCGTTATTTTGAATGAGCGAATCTTGCCTTCTCCCACAGGAAATATAACATTGATCCCTTGGACTGTTTCTGTGCAGCAAGGAAATGCAATTTCACAAAAGGAAAACAGAATTGTTGTCCAAGAAGACGGTTATTACTTGGTGTTTGGACAAGTATTGTGTCACTTTAATTCAAGCATAACTAAATTGATATTACCTCTGATTGGTTCCAGCTATTCAGCCAATGTTCTGCTTAATTCACAGGTTTTGTTCAACAGCCCAAGCATAGTAACGGGTCATTTTATTCGAAGTTGGAGTTCCACAGAAACAGGAACAACATTAACAGTGCTGTTGCGTTGCCTGCAAGAGATGCCTGATAAAGGACCTGCCAATACATGCTACACTGCAGGTCAGTGAGGCACTACTACATGGCCGCTTCGAGAAACAGTTAAGACATTTTGAGAAATATGCTTATTTGCTTCCTTGCCAAGAGTTACATGAGAAGATTGGTATCACTTTCATGTCTGCAAAGAAAACATGAGTTAGCTAACATCAGTTAGCTTAGGTTAGCACACAGAATAGCTAGCTTGGCTCTGTCCAAAGTATAAACAAACTTCGCCTACCAGCGCTTATATATACCTTGTTTGTTTGATTCATACAAAAACAACACATTGTGGTTGCATGGGTGGTTTTGTGCCAGACTGTCTCTTGGTTGGGTGTAATGACTTCCTGGAGTCTCATCATCACCCTGAGGGAATGCTTGTGCCCAGGAAATAGTCAGGCACACATCCCCCAACCCCCTCAAACCACTTGTGTTTTTTTACAGATTACACAAATTAGGTTGTAAAGGACAGAACTGACTGTATCTGCTCTTGTGCTAAGCTAAGCTAACCAGCTGCTGGTGTAAGCTTACATTACAGGCAAGTGAGTGCTATTACTGTATCTTAGGAAAGAAAAGTGTAATTGGGCGTTCCTTTAGTTTTAGAGTGGTGCTCATCCCTACAGTACAGTTCTACCAACTTATGGCATCACTGCCAAGAGCACTGACACTACTTTTTGAGGCCTTGCCAAAATAAATGTCTTTAATTTTTATCTTCTACTATGCCTTCATTTATGCATCCTCTGTCACAGGTGTTGTTCAGCTGCATCAGGATGATGAGCTTGAATTGGTGATACCATACAAGCCCCCGTCACAAGTCCTCATCTCTATGGACCCAGAGTCGACCTTTTTTGGTGTTATACAGCTGAACTGAAACAAGACATTATGAGGATGATAACTATGCAGCATGTCATCACAGGATGTAGGAAACTGAATCTTGCAGCATGAGGGGATGCTGATAAAAGGCTGAGTGACAACAGCAGGAAAACTGTTAGGACTCATCATTAATCAGCAAAGTACATAGTGAACTTTTTAAATGAAACTGTCTGTCCAAAGACTGTAATCATTTACCTTTAAAGTGACATTCAGGTTGTCAGCCTTGCATTGTTTATGTGCGCTACCTCCTTTCATCAGTCTATTTTAGCATGTCTCTTTATACCTCGCTGGGGGCTTCCCTCTAGTTCCACCTCCGCGCTGGCTGTTTATTTGCTTCTCTGTTTTAATTTAGAATGGCTTCCGTTTTCCTGAGACTATGTCAGGAACAAACAAAGGTATAAATTTATATCACACAGTAGGTGTTTTCCTGGTTGACACCAACTCCTCAACACTGTAAATACTTTCATACTTTCATACATAAGAAAAATTAAAGTGGTTATAAATTGGGTCATATGACTCAGTACTAATGGATTCTCAATGGATATATCTGTTGATAACTAATTTTGAATGTATGGATTTGTATTATTGGTTACATTAAACACATAATGACTATACCTTTATCTAAAAATCTGTTGTTATTCAATTCAAGGGTCCTTACTCTGAAGGTTTCTTAAAAGTAAGTAATATCAGTGACCAACCCTTTATTGTCTATATTTATCCACAATGTGTATCTGGTCTCTGCAGCTGTGTTCAGTCTGGCTTTTTTTTTTTTTTTTTTTACGAAGCTTGGCTATAAGAGGGTGTGCGTGAGTGTGTTTACAAGCTTTGACAACAGTAGTGGTACAGCAGCAGTAGTGGCAGCAGAGGGAGAATGGTCAGACATACGCTCTCTCACCTCATACTACTTTGGTCTCTCAGCCATGACCTCCACATAACTGGTCTGCCATACCATGAGCTGAAGGTAGGCTCATGATGCTAACTGAAAAGTGGAATGTCATTGCAATTTTTTGTCCTTAGTTGAACTTTTATGGTTTTGAAATTGAAAAAGTGCTAAAAATTTAACCCTGGTTTCTGTGGTTTATTCTTTAATTATCATTAATGCTTCTTTCATGTCAAGGAGCAGTCGTGGAACAACCAGAATCTCCATTCCGTCCCTCTGGATTTGGATACAAGGCTTACAAGACTAGACCTGTCAAATAACTTCATCAGACAGTTGTACACACTTGTTTTGCCATACTTGGAGCAACTGGACCTCAGCTCCAACCAGCTGGATTTCATCTCCAAGGGGGCTTTTGAAAAGTTGGCTCGACTTGAAGAGTTGAATTTGTCCAGAAATGAGCTGAACAACCACCTTGGCAGCAACAGCAAAGCCCTCCAATCCATCAGTAGACTGAAATCTTTGGACATATCAATGAACAGTTTGAGTGACGAAGCAGCACAACGATTCCTTCGAAATAAACCTTCTCTTGATCAGCTGAAGATGACTGGTAATGCTTTAACAAGACTTTCACAAGACTTGTTCAAGGAGAGTAAAGGTTTGAAGTCTATTACTATTGATAATAATCAGATATCAGTGATAGAACAAGGAACATTTGAACCACTGACCCAATTAGAGACGCTAAACTTGGCCAAAAATAACCTTGCCTATATCTGTGATTTTAAATTACATCAAGTTAAGTATTTGAATCTCAGTAGAAACTCAGTTGAGTTCTTTGTTACACGTGAGGACAACCAGTTGTACAGGCTTGAAATCCTGGACCTGAGTCACAACAAACTCCTTTATTTCCCAATTGTTCCAAAAATGAACCAGTTGAAGTATCTTTATCTACAGAATAATATGGTTGGTACCTTAAATTCAGAGAATTCAATGGTATCAGAGGCAAATGCTCTTTATAATGAGATTATGAGAGAGAGAAAAATCAGAAAAAACATCCTGCACTCAAACTGGAGGTTGATGCCGCTTATTTATATGGACCTGAGCAATAACCACTTCAGGTCTTTCCCACTGGAGACTTTGAGCCGTCTCTTATCTTTAGAAACTCTGAATTTTGGCTACAACTGTCTGCAAAACATCATCTGGAATGTTAGAAAAGAAAATGAATCAGGGAACCATCGGAAGCTTTTCTTTCCCTCCTTGAAGTACCTTGACATGCAAAGCAATGGACTTGCGTATATTTCCCCACTTTTTCTCAATGCGCTCACAAAAATAGAAACGTTAAACCTACAAGACAATTCTGTCCAACCATGTCCCTCTATGGACTATTTGCAAAGTTCTCAGTCAACACAGGATATGACTCTCAACACATCTTGTGTAGTCTTTGGGCAGTTAAAGACTTTAAAACACCTTAATCTTAATGAAAACAAAATAGAAATGCTTCATCCAAACACATTTCAAAGGACATCTTTGGTTTCTCTGAATCTTGCAAGAAATTCACATATGATAATGCAAGCAGGCGCATTAGAAGGTGTGCAAGACACTCTTCAGTCCTTGATTATCAGTGAAATAAATATGACCAGCTCTGATCTGCCTTTACCCTGCATGCCAGCATTAACTCAGCTGAACATATCAAACAATCATCTAAATGTGATACCCAGCAGTTTAAGCTGCTCTCCTCTGAGAGAAGTTGACATAAGAAATAATCGCTTTGCATCTTTGAACCAGTCTTTGATCCGTGATTTATCTCAACACCTCAATCTGATGTATATCAGTGGAAATTATTTTAACTGTTGTGACAGTAAATGGCTGACAATCCTGCATGAGTTGAAGATAAAACTGCCTGATATCAGTGATGCTGTATGCTTTACAAGTGATAGAAACATTGTGATGGCAGGGTATCTGAATAACACATCCGTGGATTGTTCATTTCATCCAAAAGCACAGGAAATCCACTATGGAAAAATAATTACAATTGTTTTATTTGTATTTGCATTGGTAATGGTATTAATCATATTCACCAGAAAAGTGTGTTGCACACAGAAATCATGTATAACATTTTAAATATATTGCTGTTTCTTTTGTTCATTGTTTTATTTATGCATATGAGTTACATAAAGTATGCCCAAGCAGTAAGTAAGAAAGTGGAGAGTGAAATTGTCGTAACTTAAGCATAATTCCTGAGTTTTGATTTGCATGACCTGTTTTACTATAACAGAAGTGGGCTTAATGACTACCTAGACTGTAAAAACTGATAGATTTTTAAATTATAAAATGAAGTAAAATCTTTGTAGTGTGACATTATAATATCTTTATCTCAACTAAAGCTCCCTTCAGGCTTTTCCTTATGACTCTCTTGCACATTACTGGTCTGCAGAACATGCATAAATGCTGAGCGACCTGTGCATGTAACTGAAATTGGCTTCATCGACTCCCCGGCTGTTTGGTTACAGCGTGTGCCAAATTCACTAATCAGGCGGAGAATTTTCGCCCATCCTTCATTGTGAAATGTTTGTTTGCGACTAAAAGTTTAACCTTGGCTCAAATTTTTATGACGTCTGTGAGACCTTGCAACATTCCCAGAATGTGGACTAAACACGAACAATTCCACAAACCATCAAATAGAGACCCTGTATGAATTTCTGTGCAAACATATGTCTACTAAATAAAAAATTACTTATTTGACAGTGTGTATATACAAGATCCATTTTAATATCTATCAATATTTTCATCTGCTTGTGTTTTGTCATGTATTACTCATGTGGCTCCAACCCTGGGAGACTGTTATCAAATTCAGTGGTAATTGTGGCAACAGTGCTTAATAAACATGCTGTACCTAATAACCAGAACATGTTGGCAGTCGTTATGTTAAATACCTGCAAGACAAATCACTGAGGTTCCGAAGGGAAGAATTTCACTTACTGAGATTTTCTGGTTTTGGCTAAGCAACTAGAATTTCACCATAATACATCAATCATGAAATATCATCTGGAAGAGGGGTTGTCACTCAGTGTGGGGCGATTTTTCACTCAGTAATCTGAAAGAATTTGAACCCACTATTTTTAAGAAAATGAGTAAACAATCGTTTAAATGAGCAACATACAAAAACAAATTTTAGATTTTATTCCATCCCTCTGATCCACAGAAAAGGGGATTGACTTGATTCTCTGCTGACATGTACTGTGCGAAATGCTGATGCAGGATATCCTGTTGAGCAATCCTCTCATGGCCTTCTTTCTGACACATCATTTTCCTTTAAACTGATGCAAAATGACATTTTGCAATTCTCATTTGCATTCCCACTTTGTCCACTGAGAAGGCCGTGGCAGTGATGCTAGTGTTAGCACCGAAAGAGCCAGGACGCTTATTAATCTGGATCTTGAGCAATACGACTGTAGGAAATGTTGCCCCACCTACAAGATTTAGGTACTAGATCAAGTAGCAGCTTGACAAGTTCAAGCAAAGAGCACTTGAAGAAAAGAACACTGTGGATAGTATTAGGTGTAAAACCATAGGAATGCAAGAAGCAAATTGTATTCATTCTTCTGCTCGGTGATTAATAGTAGCTGGCATTTAGACATCAGCAGCAGCTTGTTTGTAATCATATCAGAGTAAGTATTGCAAAGCTGTATCATTGTTAGCCTCTCCCTTTAGACTGAATGTATTTGCAGTAAATCCCAAACAAGTAAAAGATTAAACCTGAAACTCTGGAAATCTCTCTTAATAAGAGTAGTTTTATCTGACATGAGTGTCGTCCACCTCCATAAATGTAGCACAAGCCACTGATAGTGCCAGCAATTTTGCACATTTCTTGTTTTAATCATTGTAAAAGCTACTTTCTCTCAACTCATCCATTAACAAGACATTAGACAAGTTACCTGCCATGGTAGTTACACAAAGGAGTTTAGTTTGAGATTGCGACAATAGAAAAGAAGGTAAAACCAGGACAAATAGAACAGCACGGAGAGGCGACATCCTGTTTATATATGTAAAATAATAAAAGCACTTGGATAAGGCAGGAAAACACTGAAAATGCAAACAATGCGATATTAGAAGGTATTGCACAATAAATCAAATAGCTTAACAAGACAAACACAGAGTCATGTGACTCACACTACTTCTATACTCACATGATCTGAGCTTAGAAGTGGTGTCCTGTATCTGTATACAGACAAGCACTTCTGCATGGCAGCTAAACTGGCATGCTGATAGAATGCAGCATGAAGATTTTATACTAAATATACAATATTTGTGTTCAGTCCTCAACAGCTACGGGAGAGAGGGGGTTGATGCTCTGGATCTATCCACAATGCTATGTCATATCTAATTCTAGTTTATTGATTCTATGTCAACTTGTACTTATATCTTGATACTGTGGGATTTTGTAGTTGTATTTATCATCCATTTTGAGGTGAGATACTCCTACAAGCCTCTAGGAGTTTTTTTGTATCTCATCCACACCATTTGCCTCTATGTGGTTGTTTTGCTGCTGTTTTTATTCTACTGTGCAATTAAAGTAATAAATAAATAAACATCTCCTTCCTAAAGATGTTGACATCCTTCTGGTGTAGACAGCCAGCATGCACGGTGCGCAGGCTTGGAAGGAGAGTTCTCACAATCTACTTCTGTCCTGTTTTTACCACCCACACAAAGTCCTTTCACTTCCTAAGTGCAGCTGGCAAATCGCATGGCGACACAGTGCCAGAGGAGTCTCTTTATACTGCTTTTGCAAAAGTTTTGCAAGTGCTGAGAGGGACTTTTGGCCTGTTTGTGTTTTCTCAGGAGTCATGGCCTTTGTTGAGTTTTCTTTACCAGGTGGGACGTGTTAAGGGACCATGAGAGATTTTTTTTTTTTTTTTTTTTTAATATTGATTCCCAGAAATTAGATTTCATAGACACCCTCCACCTCCTCACTCTTCTGGATCTCCTTAAATCCACAATGATCAGAATATTGTCCAAACACCGCTGGACCAGATATTGGACTCTCTCTCTCTCCCTCCCTCTCTGTCTCTCCTCATTGTCAGAAAAATCGCACTAAAATAGAGTGATCATCAATTTTCACTGCAGTTATCATGGGGGTGTAGTCATGTAAAGAGGAGGGTGAAGAAGGCTGAACTATGTACTCTGTGGTGCACCTGTGTCTAGGAATTAAGTGGCTAATACTAGGTTGTTGAGTTTGTCTAAAAGTTTATGAGGGAATACTAAAAGTGGAGGTTTGGATACTTTAGGTAGGACAGGGCAGTACATCCTTTTTTTTATTTTCTTGGTTTTTTAACAGGTACAAAGCACATTAATAAACATTACTGTAAATGTGCTAGAGTTAGCAAAGAGGCCATTTTTAATCTCTTATCTGCATGAAGTGCAGAAGTGCGTCGCATCCTCTGTTTCCTCGGCATGCAAATTGACAGTTATTTTGATCAGTGTAGCTGATGGCCCTGAGGTGAAACAAGCCTCTCAAAGCATCACAGTCACTGATGCTTAACTGCTGTCTTTTGGACATAGGGAGGATGCTGGTGTCTCTTAAACAATATGTTCACAAATAGTCTTGTGAATTAGTAGCCCCTTGTGCATACTAGGCAATAACCCAGAAAGGCAGGTCAGTAATAAATGACTATAGAGGTCCTTGAAATAGCTGCACCCCAAAATATATTAGACCCAATATAATTCGCTATTTTAATTGCAACCAATGGCTGTGCTAATAATAATCTATGATTTTGGATTATTTGTTTGGTGAATTAAAAAATAATTTGATTTTTTAGCATGCCCTCCGAGAACTGTGGGCTGTAGGTTATGAATTACATGAAAAGTGGTTTAAATATAAATGAAGTTTCTTCCTTCAGCTCATTCCCTGCACTGTAGGCCTACTTTCTTCTTCTTCTTTTTTTTTTTTTTTTTTAAAGATTATTGGTAAACAGTTATGGTAGTCC
>JAQLOL010000026.1:9596247-9620527 GCA_029783665.1 Naso thynnoides | reverse complement strand
CGTTATCGGACCGACCCCTATGCGCTCACTCAAAGGAAGGATGACGTGACAGGTTTACCCTGTGTTGAATGGCCAGAGAGTTGCACTTTGGAAACATTGGTAGTTGCCTCCAAAATCGGTTTGTTTTGCCTCCAGCTGAACACATGACACCATTTGTGACTTAAGCTCAAAAGGGGTCTATAGGTCACCCTGTTGGTCAGACCACAAAAATTCCCCACTCTACCCACATCTGGTGCCTACACACGGTAACTGCGTTTCTACATCTGTGGTCCTGTCAGCAGTATGGATGCTTTTAATAATCTTGTCAAGGGTTGACAAGATAAACTGAAGAAAAAGCAGGACACCCAGTTACAGGCAGGCTACAAAATCAACATGGCGGGCAGTGACACCCCGTTGTCTTTATCGGCTGACCGCCAGTGGAAGAATTAGCGTGACTAAGAAACTTGGTGAACTTTCACAACCACAGAGCTCTGAACAACGAGTGCTGAGAAAGTGGTTATAACGTTGGCTAACAACTTGAAACACATTTTCTGTGGGCATTTGTAAATGGCTTGATAGTTAACGGAAGTTAGTTACGTAACGTTAAAGTGTGAGGAGAATTGTGGCGAAGAGCCCAGAACTGGAGCACCTGCAGACGGATCCAGTTGGGGGTCTGTGGTAGTAGGCGTGACCTGTTTTAATATCTACTACGACTCTGCAGGAAAAGGTGCTCGGTTCACAGATGCCAACTGCCATAAGACACCAAAAAGAAGAAGAGGAGTAGAGCGGCTCGGCGCCGTTGAATACCGGACATCCCTCCTGGACGACCATGACTGCTGAGCACGTTGTCCACCGCCAGCCGCTCCCCTCCGTCGTCGCCCAGAAGGTGCAGATAACGTACAAGCTGTTTCTGCTAGAAAATGCCCGAAATACACTTGAACAAGAAATTATCAGCTTTACCAACAAGGTAAGATCAATGCTAACAGTCGTTATAATCTCCAGCGTTAGTTGAGGTTAGCTAGCTAATGTTAGCATGCACATCGACCGCATGGTCAAATCATGAAATTCGGCTAGCTAACTTGCTTTATAATGCTATATTTCAGTGAAACAAAGCGATGTTGTTTAAAAAATAGCTTCTATTTTTGCCAGAACATAAGTGCATACTTAAATTATTGCTTAATAATTTAATAGCTGGGTATCAGTCTATAAAATGTAAGAAAATAACGAAAAATAAATAAATAAATTCACACGCCCGGAACTAGTTCGTATCGGCCAACCAACAGTCCTAACCCAGTGACAATCAATGTGTAATTAAATTAACATGGAAAAGCGGAAAAACAGCACGTTTTAGAATCATTAAACCATTGGATGTTTACAGTTTTTTTTTAGTATAACAGTATTTTTTCATTTGATCTATTTTTTAAAGACTTCATCAGATACTCATTTATATGTCAAAAGACTAACGTTGGTGAGGGCTGTGATTTTCTGAGTTGTCAGAGTTTCTCTTTCGATATTCACAGAAATACAGAGGACCATCTCTTTAAAACCGCCTAAATTGTAGTCAGTAATATTAGCTTTGTCATTATTCAAAAAACCTGAAAAGGACTCTACATAACACTTTATTGGTCGCATCCTAATGGATCTGAACTTGCAATCTCAATCATCAATCTGAATTGTAAATTTCATCCAATTGTACATACAGTTAACTTTGAAAAATCATACAGTTTTATCTTTTTATGCAAAGACTTAAAAAGAAATATTAGAATTATTTTAATATGCGTATGGATCCTAAGCTACCCATACACAATGCTGATTGTTAATGTTTTTTAATATAAATAAATTAGCATGAAATTGTTGGATTAGTTTTTAAATAAGCACAGCAAAAGGGGTTTGTGCACTTTTGGATAAACCAAAAAAAAAATTTCTCCTGCTTTCAATATTGGTTAAGTATTCTCACTTTTCCCTCAGGCCTACGAGGAGGTCCAGTGTTTCTTCAGTTCAGCTTTGCCCTCAAGTATGTTCAGCGATCTTGCAAAGGCTTTGGATTCAAAATGTCAAGCTGTAGACAAGCTCTCAGCTTTACTTAAGGACCTCACAGTCAGTAAGTCAAGAATTAGTCATACAGTTTTAGCTGCCATCAGGACATAGATATCCATGTGGAAGACAAATTTTTTATCGTATCATTTTATATGATATGAAAACCTTATCTACTACAAGCATTATGCAGGAATCCAATGTATGATTTTGAAAAATATTTTCCTCTGCCTTTCTCCTTTTTTTATCTTTACAGAGCCACACATTTGTGTCGAAAATGGAATGAGAACAAACCAACTTCAGCAACTTGGAAACAAAGGGATCCTAATGAAAAACTTCCTCAGGTTTGGCCCTATGCTGCAGAACTCGCTCATGGCGAGTTCCATAGCCAAAGCAAGCCAGGTGCTTGGAGCCACACTGTCCGTTCAACACTTAAAACATGTTCTCATCTCTGAGCCTGCAACAGTCCAGCAGGATGACAGTGTAGGCAGTTCATCCTCTCACTTAAAGGCTGAAGAAAAAGAACATGCTGTTTTTGAAGAGAAACACCCACCCGATGCCGTGATTCTCCCACCTGCCTTTGTTCAGGATACTGAAATTAGTACAGACAGGCAACAAATACTACTCCCTCCCTTACAGGCAATATTCCCAGTGACCAGTAACCCTGAAACAACGGAAATAACACCGTTTATTAGCTGGGGATGCGGTGATGACGTTCAGGTGCAACACCAAAAACAAACATCCTCTCAGCTGCTTCACTTCCTTAGGGCAAAAGCTAAAAATGTTGGTGCATTAGAAGTCACTGTCTTGGAGTGGAGCAAAAGTACATACATTTCAAGTTCACCACAGTCACTGTCGCCTACCGTCAAAACACAAAGCTGCCAGTTCAGACAGTTGACAGACAATCTGAGAGCACAACCTCCAGAAACACTGAGTGCAGACATTGAAAACCAAGCCCCAGTCTTCAGAGTAAAAAGATTGGAATCAGGTGGCTCTCTGACCTATACTTGTGTGATTGCAACAAAGACTGAATTGTGGGACATCTTCACAGAGGTGGAACAGAGGGACTCTGCAGCCAGTTTGGAAAATAAATACTGTCAAAATGTTTCAGTTCAAGCAGAGAAATCCAATGTAACCATCCAGGGGAAAGCCCAGACTCTGCAGTGCAAAGAGCCTGAACATGAAGGCAGTCATGCAGGTGCAGAATCGCCAGCAATCGACGGTTTCACCATTCCTGAGTTCCAGATCCGCAGGTTTGAAGAGACTGAAGTTGTGGTGTCTCATATTGTCAGTCCAGGCAACTTCTACATCCAGCAGGCAGACTGCATCGTGAAGCTGCAGGCCCTTATCAAAGAGTCAGTCGTTCAGCATGGATTCTAATCTGTCTGCTTTTTCTCAGCTTTTCTTAACTTCACTGATTCCCTAATCACAGTAAAGAAACTTAAAGAGCCACTTGTCCTTTTTGTTCAATACAGCTTTCTTTGTAGTTTTTTTTCCTTCTTAATAATCCACATGTTTCTGGTTGTCATTATTTCTCTCATTTGCAGCAGCTGGAAAGCCAGTAGTTCATATGCCGAGCAGAACTGCATTCCAGACATTGGAACCAAAGTAATGGGCTGGTTTCCTAAGCAAGAACAATGGTGCAGGGCTCAGGTGACGAAGATATGTGGAATTATTGGAGGTGGGTCCATTTTAGTTTTTTTTTTTATTTGGGTGGATTTACAAATGCGTACCTCTAGATGGTAGCAGTGTCACTTTGCTTGTCTGTAGCAATATGGGAATTCTTTTCTAGATTTTTTTTAACTTGCAATGCTTTGTGTCTTTTAATGGTCAGACAATAATGCCACTGATGGGGTTGGGAGTGAGACATCCATCAAGGTGGAGGTTAAGAGGCTGGACTACGGGGACACTGGCCTTTTGTCTCTGTGTAATGTTAAGGAGATGACACCAGAAATGGCTATCCTTCCCCTTCAGGCTGCACAGGTCTCACTGGCAAATGTAAGATTCCCTATAATAATGTTGGCGCCATAGCCTCAATATTTAAAGCTCGAACTGATGAACATGTTAAGACTTTATGCAACAGGTTTGCAGATTCCTCTCAGGATTTGCATACATGGAAATGGTTAATATACTGAGCTCTGCTGTGAGAGTAGACTCTGTTTCAGTATTGGCATTTGTCCACCTGATTAGTCACAGCCTTATCTACCGCTCAGTGATAAAGGAAATAAATTATCTCAGTTCATATTGTCTTTTTTTTTTCTCTCTCTCTTTAATCTTTTTTAATCTGTTTCCTCTCTCCCCTCAGGTGGCGCCTGTAAATGGGAGTGAGTGGTCCAAGGAGGCACTGAGCTGGTTCCAAGCAATGGTGCACAACAGGACGCTCTATGCCCGACTTTACCCAGAGGGACCTAAAGTTACAGTTGAGCTGTTCTTGGAGAAAGGAAAGCTGGGAGCTATGAGGTACATCAGCATGAAACACAGGCAGTTAGGTCTGAATTGTATATTTAGAACTGACGGGCTTTTAAATTTGAAAAAAGCAGATGAAGTCACTGAGATCGAATGATGTGCTTTTGTTTTATCAGCTGTCACTGCGCAACAGATGTTTTGTTTTGGCCTTTACAAAGTATACATCACATGGGTCCTGAAGAAGTCTAAAATACAATTATAACACAATCCTTGTACATAATTTTGATAGGATTGTAAAGTTAACATTACTTTGATAAAGTTACATTAACTTCAGTCTTCCTTTATAAGTGTGTTTGGGAAATTTTTGTGTACATCACCAAAGTTTAATCCAGCACAAGCTATTCTGCACTAATAAAATTCCTGTAGCTCTGGTTGGCGTCCTCTGTAGTGCATTAAAATGAGGGTTGGATGTGAACCACGTCTTCATTTGCATCCATAATGGTCTAATATGTAACTTGTTGAGACCTGCAGAAACGCTGTATAAACTGTATGGTTTCAAGCCCAGTAACAGTCCAATATATTGACTGTATGATGGTATTATTTCATTTCAGGAGGGGTGCTTCACTGTCTCTGAGGCTGGCCCAGAATGGACATGCAAAACATAGCAAGCTGAGAAATAATGGTCTCATGAAAAAGAGTAAGTAGAGTATCAGCTTGGAAATTGTTTACCCAGAATTTTGCACTTACAGTAGATGGCAGTGTAGTCTGTATGAATAGAGCAGTTCTCATTTCCATTCAAGTTTTTAACCTGTGCAGCTAGGGCCGTGACAATAACCGCAATACAGACGTCATTACTGCGACACCGCATTTTGTTTTTTGTTTATTTAATTACATTTTGTGTTTAGTCTGAAATATAAACACATTAAACATTATATAGTTATCATCTACTGACTGTCTTCCATTACATGCTCATGGTTTCTGGAGCAATAGAAGTTTTTTAGTCAATCAGCCTGAACCCTCGCTGTTTGAACTGGGCGCCTCTCGCAAGCTGTTGGACCACAGCAGGGTGTTACAGCTTTAACAGGCTGCGCACACTGTTGGAATGGCAGTCGGTTTCTGGCAGATGATAATTTTTCCGGAATTTAATGACAGCAGCACATCTGTGGCGGGAGGAAAGACTTCAGTCCGGCCAACAGTGATCTGTGAGACCTGAGTCAGATCAGTAGAGTACGAGTGGACAGTAACGAGCGGTGAGCGCTTACTGACAGCGTGACTCACAATTTAGTACAAGAGAGAGCGCCAGTTAAAAGTTTTTCATGTATAGTGTTGTCTTTGCTACTGTTGTCACTGAACTGGAGCATGTAATATTTCTAGTTGAGAACAGTCAGACGATTGATTGATTATTAGGCTACTTTTTAATCAGCCAACAGTTTGAACCATGGAAATTGTTTCTCCCCGTCCATCTTCTCTTCAGTCTCCTCCTCTCCTGAAACAGCAGCAGTCAGCATCCAAAGTGGGACAGTTTTGACAGAAAATATGTGGCCTGTTTTTAAATAGACTGTAAAGCTCAAGTTTAAAGTAGAAGCGAGAGATATCACACACACACATGAGCGGATTGCAGTTGTATCAACGTTGGGTCATAATAATTAACTAACACTCTGATATTTAAAATATAATGAAGAAAACAATAAGTATTCATTCTCTATTGTGAACATATTTTTAGCTTAATTTCTGCGTCTTGCTTCCCTCTAATCAAGTCCAGGAGATGTTTTCTGTGTGCAGTTACACACACAAGGCAGCGGCAGCAGGCAGGGCAACTTAATTGATTGTATCTCCAGAATACAGACAAAAATAAAAACGCATATTCATTCAGTAATATGCGAAATGTATTGGCACGTCTAACTGTGGAAACGTGGGAATGATGGTCCAAACTGATGTTAAAACTATGTTTGTACAATTACATGGAAAAAGTTTTGTTTCTGCACACGATTAACCTGCAATACTGTGGTGATTCGCTGATTCATCACCGCAGGAAGAAAAACTCTTTACCGTCACAGCCACTCCATGTGCAGCCACTCTCACTTTAACTCAAAATGTTGTGTTTTGGTTTTTAGGCACTTTTCAAGTTAAAATGAGAAAACAGGACTCTGAGTGGGAGAAATACCTCATCTCGTGCTACACTCACAGCAAGAAGTAGTTGACAAAGCAGAGAATGTGTGTAGTTTTGTCTCTGTCATTTTTATCTGGTTTGTCTAGCATCCAACCAATGTGACAAAACTGATTTTATTAGTCCTGAAAGAGAAAGAAATCAAGTTTTGATTGACCATCCGTGTATAAGTGAATGTACAGTGGACTAAAGTAAAACGGTTGCACACTGACAAACTGCTGTGATTGGCAGATTCCTCTTTTGAAGTGTGACAAAGTTTAAGGCATTTAAAAAATGTAGGAAACATCTTTTATTACATAAATGTATATGTATGTTAGGACACCTACTGTACCTAATTATAGAGCATGTTGTTTTATTTTGCACATCTTTCTTTATGTTTACATTCCTTTGTTCTTTATTTTGTTGCACGTGTCTCTGAAGTTATGCTTCTTTCAGCCACCAGACGGTGCCGGTTCAGTCGTATTATCTGCCCTCTACTAAGTGATATTTGACTTGTCCTAAAGCTACATACAGTAGATCTACTTTATTTTTGTATGTTATACTTTCTTTTGATAATAATCATTGTAAGATTTATGTTGCCTGGGTTAATATTTAGTTCTGAAACACTGGCAGATGTATAAAATGTACTGCACATATCTCTCTGCTTTCGTAATAAAACTGTTGTCTACATTTGTGTCTTGTATGTCTCTGTATTGTGATGTGTTTTCTATAGAGAGAATATAAATGAGGCTGAGTTCATTCAAAGAATTACCAGGCCACCCAAACCCTCCTACTACATTTGTTGTAGTGACGCAGAAGTGCTTATGCCTCAGTGAGCTGCTGTAGGTCATCTGATAGTTTGTGACAAATGACCACATTGTGTTTTCAGTTGTATTCACTCACTGTTGTTACTGTAAATTATTGTTTATACTGTTATTGGGAGGAGTTTGACCAGAAAAAACTGTGAAGGCTCAGGTGATTATCACAAAAATATTTTAAAAGACTCAATTCTCTTACTTGAAAATATACGAAATGAATTATGAAGTGAGATGTGGACATGTATTGTATGCATGGACTACATTTAATTTTATGGTGCATTATATTACAAATATATAAAATTATGATATATTCAATATTTATTATATTAATGTGTTTTATAAATAGTTTGCTCATGTTGCTTGAGGTTCAGCCATTTGCACAGTACAGCGTAGCATTGTAGCAAATTGCAGAAATATAACCATGAAGTGACCTTTAAACTGCCAATTTGTACGTTTTGATTAAATATGTCATGTACTCAGAAATGGATGTTATCAAAACTATGAAAGCAAATTTTATACAAAAGTATTTCTTCTCCTCTCTCTGCAAGAACATCAACAAGGCAGCTCCTGGCACAAAACAGTTACCTGCTTTCATGTTGGTCACTACAATGTACCTTGCCTGATTTTTAAATGTGCTTTATAAATAAATTTGGATTGGATTGGATAGAGCACTTTAAGCCGTGACATGGTCATGGGACAAAAATTAACATTAACAAATGAGAGAACTGGTCTAAATTAAATTATGTATGAAGTTAAAAGTGACTTTGATCACTTTTATTCACTGCACCACTTAAAATACTAATTAAATACTTTACATGAACAGCTCAAGTATTTTCTGGATGATTCTGCAAATCTTGTTCTCAATGACAGTGAAGCTCAGGTCAAAAGCTTCCTTCACTTCCCTGCCCTGCCAAGCACAATAAATAATGTGGCAGGCTGAGGCCTTTTGTGTCCACACAGATTCCTTCTTTTGCCCCGGGGTAGGCGGAAATCGAGGCGTTTGATCTGAATTCTAAAGAGTCTTGTTGCAGCCCAATAAAGGCCGCCATTGTATGTAAATAGTTTATATAAGAGCATATGACTGCTACGGTGCAGGGCAGTGGCTAGTGGCGGAGGAATGATTAGCATTTTCCAAACGCATGGTGTTCTCAATCCAGCCTTTTGGCTCTCTAAAAAATACAATATTTTAATTGATTCTTCCTGAGTTGTACACATTTTTGTGTACCACCACAGCTGAAGGTAAAATACATGTTCTATCATTTAATTCTGTTTTCTACTAACATCCAGTGCTGTATGAGGTCAGATTTTATATGACTGATGTCTGGCATGCTCATTGGCTTGGCTGGACAAATACATGCCATGACATTTTCTTTTTCTTATTATTGTTTTATTTTCATACCCTTTGTAACAGTGATGTGTACACAATTCAGCTTTTAAATAGCATAAGAGGAGTTTTTTTTTTTAGGCAAATATGGTTTGTAGCCCTTTTTTAAACAACAATAGAGTTCTTTTAGTTGTCTTGAAAAAATCTTATAATGAGATGGATGTCTTGCTTCTTCCTTGGAGAAATGTGCTGGCAGTCTGTCAGTCTGTCTGCAACTTGGCTGTAGGTCAGTTTGGGAGTACAGTATTAATACAGGGTCAGCCAATCACGTGGTTCGGCAAATGTTTCGCAATTGGCTTCGTGCTGTTGCGTCTTATGACGGTGCACTCTGGTAGGCCATCACTCCTGCTTTTATACAGCCGATGGGCTACTTGGCAATTCTTTTCTGTTGTTCCTTACTCTGCCAAATCCAGCTTGATGCTCAGGCCACACCTCGTCACCATGGTCATCTTTGGACCCGGCGCTGCTTACGCCGCTTGCACTGCTGGCTGAGCCTGGTAAACCTCTAAAAACTACTGTACTGTTATAACAGGTAGACCTATTGCTGAGGACTATGGTAACTATAAGCTTTTTAAACTCATATTTCAGTGCAACAACTTAATTTTGTTCAATACAAAGGGCAAAATGCAGTGCATGTCTTTTAAAGAAATTTGATTATTTTACTTTTCCTATTAGCATGTTGATAGAGTTTGATAAAATACTTTTATTATTTGTATTAAGTGTATGTGTAAACAGTTGACCTCAAGCTAGAAATATGCAAGTGATTAGCCGACATCCATGCGACCATAACTGAAAATGTAACCTTTATTTTTTTCAGACCTGGAGTCGAAAATGAACTGGGGGTCCTTTTATGCCGTGATCAGCGGCGTAAACAGGCACTCTACCGGCATCGGGCGCATTTGGCTGTCCGTCATCTTCATCTTTCGCATTCTGGTCCTGGTGGTTGCTGCTGAGAGCGTTTGGGGAGATGAAAAGTCCGGCTTCACCTGCAACACCCAGCAGCCCGGCTGCAACAGCGTGTGCTATGACCAGTTCTTCCCCATCTCACACATCCGCCTGTGGGCGCTGCAGCTCATCCTGGTCTCCACCCCCGCCCTGCTGGTGGCCATGCATGTGGCCCACCGACGACATATCGACAAGAAGATCCTGAAAAGGACTGGCCGAGGTAGCCCCAAGGAGCTGGAACACATCAAGAACCAGAAGTTTCAGATCACGGGAGCTCTGTGGTGGACTTACATGATCAGTATCGTCTTCAGGATCATCTTCGAGGTGGCTTTTCTCTACATCTTCTACTTGATCTATCCTGACTTTAAGATGGTGCGTTTGGTGAAGTGTGACTCGTACCCGTGCCCCAACACGGTGGACTGTTTTGTCTCCAGACCAACAGAAAAGACCATATTCACTGTGTTCATGCTGGCAGTGTCTGGGGTGTGTGTGCTGCTCAACCTGGCTGAGGTGGTTTACCTCATCGGCAGGGCCTGCAAACGGTGCTTCGGAGGCTCTGATGAAGAGTCCAAAGTAGCCTGGATAAGTCAAAGATTGTCTTCTTACAGGCAAAATGAAATCAATCAGCTGATAGCGGACCATTCTCTCAAGTCTAAGTTCACTGTGACCAAAAAAAGCCCAACTGAGAAGAGTGAACGTTGTTCTGCTTTCTGAGACTCTGCCTCTTGTGTTACCTTTACACTAATCAACATGGAGCATGTTGCTCTGCATTAATGTCACATATACTGTATATTTGATCATTGTCAACATTAGACCATTTGTCTATACATCATCCCTTCAATCCCGTATTGATCTATGGGTTTTTTCTTCATCAGCTTTACTGACACAAGGGGTAGATGCCGCTGCAACTTGTCTAAACTCTGTGGAGCCGTCATGAAGGTTAAAGGACCATGCCAGTGTTTTTGCATATTTTAGCATATTTTCTTCAAATCTGACGTCGTCGATGTTGGTTTTTCACTGTTAGATATTAACGGTTTTGTATGTATTCGGTGTAGGAATCAGTTTGCAAAGTGTCTTGAGCTCAAGACACTATGCCTGTGGGTATCAAACCTTCTTTAGTTTATGTCAAACCGCCCGATGATGCAGCACAATTTCTAGATTTTTTTAATGTGTGTATTGGGGTGGTGCACCATTTGAAAACCATCAGTTACTGTGACACAGCTGTATTTACAAGCAATGATGGATAAAAATGATCCATCAAGCAAACATTGGTTCAAAGACAGTAGCAAACATTCAGGTATTTCCGTATAGAGGTTTCTATTTGGGAAACAAATCAGCACTTAAACACTCCAACCAGCAGATTTCAGTCACATTTCAACTGTGTTATCAAGAAACTTTATAGCTTTGACACAATTTAGGTAGTCTATCTGATTCTGTAAAAAAGTCACACCAAGTCTTAACAAATCGATTTTCTTACTGTCCTTTGATAAAAGAAAATTTTCACTTGTACGTATGGTACGAATATTAAAAAGTAAAAAAAAATAACTAAAAAGAAGTTCAGGAGTAATATAGGAATGGTAATGGTAAATTGAACAAAGTATGCAAAAACATTGGTTTGGTCCTTAAAGTAGCTAAGATTACTGATAAAATGCTGGATAAAGGGTGGACTTTTTATTGACATCAAAAATATTGTTAAATGTACCGTATTTAGTATCTGTCGGTGTCAAAGCTTGTTTATGGAGGACAAGAGCATTTTTGTGAGTTGTGCCGGTAACAGCCCCGTAAGCCAATAACGGTATGCAAAGAATTTTTGGATGATTATTGTACATTTAAATTTGCTAGGCTTTGCTCAGACATCTGAAACTATTATATAACCTGGCATACTGCTCTGGGAATATGGTAGCAGTTGGTGCTACAAAAACCAAAAGACACTCTTAAAAATCGTGTCCAACTTTCATTGGATATTATTCTTCTACATGTGGTTAATAAAATCAAATTTGAAAGCAATTTTCCACAAACATATGTTCACTACTGTAAACTGCAACTAATAACATATGTTGTCTCCACGGAGTCATCAGTATGGTGCGCAGACCAAAATTATTTTCAAGACTGACATTTCAATAAACCTTCAAAAGCACCAAAATGGAGGAGCTGGTGAAGATGTCCCATGATTTTTACCAGATGGAATGGCAACATTACAAAAATTAATTATTTCTCTTCACTTGCCTGTTGCGTCACTTTTAGAATGTTGCAAATTCCAGTACTGTATGTCTTTATGTTTATACAGCTTTGAATTCAGTTGTGAGTATCACCTGCTTCCTTCATTGTAGGTTCTGTTTGAGTTGTTCTGTTTCAGAAAAATATTTGAGGTTGACCTACATTTTAACAGACCCTTTTACTGTCTGACAATTGCACTCGCTTTCCTTAATATTACTTTGCATAGTTTAATCCTTATCTCTCTGGTCCTGAAAATGTATGTCCCCATACGCCGGTATCTGTTTATACAATTGTTCTATTTAGTTATTTATATTGTAGCACACGCAAAAAACACTGATGTTCACATTTATGCCTAAATATATTTGAATCGATTTAGATCCGGGTAAACAATCCTTTCAATACTGTATATAAAATGGCTTAAAACTATAAGGTTAAATTGTGCAATATAAAGAAATAAACAGACTGATAATTTAACATCTTTGGAAGTTATTTAGCAAACATACAACTTGTTTGTTCCTGTGGGTTCTTCCCAAAAAGTTTCAAATGCTTCAAATAATTAAATCTGATAAATGACAGTAGCCTTGGTCCTTATATAAACAGTGTTTTTCTTTTTAATATTTAAAATTGGGGCTCATCTTCTTCACAGATATGTTGAGAGTGAACTTTTTCACTGACTTTCCTTCTTCCTGTCACTGTCATTTGTAACTCGAGGATGCAAAAGGCTACTCATCTCCAAATCATGCCCCCCATGATAGGAGAGACCCTCATGCTATATTTAGACCCCAGAGGCACTTGTGACCAGACAGACTTAGCAGACAACATCATTGGCCAGCTGCCGCGTCACTCACTGTAACAAGCGAGTAGAGGGGCTTTTGTAGTTTACATTAGAGTGTACCCTGTGCCAAATTTAACCACAGAGGGGAGGAGGGATTGAGGGAAGGCAGGCCGGACATGGTTGACGGTGTGTCCAGCAGGTTATGTGTGTGTTGTAGTGGTCAGCGGAAGACTCTGGGGCCTGGATCTTGACTCCTGTCTGAGCCGTGTTTGAAAACACAAGACAGAGGCGGTGGGTTTGTTGGTGTGGAACAGAGGTTGCGGCCAGCCGAAGTCCACTTTTCTTGTCCATTCAAGGGCATTGCTGGGGGGCCTGAAGACCAACTTTGCACTTAGGTCTGTGAGCAGAGCAGGCGGCCTCATGGAACCTCGAAGACATGCAGGGCTTCTTTACAGGGGATGTATAAGCTGACAAGGTGGGTTTATCCATTTAATGTGACTTATTTGATTTTTTGTTAACTTAAATATTTGTAGCTTTAAGTACTTTAAGGCATTATAGAACTTGCTTTGGGCACATGGTGTGGTGAAATTCTGTTGTTTGTTTTCCAGACTGTCTTGTGTGGGAACACAGTGTAAGGTAGAGTGTGTGTCTACCCTTAAGAACAACAACTTTATGTTTTGTGAATGACGTTCCTCCAATATTATCTTTTTCTATGTCGAATTATATTATCTGAGGGTCTGTTCTGCTACAAGTGCAACATATTTATAACTTAATGTGTTAAAAGAGCTGACAGTTACATTACTCAAATGTTCCCAATTCGCACTTCCACCACATCTTCCCGGTGTTTGATTTCACCTTGTGTGGATCATGTTTCTGTGACTCGGGCCCTGAAGGCCAGGAACCACAAGATCATGACTGGAACCTGCCTTCTCTCCTGTCCACACTTGCCAAATATATACCCCCCTAAAGTAAATATAATCCAGTCTGCGTCCATGTGGAAAAGGCCACTACCTGCTCAGCAGCAGAATTCCACTTGTACAATCAGTTGGCAGCTTGGCTCCCGAGTGACTCATTTGGTCTTAGCTCTGCTGAACTTGGTAGGACCTCTTCGAGACTTTGTTGTCTTCATGAATACCGTAGTTTACTAAAATGTCTGGATTAGTTTTGTTCTAATATTTTCATGTGTTTGCTTTGTAAACAAGTTTGTACATGAGTCACTGATCATATTGAGAGACTGAGTTTGACTGTTTTTGTGCCTCCAGCCTCAGGTTTGAGCTCACGCAGTCATGGGGGACTGGAACCTGCTGGGAAAGCTCCTGGAAAAAGCCCAGGAGCACTCCACTGTGGTGGGGAAGGTGTGGCTCACTGTCCTGTTCATCTTCCGTATCCTGATCCTGAGTGCTGCCACAGAGAAGGTGTGGGGCGACGAGCAGTCAGGCTTCACCTGCGACACCAAACAGCCCGGTTGTGAAAACGTCTGCTACGACATCACTTTCCCCATCTCCCATGTCCGCTTTTGGGTGCTGCAGATCATCTTTGTGTCCACCCCTACACTGATCTACCTGGGTCACATCCTCCATCTGGTGCGGATGGAGGAAAAGCAGAAAGAGAAGGAACTTGCAAATCATCCAGACAAGCAGGCCCTTATTGTGGATGCTAAGCACAAGAAGGCTCTGGTTAGGGACAATAAGGGCCGGGTGCGTCTGCAGGGGGAGCTCTTGCGCACATATGTCTTTAATGTAGTTTTTAAAACTCTGTTTGAGGTGGGCTTTATTGTGGCTCAATACCTCCTGTATGGCTTTGAACTAAAGCCCATGTACACATGCGACAGACCTCCATGCCCCAATGTAGTGAACTGCTACATATCCCGTCCCACAGAGAAAACTATCTTCATCATCTTCATGCTGGGAGTGGCCAGTGTATCTCTGTTCTTAAATCTCATAGAGGTCTACCACCTGGGCTTCACCAAATGTCGCCAGGGACTCACCTTCAGAAGAGGTGAACTGCCCCCTGAGCAGATCCCAAAGGAGCCCAGCGAGGCCTCGGTGCCGTACGCACCGAGTTATGACGACTACTTCCACGGGCACCACCAAGTCCAGTCAGCGTACCCACCTGTACCAAGCTACAACCTCTCCCCTCTGTCTGATGGCACAGACTCGTCCTTCCATCCCTTCCACAGCAAGGCAGCCTACAAACAGAATAAGGACAACTTGGCGGTGGAGAGGAGCAGCAGCAAGCCAGAGGAATGTGACCTGAAAGGAAAGAAGGGATCAGGATCGGCCCCTGGGTCACCTACGCAGGCCAGGCCAGGCCGCGGTGCCAAACACAGCAACAACAAGACTAGAATAGACGATCTGAAGATATGATGAGGTTTATGTCTCTCTGAGGAGTCTTGAACTGCTGCAAGGGGATCGTATGTTGTTTGGGAGCAATCAGCATTCCAACATGCTGAACTGACCCCCCTCTTTAACATGGAGCAAGTTTGACTCATTCCAACTAAGAAGGGAGTGACATTTACATGGCACACGCAGAAGCTGCAGTTGTTCTGAATGATGTGGTGCAATAACATTTCTAAGGAACTTAGACCTCCTCAAGGTGTCCCAAACCTGGCTCTTTCTCTTTCTTTTGACAATCTTCATTGGATTTCACATTTGACCTTAGCATTGATGGTACAAGGTAGATCATTTATGGCATCAGCATATTTTTAGTCATTGTTATTTAGTAATTGTTTTTTAATGGATATGTGAATGGTATGACTGATTCTACCATTCACTATTGTTGCTGAGAATCAAGAAAAAGGACTGTCTGCTCAGGTTTTACATTCACCATATTTTTTTTTCAATGTGAGATAAATGTGAATGAACTCATTTAAAATGTAATTCCACCTATGAAGTTGCAAAACTTTGCAAGGAGAATCCAGGGCAGAACCTCATCCAGCACTAACCTGACCTCATTTGAGGTAATCTGACAGGGCCAACAGTCAAAGTTAACTTCCTTTAATTGTTTTGAGGTCATCATCTAGCATAGTTCACTTGCTTAGACTTGAAGGGAAAAGTTGTGCAATAGCTGACAACACTTTGGACTCTGGAAACACTGTACGTAATTCCAGGACACAGCTGAAAAGATATTACACCGGTCTCAGGAGTGGCCAGATTTCTAGCCTCTTTTCATTGCGACAGCCTGCATAAGTGAATAATAACGATAAAAAAATAAGCACATTGTTTTGTTTATCCCTGTGTAACTTGTTGTTGTGTTGTTTGTTTTCTGTAAAGCACTTGTTGACAACATATTTGCAGAACTGCTTGAAATAAATCTGTCTTAAATTTGCATAGTTAGCAACGTATTTATAATCTTTTAAATTGAAAAAAATTAAACCATTTCACTTGAACACATGTTGCAGCTGGCTATTCATTTTCCTAAAAGAAATAAATCAAGATCAAGCGAGGAGTGGAAATGCTAATATTGTTGATATTCAGTTTCTATACACAGTTGTTCCAACAAACGACATAGCTCTACAGCTCACAGAAACACCTTTGAAACTCTGATTCTCTGACATAGGATCTGATGACGTTTGAGCCAATAGTTTCTCCACGCAAACATTTCAACCTGTAAAAAAAAACGGACATGCTCGAGCGAGAATAAACCTGTCATGTGTGAAGTCTTTGCTGTCTGCATATCCCACACATACACGTCTCACTACTCTGTGCCAGGAAAGCACAGCACACAGGCAGCCCTGGTATGGACAGCTTGAAGTTAATGACATTTGCTCATGACAAGGAAGCTCTCTCATATACCTTTGGCCTGTTATGTTCACAATTTTCTGTCAGCGTTTCACGTGTCAAGGGGATTGACCGAATAGACTTTTTACTTTAAAGTATTAAAACAAAAGGGTCCAGTTTCTGTACTTTCTTGATGTGTTTATGTATGATTGAGTGCAGCCTGGGCGTCCTCTCTTTCAGCCGATTGTGGTGCCAGAAACAATATGTTTCAGATCTCCCAAGCAAAACAGTCAGGGCTGCTATTTGTAACGTATAACTCCATAAATCAGTAAGTAAACCAGAATAATGTCTCATTCTAGGAAAACTTTACATCTGCTTTTAGAGGTGAAAATAAAACATGAAGGTTACTGAATGTTTATGTAAGTCATATATCATCTTTAAATACAATAAAGTGCTAATTTTTTAGTAAAGGTTTATATGTGTTTCTGAAATGTTGACAGATGTGAGTTACGTGTGTAGCTGGACATCCAGCACTTTGAAAAGAAATCCTTTCATACATCCAAACGCAGCCGCATCAGAGGGTCGGAGCAGCGCAGAAGACAGACAGTGTGGCACATTCTTGAAGATGAAGAGCATGTTTCAATAAATTTAATGCGCATACATCATGAAATTTATTACAAGAGCATGGGTATCAGACTGCTGCATACCACACAAAGCACTGCAATGTACAGCTCTTCTAGTATAACTGCAGCATACAATAAAAATGTGATTTATTAACATGTGATGTTGATCAGTGGTGGCTTTTGTCTTTTGCAGCTCTGCACGTGAAGCTAATACCATGATCACCAATGACAGCCTTGATAATCCAGCACTGGACATTATGTTTTACTTGGTTCAACAAAAAAAGTCTCACCAGTGTTTTCAATGTTTTCTCTGGATCATCCCTTTCAGTAAGAAAAATTAGGCCTACAACACTCAGCCCACAATATACAATGAAAGATGGGAGTACAACTGCATTGTGAAATTTTTATTTTGCTATTATTAATAAAAATGCACCTTATATCCAACCCATTTCTGAGTTATTTTCCATACTCTGAAGAGAGACAAAATAGGTAGGGAAGAGAGGATGACATGCAGGCAATACATTTAATACTTAATGAATAGATTATTTTCACATAGCCACCATATCCATTCCACCATGATAAAAGTGGAATTGAAAGTGCAAAAACAATTTTAAAAAAGGGGGCATATTTTTTTCTGAATATTTCAGTCATTTATTTTTGAACCAAGAGCTGATTCAAGCACTCTCCTTTAAGACAGATTTGCAATTTTGACATCTTTTAATGTAAAGTTAAGGTAGGAGCTGATGTAGGATATTGTAAGATTGCTTACTCTCTGGCTGGATAATGTTCAGTTGCTGAAGAAGCCAGTGCAATTATGAAGGGATATTTCTTAATTTCTCAAAAAAAAAAAAAAGCTCCAAATCTTCAACAGAGTCTTGAGTGCTCAGCTGTGGCGGCAGTCCCAAAAACAACAAACGTGGGTATTCTCAGATTATTATAGTCCAGTTTCTCTATTGTGTGAAATAATTGCAGCTTTGCCTTTCACATTCCACAAAACTTCATAAAAAACCTGCAAAATATATGTAGTGTTTTGTACCTTGATTTTACTGAAAATATTTTTCTTTTTAAAAAAGAAAAAAATAACAATAACAAAAACTCAGTGCTGGCGTTTATTCAGCAAAGACTCATTATCTCCTCCAATGCACCTGAACAAAGTTCCATGAGAAATAACAGCACAGACTAACACAATAAAGCGCTGCTTGGTTATGTTTAATGGTGGATATAATTTAATGTGTACAGATGACTGACTAACATTTTATCCAGTTTGCTCCCTGTGGTGTGTTCTCTGTGTTTTTCCCTCAGTTGTAGCACAGTGCTCTACTGCCCTCTGCCTTTACTTTCACTTAAATACTGACATGCTGCTCATCAGAGGGTTGAATCTGCCAGGCATGCCATCTGCTGGACAAAGGAAATAGTCACCGAAACACCTTATGTCTTGTAATACCGTTGTTGTTCACATCATACTGGGAAATAACTAAGTGTATGACACAGTGAGCAGTTATTATGATGTAGCCTTATTTGTGTCTGATCATCAGTGTTGGGGAGTAACAAGTCAAATGTAATGAAATTACATAATTTAATTACAAAACAAATGGAATTGTGATTAGTTACAGTTACTGAGACAGAATGTGTGACTAAATTAGTTCCTTTTGACAATATAAATGATTCCCAGCCCTGCTGATCATACTGAATAGGCCTATGTCTAAAGAGGCCGAATGTGGATCACATTAGGACAGGCAGGACACAGAGTGAAATCATTAAGGAGTGTTATTGTGGTGTTTATTTGATCCCTGACTCACTGGAGCGTTTTGTGCTCTCTGGCTTGCTTTTCATCACACTGACACTATGCAACCAACCTGCTAATGTGTGATAAATGACAAAGAGCCAGAAGCAAAGCCTGCCCTTGCACCAACTTTCAATTCCACAAGGGTACGCTTCCGAAATATCAGTCAAAAGGAAAACAAGGCTTCTGATGTTTGCTGACTGAAGCGGTCTGATTGCTTGGAGGCCTGTCACCTCATCGCTAACACCAGCCTCGTTAAACTCTGTGCAGACTGCACAGCTCCAGCACCAAACTCTGCACAACAAAATGTGGAAGCTGTTGAGAAAGAGACTCGCACAGCAGAGAGGAAAATGAACTTAACTCAGCTGCTGACACGGTTTCTGAGGCAGAAAACGTCATTATGGTTTGGCATCTGTCAGTTCTTGTCTTGGCTTCCATGTTGCCTTGTCTGTGGGAACAGACAACAGTGTGCTGCCACCATGTGACAGCTGAGACACTGCACACATCAGTGAGGTATCTCATGCCGTCTCTGCAAACTATGGAGCAAACTCATGTTGTTATGGCCACATGATTGATTTGATTCCTGATAATCTCTATCCGGCCTGGGAGAAATCAGATCTATCAATTTAGAAAATGATTTATCAAAATAAAAATGCATAGATGTGCATTCTGCTTTGAAAGAGAATGAAATCCATAAAGAATTTGGATAGTTTTGACTTGAGCATTTTGTTCTCGCATGTCAGGCGTTTTAGGCGACATTACGAGTGTGACAGTTGAAGTGCCTGTGGGATAAACACTACAGCAAAGACAGCCACAAACACTGTACTCACGCAGAGTTTGTTTTCAATGGAAGCTCTGATTTTGACTTAGCAGAGATAAAACTAAGCTGACATTCCTCCGAAACAAAGACTCTAAGAAAATAAATACACGCACAAAAACACACTTAAATCAGTGCACATGTTTTAGCTCAGTGTGGCTCTCACAACAGATGGTGGGGAGAGTCATGGCCTCTTGTACTGTATGAAACAGTACAGCTTGTTGATCACATGCACAGGCCTCATGTAAGAAAAATGTCCATCAAGATTTTATCTTAGCATCTTCTCACAGATAAAAACTCATTTTATGAATCTACTGACATATTTTAAACCTTTTCACTGTAAGAATGTTGATCATTACACTTTAAAAAAAAGTTTGAAAAAAGCATGTATGAAAACTAAAGACTATGATGTGCTGTGTGAGTCAATAGTAACAGATTGTGCAAAGGTTTTCATGCACAATTCGAAATGTACGCAATCTTAGAATAAAAACTTATCTGCATTGCATTTAAGTGAAAACAACAACCAAAACAACCCCCCACACAAAGCCTTTTAAAAAAATGTGAAACGACTAAAAATTTACAATTTTTCCATTTATTTTTGGAGGTAAATCTCTTCTGCATCACACAGACTTCACATACATCCACATCCTCAAATCACCAACATATTCGATACAAAACATTCCTTTAAATAAAACTTGATCTTGCACTATTTTCCTTATTCAAATTTCCAAAAATATCACTGAACTACAGTTCACAAACACTTGAAAAAAAAAAAAGAAAAACACTTACTTGCAAACAGATGCATGGGATTATTTTAAGGACAGGCATTAAACAGATTTTGATCGAAACTACAGCATGACAGTTAAGCACATTGTGGGTTTATGTTAAAGTTAGGAGTCACCTTTAACTGCAGATAAGAAATAAATTTTGGGGACAGAATGATCGATTCAGGATCAATTCAGTGTGCGTGCTGATATACACACAGCATTAAAAACCGAAGATGTTTTCCAACAGACAAACTCTTTACTGTGAAGAGACTTGTAGCATTTAGCCGAATGGCAGCTTATAACAAAGCCTCTTAAAAATGTCAACAGAAAGTCGAAAAGCGGGCCTGCTGAGGCTGCTGGAAAAACACACCCAACAGCCTCCACTCCCCCGTTCCGGCAATAATAAAACATTTTCCTGCTTTAACCTCGGGTTAAAGCCTAAGCGCAAACCAGATCCCCTAACAGTCTGGTTGGTACATGGTGCTGTGTTTAGTGCTAGGGCCCATGGTGAGGGGAGCTGTGGATCCATGCCCGTGTCTGTCCATCTCCTGCGGTCTCATGAGCTGATAAGGACGAGCCTTAATCGTCTTTGCCCTTCCCTTTGGGCGTGCCTTCGTTCCAGGCTACATAGACAAACAAAGCCAAAACCACATGAACAGCGAGTACTGCTACAATGGCTGCATAGAAGTAGCTGTCAGAGCTGGACATCTTCATCGAACCTGGGGAAGGGAGGATGAAGAGAAGGTGGAGACCAGTTAACAGTGACGACAAGCAGCTGCATTACAGTGTTAAAAGTTCACGGGGTTTGAGATCGTTTTTCATGAGGAACTTACGGGAGAAGTTTGGTTTTTTGCACATTAATCTTTTAATAAGGATATTTACGATCATGTACAGTGTTCTACATCATTATCATGACGAATGATACAGTCCTGAGAGCTGGAGCTCATTGCTGGCATCTCCACCAGCTGAAAACAACGAAGGTGCCAAGGCACTCAGCTGATCCACCGAAAAAACAGAATCAATTCTCGTTTTTAAAGACGAGAGACTCACCGAATGTTCAGTCATGCCCAGCTGATGTTCCCACACTAAAACGCAAAGTTTAACAATATGACTTGTAAACAGCTAGTTGTTTGTTTCCAGGCTATGAGCCGTTGTTTAACTTTGTGGTTGAGTTTCGGTACATGAGAGGACACCACTAAACATTTGGTGAATTATTTGTCATCTAAAATGAGCATTGAGACGGATTAGCTGAGTGGCTATGCACCTCTGTTTTGTCAGCTAATGGAGACGTTAGGACTGCCCTGTTCTTCATAATAATGCTAAAGAACATTGTATATGATCCTAAATACTCCTGTTCTAAGGCTTAATGTGCAAAAAAAAAAGAATTTCTTCTTTAATCACAATGCCTACAATTTCATCATTTTAATTTCAGACTTGTTTTAATGCCCATTACTGAAATAATAGTGCAGGTGTGCATGACAACAAATTGTTTCACATCAGCAAATTACACTAAGCTATCAAACTCTAATCAATACCTCTGGCTGTATGAGGTCATTGTGGGAAATATTATAAACCAATAAGTGAGGCTGCTTAATGTTAAACTTAAACTTATTACATTTTTGCCTATCAGCAAATGTTTTTAAGTACTCATGATGAGTTCTCAATCCAATATCAAGAAAATGTGCTGTATCACCACATATATCAATATTGTAATATATTTATAATTATTATGTGACATCAAATTATTTATGCCCCAACAGGAAGTTTCATCCATGTCATCAAACTAAGAAAAATGTTATTAGAAATAAAGTTACCAATGAATATCACTACTTGACCGATCAGAAAGATTCAGTTCTGTGTGTAAATGTCTTAAATCTTTAATGCTCCAAAAACAATTTAAATCAATTATTGCATGGCTATACTGTAAGTTACTTCTCACAATGTGTATGCAACTCAGCAAGAAACAACTTTACCACTAATCTTGATGATATCTTTGGCATTGTGCATATTTAGATGTAAAATTTACTGTTATTTATTTGCAGTTTTTTCTTCCTAGTATTGTGGTTGTACAGCAAATGTAGTGCAACAATTTCCATGGATATATTTTTATTTTTATCATAATGTCTTCTTATGAATGAAAAGAAGAATGCTGCAAATCATCTATTTGCCCTATTATTGTAATTTTTAAAAAGTATGTTAAAAGTTTGCAAGTTTTCATTCAGCTAGGTTTAAAAATTTATCAGCTGATTGATTATTTTTAATCTTCAGGCCTGAAGAGCCCAGCATCAGTCAGGCTCTGGTTTCGCACAAAGCTTTTATTTTGGAACAAACATCACTCTTGAAATTATCTGAAGAGAACAGTTTATACTAGCGTCTTTCTCTCATCTGAACCAGTGAAACAAAAATAAATGTCTGGGTCTGTCACCGGCCTGCAAACACAAACAAGGTAGTGTGACGAGGTTTACCCTCAAAGATGTACGCCTTCGATGCAAAGTAGAGACCAATAGGCAACGTGACCATCAGAATCGTGAAGAACAGCAGTGTCTTCAGGGCTGAAACGAGGGAGCTTTCATTTCTGCAGGAGGACAAAAGTTCGCGAATCAGCAAAGAGAGACAAGACAGCGACCTCACTGTGAAGGAGCAGCAGGGCTCTAACATACAGACTTCCTTAGTGATGTGGAGATGTCCCTTGATGGTGATAATTCAATTCATTTCAATTTAATCTTTACTTAAGACTCCCCACTGGGTCCATGGAATACAGAATACACAGAATACCAAATATAAGATACAACAAAACACAAACCACACTCAGAAACATGGACTAAAATTACAGTTATAAAACAGTATCAGGAAAAGGCTATCTCGCCTGGACACATATCTAAGGCAGTTTTTTCTTGGATTGATTAAAGCCTCAATAATGCTGTTTTCTGACCCATCCAGTCAGCAAATTAAACTATACACCGAGTGTCTTAAAAGTGCTTCACATGTAGGTGCACTAGGGAACAAAAAGTTGACTGGCACGACTGCATCTTGAGGCTTGCAATAGCATCATTGTAGGCCTCTTTCAGCTTCTGTTCACTGCGTTTTTTTTTACAGGAATACCAAAGATAAACTGTCTACATTGATGTGCATTTCACTTGAGCAAAACATACGCTAAATCTGCACATGGACGACATGCCTATAAATACCTCTGCCATCCTTTAAGTCATCTGTAGCGTTTAAGATAAGCCCAAGGTATTTTATTTTCTGACGTGTTCTGTTTCAAGATAACGAGAAAACTCATTAAAATTCTTTTGGTAACTTTTGGACGTGGCTAGCAAATTGCACTCGGGGGTGAAGATTTTTAGTTTGCCGAAGCTCCACAGACAGAAAAGCGAACGTTACGCGAGCAGACGTTAGCTAAGAGGCTAGCTAGCTAAGGTTAGCCTTAGCCTTCTTTTACACAAGCTAACTGACTGTTTGCTCACCCTCTGAAGTAAGGCGTCTGTCCGGCTGCGGCGTCTAAGGATGTTTTGGCAGATCCGTCCATTTCTGGGCAAACCGGAGGCGATATATCGATAAAAAAAAGTAAAATATAGTCGCTTATTGTTAGCTTTCTGCCCCCCTTGTATGTGTGTGTTGTCAGTTCTGAAATCCCTTCTTCCCGTTTGGTCATGGGACCGTCACGTGACGAGGTTTGAGGCCAATTAGACTCGCGAGGTTAGCCTGTTTATGTCCTGTAGAAATAAAAATGTATTTTTGTATGTGTACCTCCTTTGTGTTTGCAGTTTCCTTTAAAGAGCTGCCTATGATCTTCAGTTCCATGTGAGCAGTTGTAAGGAGCAATTCAGTATAAAAATATATCACAACAAGTACAAACCTATTTCT
>JAQLOL010000026.1:9546790-9595648 GCA_029783665.1 Naso thynnoides | reverse complement strand
ATATATGTATATATGTATATGTATATGTATATATGTTTTGTTTTGTTTTGTTTTTCTAATGTAAGGAGCTGTATGATGGAGGAACATTTAGCCATTGTCCTGGCAAACACATCATAATGAGCTTTCGAACAGTTCAAACATTTTTCCACACATTAAAGAAAAGGTTTTCACAATTATCCATTCATATCCTGACAAAAACGGTCCTTTATTTCCGTTCTCCTTGCCAGAATCTAAAAACAAGTGAAGATAGGATGGCTTTAGATGTGTAAGTTCATTATTCAAGGATCATTTATTGGATCTTTGGTTTAAAAAAAAAAAAGACATGACATAACACAACACAACCACAGTGTACCCCTGTGTCTGTACTTGCACAAATCACATGTACACCAAGTGCTTGGCCACCCTACATTCCTAAATAATGTAATACTGAAGACTATTTCTTGTTTAATTGCGTCTGTAACAGAGAGCCATTTAGTCCATTTCGTGACGACACATACATTTAGTGTCGCACAGGAGCGTGTTTCTGGTTGAAGTCTCCCAGGCTGAGTGTCAAGGAGTGGCTCTTTCTGCTCCAGTTGGCTTTGTTCTCACCGGTTCCACACACAGCAGGTCCCCCCCCAAAACACATTTCATTTGAAAAGACTCTCAAAAGGGACCAGCCAGAACCACTAAGAACAATCCAGTGATGTGTGTTCAAAATAATCACTTTGCTTTCTGTGGCAATTTCACTCCCGAGTAGTTACCCCAACAAAAAGCCCAAGATGTCAGCAGCCCTCAGAGTCAGAGGATTGTCGTACTGAATCATATTACTCTCAGAAATGTTGCTGGATGAACCACAGAGAGCAATTGTTAAAACAATTTTGTGCCTTTTTTGTCTTGTTTTCCGTTTATTGCACCTTGGAGTCGGACAGCAGGCATGGGGGAGAGATTTCAGCGAGTCCTCCCTGAGACCTTCCATCACTCACTCACAGATCATGTGTGCACATGCCTGTGTGTTGACATGTCTTTCACTCATCAGAAGCAAATGCAGACATGATGAGTTTGCTTACAACTCTCTCAGTAACAGTACTGAGTTCTTCGTAAGGCATGGTTTGTGTACAGCTGCTGCTATTATTCTTAGAAGGCTTTGCTGCTAAGCCATTGGACCTAATACATATTTGTACCAACAAATAAATAAAATCTGATTTGAGAAAATTCTTTTTTTTAAGGCGTGCAAATAGATGTTGTTTTTAAGGGACTGCATGAGCATTTTTATATTATTTAATAAGACAATGCATCGCATTTAATTGCATTACAAACTGTGACTTTGAATAAAATGACCTTTTTAAAGGAACCAAAGCACTATTAGAGTGTATGTCAGCTTTTAGTATCCCAATCTATTCCATAACATATTAAAATCATTTCTCTAATTGTAAGTTTATCATTAGAGAGTTTGCATTAATAACAAAATAAACAGTGACCTTTTTTTTATAAACAGGCCATCAGTTATTACTTCAGATCAAAGTTACATCCTCCCAATACGCTATAATATGGTCTACACTTTATTTTCTCTGAAAACAGATGCAACACTGAAAATTAATTAAAAGCTTTCTAACACTGAGCTTTGGGAATAAAGCATTAACCACAGAGGATGCAGTTGGTGCAGAAACTGACCACACATGTTCACCGACTTATGGCGGGATTTGACTTTCACTAAAACAACCAGTTCTCATATTGAAGCTTAACAAAAGTCATAGTCTCTGTGGAAAATAGATGGACAAGAGGTCTTATTACAGCTTCAGTATTAGATTCTCTCTCCTCGTGGATCCTGACCTCTGACCTTCTGGAAGTATTTCCCATGGCACTGGCTGTCTGGACTCCCCTCGCTATGCTCTTTGCATTCCGTGTGTCACCAGCACTCCATGTCAAACACGAGGCACCCCACACTCAGCACCTGTTGTTTTGACCGGGCGACGAAGTGTCCTTCAGGAAATATTCAAAGCGTTGTTAATAGAGAACTATTACTGTCAATGAATTTTCCATTTGACATGAGAGCGGGCACTTTAAAAATAACTCAGTGCTATTCACAGCTTTGTCATTCGGGAAGAGGATTCTTATTAGCATTGATTTATGGCAGGAAGTTTTATGTGGCAGTATTTTACTTGTATCATAGAGTGGAGGTAAGTAGCCTTTGCTGTATTTATGTACTTGGACTTGATTTGTGTATTTCCATTTTATGCTACTTCATACTTTAGTACAGCTATGTTTCAGAGGTAATATATTTTGTGCTGTTTATTCCAGTACTTTATTGAACAACTAGAGATACTTGTCACTTTTCAGATTAAGATTCTAATGACAAAAAAATCTCTCTCTTGTCTGTACATATGGCTACTTTAGCTCAGAAAGACAAAGAACAGGTGGAGACAGCTAGTCTGGGTCTGGATCATTTTTATGAAGGATTTTGCTCCAGACCATAAAAGAAACTCTAGGAAGTTATTGGTCTGGCATAACCTCCCCTAACATGTCAGTTTTTTTCATTTTTACGCTTTGGGTTTGTACAGATTCATCTAATAAGATACCATCAAGTCTTAGAGAAGCTGCTGGACTTTATTTTGGATAGATCCAGGTTTCTGTTTCCTGTGTAACCCTATGCAAGAAAAAAGCTAGTAGGCTTATTCCTATTTCCAGCTTTACAAAAATGAGATTTCCCCTTTGAACCTCTCATATAATTTCATTCCAAGAACTATGCAAGGCACAAATGATAAAATCATTAATTCATGTATTGTTGTGTGGTTAAACCACAGATTAGAGAGTAGCCCAAAAAATTTCAGCAAATGTGTCACAGAAATTTGTTTTCTTCTTTCTAGCCTTGTTAATCTTTTTACAACCCTTGTGACCCTTTGGAGGGCACCTGGCCTCGAGGAAGGGAACAAGTGAACTGAACAGTTGAACTGTGTATAAAGTGGTTAAAACTAGCTCCACCTCAAGCAGCTACAACACTAAAACTATGCTTATCGTACACATTGTTGAATCTTATTAACAAGCTGACAATGTAGTGTATAACAACTCATTACTCACAGGTGTTTTTCTGTAGATAGAGTCCTCTATAGAATTTTTGGTACTTTAATATAGTCGATACAGGTTACGGTCAGCAAACACTGAACATGGGAACACTGTCCAGCCCAATTAATAAAACTTTTGCAAATAAATCTGTAATCTCTTCTGTGGCATATGACTCAGTCGGTCAATAAATGCGATGCATATAAAACCCGTCATCCTCATTCCTGCTCTCATTGGTCTAAAACCTCCTGGTTGTACTGTGACCCACGGCCCACCGGAACATGTAGGAACATATCATATGCATGAGAACGCAGGCAGCTTTGAACCCAATGCACAAATCCATTAGGAGACTTGCATTCATGGCAGCAGGCCCACCGTGAGACCCCACCGCTGTAAAATCCAATGATGTGCAAGAGCTGTAGAAATTCCTCTGTGCAAAGAAGGGAGTTGCGTCTGGCTTCACCCAGCGGTTAAAAAACCATCATGTCATGCATAGCGTTCGGCCATATAATACCTCATCCCCTATCCATTTTGTGTTAACCACATTAGCGGCAGTGTTCTGCTGTTGTGGAAACAATCCTTATCTCCAGCAAATGAGGACTTGCCTCCTCAAGGCCTCTCCTTCTCCCATACCACTGAGCAGGAGAAATAAATGTAAATGAAAACATGGTTGTGGAGGGAATAGTAGAGTATCATGTCCTCAGACCAATTCAAGTTTACGCCTCACTCCCCTTGTGCTCAGTCCAGTTTGGGCAATAAATTCTCAGTACCATGAAGTCGATGCTACAGGGAGCACTGCAGACCTTTTGGATACAGTTACTCAAAAATAAGACAAGGATCTGGCTTGCATTTCATATATGACAGAAGAAATAATATGATATTAAATTTTGACATATCACTCTATATGACAGCAAATAAAAAAGGGATCTATGCTGTGACTTGGCTGTAGAAAGCTTGTCAGAGGCCGCTTGAAGCAGCAGCAAAGCAAGGGAACTCAGAGCTGATTTTACAGTAAAACCAGAGAGAATGTAAACACCTCTCAGAGACAATGCAAGTCACAACGATCCGCATGACTACATATATGAAAGTGGCAAAATAAAGTCATGAGTTATGATGGATCTTAGAGCATAGGATAGCATGGATAGATCATGCTGTCCTTGAACACACGGGAAGAAAAATGTCTCCACAAGCTATGGCCCTGCATATTAAATCACAGGCAAAATGACAGATTGAGTGGGCGGATGGACTAGTCATTTCAGCTATTCATGGGTTATATTTTTGATATATCTACTGAGCAATATGAGCTGTGTAACATTCTTTTCAGTCAATATGTTTACAAATGCCATCCAGTATTTTACAAAGATACTAGGCTACATATCTTGGAAATCCAGCGTCATGAGTTTATCTAACATTAGCTGAATTTTTACAAACTCAAATAAAACAAGCCTCCTTTTTCACTGTGGTTCAGATATTAATCTGTTTATGTCAGAGCTGATATTTTAAGTTGCATGAAAAATTTGAAAATATCTTTAAAGAAACAGTTTGACATTTGCATTCTTGCTGTGAGAGGCAGATCATGATAACATCATCTGATAAGACTTACATGTTTATAATGGCTAGCTTCAGCAACGTAGTGTACCTAAGATTAACAAGAAGACTTAAAGCAGTAGGAAATTTCTGGCATGGCTCTTAAGCATTATTGGTGCTTCACACTAGATAAAAATCAAATTGCAAAAATGATATTTTGTGCTTTCACAAAGGACTACTGTCTGTTTCAGACTATCTCTGGGGCTTTTACCTTAGATTTTCTGTGGCACAACTTTTTTTTTTTTGCTTGTTTTTTTCCCCCACTGATTTAACCAACAAAGTATCTTGTTAACTAAAGAGTACCTGTTTTAAAGTTTTACAGACACAGTTAGGCTACATGTATCCCCATTTCCTGTCTTGACCCTCAGTTGGGCTAAGCTAAGCTAAGAAAAACTAAGCTAACCATCTCCTGGCTCAAATTCTCAAACTGTTTCATGGTAATATAGGAGAGAGCAGGATAAATCAAAAAAGGTTTACAGAGCAGGAGGAGGAGAAAATGAAGGGAAGGTGAGAGGAGGAGAGGGATGATCATTAGTCTGTGACTCTTTGGTGTGGTTGAGCCGACAGTGTCATCTTCCCTCGAGCCCCTTTAGCCACTCATCTGCAGCTGACCTTGCACTGGCATGTGGGCTGCTTCTTTCTTCCACATCACAGAAACTGTCTTGTGAGATTGCAAGCAGAATTGAACAGTTTGGTGCCATGCTGCTTCTCTGCAACTGAAAATGGCTCTATGAAACCACTTGACTCCCGGAACTGATTCAAAATCATGGATTCAGATTGTGGTTCCTGCATCTCTAATCATCCAGCGAGGCTTTAATTTAATCAGACATTAGGCAGCCTATCTGAACTTTGCTGCAGTAAAGCACAACGGAAAACAAAAATCAGAAAATTGCCCTGAAAGTGAATAAAATCCTTTGAATCAGACACTGGGAATGTGTAATCTCTTCACATTCCAGCAACAGTGCATCATATCAAGAATGTGTCACATTGACATCTCGGAGCCTCCCTGTGAGGTGAACCGCTCATAGTTTGTTTGCTGGGTGGAAGTTATGCTGGGAGGCTGTCAGAGCTCATCTCGGCGAGGGTGACATGTGCTCAGGCACACTTGCACTATCACGAAATTACATCTCTGGCTCCTGATGCGCATCATGTCCCTCAGGCACTTAATAAACAAGCATTAGCTTTGTTTATCATCTGTTCCTCTCCTTTCAAGACTTCCCAAAATTCCTAAATCATTCAAACTCAGAAAGAGGACGTGTGGGGCTTTGAACTTCTCAGTCTAAAAGATTTATAGTTTACACAGTTTAAATACAGTTTTCTCAAATTAGAAGAATTGACTGTAGGTAATTTAATTTTACATATAGCAAACCACAAATAATTCCATTAACGCACGTCAAAAGTCTGTTCTGATGTCTACATTTTTTTGAATTAAAAAGCTATCACAATCTTCCCTGTGTGTTTTGCGCGGGCATCATTGCTCAGTAGACAAGCCTGAGGGTGAAACAGCATCATGGTGAATTAATAGAGCCTACTTTCTCAGAGAGGAGAGGGTAGATATTCATGAAGGATGAAATATGGGTTGCAAACTTCAGCAGAGCTTTTACAGACTCTAAAATGTTGTTGTTGTTGTTTTTTTCCAGATTGGCCCCGACCCTATCTTAATATTCTCAGTCTCTAAGACCAGAATGATTGCATTAGTTCTTGATACACAAGCTGAGCACTGAATAAAAAGGCTTTAGTTGATGCATTGACAAAAAACAAACAAATCTTTAGAGTTTTTCATAATTAATGCTGCATTTAAGAATGCAGAGACACAGTGGGAATAAAAAAAAACATTTATTTTCTTTTCATTATGTTGTTGACATATTCATAAACCATCTGTGCCAATAGGCAGTGAGTCATTTTGGTGCACGTGTGCACATGCTGAGTTGAGTATGTAAAAGTAGGGATGCACGATCATTTTACGTATCGATAAGTTATTGTACGATGATGGAAAATTTATGTAATTGTTTTTTTTATTCCAATATTGAAAATATAGGTGATCCAAAGAGCTGACTATGTGAGGCCAAACTGCCTTCAAGTCCAACATCTTTACATTGCAGAACTGTGTATGTGGCAATGACATAGAAAAAGAGTTGTGTCCCCGGTAGAATCACACAGACTGAGCGAAATACATCATTGGTGTGGAATGAGAAGAACAACCAAAATTGTGCCTGCTAGTCTGCGAGTTTTATACATTGAGGATGCACTCAGCTGTAGCTGCCACAACCACTGCACAAAAAAGGCAGCAAGTACTACTCATTTAAAATGAAATCATTAAGTTTTTGGCACCCGATGACGATGGATGGAATAAAAAGATTGATTCTGCACTGTGGTGAAGGCATTGAAGGCTTAAAAAAAGATGTGTGGACTATGTCAAGATGGATAAGAATGAATCTATGAGTGTTTCTTTCTTCACGTTTTAGTCCTAAAACTTGGTATTTGAATTGATAGATGGCCAAAGATTCCCGCCTGTACTAATTTCTCCATAGTTGAAGACCAAAGATATCATTAGTTATTGCACATTTGGAGACCAAGTACATTCTCCCAAGCCATTCCTACTTTTCAGATGTATCCCTATACACCCGCCTTGTATGATGTGGTTGCCACACACATTCACAGTCTGCTTGAAACAAACAAATACCCTGTTTCCACTGAGTGGTACGGTTTGGAATAGCATGGTACAGGACGCATCTTTTGTGTTTCCACCACCAAAAGGGTATCTAACATAGACATGTTTTACCATGGACAAATTCTGATGTTAGACCATGAGTATTTTGAGTATGCCTTACGCAATATTGCTGTCAGTTATCTGTGGTTAGGTCAGTGCTCCAGAATATTTAGTCATCCATTTTTTTGCATTAACCACAAGTAATAATTATATTTGTTTTAAAACACACAAAAAGTCAAATTATTGGTTGTCTTATCAGTATCGGACATGAAAAGCTTATTATCTTATAACTTATTATCTCATTGGTATCACCGATCTTTATCGTGCATCCCTACTGAAAAGTGAAGTCTCCAGTTTATCTATTGATTATATGGTATGTACTGACTTAATCTAAAAACCTCAGAAGAGTGGTTGACTCCTCTTTGGTCAAACAAATTGATAATTTTTCTCCTAACATGAGGGAACGGTATCTGACATGGCTCAAAGAAACATGACGGCAGCAGCGCCCTCTCCAAACATGACTACAGCTTTACACCTAGAAAACCATGTACTTATTGTGAAAAGGCACAGAATGAATCATATCACACATCCACAATGAGGCTCCAGAGAAACTTCATCCAAGTTTCAAAGTTAAACATTGATTATACATTTATCTCTGCTACATTATTGTTTGTGACAGCCGGTGAGGGCTTACTCTTCAGTCCCTCTGTGGCACACCTGGAGGTCTCCATGAGCAGCAGACGAGGGATGCAAAGAGCAAGAAGGATTGTCTTGTATTCTTTACGGAAGTTTTGGTTTAGTAGTCCATATATGATGGCGTTGAGGCAACTGTTGAAGTATGCCATAAAGTAGCTTGTGACAAATAACCACTCGGGTATGTTGGGCGCAACCTTCACAGGGTTTATAGCTACAGCCAGGCCTATGAGGTTCAGCGGGGCCCAGCATACTGCAAACAACACAAATACCATAAACATAGTCAGGAAGTTCCTCATGTCACTAGGTTTCAGTTTCGTCCTTTGCTCCGGTTTAACCCGATGTTTCACTTGAATCACCAGCACCCATATCCTCATGTAGCAGTAGGACACTACCAGCAGCGGGATCAGGAAGTGAATAATCACGACTGAGATGGTGTAGTACGAGCTGACTGTCTGAGCAAAGGTGCAGGAGTAGACACGGGGATCATACTGCAGCGAGCCGACGAAGAAGTTGGGTACAGTGGCGATGGCGGTGAGCAGCCAGGTGAGAACCAAGTAGCAGCAAGTATTCCTCAGGCTGTACAGGCGATCGTAGTGGAGGCTGTGACAGATGTAGCAGTAGCGGTTGATGGCGATGGCCGTGATGTTGAAGATGGAGCCGATGACGCTTAGACCCATGACAAAGCCGCTGGCCTGGCAGTGCAGGTCACCCATAATCCAGTCATTGTGGAAGATAGCTGTCAGGACCAAAGGGTAGGGGTACAGAGCCACCACCAGGTCTGCCACAGACAAACTCACTACGAAGATATTGCCTGGGGAAACACACAAGGTTTAGATAACAGACAAAACATGACCCAGACTGATGTATAATTGAAGCATTACAGCACTTCCTCTTTACTTTATGCTTCAGGGTAAATTCCTTAAAAATAAACTGAAACCTTGGAGGTACAACAGTGACTAACCTTTATAAAAGAGCAGTCTCATTGTGCCCTCTGTGGTTCACTTTGACGTGAATTTTACCGTTAACTCTCCTCTGTAACAACATGGATTCAGGCAAATGTTTCTATGAACAGCTCTCTCTTTTGTAACCCCTTTTTTTCCACCATAATGCTTTTAAAAATATCCTCATTTTTGGTCAAATTGGCGGTGTGGCAATTTTGGTCTGTCAGTTCACTACTTTGGTCCAAAAGCAAATGTCAACAATGATTTAGATGGTTTAATACTGGGTACAGATAGGCCTACATGTGGTACCCAGAGGATGGATCCCACTGACTTGACTAGCATAAAAATGATCCACGTTCGCCTCAGGATAAATTGTTATAATTATCGTCATCAGGTCAAGATTTAATGGTGTAATACTTGTTTTTTGTCCTAATGACCTACAAAACTAATGATATTCCCAGCAGCCTCAGCTCTATTATGTACTTAGTGGTAATTAGCAAATATTAGCTTCCTGTGAATCAGCATCACAGAGAATCAGTAATGGACGTTACACATCACCAGTCTGGAAAACAATAAAGAAGCCCAACAACAGCATTATTTCTTGAATAAACTTTAAAGGCAAAATTCTTGTGCGGGTTTTAGCTAGTTTTTATCAACTTATTGAATAATGATCAACTATTAGAATTTTCCGTTTTTAGTATAGCATGAAAGGACAACAAGTCACATTTTGTTATACAACCTTCCGTTGTAAGATGATAATAAATGAATCTTTCATCAACATGTAACACTAGAGCACTGTCGTTGTGAGCACGTTAGCATTAGCAATTAGCAAATATTACACTGTGTTTAACTACAGTCTTGCAGGACTGCTAGCAAAGCTGCAGACTGTTGTATTTGGTAAGTAGGCTACATTCCAATAAAATTCTAAAATCAGGTTGTTCCTAAAGCGTCTTTGCCCTGGGACACAGACAGTCGAAAACTTTGTATAAGTACTTAAAAACCAGGACATGGGTGGTTTTTTGGCATCAGATTACATCCAAACAAGTTCCTGTTCTCCTGAGGTCTAGGCTGATGGTAGTGTGACACTGGATTTCCTCAGAAGACATGAATCATAGAAAATGACGTCTGATATTGTTATAGAGCAGCTGGGTGGGGGAGAATAAAGCAATAAATTAAATTGTAATGTTGTGTCAGATAAGAAGATAGATAACAAGAACATAAAGTGGAGTCACAATGCAATTTAATTTTTTATCTCTTATTTTTTTTTTTTTTCAAAAGTATTCACTTCCCATAACTTTTGGGTAGACGTTGGGTTGAATGTGTGTGCAAGCTACACATTTAAAGAGACAAGTTTGTGTTTTGTCCAAATAAACCAAGTGTTTGCTGCCATTAAATTCAGTTTACACTTTACAATTTTAGAGATAAAACTCTATCATGTAATTAGTAACTAGCACCGTGCTGACAGAAACTACAAAACAAAACTAAACCAGTCTAAAAATATGATCACATGCTGTTTGTCATTACCTATGTTTAGCCAGTTTCCTCTGTACCATTACATCACTGGTTTTAATATAAATACTTTTATGATCTGTAAATAATCTGTAAAGGATTATTTATAATTTGCCTCATTTTAACAGCATTTTCTGTCAGACGTTGGGGTGATTCCAGGGTTGATACAACATAAACCACCTTCTGAAGTGGGAACGTGAAGGCGCAAGGCTCTCACTCACTCAGACAACAGCTGAAACAACAGCATTGATTGGCAGATATGATGGGAGTGGATTTAAAACACATGTTGGCCATCAATCCATGGCAAACAAAGCTTGTTATAATTCCTGCACCCCAGGAACAACACGGCTACGGTATGTTGTTTAGCAACCAGTGTAATTTAAACTTACTTGATTAAACAAAAAAAATAATCAAATAAAAATCCTGCAAAAACTACATGTAGTATAACTTGAGGATTTTTATATGTTTTGCTTTTAGAAAAAAATCAGATGTTGCTTTCACATTTTTCCACAGACCTGGCTCAGGTACTCAGAGACAGTTGATTTCCGAGCTACTCAAACAGCATGAGCCCCTTCTCAAGCCTGCAGAGATAAAAATAAAAGCATTTGTTCTTCATCCTCAAGTCAACTCAGTGGACAAATCTGTCAGACTGTATTTGTGACGCTCACAGTACTCGCTGTGTGCATTTGTCATTGTACAGCGGTTTGATTCCTCGCTGACATTATGCGGCTCAGTGTTATCATGTGCACCGGCTGGACAGCGGCATGCTGCAGCCTCACAGCTCTCTCTGGCTGAACCCTCTTTCCCCCTTATCGTCAAGAGGATGAGGTAAGTGCTGAAACACCGCTGAGAGGATTGCTGTGAAGCAGCCAGATGATTGTCTTTGTTTTGCTGGCATCCATTATTAAAACACTGAACAAGCCATCACATCTCAGTGTTCAATTAACCAACTTGGACAGCCTGAATCTCATCACACCCAAACTCACAGCACTCAAAAGGATTTGTTGTTTTAGTATAAAACATCCAAACAAGGAAGATTTTCTCACTCCTGGAAACCAGAATAGAGTCATGCCTGCTGCCATGCTGACATCTTTGGGAGCTATTATTATCAACAAGTGTGTTGGATGGAGCTTAACCTGAATGCTGATTGGTTGCCTGCGGCCTTTGAGTTCTCTGACCGTTGGCCCTGTAATTATCTGGTCATATGGCATACTTTCTCAAAATTTCCAACCAAGTGAAATGTTTTGCCAAATCACCTGATTCTTGCTTTAGTGGATCTTAAGAGTTCAGTGACCTCCCTGTGAATTGCCCCAAAGCATCGCCGTCTTTCTCCTGTCATTTTTTTTTCCCAAATGAAACATAAATCAAAACAGTCCAGCAGGGAACTATTCAGCTATGCGTGAGTGATACAATACATTTGTCATCAATCACCCAGCACACTGTAGCTGGAGCAAATTCAAAAATATATTAGACAGAAACTGCCTTGCACGCTCCCTCCCAAGACATAAACCCACATATGTATTAAAATAGGCTCTGTATACAACGTGGGCATATTTACGGCAGATTGTTTCATTCCAGCCGAACAGTTCTGAATGGCAAAAAAGAACAATGTAGGACATAAAAAGGGAGTTATGCTGGAGCAGGAGTGGGTACATAATGAAGATGAAAGTGCAAGAGATAAACAAACCAAAAGACAAAACAAAAGGCTGCCGGATGATTTTTCAATCTGAAGTCTTGCGTGGCTGTGTGCAAGTGTGAATCTCAAGGGTTTATGTTCCTCTGTCAAACCCTCCGTCTGTATCCCATCACTCCCACTGCTCAAACAGGAAATGTGATATACTACGCTTTGATTCACCCGGCTATATTTATACACCTTTGAAAAGAAGATGAATTCTTAAAAATGTGTTGGAGGACTTGCATTGCTGGAATTCGGATGAATGTCAGCACGGCTTTTTTACTACAAGTGCACATCCCAAATTAGATTACATCTGATTTACTCAGCATGTTATCAAAAATAAGCAAGAATAACCTCTGGGCGAGGGCATTAGTGCTGACGAATAAGCAGTGACTACTTCATGAACTCGTGTTCAAGGGGCCAGAGAGGGTTTTTTTTTTTAACTATAAAGTCACACAAGCTGTTGTCTAGTGCCTGCTACAAGCCTGGCGAAAAATATCTTTGACTTCATCAAAGAGCGTCAACCAATCAGACCCCGCCGTTGTTTGAGAAAATAAGACTCACTGGCTCTGAGAGAAATCAGACCATCGGGACACAAGCAGCATCTGGTCCAATTGTGTGTCACTTAGGAGCAATCCCAGAAACGTGAGGATGTTAGTGAGTTATGCAAATTTGAACAAAACAGCATCCTGCAGTGGAAGAAAAGATTGGATGCAGTGTCAGCAGCAGTGCATTCCCCTTATCTAGGTCTGGTTTAGTCAGATAATCCAAATGTGATAATGTCCCACCTCCATGCAGACCGAATTAGAAAAACCAAATGTCATCTACAATTTTATTGTCGGGAAGAGAAAATTTGTTTAATGTAGTGTGCTAAGTGATATTCCCTGTGGATCTGTGCTGTCAATTTAAATTGGCTTCTGGTTTGACTCACTAAGTCCTCTGACTCAATTAACCCCCCCTCTGGACACTCCGGTTTTCAGGTTTTATTCATGACTGTGGAGCGTCTGAGGGGATGCTGTGCATGATTTAACAAATTCTAGTTCATTCTCAACCTTACAAACACCACGGCCGACAGCTCTTGACATGGAGGTGCACACACACACACACACACACGCGCACACACACACACACAGAGTGAAGCTCATTCTTTCGTTATTTCCTCCATCTGCTCCCCTTCGTCGTTCTCTCTCTCTTCGTCCCTCTCTCTCTCACAAGCGCATTTTAGTGAGTGTATTTTTGGTTTGGTTAACCCCAGTGGGAAAGTCTAGTGTTAACACCCCATTGGCAGTCCTACAGTGCCATGCTCTACCCATTGAAGATTCACTGGATAGATCCAATTACATTTGCACACTTGAGAGAAACTGCAAACCTGTGAAAGTTGAACATATGGCATCAATTCTCCTCAAACACGTAAAGATATGTTTTGCTCAGAAGGTGTACCAGCATCTACCAAAAGCGTGCACATGCATGTGTTTTTTGGAGGGGCTCGAGTGGTGGATGGCGGAGTGGATGACGGAGGCGCCTAGCGTGCGAGGCAAGTGTGTTGAAGTGAAGCGGAGCGTAAAGGTCCGGCTGCTGCGTGTGTGGAAGTGAATAGTGTGTAATGGGGAGAGGAGATGGGCTGTTTTCTGCCTGGACTGCACAAAAATATACATCTCAGTGTAGTCTTTGACCACTACTAAATCATAGCTCAGTATATCATTCACAAGTCTGTTAGGGAACCCAGGGGATGTTTTTGTGTTTTACTGCACATATCAGCCCTTCACAAGACAGCCATCTATCACAGAAGCTGATTTTTACAGCGGCCAGATCATCTACAACTGTTTTCTGCTCATCAGCTGCGTCCGTGTTTCTTGTTGGAAACTCTTCACAATTAAACATTCATACAAAGTGAGGTGCACCTATAAATAGCTTGTTAGAAACAGAGAGGAGATTGATGATAGGCTAACAGCAGGAACAATTTCAGTTACTTAAGGACATGCTCCAAAAAAAAAAAAAAAGATACCACTAGGCTCCAGGCTTCTACCATAGTTTCAGGTTTCTGTTCAGACATGCTGACCAAAAGGACACTATGACACTGAGGACTCTCGTGTGACTGGACCTGTCAGGCAGTCCAATTAGTGTAGAACAGTGACATGAGGCCTGCAATCAGTGCAGTGTTCATCATGCACCAGCATGGGGGAGACTTTTGAACAGGCCATTTACTCCTGCACTCTTGTTTTAAACCAGTCAGCTGTGACATTTTTGCAAACTGGATAATCAAATTATTCTTCGGGCTCCTGAAAACTTCTTGCCAGACTGCATTTGGCTGTTGTACACAGGAACATATTGGATCTGTTATGTAATGTATATGAAACTGTAATTAAAAGCTCATTATTCCAAACACTCGCTGACCTAATCCCACTCCCCGATTCCAGTGTTCCCATTTGCATCATGTTGTGATAGCTGAGTTTGAGTTTGCCTCTGCAGAACGATTTCATGACTTTACTTTTTAACCGTGCAGCTGCTGGGTATAATGTTGCATCGCCTTTAATTTCGAAACTGCACAACATCAAGAATACAGTTTCTGTGTTTCTGTAACCCTCTGGTCTGTGTTCAGCCTCCAGAAGACATTTCTGGAGGTACATCTTAGTGCTCTACTAAGCAAAATCACAAGCTTTGATCATATCATGAAAATGAAATGAGTTTTATCGTTATGGTGAATTGAGAATAATATATTTAGTCTGTTTTCTCAGACCGCTCTCCTGTCATAAACCCTGTAGGGCCTCATTACATGTTTATCAATGGGACTGTCTCGTGACTGCTTCTTTGATTCATTTATTTTTTTGTCACTTCCCTACTTTTCCATGCCAGACAGGAAACAGGCTCAGAATATGAAGATATTATCAGTTTTTTATGGAAGGAAACAGACACCAAGCCACGATTTGAAAACCAAGATATGAATGATAATCGCGTTTGTTCAGGGATTGTACGGAAATTAGGCGAGCAGCAAGGGGAGGTGAACCTTATGCTTTACTCTTTTAACAAAGCAAGACCCTCCCCATTATCACAAATATTTTCTTTGGACCTTTTGGTGGAAAAAAGTACTACACTGTCCCCCTGTAATACGTCAATAAAACAGAACAGTGGGAGAGTGAAGGCAACTATCTAAATTAACTGCTTGTTTTCCTTTAATGAAAACAGATAAATGGTTTATGAGACACACAGATAGTGGAGAAGAGATAGAAAATTACTTACTGAGTTAGGATTTAGACTTTGCTAACTGTTGCTTAAAGCAGCAAGTAAAAGCTGCGGATGATAGCAGAGCAAATAAAAAGGTAAGGGTGCTGAACTGAGCATTTTATTTCTAATGAGGTCAGCTTTTCATTTGTAGGAAGAAAACCGTATTAGTTTTTTCTTACAAAAAGGCACATAGCCTCGTATCTGTACATTAATGGAAAAACATCAGAAGTTTAAAAGGAAAAAACAAGCAGAATAACTAAAAATATCTGTTCTGTGTTTCTTAAATCTAATGTAAACCCACGATAGACAGGACTACTGCAGTTGCATAGTTGTGCACACGAAAGCCGTCATTTTGATATAACTGTTTTGTGTATTAAGTGTTTTGCAATAAACAAAAATATAAGCCAGACTACTTTCCTTTATACAAAAGATTGATACACTCACACTTTTACACACAAATATTTTCCTATAATTAAATAAAGACACAATCTTATGTTCTAATTATCAAAAATCCTACAAAACACTGGGAAAGACACCACTGACTTAGTTATCATCTGAGGCAACTACAGGGTAGAAAGTAGGCCCTACCAATATATAGGTTTACCAATATTATTTGCCGATATTGGCTTGGCGCCGATTTTAAAACTGTTTTCTTAAGGCTGAAAAAAAAATGGACTAGTGATTTAAAGTGGTGTAATCACGTACATTTTCCAGCAGAGGTCAAGTCCCTAATTTAATTGGTAATAAGTGAAGCATTTACTGTTTGATGCAATCACGTTTGGAATAAAGTTTGTTTGATATCCTGCCTCCATTACATATCTTTGTAACACGTGTTTGATAATCACATTCAAAATATTACATGTAAAATTTCGGCCAGTATACTGGATATCGCAATTTTCTTACTCCCTAATATAGTTATTGGCATATGCCCCAAAAATCCCATTTCGGTCGGGCCCTTGCAGAAAGATGGCAGTTTAATGATGATGACATATTTGCAAAGACAGCCTAAATGGCATCAAAGTGACCATAATAAATATCTCCTTCACCTTAATGTTGCCCCTAGGACACGTGAAATGTAAGACAGCAAAATATGAGGTTGTGTTCAAGGTAAAACCTTTACAAAAGGACACAGAAGCTGCACAACGGCGCCGCTCACCTTGGTTGCTCACGGGGCACTACAGGTAGTGAAATAAGGAGGGATGTGATTTATCTGGGACGAAGAACCAAGGATAAAGCCAGATGGAGAGAATATGCTGTTATTATTTATGAAGAGATAAAGGCAGAGTGACAAGGCTGTGGAAACTCCATCACAGCGGGACTGAAGCCTCGCTTCAGATAGCAGCCTGATTATCAAACGCAGAGGTCACACCCTACATGTTAGATTACATAATTTTAGTCATGAATGAAGCGAGTGGGACATCATCCACATGTAGGTCACTGAAGCAGAGATTGGCTCTTTTTGGCTTTGACCTAATGTAAATAATCTAAATAAAATCATCTGTTTTCTTAATTAATGAAGCTAATTCTTTTACATTTATTTGGATCAAATGAAAAACTTCCCCAGCTTGTGCATAACTATGGTGTTTTTCCCCACATATTTTCTCCATTAAAGCTGCTATTTCTATCATGTTTTCCCCTCAGCTTGTATCTTTAATCTACTCAAATCAACACTTTATCGTTTTCTTGATCTCTCACCTGCATTCCTGAGCTTTTTGTTCCTGTACACGGACAAGATAACGAGGACATTGCCCAGGATGTCAACCACGATGGTGAAGATCAGCACGCTGGCCAGCGCAGTGGACACTCCAGAGGAAGACGCGCTCAGCCCGCGGTCGCTCTCATTCCGGGACAAACAGCTCGACCCGTTCACATCCTTCACTTCTAAATCCATCTCCCCTCAGGGTGCGGTGCCCATGGTGGGAAAACGCCAGTGTTCCGTCAAAAAAGGTATAACAGACCAGAAAATTCAAAATGATTTCACTGGAGGGAGTCTTGAACTTTTTAAGGAGCGAAACCACACTCCCCCTCCGCCCGTGGAGCAGCCGGAGGAAGACGCGAAACATGACATGACCATGAAGTATTTATAGATTCTACACATGTAGGGAAATTTGTGAAATTAATGTCTGAAGTAATCAAGACGCCAGGAACTCGTGTTTCAACGCTGTCCTCCGTGTGGTCCGCATGAGTCACCAAAGCTCTTCCTGCGCGCTGCTCCATTCTGTCAGCAGGGCTGGTTCAGGAGGCATGTGAGCGCTCTCCTGTGCGTAATGGAAGCGCAAGGATGCGAAGCCCCTGTGCAAGGCACGGAGAGTTCCGTGTTGGCTTTCTGAGGGAATTCACAAAGACTAAAGTAGGCTCTGTTTCTGCAGACAGGCAGGCAGGCAGGCAGGATTAAGCGTTTAACAGAAGTCTGTCAGTCACTGTGAACTGCCTCAAAACTAGAAGTTTACAGTTTTATTTGCGTCCTGACTCTTTCTCTCTATAGTGGTCTTAGGTAACAGCCCTATCACTCGACTGAATGTGGAGTTATGGAGAATGCTGCATTTTAAATATGGCCAAGGTTTACAACAGCAGCCATTAACTTGTCAGGTTTATGAGGCCCACTGATCTTCATTAAAACGCAGAGCTTTTCCCTTTCATGTGCATGGAAATGGCGCCTTCACGTGTTCAACAGAGAGACTTGCAAACAGTGAAAAACCCTCAAAGGCACGCTTCTTATAAATTGTGCATCGCTGTCGACACTGAAAGCACTTTGGAAGAAATGAACCAAAGCGTTATTTAACATATTGAACAAGTTAATCTAAACAAGTCCTTAATTCTGAAAGCGGTGACCTGCTTTTTAATTGAGCCAGCTGGTGCTAAAAGTCATGTCATCAGGGGAGAATTAAGGTCTCATTAGACTATGAAGTCGTGTTCCTGGAATTAATGCTACAATAAATGAGCAGCAAATCTTTGCCTTTGGGATCACAAACAGATCAATCTGACCAGGCACAAGCCAACGGTAGAAACACAAAGTTATTCAATTTAGCAGGCAAAGTAACTGTAATGTTTGAGTAGCTGTTACTCGAAAATATTCAAGAATATATTTCAAAAATATAATAAATATTATAAATATATAATACATTGTAACAGGTAATGGGTATTAATTTTCTGGCAGTTGATTGATTTATTCATCAACCAATCATTGCAGCACTGCTTTACATAGATGACAGCTTTGAGGTTAAGTCGATTATATGTGGAAAGAAAACACATTAGAGTTTGGTTTCTGTGGTCACTTTTATTGCAGCAAATACAGCATGGCCATGCACGAAGACTGCAGTACCTAAAACTTTACAGAAGGGTGCCGACATCAGACACTGCTTGCAGTCTGTCAATCTTTTTGTCACAATGCAGGTCTGTTTGTTTGTGGTCTAAAACAAACACAATATTATTGTAACCCTAGCTCTATAAGTGTAGGTGGAGCCCTCCACTGGACTCTTTGGGTCAAACTCTTTTACAATTGCACTTGCATTCACCTAATACCCACCTGCACAGTGTAAAAGGCAGCTAATCCACGACCTGGCTCCTGTCAACCATTTCAGTTAGTGGCGTAAAGCAAGAGGGTCTATAAGTCAGGGACCCCGCCAGCACTTTTAAAACACGACTCTCCTCTTTAAAACCAAAGTCGCTGCAGCAGAGAAATAAGGGGCTCAGTCCCATCCAATGAACACACACCTAGAGCTGGGATCATGGCCCAAACTGGCTGGAGTCAAAGCATACAAGCAATACCCTGCACACTTAACGCCCTGGGTCATGGGGGAACATTGGAAAGTGCAGGTGTACGTCCCCCAGAGGATAATCTGGTGTAACACAATTCCCAGTCCTGATTATTCCAATGAGGACAGACCCTGAATCAGAACCCACCACACCAGAGTGATAAATCCCCATGAACAGACAAGTCATAGACAATGACGCTGTTGTGCAGATGTCCTCGACACGTACCCACTAAACAGGGCCATGGACGTGGCCACACACGTGCAGATTGCACATGGACCACAGTGAGAGGTTCTCTTTCAAACTGCCTAAAAGCTACAGAGACACACTCACATAGCCAACCAGCGAGACGCTTTTTGGGCAGTACCTTACCAGCCACTCCACCAAAGCACAAAAATAGCTGTTCTGTGCACAAAAATTGAACACATGCACACAGCAGATGCAATTTTGTCTCCCCGTCGAACCCGGAGGGGTTGAGGCAGCCAACTGTATTACTCTTGACCTAAAAGAGCTCTTTATGTTCTTAGGAATAAAGGGTGGATTTGGTCTGAGAGTGGCTCGCTGCAGTCATCACAAAGCAGCATGCAGGGGGCAAAAAGCTCACTCACTCTCTTACCTGAGGTCAGCACAAGCAGCGAAGCTTTCTTGAATAATAACACCTTCAGAGAGAAGTGCTCCAGAGGCTCATAGGGATCCGTCACCGAAGAAGTGAAGACCCAAGGCAGGTCCCACTGAGGGGTCGAGACATGCACGGCTGGGCATTGTCTCCTGACCCCCTGTCATTCATGCACATAACAGACGAGGCTCAGGTAAGTGTTCTTTGCAGTTGGTTTAACAAGGCTTACCCTGCTTTATCTTATTTAGCATTTTTATGGTGCAACAGTAACACAAACATTTGGTGTGATGTAATGGTTCTGTACGGCTAAAATTGTAGCACACTGTTTGGTTTTGCTGTGTTTTTTGGCTTATCAGTTTACTGTATGATTGAGTCTCTCTATAATTTTCACTGGGAGCTTTTTCCAACAAAAAAGCCTCCTGATAGTTACTCGCCTGGCAACAAACAGCTTACAAAAAGAAATTAAGCTGGTAAAAAACAAGCATCTACAAACTAAAGACCTTTTATTTCTCTGGTGATGGAGAAGACAAAATAGGAAAAACTGTAAAAAATAAATAAATAAATAAAAAAAGATCATTTACAAACAAGTCACCCAAATCTTCAAATTTAACTGATCACCTGTTGTCAGTGACCAAATTATTAGCTTTTAGCTACGCAATGAAATGTGTTTTATCAAGAGTTAACAAGACAAGTAAGCTTGAAACCAGGCTTGAGACAGGACAGGCAGTGGCTAGCTGATTAGCACACTAACTTCAGTAGTTATCTCTGCAATTAAAACATAGACATGTTTGATATAACATCCCAACAGTTGCTGCTTCACATTTTGTAATAATGTAAGTTAATTTTTTTAAAAGTTTAGAAATAAAATTTTGGACAAATCTTACATATTACACCTTTAAGTGAGCTGGTTCAGGTACACTTTTTTCTGATTGGACTTTGTGGGACACAAGTGTAACTAAGCTATTGTAAGTGAATATTGTTTTGCACTCTACCTTGTTCATGTAGAGTGCAAGCAGTTTTCTAAAATAGAAAAAGCTCCACACATGGTTATGCTACAAAATTATAATAAATTCTGGACCTTTAAGACCTCCCAGCCATTATGACTCAAAAGTTGTTGCTGTTGAGCATTTGCATTCATATAACATTATGTTCATTAGATGATCAAAGTTAAGTAAGGGCTCTGTATCAGCCCTTATTTTTGTAGGTGTAACTGTGTCACTAGCAAATATTTCATCCTGTTCACATTTAACAGATCACGAGTAATCTCCTTAAGCTATTTCCAAAATGGCCAAGGATTGGTTATAAAGGTTATTGGAAGGTTTAAACTTTTCAATATAGACATGCGATGCAGATGTTACAAAGTTGTCAAAATGGAAGAAAGAAAACTAGCCAGCTGATACTTTATGAGAAAAGTATAACATTAGTAACAGGAATGTAATAACACTCAAAAGGTAGCACTGTATGAAAGCTATAAAGATCAAATAGATACCAGCATTTCTGTCTAACTACTAATAAAAAGCAGCAAAATAAATGTTGGTGCATATTGAAAGTTGTATCAGTTTAGTTAATGAAACTACACACATTTTAACCACACGTAATCCACGTTTATTAACGTCTCAATGTGCAAACCAGATTCTTCATTTTGGACTTTTCAAATATACCTTCTTTAAACACGCCACTGAACACACACCTACATTTACACCTTTCCACTTACTACAAAACCTCTGCATCTGTGTGTCTTTTTACCACAAGCTCTCGGTACTGTACATTGAAAATATGGCTAGGATTGTTAGCATAATTAATTGGACACACAATGTGACAAATCTAAGGCACTAGAAGTCAAAGACTACGGTCGGCATATTCTGCTAAAGCACACGTAAATCTAGGACAACGAGGGTAAAGTCAAAATATTCACAGCAGGCTTTTATGCTCAACAAATACATGTGACATAAGAGACATCACATGGAAGATAGAAAATAGGAGCACATGATTCATCTGTTCTTTCTTAGCCAAAATATATGAGCTTATGTATGCGGTCTTTCTGTAAAGATTGGCTTCATCACAGTCCTGCGTATAACAAGCCTTTCTCCAGAAATGATTTAACCATATAAAATGGAAATATAGGCACAATTATGTCCAGCTGTGGCTAATCTCCAGTTGGGGCCAAGATTCGTGTCCAAACGAGCCTGAGAAGGGGGACACAGGTGGCATCCAGCACTGGAAGTCACAGCACCTGTTTCAACATCTGGACCATCATGGCCGATACGTTTTGATAACATCTTTGATCGGCCTCCTGCATATTGGACAGCACGCATTGATCTGTCTCTTGAGCTTCAGCCCACAGTCATTGCACAGACACATGTGTCCGCAGGCGTAGATGACTGTGTCCACCTCCTGGTCGAAGCAAATGGTGCATTCTCCATTTTTTCCAGCAGAGGGCAGTTCTGAGTCAGTGAGAATGGGAGAGATGGGAGGACTGAGGGGGGAGCTTGGAGCAGTCACTGGAGGAAAAGGAGGAAAACACATTAGTCTTGGGCAGACATGATGCACGTTCACAGATGACTCTCTGCTATGCCAGGTTTAGATATTCAATACTAGTGTTTAATACATTCCATTCTATTATTTGTCTTGTTTTGCAGTATTTTTTTTTCAAAACACAAATTTCCAATCAAATCTTTAAAAAAGTTATCAAAACTTAACATAATCAGTATGTATTTGGGCTACAACTATCATCTTCGTTTACAGTTTTATTTTAGTAGGTTTTTTATGAATTCAGAATCATCACAACTTCTCCAAGCCCACAGTGGTTTCAATCTCTCACCTAATTTTTATCAACGAGTATTCAATTCGCTATAATGTTAAGACCAACCAAAGATGCAAATGTTTACATTTGAGAAGCTAAAACAAAAGAATGTTTTGATTTTTGATTCTAAAATGGATTAAAGAAATGATCGATTAAGCGTAGTTGAAAAATTAACTTTCAAAATTTTGACTAACTGTGGCAGCTACGGTATGTAAAAGATTAAAATGTAAAAAATAATCACCTAAGAAAGTGAAGCCAAATTGGTTTTATTGACTTAGCAAGTATTTACACATTTCCATACAGTAGGTGTCGACATCTACCAATAAACACAGAGAAGAAGAGAAAATGTCAGCTACATTTATCGGGTCAGAGCTTTGGAATACTAAATCATCCATTTTCAGTCTGTACATCTGAATTAATGACCCTCAGGTGTGCGTTAACTACAAGTTATTACCTTTTTTTAATAATACAAAAATATCAAATTCTTGGTTATTCTATTGTTATCGACCATAAGAAGCAGGTAATTGGCTAAAAAAGGCCTTTTCTTGATCCACTGTAGCATTGTGCATGCTGTCAGCATTTGTGAACCTACCCAGAGAGGATTCAGAGGCTGAGGAGGATCTGTTGACACTGAACGCCAGGTCTGAGTCACTGTCATCGGGACTGCTGCTCTGGGACGTGTTGGGGGACGTGGAGGGAGGACTGGACTGCAGTGTTCCTGTGCCACAAAGATAAATACACATAAACAAACCTCAGATAATTACACTCACACAGAGCTTTTAAAAGTGGCGTTCAGAAAAAAAAAAAAAAATTAAGTGTAAATGGTATCTTTTCAGTTCGGTACTGTTGAGCTGTTTAGTGTGATGCTAGAGTTTAAGGCTTTATGCTGACTGGCCCTAACCAGTCAGATTAGATATGCATATCTGTATTACTCAGAGTTTCACAGGCAGCTTTTCTTTTAGTTTTTTTTTTTCTTTAAACATAACAGCGTTGGATCAGAAATTGTTGCAAATGGGGTCTGAGCTGATGGGAGTTTATGTGGGAGTTGTGGGACTGGGACAGATAGGTCACAGCTCTAAACTGAACAGACACATGCAGACATAAACTGCTCACTGCATTCCTTCAGTCTGGGAAAAAATAAACTGCAGGGGCTGCTTAAACTTAAGAATACACGGATGATCATTCCAGAGCGCGCCCTTTATTGAGCATTTATCAGTGTGACATTTTGGAAATCGCTTATTTCCTCTCCTACAGGGAGTTGATTGCTATCACTCTCTTTTCTGTCCATTAAACATGAAGCTAGAGCTAGCAGACAGTTAGCTTAGCTTAGCACAAACGCTTGAAGCAGGACAATTTGGTTTAGCTCTGTCTGAAGGTTGTGTGGCCGCCTCACAAAAAACGTCCAGCCGAAAACTCTATCGATCTCCTCATCCAACTGTCTGCAAGAACTCGCATAGGCATATTTCCCAAAATGTCAGACTTTTGTCTTGGGTATTCCATTTTGTATTTTGAAAAGATGGCCTAAGGAGTCTCATCCCATCATTACAATAATTCAACAAATGTATGACTTGTGGAATTTGGGGGTTTTGGTTCATCATGCTGCTGTGATTACTCTCAGCTTACCAAGTATCCTGAGTCTGTTGACAGCCCCATGCAGGGTGAAAAAGGCCCACAGGATCTGAGAGGAGTCCACACAGAGCAGCCGGCCACGTCCCACTCCGTTCACTCCATGGTGCACCTCTCCGCTGGGCAGCAGACTAAAGCTGAGCACGTCTCCAGAGCAAGGCATGGGAAAGCCCCTGTGCACCACCCAATACTCTTTACGGTCCAGGAGAACTTCCGGGTCTGCCGGCAAGTCCCCGGCATGGAGACTAGCCGGGTCACAGGATGTTAAACCAAACAACAATGCCCCAAAGTAGGGCAGGCCTAGATGGCCAACTTCCACGTACAGCGTCTCACCCATTTGCAGTGGTCGGTCGCTGAACACCAGAGTCCGACTGCTGTCCAGAAAGTGGATGCAGGCAGCTGATCGGTCTGCAGAGAGTATCACGTCAGAGCCACGTACGGGATGAAAGTGCAAGTCATTGTCCAGCGGGGAAGGAATACCCCGGACCGGCCTGGGGACACTGAAGCCAGTGGAGGCAGACGCGGATGGCGTGGAGGAGGACGAGGTGGAGGAGCAGCAGCGGATGAGCTGAGTGTAGTTATTGAGCTGGAGGTTGGCCATCTTGGCAGCAGCAGCCTGGTTGTTCTCCAGCTGATTGTTGTTGTAATTGGCTGAGTCGTGGCTACTCTGGGGCAGATAGGCACTCAGACGGGCGGCACTCAGGCAGCTGGATCCCACACTCTCAGCAAACGTGCTCTCTGTGGTGGAAAACATGGACAGACAATTAAGTGACTCTGACATAGTATCAATGATATATGCCAAAGACACTTTCCCTTTTTTTTTCCCTTGTGGTGGTGTCTGAGGAAAACAATGCATGTTGAGACGATGTATCTGCATGTGTCAAATTTAAGGGCTGCAAATACTGGTTAATTTCATTGATGATTAATGTCTATTATTTTCTCAATTTAATGACAATTCTCCAAAAGTCCATTAAAATGTCTTGGGGCTTTAGGCGTTGTTTTTCTTTGACATGTTTTATCTGACCAACAGTCCAAAACTCTAAAAACAAAACAAAACTAACTAACAAACAAAACATAATAACGAAACAGCAAGTTCATGTTTAAGAATCTGGAACCAGGAAGTATTTTGCATTTCTGATATTTAAAAAAAAAAGGTTAAAATTATTGATGCATAATCAAAATGCTTGCTGTTTAATTTTCTTTCATTGATGAAATGACAAATTTCCTAACTGCTGCAGCTCTGGCACATTTTTGTACACAATGGGCTTCCTATGTGAGTTATGTCACATACTTTTTTCATTAAGATGATATATAAAAAATAGGAAAAAATGTATATTGAAAAATTCTGATATGATATGTCCACAAAATGCTTTACAAATTGAAATTAAATACATATTCACTATATATCTAATAAAAACATTACTGTTTAACACTTTCTTTCTCCACTGTGATTGACAGCAAACTTATATGAAAAAAAGATTAAACATGTTCGCCGTCAAGGCACATGTTGTCGGACACACCTAGTTGTCCAGTAGACAGAAATAATAAGCATCTACGCAGAGAGCCCTTTGCATGCTGCCCTTGTGATTATTGTTGCGGAGTGTAATAGATGTTAGCTCTAAGAATAAATAAGTCAGTCCATATTTTTTTTGACTGTCACCAGTGTGTTTCCCTCTATCATTTCCTTTCCTCGTCAGCTTGAGCTCTTCGACCTGCCACTCTCATGCGGAGAGTTCATAGTACGACCGAATTTCTCTATGGATGTACTGCTGATATAATCAAGTCTGGTGTTCGTAGTCCACCTTTGACTTATGATACATTCCTTTATTACTATTTCTAGTGATGCCGAAGCAGTTGAGAGCACTGGCCCCTCACCAAAGCTCCTGGGATCTGCTGCATTGCCCAAACATGGCCATAGCTTCTGTCAGACTGAAGATAAACACACCCAGTGACTATGAGCGGGAACTACAGGGTAGAGGGTGATGAAGGAAGGAGAACGGGACAAAGCACGGGAAAGTGACAGTGGGAGAGTGTTTAAGGGGAGATGGGGAGAGCGGTGAGGATGAATCCACCTCTGTGGTCCACATCCTGTTTATCTCTTTATGGTTGTGCTTTTCCAGACAAACTAGTGTTGTCTGACATATAATGGATCATTGAGTCATTGAGCCACCCCAGACCCCTCTGCCTACTCCTCCTACTATACTGGCCTCTGCTGCTGAAGAGCTTCGCTGCACAGCTGCTCTCTGAACCCTCAGGAAGCTGCTTAAATTAGCTGTGAATGTGTTGACACTATAAAAATAAGTTTGTGAGGTTTCTGGGTTGTCAAAGCCATGGTCGAAACACACAGCTTTCTAGCTGACTTGTAAAGCCGACTCCAGTCAAAAAAATACCCGTTACTCAATACTTTATTGGACATATATGAATTGTACTGATGCCTTTTGTGTGGCCTTATGGCCAGTCAGTTGTGAAATGTGTTGCTCTCATTTCCCTTTTTAAAAAAAATGAGTCAGCCTCTGCCTGCCAATCTCAGATGCAATCATGAAAAAACAATAAATGTTTAACAGGAGTGTTTTCACAGAGCATGAAAACAACATAATAAAATGCTTACCAAGCAGTGTGACTTCCTGAGTGATGCCATAGATATCTATGATGGCCCAGAGTGGGCAGCCAATGCTGAGTCCGCAGTGGAAGAGGATGGGCTCTCCTTCATTGATGCTGTAGAAAACTCGTCCATGACGGTCGGCCCAGAATGCCAACACGTTGTCTTTCAAGGCCATCCTTTCAGGCAGAGCTTTGGCCCAGTAGCCAGGCCGTGTCACCAAGTCTGGGCAGGCGTACTTGGGGATGTCTGTAGTGACCAACTCACTGGGGTCCAAACTGGTGAAACCGAAGCGTAGAGCTCCACTCCAGCCAGTGTGCACACCACTCAGGCGAAGACGCACCTGAATTAAGTGCATTAATTAAAAAAACTTTTTATTACTTTAATCTTTTAATCTCTGGTAAAAACAAAAAAGTAGAGTGAGTGGAACACAAACCTTCTCATAGAGGTGGACAGGCCTGTGGCTGAAAGTGATGCCATTACAGAAGCTGTTTTTACGAGTGGCTCGGCGAAGCTGCCCATCGAGCCTGATGTTCTTGCCTTTGGCGTGGGGGTGAAAGCGGGGTGACTCTATACTGACATTGACCGGAGGTGTGGATGTTCTTCTCTCTACAGCTGCTCCATTGTTTGGCAGGGTGTAGCACTGCCTGTTGGTCACTGGGCGTGTTTGCAAAGTCGCATCTGTGGGTCCAAAAACATCCGACAGAAAGTCATCAATGATTCAGCCTGACCATGTTAGAAAGCAGCGCGGTGAGTGAACAGCAGGCCTGCTTTTGTGTGACCTGGGTCGAAACAGCAGCTGTTGGAAAAAGAGGCAAACATATCAGCACACAATAACTCGTCTGCAAGTGGTCCATGGCAGTTGGTTTAGAGGGCAGAGGCCAGTTATGTAAAGGAGCCCACAGTCTCACACACTTCCTTTCTCACACTGACACTATGAAGCTTCTCTGCTCCTCTCAACAAGCACATTCAATGGTCTCTTTTAGCATGTAACCCACATTTACAGTATAAAAAGGCAAACTGTCCCGAATCCGTCCCTTTACCACATCCATACGGGACATTTATATCACAGAAATAAAACAAGGTGGACTACGTAGAAGCCCATGTGGATATATCTCTGCAAAACATTAAAAAGAGCATTTGGCTTACATAAAATCAACACAGAGTTGAACAGTGCTAATATCAGTAGCATCAAAGGAGACAGATAAGATAAAAAATTCTCCAGAAAGTCGACAACAACAGTTGAGATTGGTCTTCCTTTTATTTATGGAATACAAACCCTTGGCCTACAGCATAAACAAACCCTGACTGGCCCCTTTCATTTCTCCACAGTTATCTTCAGAATGAATCACACAGTGTCTGGTCAGTAAAGAAAAACCCAAATAAAAGGCCTAATTTTTCATCTCATCATTCATCACAGGAGTCAGTCCCTTATTTGGCAATTTGAGCAAAGGAATCTGAGCATAAATGAATCTTGAATTATTTGGGTTTAATATTAAATAAAATTAAAGCTGTAGATGGGTGTTTATGGTATAGACTGGCTGAAATCCAGTGTACAAAGGGAGGCCGTCGTTTTTTTACTCTCCTCCGGGGCCAGAAATCCAGGAGTGATTACATCTCTGTTTAAAATTCACTGTGATCTGGTGCAAAGACAATAACTCAGTGAAATGTTCCACAGCACATTTCCTAAATTAGACATTATCACTGATTATATTCTAAACTACGAAGCAGAGGCAAGAACATCTGTAACATCTCAAATGATGTGCGGGTGCCCCTCTCTCTTCCACTCCCAGAATTTGGCTTCGAGGGAGTAAAATACAATTTGGCCATGTTGAGAGTTAGCTGAGGTCTGACAGAGGAGAACACTGGGAATGTGCAGTCAAAGGATTTGCAAAGAATACTGATACAGACACGAGCCATTATTAGACAAATGCATAGCACAACAGGTCATACTATAAGAGACAATTCACTGTCAGTATTAGTCCCAGTTTGTGACATTAACACTGCATTCCAATCACAGATATACACATTCAGTCTCATGTAAATAATTATTCAGCAATTTTAGAAAAAAATCCAGTTACTTCTCCACATTTTTCTGGAACTAAAGGCCGTTTGTGCTAGCAACTTATTACAATTCACATTAACATTTTTTGGTGGCAACCTCTAGTAGTCATTGTAATTATGATGAGAGCAAGGGAGGGAGTTAAAGCTGGGGTAGGCAACGTCTGGTAAGCGAGCTAGTATGAGACTTCTAAGGAAGCAACTCCATTGTACTCTCCACTTCCTGTTTGGCTCCAGCTCCTCATTTTATTTCATTTCTCTTTTAAGGCCAGTTTACACCAACAATTCATGACGAGATGAAAACTCATCCATCTCAGCCTGACGCGCCTGCAACTCAGCCTGTCAAGTTGCCAGGCGGCAGTTTTAGAACACTGGGCATGTCACTTGTTTCAACAGCCAATCAGCTTGCAGCGATGTCACCTGTCGCTAAGAAGCGCAGCATAGAGCAGTCAGTCATTTTAACTTATATACATATACAGAGCTTACATGATGTAACTTAGCCCACATACAAAACTTAAGATACCTAAATAACACACTTTAACCCAAATCATAACCCAGAACTTTTGTGTCTAGACCAAAATAAACTGTGATGATGGGGGTCTGTACATTACAAGGCCTGGTCAATTGTTTATTGGACCAAACTTACTAATACCCCGTAGAGTCTCTGCCCTCTACTTGTACTCTAAAGCAGTTGGATCCACATTTTGTTTGCCTTGCGAACACAATGATTATGCTTTCAACCTGAAACAGTGCGCCAATGTTTTCACTGGTCTACAGGTGGTTAACAATACAAAGCTATTGTTACAATGTAGTAACTGTTGGCAAAACCTCCACAGGGCACCTTTAAAGAAGTTCACTACATCATATAAATGTCTCTATTGATATTAATTTCTATACAAATAACAAAGTTAGCATTTAATATTCTCCTGTTATGGCAGAAAAGAGCAAGATCATGTGTTATTTCCAGCTGAAAACAGGCTGAACATCTTTTTTTAATGGTGCAGCAGACAGAACATCGCATTCTTAATGGTTTTTGAGAATTCTTGAAATAACTTCAGAACAGTAGTGCATTGTTAAACAACCTCTCAGGTTCTTGAAAGATAACCGGGTATTTATTTTTTCTATGTTGGATGCTGGGTCAAGGAGAACTGCTCAGCCTGCTTTTTAGGTTTTTCGCATCATGATGCACCGGCAAATGTTCGACTATTAACATCCTATTGGGTTGGTATTATTAAGAGTTTTCACCTCAGTCATATGTCTTTTTAATAAGGCATACTGAACATAATATTTTCTTGGCATACCTTCAGAATCATTGACTCAGGAGAGTGATGAGACAGACTGACATTGCACTGGCATAGAAAAAAAAAGTATAGATCACCTAAGCTTCGTCACAGTCCTGCTACATTTGGATGTAGAGAAACAAGTGGCTGATACTCCGCCTCCGAATGAAAGAAAAAGCACAAAATAAATGCAATCATAAGACTCCACAAGACACACTGCTGTGCAAAGGAAAGCTTTATTAATGTAAAACTGATTATAAGGATTCCTCAGAGTTATCTTTATCCACAGCATGACCAGGCTCTTTATTCTCTCTTCTCTAAGCTGTGTGTTCATCATACTGTAACTCATTCACTGTGCCAAACATAAGCATCTGCAGATTTTAAAGGAATTTCAGGGTCTGTTTAATTACATTTCTATTTTTTTTTTAAGTCTTCAACATAAAATTTCACGGAAACAAAATATCAGCGGTATCACTTGACCCGTTCATGGCAGGTAATATTGCCAAAAAGACTCCAAGAGTGAATCTATAAAAACCTGCTTTCTGGTACATTCTGCACATCTTTAACATAGACCCTGAAAATGCAGATATTCTATCAATCCCATGTTAATTGAAACCACACAGCGCAGGCAATTGGACCCACGCTGCTCCTGCTCCTCTGTGACTAACTGTTCTCAGTCCAAACCCTACGTCATCTGGCTCCAGTGGCTGTAACCACATCATTTAGCCGCCGAGTGGGTCTGCTGGGGGCGTGGGAGTGTGACTGACATTAAATCAAAGTGATATGGGGAACTGATTATCAAGCAATGTGCTTCATGACAAAGTGTCCAAAAGTGATCATCTGAGAGCTGGTAATGACAGCTTTATGCAAGACGAGGGGCTGACAATCAAGACTCATACAAGAATAATTCATTGGCAATCACTTGAGATTGTGACCTATAGCCTAGAAGACAGCGTGGATACTTGGGACAACTGAAGAATATTACCAGGCGATATAGGCCACAATAGGTCAAGTATGGCCCTATTTGCATTTATATTTTCTATTTCAGGTCATTCTTATTTTAGTTTCCTAAAGCTTTTTGTGTCCAAATGTTGTTCATCTGTTTTGTGATTAATGTGTCACTTGGCTGCTGTAATGCAATACAACTCCCCAAAACACTATTAATCCATCCATCTATGAAAAAGTCTTTCATATGTCAGAAACTAACACAAGGTAGTAATGCTAGGGCCTGTCAGAAATTTAATAAAAAGGCTGATTCACACACAAGTAGACTAACAAAAGCAGGCAACGAGGAAGCAGTAGGCTGATTAAAGAGAAAACAATATGATTTTGAACCAAAGTGTGGTGAAACTCATGATGCAGAACCCAGGGAGCCACTTCATGCAAAGGTCATTTCAAGTCATTTGAAAATTGATTGTCTACAGCTACAATCAGGAAGGCAATAGAGGTCGAATTGCTCGCGTTTTGAGCATTTAAATGATAAAACAATGTTAAATATGAACTATCAGAGTTCCAACACTTGTGTTCATTAGGATGGGATCTTTTGCAATAGTTCCGAAGGAGCTTTTCTCCCTGAAATATTAACTTGTTGATGGTCCAGATTGTGTCATGATTGTGTCATCCCCATCAACGAGTCAAATCGTCGCCCCTTCACCATCTTTGCTTCACAATTAAAGCGACATCGGTGCTTATAACGAGGAGTGGGAGAGCGCATTTGCAGGAAAACGCGGCTGCTGGAGGCGCGCTCGTTTGGACTCGCTCCCTGGGAATCACGCTCAGCTCCCCCGTGATGGGGAAGCGCGTCTCCACGCAGCGCAAGTACAGAAAGCAGGACTAGCCATGTGTATCACAAGCTATCGTTTCACAGACACTGCCTCGCGCGAGTGCATTACAAGCCTCGTGAACGGTACATTTGAAAAAAAAGACAATTCTCACCTATTAATGGTTTAGGTGTCGTATTCCCCATTATATCCAGAAATTCCCGGCACCGGCTGACAAGTTAATTCCGAATGCAATATGTCTCTGTCCATCCGTGTATCCTCGGTCTGATGATCATCTGCTCGGAACCAGTTCAATCTGAGTATCTGTGCCTTCAAAATGCGCCGTGGTGGCTCGCTGCTGAAGCATGGACACGCTCTTCTTAATGTCAACCCAAAGCCGCTGCGACAGGCTGACACCTCCAACTGGCGCACAGCAGCCCCCTCCTTTCTTGAGTAAAGGCTCCCCTCTGCACGACTTTAAAGACACAGTAAGCAGAGATCCCCCTCAAGAGCATCACAGAGCCTCTGAATAATTCATTTAATTATTCACTCGAAGCCTGTGATGAAGTCTAATGACTGTGTAGCCTATAGGACAAACATCATGCTGGAGGCGGATGTGTAATCTAGAGGAAGGCATTTTGTCAGCACATTTGCATACAGAGCAGGCAGACAACGCGGTGCTAACTTTGATGACAATAAAAATGATTACAAGATTATTGATCACTTCTGTTTCTGGCAAAGAAAACCCTTTCACTTTTAAGTAGCATCCTGACAGCAGTAAGCTGATCTGAATACAGAGCAAAGAGAGTCCAGAGTCTATTGATGCTTGCTGTGAGATTTTTAAATCACAGATCCCTCAAACCCATATGCTGGACTAACACATAAGCACTGGACACTTTTGATGAAAGTCCAAGCACCATATGAGGAAATCCCCTTTTTTCCCACCCTATCCTCTGCACAACCGCAGCCTTGACTGCTGGGTTTCTCTCAAGCTGTTTCCTGTCTTCTGGACCACAGCGTTCTCTGAGGAGCCATGGCCTGCAGGGCTTGCAGGACTGAGACCATGCGAAGGGAGTGCCGGACCACGTATCTCCCATGGTGGAGATTTAGCAAGGCCTGAGGCACTACAGCAGCTGCTTGTCAAATATCTCTGAACAAAGCCTGCTCAAGAAATACAGATGCATGAAAACATACATTTGTGCAAAGTATTGTTCCCTGTTTAAGTCAATGGAATGTTTGAATTGTGTTTAATTGGGGGACAGCTGGCAGAAGTAGGGTTTACTTCCTGCTTTGTGAATGCAGGTTGACCATCATGGCATGATCCATATCACATACAGAGGAAAAGTGCTTCTGGGCTTCCGCAGCTGCCAGCATAGACATATATGATCTAATTCAGTGTGTGGACAAACTCTCGTGAGACACGGCGTTTGGGTGAAGGCAGGCTGGAACTAAATATAACTCAAAGACAAAAGCATTTGTTTCTACCTACTCAATGCTGTTTGTTTTAGCAGGATATGGTGGCTCCTTATATGAGCCTTGGGTGAATGGTGTTTGGGGTGAAGCATAGCAGAAGTGAACCCCTCCTCACCGCCACCACCACCACCCACCCACACACATACACACCCTTAAAAAGAAAGATCAGCAATGGAAAAGGGGATTAACACAGGAAGTGAATATGAGGCTGCGTTGGAGTTTGCAATCAAGCTTTCCCTGTAAACACAGCAGAGCTGCAGTAACAAGTGCTGCTGCCTCTGATGCTTGCTTTGCTGCCTGAGCTCACACTATGGGGTGTTAATGAAAGCATGATTGCTGGGCTGAATTTATTCCAAAGGCAAGGAACTGTATTCTCGCAGTCATTTTCAGCACAATTATTAAAGACTCTTTTGGTTGTCTTCAAATCAGAGAATAAAAGAATAATTACAATAAGCTTATTTGTGACAATCCCTCCCCAAGAACGACAGCCTAAACGATTTCCAAAACGAAATCTGTTAACATTTAATCAACCAAGCCTTCTAGTGACTGTGGTAATCATGATGGGATCAAAGGAGGAAGCTGGTTGACAGTATTGCTGTGTATAGTGTCATCAAGTCCCTGTGGGAAGAAGCTTGGGGTGGAAGGGCAAAAAACATTGGACTTTAACACTTGAGACTGCTATTGGTTTCCTGTCCCCATTCTCCGGTCAGTGATTTCCCTTTTTAAAGCAATCCCTGAATCTAACCATGTGTCTAACCTGGTCAGCAAACCATCTTGTTCTTCGGAAGGGCACCAACAACTGGAAACCCTGTGATGATGAGAAGACACTTGGATTAAATCAACAAAATGTAAAATGTAAATAGGTGAGCTGAAGAGGTTCTGGTAGGCGTATTTTGTTAACTTTGGACAGAGACAGACCAGCTGTTTCTCTCTCTTTCCAGTCATTGTGCTAAGCTAAGCTAACTGGCTACTTGCTATAACCCTGTATGTTTCATATAGAAATGAGGCTGGTATCAATCTTTGAGGAAGAAAGTGACTTAAGCAGATTTCAATGTCAAAGTATTCCATGAAGATTACTGATTTTCTTTTAACATTTTTTGTCTCTTAGCTTGTTTTCAGTTCATGTACCTTAACTGAATCTAAATGGATAATTAAGCACACACTGGCTTTAACAATGACCAAATCTAAAATATACTCCATCTCTCAATAATGAACTGTGAGCATGCTCTTTATATACAGTACCTCTGTGTTATGCAGTGAGAAGTCAGTCCATGCAGATAGTGTGCGGACAGCGGAATGTTAAACAAAACACATTAGTTTAGAGTGCATGTTGGCGGTCCTCTTCCTACTCAGCCAAAGCCTAAATCACAACGCAGCATCCCCCTCAGCTGTGACCCCTGGACAGTGTTAACACAGATATGTCAGACTGATTGCTCTGACAGCGTGACAGAGGCAAAGACGCCTTTGGAAGTTGGTGTGGAGACCAAGTCAAAAAGAGCCTACTTTGTTGATTTGACCACCCAAGTACAAACAGAATTAAGACACAAATTTACTTTAAATCTAGACTTTCCACTGCGGTAGAGAGCAAGCTTTTGAGATTTTTGAGTGATTAGTTAGTGTGATGTTGGAAAATTATCCAGAGTTGTATTTTACACCAGCAAAACTAGGTGAGAGACATAGAGTGCAAAACACTGTGAGAAAGCTACATTTATTTTTATGTAATAGGATGCAAAGGGAATGCTTTGCTCCCATATGAACCATAAGGCATTCTATCCCCTTTGTGGGTTTCAAGCATCTGTGATGTAGCGATCTCACGAGGGCCCCTACAGCGAATAAAGTTATTTCCAGAGAAGGAGGGCAGACATGCCTCGTTTGCTCAAGGAAACTTGGCCCGCAGCAATGCGACTGCTGCCATGCAGAGCAGCGCAGTGACTGGTCCTTGGACAGCAAAGTGTTACATTTGCAGTATTTTAATTCTTATGACTTAAAAGCAGTGTAGAAATGCTGAGCAGATGGCTGTTTGGGAAGGTTTGTATGTGGTGGTCTCAGTATCTCGAGAGGGCTGCTGTCCAAACCCCAGTCACTGATCTAATGGATGAAGTGAGTCATACCCACCTTCAATGTGAACAAAACCATCTCCATCAAACACACATGGGCCAACGCAGCACAATGAGGCACAGTCATACAACACATAGCCGCACAACAATGCGTTTCTGGTCACCTCTTGTTGTTCAAGCGCTGTTTTCTACCAAAGCACATTCACATCTGTTTTCAATGTGTGCTCCTGTCTTTTCATTAAGTCGACTTAACAGGCCATCAGAGTCAAGCACCTGCTTTTCAAAAATGCAGTAAGAGTTCAACTATTACCAAAGGAATGGTATCAGTAAAAAGTCCCTCACGTGGATGATGAGACATACTTTCTTCTAAATCAAAGCAACAGTGCAGCATTTGCCTTTAATTGGAGCCTTTTTAAGGGAAGTTCTTGCCATGTGCTCGTACCCTCGCAGACTTTTTTAATTTCCAAAATCTTCAGATCACAAGACTTGAATGCTGTGGCAGTCTTGAGTAGACAAAATGTATGCATGCTCCGTTTCACTTCTGCAATTTCACATTTCAGTAAATTAAAAACACTACCATGAAGAGAATCACTGGCAAGTGGGAAAACAAGGCCCTCATATGAACGCTGCACACAAATGCATTAAATGGACAGTTGGTGTATAACTTTTAACTCATGTTCACTCTGTAATTAATTTACTTTTTTAGTGCTTTGGGTTGTTTTCAGAAAACAATTTAGACACTTAAAATAATTATTCATCAGGAACAGAAAGCAGAGAATTGCTAGAGTTAAACCTTAGAGATACTCTATTTGCTAATATCTTGTTGAACATGTCACCACTTCTTTGTGGTTGTACTTTCACAGCCTTGAGCAGCAATTAGTTAGGTTCAGGTCCACAGAGAACACAATGTGACTTCATGACTTAATGAATTCTTCTCTTACAGTTCTTCTACGTCAGAACAAAACATTTCATGTTGTCATTCAGTAATACTATCCAGGAAAAATGAGGGCAACACACAACTGCCAAAAACTGCAGTTTTATAAATGGCCACTTGGGGCTGTCTTCAAAAGAAAGTTAATTTCCATGCGGCCTCATATCAAAATGACCAAATTTACAGCTAAAGCAACCACATTTACAGCTTGATACAGTAAACAGCTTTAGTCTCTACAGCTAATTTACCATGATAACTGTACTGGGAGGTAATTTTATAAAACACACTCATTGAAATTATATTAAGGCTTGAAGTTATGCGTAATTATGTACATGGTAGTTGTGAGTGACAGCGCTGCTAGCAGTGTGCTAGGCATCACAATGTCATTAAAAAGCAACGTGTATCCTCCCCAGCTCCATGCCTTTGCCCAAATATGGTTATTTTTGCCTCTGAACTTAAGCAAGATGGTGACAGTCTTAATGCCAAACTTGATGCTTCGAAATGATTTTCCACAAACAGCTCCATCCATTTTTTGGCATACTCTCTATGGTTACCATCCTATTATATTACACATAAAAGAGAAGCAATGCTAAGTTTTGTGACAAAGAAAAACCACAAAAGGTCAGCTGCACGTCATGGTCTTCATCGGTGGGTGGAGTTTGTCCAGTTACCATGTAGAAACAGTAACTTAGTTGCTCAGTACAACAAAACAAACTACATCTACTGAGGAAAGCCACGTGCCACAAAATGTGTGGTTAGCTGAGTTGGATTTTTTTTTTTCTGACAGAGTTGTTTCCAAGGTCAATAATGAACTTTCATATTTTAGCTTTCTGTATTTTCCATTTCATTGACACCTGAAAAGCTTCTTTAGTTTAACAGAAAATGTTAGTGTTAATAGTTTTAATGTTTTTTGAAAAATGTATACCTTAGTTTATTAGTTTTCTTTACCTTTGACTGCCACTTATTCACTCTCTTGCACAAAAAGAAATCACTTTTTATTGTTCTTGTGGTAGGCTGTTGGATGCTGGAAGTGTAATGCAATGTTTTTCATGTTTCTGTAATTTTTCTCCCAATATTACACAGTGGACAGCAAACAGTGTCAAGAAACCAGGCGGAGCACAAAGGTGGATGACACACACCTCAGCAGGAATAGAGGAGGGGGCATTGTGTCCATGTGGCACACATTGTAATGTGAATAACAGCAATGATAATAGATCAAGATATCGACCATGATATGAGGAATTTCCCAGATCATTTTCCATTGGAGGAGCTTAAATCACAACATTATGTAACATGTCAGCCCCTGACATTGGACGACCCCTGCAGCTCTGACACAATGGAATCAGTCAGGTGGTGGCATTAAAGGAATGTTTTATCTGAACATCTTTACTGCTGTTATTGAGCATTTTTAAATATTCAGCAGTCAAAAAAATCAATGCTGCACTTTACTATGAAGAACTAAACTCTCAGTTTGTCTTAGTGGAACATGGATCAGTGGAGCAGCTCCGCTAAAATGTTGTTTTAGGCCTCTCTGTCAGTGGGAGACATGCTAAAAATGGCTTTTCAATGCATTTAACCAGATGCACGGACAGTGTTCTTCCTCCATCTGTTCTATTGTCTCAGTGTTCTCTGGGATGAGGAGCGGATGCACCACCAAAAGAGATGCAGGAAATACTCTTGGCCCAGAACAACACGGCCAACTTTTTCTAGCCTTTTGCATAGTGGCCTCAGATACAAGTGCAGCCTAAGATTGTGGTAAAATTAAGGTATTTCTTTATGCATAAGCCATATTTTTTCAGTTGTTAATGGGGCTCAGCAATTATTCCTCATATTTGTGATCTTAAAGTACAAACATTGTTGCAGAAAAGAACTCAGTCTTCATTTGTTCTTTTTCTTTCATCTTTTCCAACAGTAGCAGGCTTGATACACTGGAACAGAGTTGTTCGGTTGTCAGGGGGCTCATTACGAACAGGAAGGTGTTACAGGTGTCGATGTCAAGGGCTTTGTCATCTTCAACATAACTTCACACATACAGTGGCCTGCTCTCTCAATCAGACACACTGCCAAAATAGACTTTCTGGTTGAGCACTTGAATTTACAAGGCAAAGCTGTATATTTTTAATCACCCTTGAAAAAAATGGATAAAAATAAGAGTAAGTATTGCACAGAGGAGGGGTACATAAAGCTAAATAAAGAGCGTAGTGTGTAAATATGGAAAGAGTTAAATACCAGTGTGTGTAAAAACAGTGTCAATGTGTATGCTCTTGTGGGATAATATTTTAAAAAGCGATGGATGTTGCTGACCCACAGAATTTCCGTGCTGCACCACAGCTGGAAAACGTCCTGTCAGGCGTACAGGGGGGAAGCAGTGAAGTCTTGTGTGGTACATTTAAAATGACAAAACCTATAGTTAAAAATATCCCAATTAAACGTGCTTACATCGTTAAAATTTATGACACAACTCAATAGGAAATCGTTTCCCAAGACCTTTAAAGCTTAACAGAAGTGGCCTTCGGGCTTCCAGATTCTAACCTCCAAATTGCTTCACTTTAAAATATCTGGGAGAAAAGAATCCAAGATCTCATTAGAGGAACGCAAGTGGTTTGGGGACCTGCCGAGCAGCCCAGTTTGAGACTTTTCAGCTGCAGCCATTTTAACACTTTAATCAATTTCTTTATGTTTCTGCCCTTTCATGTGCTGATCATGTAATATAACTTCTCACCGGGGCTAACGCAGCGGTTTCTTAAAGTTAATGTTCCTGAGAAGTGGAAACAAGTTTTTCAGTCTTTGCTGTACTGTGTATCAGTGTAATGGTCAGAACAGGTTTTTTTTAAATACTCCCAGAAGCATTTAAGAAGCTATAAACACTCAACCATCATGCACAATTATTTTTCATATATTATTTCCTCTGTAGACCTCATTGAACAACTATCACAAACAATAGAGGAGATAAAATGTAAACAAGACGCCGAACCTCATTAGGTACTTTCCCAAACTCAAATATTAAGTGATTTGAAAATTTCCAACAGGTTGCTATAGAGTTAACAGTGTTTACACACAGACGGTGCCCATGGTGATGTAAACCTTGACCGCAAGGAGCTCAGCGACCCAACGAAGGCCCTTAGGTTATGACACAAAATGCTTTAGCTATTATTACCCCGTGCACTCTCTCAAAAAGACATCTAAGCCCACTTTCAACGACAAGCTTGGACAAATAGATTCCAGTGTTTCCACGAAGGGAAAGAAGTTCAAGAACAACAGCCAGCAGCTGTCGTATAATATACTGACCATTAGTGCGTGCTTGTTTTGTCTCACAGTCCCAAAGGAAAGGGCATATAGGGATAGCAGAAAGCTCCAGGTACTATATTACATAATAGCATATTTCCTTCCAAACTCTCTTTCCATTCCTATGCAGTTAGCGGCCAGGGACAGTAAGACAGATCTGAGCTGCACATAGGGTAGCCTTCTGCCACTCGAGCTTTCCTGTTAAATGTTTTTCTACCGTTGTCCCTTTTTTCTGCAGACACACAGGCTGTCCAGCTCCAAATCAAAGCAAAAGAACAGTGCAGGTCTGCACATGTCAAAGGTCATGGAAGCTACTTTATGTTCACTGCCACCCTGCCTCCTAAAAAATGACATTTATCTACTAGTTTGCAATAGTACAAGTTAAGGGAAATGCAATGCTAAGGGATTTACATTTTCTAAAAACTTGAAGGGAAAATTATCTCTGTCTACCCGAATTAGGGATATAATGTGAAACCCAACAATATTTTTTTCAATTTTCTTTTTGTCTCTTGGACACAGTTTCAACATCTCTTTTTCTTTCGTGAACCAGTGATGTCATAGTAATAGTAATAACATAATAACAGTGGCCATTTTTCAATAAAACCAGATAAGAGTGCAAACAGAAACAGCCATGGTGCAGAGCTGCAGACCACATTTTCTTTTACCTGCTGCGCTGAGTGAAGGGAAAACACTCAAAATGATCAGTGCAGCATCAGACACACCATCATGGAGGTAACCCTGTTTTAGTGGACGTGCAAATTTCTGCCTTGCTTGGATGATGCACAAGGGGAAATCAAGTCGAGGCAATGGCACACATGTACAGAAAAGGATTTTTTTTTTAAAAAAGTTCAAGTCCATAGCAAGTTTTTAAACTGTTGATAGTGAACGTGAGAAAAATGTTTCCCTGACAATGCAGTTGCTTTGTTTTCCATCAAAACAGGCAATCTTGCTGGGCACCATGCATTCATAGTGACTGCATCATTACAACTGTGTGTAACAGCATAGCTACTGGCAAGCTACAGCTACTGATGTAGGAATCTGCACAGTAACATGTCTACAGAACAGCTTGGTTTTTAGGATTGGTGTGATCTGACACACAGCACTGGGTACTGTTTTAGCACCGTAGCGATAACTACTGAATTCATGGTTCAGAGCACCAGTATCTTGATGGGTGTGATTCCATCACTAGATGGTTTAATTCAGCTTTTTTACGGTTATGTTTTGGTGCTGGCAGCACTCCATTAAGGTCAGAGAAACATCATTGGCAGTTTTAATACAAAAAAAGTCAGCATGACTTTGAGACATTGTATTTTCATTAACATTAACCCAATTAGTGATATTCTTCCCAGAATGCTTTTGTTGCATTATCCTAATCACGCCCCATGGAATTACATGTCACAGGCCTGAACACCTTGGCTGCCTCCCTGCGACTCCAGCCTGGCAATAACTGCAGAGTTTCATTAATGCAAACAAACATTGTCTCTGAGCATAATTCAGGCACCTGTTATATTTATGTAATTACGGAAACAGTTTTTTAATATGTGAACGTAACTTCTAAGAGAAAAATGAAGAGGGGGTTGCTCATTGTTTACAGAGTAACGTAATGTAGCTCCCTTTGGTTTCCACTTGGTGCTTATTATGTTGCTGACATCATCACAGACTCAATACTTTAACTATGGCTTGCCTCCAAAAACAGACTCTCAGATCAAAAATGAATGAACTAAGCAAACTAAAACAGAGACAGGAACACAAAGTAGTTATTCTTCTCTACTGGCCTGTGTGCATCACTATGAAGGACACATAATTGACACTCTGGGGGGACACGAGTCCAGCCTCTCCCTTCAGAGCTCTGGGTGCATGAGTCACTCATGTCGACTGTTATTAAAGATTCAAACCACTAGAAGCAGTGCACCAGTAGTTCCAGTAATAACGTGCTGCTCTTTTGGTGTCAAGGACAATTTCAAGGCCTGCAGCTCTTCGCTCAGGCTTTAATGACTCTTCATGTAGCATGCCAGCAATGATGTCCTTTGACTTGAACAGGAAAGCCACACTAGAGTTCAGTTGAAATGAGGTCACTCACAAGTTTTTTTGGTAATCTGAAGTTTTATGATGCTGGGAAAGCATCTGCCTTCAAAAAAGATCATTTTCAGTACTTCCTTTTCAACATTTTTTCCCATTTACCTGGTAACATAGCTCTACAGTCTTGCCAGCATTGTATCCAAAGTGCCCATGTTGTTTCCTTTCCAGCCGTCATGTCCTTAACTGCTGGGTCTTTACGTGTCTTTCTCCCGCCACTTTTTCAGAACAAAGTCGCAGCAGGAAGTCAGAGATGTACCAGTTGTCTTTGTGCTAAAGGTTTTGATCTGAGGCGAACCCCCTGCCTCGTTGCTGACTCAGGTAGGCGTAAGGTAATTAGAGAGCAGGTCCTGTAAGTCTGGGTCTTCAAGGAAACAGCAGCCATTCATCCCTGGTTCCCATGGAGCAGCTTGAAGCTGAGGTGTGCTCCGACTCCTCTGCTATACCTCTCCATTCTGGATGGATGCCCTTCACTGAGCACATCAAGGCTTCCCTCTTTCCCGCTACCCGAGGAATCATTTCAGGATCACTGAGCACAGTCACAGATTTTGACAATATGAGAGTGAGATGGAATGGATGACTATCATCATTCATTTTTGAATGAAAAAAGATAATGCGCATTGCTTTTTCCTATTTGAAGGATTCAGGTCAAATATAAATGGTCTGCAAAAAGGCCTCATATTCCCTGATCTTATTACTGCCACTGATGTAAAGACTGATGCTCAAATAGAGGACATTTTCTGAAAATGAGAAGACGGATGGAGAACATTAGATGTGTTCCTGTCTTATCATTAGATTTCCGGTCTATGAATCAAAAAAATAAATGATGTACAGAGAGGAGCGGCTCTTCTTCACGATGCACTGGCAGGCCCCGCGGCTGCAACTGAATCGGGAAGCAGAAACAAATCGGCTCCCTCTGTTTTCCTATCAGTTTGTTTTGGCTGACCCAGTTCAGCTGGAGTCCAACAGCCAAATAGTGTTTGTCAAATTAAAGTAGAGGGACTTTTTTTTTTTCCCCTGAGAATTGCAAACATTGAGACTTCTTTATGTACCAAGCTGAGTTTTGGTTTAATGAGGCTGAGTAAACTTGGGCAATCATATTAAAGGAGTCATGTGAACTTTTTTTTTTTTTTTTAATCTGGATATATCCAACACAAACCAAAGCTTGCAGGCATCCTTGAACCAATTATGTTTAACACTTTTTTAAATTCGAAAGCCTTCCAGACACATTCACTATTATCTACCCCTGAAAAAAACAGCTGTGTATCAGATTTTTTTTTCTCCACAAAGAAGTTTGGTTGCTTTGATAAAGTCCCTCTGAGAAATTTTGATCATAGCGGCTTGTGTGGACAAAATCAGTACTGCACACTGTCGTAAACATCTCAGCTCCTGCAAGCATTTGTTTTGACAGAGGGAAAGGACACCAGTTCAGCCATAAACACAAATATTGAAATTATCTAAAGAAAAAAATCCTCCTGCTTCCAACCTGATAGTACAGAAGAGAACAGCGGATCGATGATGCTTGAATAAATTGTCTCCTACTGTCTGTGCGCCGTAAAGCATTTCATTACGTTCCCACTGACTCAGCCAATTGGGTAAAGACATTGAAAAAAGAGTAATAGTAATCGTAGTAGTAATAGTAATCTCCACTCTCCTCGTCAGTGGTCTCATTTGCTTATGTAAGTAAAATGTGAGGCATCACTATTGAATTTAAACATCATGACCACTTAAAAGGTCCTTATAGGGAAAATTAAAATTAGCCCTACATCTTTTTCATCATTTTTCATCTATATACTAGTTTTTTATTGGACTGTAATTGATTTTCAAACTAGTGTAGTAAGTACAAGTCTTGAACTCAGATTTAATTAGAACAACTGAATGTGAAAACAACTTTCCAGATTTAAGCTCATGCACATGTTCTTTACAGTTACGTTCTACCATCTAAATAAAGTAACAATGCGCAAAACATCTTTGTGAGTGGAGAGGGACCTAGACAATCTAAAGCCTTAGACGGGGAGTTTGCCAGTAAGCAACATCAAAAGTAACTGATAATTCCTGCGCTGTCCGAATGTAGCAAACTTGGAATGTGAGGGATTGCACACTATCCGCTATCTGCTGGCTCGCTCCATAGGCAGACTGCATACCAGACATCAAAGACAACTGTCATAGAAGGGCTCGAGCCAATGGGAAGTCTGTAAGTTGATCTCGTGTACGGGACATTTTGAGATGTTACAATGTACAGTATGCAGCTAATATTTTCACACAGGTAAACAACCAGAAGCAGCAGGTTGGGATTACAGCACCATAGACCTTCCTCAGTGGGATGAAAGACAAAGCTGCGGGGCCATAAACACCCTGTTATATAACATTTGAGAGAGAGAGGGGGAAACATCGGGGTCAGTTTCACAGACACTCATTTCACCTTTAACTCCTCTATACTGCTGAGTGCTTCCGCCCATCTGTGCCCCTTTTCCCGTTTGCCATGGCCCTCCACTGCCATTGAGTTAACCACCATCGCAGCCTTTTGTCCTCACCCGTGTCTTCCTCAAACATGAGCCTGTAAGGCTTTATTTTTCTTACTCATTATATTCTTACCCTCTCCTTACGTCTAATCTCGCCTCCTTCCCATACCCTAGCCCTCTTCCTCTCTCTCCCTTGCTCTCTTGTCATAACGTTGGCCTGTGACACATGTGGGAAACTTCTGCGGGGCCCCCTCTTCGGACAGGACACTGATATACTGAGAGTGCTGGGTGACGGAGCTATTTTGGGAACTTGTAAATATGAGAACTTCCTTTGCTTAAGCGTATCTATAACCCAGAGGATTATTAACAACAAAAAAGTAATACAGAGGCAAGTGACTCTCTCCACAGCAGATCGTGTGTGTGTGTGTGTGTGTGTGAGAGAGAGAGAGAGAGAGAGAGAGAGTTTTTGTTGCTTCATCAGTTGTCAAACTGTGAAACTGATAACGACAATGCAGGGAATAAATACATCATTCCTGATTTTTGCCTCTTAGGCGTAATTTTCTTTGTCAATCACACAGACATTGTTTCGTGTCATAGATAACTGTCTTGCAATGTATTATGTACCACAGAACAGTTTGGGGAACCACCTACAAAGACACACCGGAACCAATATGCATACTGCAAAAGAGAGTCATGAGGATTGTAAATAATGTTGAAAATTGGGAACACACTAATATTTTCTGTTTAAAGTCACACGCGCTGAAATTCAGGGACCTGGTGGAACCCAAAACAGCACTTATTATGCCCAAAGCAAGAAAAAACCTGCTTTCTGACAACGTACGAAACATGTTTATGGACAGAGAGGGGGTCTATAACTTAAGAGGGAAATTAATTTTGAAACAATGTAGTTTTCACACCACTCTAAAGATCATGTGCATATCAATTTTGGGGGTGATTTTGGGGAACGCACTGGGTGAGGAAGTCAAACAGTGTAAAAATATCAGACAGTTTAAAAAGATGTAAATAGAGGGTTTTTTGTTGTTTTTTTTGTTTGTTTTTTTTAAGAGGTGCAGGGGAATGCAAAGCATGTTAAGGGTGATACTGTTGTCATTGTGTTTCTTTTCTTCTGGGGTCATGCAGCTGGTATGAAGAGTGCGTTGGTGTAATTGAGGGGAGGGACGCTGAGGAGGATCAGATCAGAGCGAATGTTGTATTAAGAGCCCATCATTATTGCAGGCACATTATTGCGATCATTTATCATTATAATCTGTGATTTCTATGCCTAATTATAAGCCATTGTGAATATTATGTCTGGGGATAAATTTAATAAGAGCCATAATATTAACAAGAAACTATAGTCAGAATATTAATAGGCAACTTTTTAAAAATAATTGTCTTTTATCAGCAGAAAGGCTAAAAATTCCACACATTCAAATTTCTCAATGAATCAGGTTTTTCTCCTCTTCTTTGTTTTATGTCATTACAACATGACCATCAGTGGGATTGGTGTGATTTAAAGGGGTCACCATAAAAACAATCTCCATATCAGAAAGAATGAAATCACTTAATTGTCAAAATTATCCTCAGCTGCGATAAGAAGAAAGGCCAATTCACCACCATGACATGTTCATAAAATTTAAATCATCATTAAAAATGTATGAGAACGGCTCTGATGCTTACAGTCTTCCCATAAAGAAAATGAATAGGTGATAAACGGTAAATGTTCAGAGGTAATTACGCATAAAATGAGACTCTGTCCCATTTTCTTCCTGTTTTTTTTCTCCTTGTCTCACACACACTGAAACTTGAATGCACACATGCACAGTGTCAAGGAGCATTAAATAATTAAGATGGTGCTGAATGTTTAACTGCCTTCCCTTATGCCACCCAGGAGCTTCATCTCACACACACACACACACACACATACACACACACACACACACACACACACTCACACACACACACACACACAAAGAAAAAACATCCTTTTTTTTACCTCCCATACATACAGCTGTGCATTAAAGGTAGTCTGCATTGCAAGCAAATGAAGCACAGGTGTCATCTGAAAACAACAGACGAAGCAGTCAGGGCGATGGATCCTTGTGCAACACATCAAGTTGGAGCTGAAACTCTATACTTTGTTTTCTTTACAACCATCACTCATTCAAAACACTGATTCTGCCCGATGGTATCAGGTCCTCTGTTGACATCATGGATGAAGAAGTCAGTGTCAGTCAACACTGAACACAACACAGAGATCTTAACTGACCCTCAAAGACAAACCCTGCTGTAGCTTCAAATGCAGACCTTAGAGGACGTTACACAACCACACCTGTTGCTTGAGGCAACACGACACTGATGTCTCAATAACACTGAGTGCAGAATGTGAGTTTACATTTGGACAATGGGTGATCAAATAGACAATGTGTACGATTTTATTCAGTGATCTAATACACTGGGAATAATGATGAGAGATGCAGTTTAACTTGGCTGCAATCATCCAATGAACTCATTCTTTTGTTTGCCAAAGTCACATCATGAGGTGCTGAGCTCTACAATGGCTCTCCCACACAATCTGATGCCAATGTAATATAGTGGTGCCACCTAGTGGTGCATTTTGGAATGAAATGAGTCACTTCCAGTGACTTCCAACATGCAGTTTTACCCTGTGGAGCATTGGTTCGCAACCTTTTTGGGCCACTGGATATCCTGCATATTTTTTGAAATCCTGAAAACCTCTGACATATCATTGACTGTATTTTATTATTTCATGGACCCCTTGCAATTGCACTAAGGACCACTAGGGTTTCGGGGAAACCTAGTTTAGAACCACTGCTATTGAGCAATTAATACAACTAAAAGTGGTGAACTAAATTATGTGCTGAAACAACCTGATCATCACTTGTTTCAGAGACTGAAAATTTTATTTCTTTCCCCCGGATTACATCATATGGTCTTTTTGTTGGTTTTCTTACGACTTGAAAAACTTTTTTACAATCCTGCACCACTTTTTTGTAGTGATTTCTAAATTAGTTAATGAGGTTTGTCAAAATGAATAAATAAAAATATAATAATTAATTAAGAACAAAAACAATGTGAATGAACAGAGGCAGAAATAAATAAAAATCAAAAAGGGAGAAACAGATAGTAAGGGATCATCCAAGCTGCTTCTTTTCCTTTTTCCTAGATTACTTTGGTACAGTGACTTTCTTTTCTATTCTCACAGGCATTTTTGTCTTTTTTTCCCCCATCACCCTGCAGTGTGGGAAAGCTATGACATCACCATAGGCCTCAGTGAACCTCCCTCAGTCACACTGGACTCAATACAGCGCTCACTTGGCGACAGGCATTTCCTGTCCATCTAAAACAGCAAATAACCATTTAATTTAAACCAGATGTGGAATAAATAAATAATAACAAAATCTGATTCTGGCTCAGGGTCAGATAGGCTATTTGAGCACTTCCGTCAGTCTTTTCAGCTGTACCAATACAATCCTTTAATGTGATGCCTGCACTGATAAGATATACCAGGTATAAAAACAAACTATTGTCTTGCATTTTTAACAAAAACCCACAGAAAAGATAAAGGTCAAATGTGACTCAAGTGCTTGTCTATTGGTTTGCTTATAAATATCAAAATATAGCAGACGGTTGAAAAATATGGGCAATTATAGTAACACTGTCACTTTATTGCTTTTTTATGTTTCGGCCATGGGATTAATGATGCATTATCTTATCTTATTATATTTTAATAAGGTTACAGTATAATAATAGACATGTAATAATGTTATTTGTGTCTCATGTCTCATGAATGTGATACAAGCAGCAGATATGTTTTTGCTGCAATGTTTCAGCTATCTTTCTGACAGCAAGCTAGTGCAAGGGTACCCCAACTACAGGCTAAATGCCCCTTTGCCTCTCTTTTATTTTAAAATAATTTTTAACAGCATTAAGTGACATAGTAAACTGTCATGCAACAAAGAAAACATATCAAGAATGTGTCTTACCCTTTGTGCTGCGGTGTAGTTTCTTGGTTTTGTTGCAAAGATGCAAATTCAACAAGCCAACAGGAATGCTCGAGCTTGACTGGTTATTCCCCATGTTGTTTTCATACAAAAACTTTTCTATTCTCTGTTTAAAGAACAACTCTGCCAACATATAAAGTTAAGAAAAGGTTTGCTCTTGAGTCCTGGTGTCTTCAAGTTGGAGGTCTCTCTGTACTGTGTCAGTTTTTCTGAAACTGTGTTACTTTAGTGACAAGAGCAAATCCCGCCTGAAATTTGAAGATGTGTAAACATGAGCACATGGCTGTTGATATCTCTTATTCTGTCCAATAAAATCCAGGCTGAGAGGGGAAGGCTGTTGGCACGTGGTGTGTGTGTTTGTGTGTGTGTGTGTGTGTGTGTGTGTGTGTGAGCAGTTAATCTAAACCGCCAACCGTTAAATATACACATGACACTGGAGGAGAAGACTGCAGTCTTTTGTTACAGCCCACACTGCAGTTTCTAAAAAAGGTGAAGTGGGTGTGCATGTTGATATTTCCGTCCCTGAGAAGTGAGCATGAACCGCAGACACTGATCTTTAGGTACTACACTGTTTTTTTGGCTGAGCTGGTGTTTTCTGAGCAAATAAGTCTAGGTAAAATATAAAGATGAAGTAGTTTTAGTTGTTTTATAATTTTCATCATTAGAAATCTT
>JAQLOL010000026.1:9534880-9546744 GCA_029783665.1 Naso thynnoides | reverse complement strand
CATGTCACAGTAGGGAAAGCACAGGCATAAATAAAAATGGTAACCATCATTTAGCTTTTTCAGTATCAGACTATCTTGATGTGAGCCCACAGGCCACTGTAGTGTAACATCACAGCATATCAATACTTTATTACAAGAAATGTTAATGTTACTTAAGTAAAGATACATAGTCTAAGTACCTTTACCATCAACAACATACTTATACTATAAAGGGTAAAATTACTTGTTGTGAAGAATGTATGATTTGCTATAATGAACATTTTTATGTAAAGCTGGTCAAGGTGAAGCTAATTTTTAACTACTTATTTTGGTGTTTGATTACTTGATAAATATCAACTTATTCATTTAACGCAGACTGACATCACATATTAACAGAAGCTCTCAAAAAAGTGCAGAAAGACTCAAAAAAATGAAGATATTCAAGTTATTTCAAGAAAGTACAAGGGGCTACTTGAGTAGATATACTCACATTTCACCACCGTTGCATGCTGACTCACTGTCACGTTGTCAGGGCTTACTGAGCCACGGTTAATGTTATTAGTAACAGTGGTACTTCTGATGCCTGCCATTAAAGGCCTTTTGCTGAATTTTGAAAATATCCAGTAATAATTTTTCAACTATTCTATTTTACTTTAAGCCCTGTTTTTTTTTTTTCTTTATGTTACTATAAACATACAAGAAAAGTTTCATGTCAAAGTTTAGAGGCACATGTTTGGACAGTTGTATCTGTCATTAAATTGTGTGACTCATGTGTACTTAGGAATATTATGGGAAATAGTGAAGGAAGCAGAGCCCTCTAAGACATATGTATGCCTTTAAAAGCAACATTAATCAATGCTGTTAATGGAGAACGTAATGTTCCAGAACGTAATGTTCCAGAATATAATAATACACTACTAATTACACTACGACTTAATCTACATATATAATATATAAATTTTCCCTTTTTCCTTATTTTAAACTACATATATGTGTTCAGTTAAAAACAAAAGTTTATCATTAACTTTGCTTTCCAAATGTCAATAAAAATAGATTACACAAGTGGTCACATTTCCCTCTAAAACGCTGGTTGCAGCCCCCGCATCAGCAGTGTGTTATTCATTAACACTACTGGTCAAAAGTCAATAGTTTGAATCATATTCACTGGAGTTTGACCAATCGCAGTGCAGCCTCTCTGCAGACTTATCTGCCTCAGCTCAGCAGTTTTCATCTATTGGATCCAGAGTGTTTGTCAGACTCTAGTTTAAATTTGAATAGCTGATGTTAAAACAGACTATTAGCAGAGAGAGCATGAGGTCAGGTTAATCTAACATCCTCTGGTCCCACTCATGTCTGTGTTTGACGGCAGGCTGTTGATTTTTATACACCCATGCTGAATCATTTCACAACCTCTTCCATGTAAACAGAGACTTTGACAGCAGGGCGACCTCGACTTCTTGATGAAGACGAGTGATAAAGTCAATATGAAGAATTGATTGTGCAGTCAGACTGCACTGCTGTGCTGCTGACAGAGTGACACAGCCTACATGCTAACGGAAATACCTTTCTCTGCAAGCTGCACATTTTATTCGTGCACATTACAGATTATGTATTTTTATTGGTAGCATTCATTATATACCATAAGATGGCGCTGACACCCCATAAACTTGGAAGAGGAGCTCCTCTGTGGGCCCATCCAACACTTGCTCCGCACACTTGTGGTCCATTTGTTGCTGTCAAAGAGGAATCTCTAAGACTCCAGTTTGCAGTTAACTGCGCATCATTTCTAAAGTACAGAATTACTTTGCTCAGTACATAAAACTTATCCACTTGATTCACTTGTCGTAAATTAGCAAAAATCAATTAATGAATGATTAAAAAGGAGTTTAAACTTTTATAATTCAGAGGTGAATATATGTTACAGCATTATGATAGTGCATAAAGGTTGAACTAAATAAAAACAGGGAAAATAATGGTCTACATTCTCACTCAAGAATGTGTATTGTCAGATATTTGAAGTAACAGTGCAGAGAAAAGTCTGATTACAAAACATGCACCTTACAAGGACGACTTCAACCTTAAAGGTAGTTTTGTAAATACCTGTATACACAGGGTTGATTTCTATTTCAAACCACACAATGAAAGTACAAGGTTGTATGAAAGCATAGTGATGCTAACTGAAAGACGTGACACTGTTCCCACTGAACACTGGCAGCCCAGGTGAAAACAAAGAATACTAACAGTTACACCATATAAGACCTTTGTTTCATCATCTCTGTCATCTCTGACTCATCATGTGTATTGTGACCCCTAAATTAAAATGAGGTCAAATGGTTTCAAGAGGTTTAGACCACATTTTCTGAACAAAAATCATGAGAGTTTTAAGGGACTGTAATTGGTGCTACAATGTCACATAAAGCACACTGAAAATTTAAATGTTACTTCAGAGCGTCAGCGCCCTGCCATATGTGAAAAACAGATGTAAATGTTGACAGGAAGTGTGCAGCACTGACAAGACACGTGTAACACACATGTTATCAGTGGAGCTGTCACATGTGGCTCAAACTGGAGTTTGTCACAGCTACAGAGGGAAGACCACCTGAATGTCCAAGATGGACACAAAGTTGACTACCAAACTTTCGTCCTCTTATTTAATTAATCACATGAGCCTCCATTACTAATTGGGTCAATGCCGCACTTGGCTCAAAGGGTAAAAGTTTTATTTTCCAAAGCTGCACAAAACCCATATCCAAATAAATTGCATTAAAAATGGACTTTTTGCAGCTTTTTTCTTCAGCAGAAGAACAGCATGTACAGTAATGTACCACCAGTAGCACCAGATGAGTGGTGATCATTTCTCAGTCATGTGGGGTCTGCAGCAGCTTGTAAGACAGCCTTTGTATCCATGTGGAAAGGAAAACGACGGGGTCTCGTTTCAGGATGCCCCGTGCTTGCTTTTGCCCCGGGCCATCGAATCTTTGAAGCAGGATTTGCAGGAATGTACTTCTGGTATTACTGCATTACTTTAGGCCGAAAAAGGACAAGATGTTTGATCCTTTCTTAGCCCTTATAAAATCTACCTTTTAGGAATACCCAAATGGAAACAGAACAGCTTTTAACAGAAAACTTTGAGGCTAAAATGCACATCTGAGTTAGTGGATTTGTTAGTAGATAAACATAGTGAACAAAACATGCCAAACAAGGACAAAAGTTTCAGATTCAAGTGTTTATAAGTGGTGCTTTTGATACAAAGTGATCTGGTGGCTCTCAACAAGTTAACTTATTTGTTGTCCTGAACTTTACCTGCATCCAGTTATGCAATATCCACCTTTGACTGGAGCACCATGGCACTTTGGTCGACGATTTCACGTCACAGATCACTGATAAAACCTGATCAAGTTTGCCTTGCTAGATGATAACTAGATCTTTAAAAAAAAAAAAAGGTGAATCAAGCCAAGTATTACGTCAAATTGTGCCAGCCTTGTGTGATTTATATCTGCTCATATGTGTGCTCTTTGCCTGTGACATCATCTAGCCCGATTGCAGTCGGTGTAGAAGACAAGATGCCAGACATTCCTCGAATACTCCACACAGGATCTCACTTCTGCTTGAGAACACAAGCCCGTTCCTCCAGTGAGTGGAAAAATACAGGCTCTGTTCAGACTCAGCATGGTGTATGAGACAAGGCGGGAGTTGCTCAGGGGAATTGATGGACGTCTTTATCTGACTATCATTCAAATATCTGACCTCTTTTTATGATCAGAAGCAATCCAACATTTCTTCTGTACATCACGCTACTGTTGTTGGTTTTTTTATTTTACACCAAATTGGATTTTTTCAGACTAAATAATGTTCCTGCTTTTACTCTAAAACCAACACATCCTCACTCTTATCACGTCCCGACAATTCATCAGGACCCCTTTACCATCACTTTTTTTTTAAAGCACTAGATACAACTTTAGTTTCTGCTTGTGACATGCATAGCCTTTTTGCAACTTAACCTATTTTAGGCAAAAACACAAGTTCTCCTATTCATTTGATGGTAGGCTGTAAAGGTTTCAATGGAGTGGACAACAAGGGAGGCCAGTGGCGAAAGTTGACGCAGAGTCAACTCAAATTCATGTTGCGGTGACCAATCACAGAGCAGAGGAAGTACAAAACATTGCTTTGCATTTGCAAATGGGCTGACACTTTCACACCACTGCCAGATTTGGACTGAATAAGGTCCAACATGGGGTCTACCCGGTGAAATGGTTGCAAGTTTACACAAGTTTTTAACATGGGATGACGGGTACAGTTGTAGGTGTAGGTACCACAAATGCCTGGTTAGGTTCAGACAAAAAACGTGTTAGTTACAAAAAAAATCACTGACTTTCACTTTCACCAAAAAATGAACTCTGGCGCCCTGGCTGAAAGTCCTCTGGATGAAGTGGAGGGTAACACTTGAGATGGTTTTTGCTCTTTGTAATTGGTGTGGTGGAGCTTTTGCTGTTCAAAACTGCTACAGGTTTACATTGTAGTTGCCAGAAAGCTAAAGGTCACCCTCTGCTTTAAAAATTAACACCAAAGGGTCCTGACCATGGATTTGGAGTAACAGAGAGTTCTCAAAAATGAGCAGAATACTTTCCTCCGGACAGGTGAAAGAATCACAAACACAGTGTTTAATGAGTGTTTAAGAGTTTAATGTTATACATTGTCTTGAGAGATGTCCTAAATGATACAACAGTGCAGCGCAGAGTCAACATAGTTTCTCTTCACCATCGTCTGACATTCCGGACAGGGCTGTCAAGGAAGGGGAGTCCTGCTGGCAAGGAAAAGCTCCTTCACTGCTGCCATACGTAATGCCCTGACATTCTTTGAACTATGCAGGTATTTGGTTATCATGTCACAGATCTGGTCTTATCTCCACTCCTGTCACGCAAATGCAGAATGTCTGGTTTGGTTTTCAGGGTTTCTGGTGGAGTTTTTCCTCTGCAGTGTCATGAAAACTGCAGGGGTTTGGTACCTGTATCAATGCTGGTTTTACTGAACTATTAAAGTTAGTTCTTGAAGCAGGTTTTGGCTTGAACACAGTGGCCTCTTTATAAAAGGAAGTTCCACGTTGACACTGTTTACGACAATGCTCTCGTGAGATCTGGCACAACAGAATGTGTGTCTCTGTCTGCAGTTTGCATTGACGTAAAGGTTAGAACAAGCTGCTACAATGCTTCAGCCACGGCACGCTGGAGAGGCCTCACCGTCACGCTCATAATCCTCTTACCGCTTTACTGCAGGTGAGTATCCTGTAGTGACATCAATGTGTGGACTAAATCTTCGCACTCAGTGTGTGTGTGTGAGAGAGAGGGGGAGAAAGACTTAATCCAGTTTCAAGGTAGGCTACGATGAAGTGTGAGAGGTGTAATTACCCAGCATCCTTCAGTAATCAGCCTGGCAATCACATTCACACCTTAGCCGCTCTTACACAGGAAGTCAAGTCAAATTAAGTAGCTTAAGTTGTGGTTTCTGCTGTTTAGTCTCATTTGCTGAAACATTTCTTGACAGTATCTCTCTCATGTTCCCATGTGGCCATGCTGATTTCATGCGTGGATTTATTTTACAAAGTTCCTTGACTGGAAAAGACAGCTGGTGTATTCCTGGCCTGTGTAATAAATTAGGTTACATAGCTCTACATAGGCGGGGAAAACAACTTCCTTACTTTCGATTAAAAAAAACAACCACTTCCCTACTCACGCATTCGACAGATTAAAGTTTCATTGCAACATCAATACAGAGGCTTTCAATGAAGCAGACGGTAGATTCCGTAAAAGTTCACTGCAACTGTTTTAGGGCCATCATCTGAGCAACTCTTTTCTAATAATGAGAATTCTACAGTAACGAAAATACGTCTTATAGGGCTTTTTCTGGTGACCAGTCAGTGTAACGTGCCCACTCCTGAGAAATATCTGTATCTATTTGGCTTGTTAGATTTTAAACTTTACTCAACCATTTGCGTAAGCTCTCTCACTGCTTGCACAATCTGAGCTCCTGCTGTGAGCCTTTTTCACAGCAGACACTTTACTTGTCAAAGTAATGAGAGAGCAGGTGTTATCACTAACATGATAATAGTAGCCAGACTATACAAAACTAGGATCCTCAAAGTGAAAATGAAATTTATCCATGATTAATTTTACTGTTCACACTTTTTTTTTCCCTATTACTGTGACACCTCAAAATGAAAAAGACCTCTCATGCTAGAGAGTGAGAGCTGGGGAGGGGGGATACAGTAACCAAAAGAGCCTGAGAGTTGAATTCTGTATACTTCAACTCCTCATAAGGTGTTTCTTTTCATCAATGTGCTATGGCCTTGCCTCAAAACTGCATCTACGTGTAGGAGATACATATTTTAAAGATAAGATGGTCTGATCTGGGTTTTAAAACTTCTTTGCAGACCTCAAATTTAGTTAAATCATTGGTAATATAACATGGACCTTTCATCACATTTCACTTCTTTTCCTTTGGATCCTTGACTGGGGTACATGGGACAAGAAAAAAAATTATGATTCAGAGTAGACAGCAAACCAGTGTACAGAAGTATTAAGACCAAAGTTAGTGTACTTAAGTAAATCATTTAAGGATCAATAAACTACTAATGATTTTCTTTAAAAAACACAAGACTTCTGTATTGCAAGAACACATTAACTGTTGGAATTTATATAAGTTAGCATTAACTCTATAGCACCCTCTAATAAGCTTTTTTCTGTCTTAACTAAAAAAGGAACAAACCAAAAACAAAGAATCTGATACTGTGGTCATCTTCTTGTTTAATACTGTATGCATTCACCAGATAACTGGGCAACTCTACAACTTAAAGACCTGTCATTGGTCTGCCTGAAGCATTTGATTATCTATTGTTTTTATTACACACATTTGTTTAATCATATTAAAACAACATGGCACAAGAGGAATTATGCTTCTGTTGTAGTTTTCAGTAATGCTTTGTGATCAAGCACAGCCATCTGTAGTTCAAACTGTGAACCTTCTGGCCACAATTATTACAGTTTCTATCATCAAGTGAATGAGATAAAATAAATATTTCATTGCAGTTAAATGCACAACATCAGTAAATGATACAGCCAATATGAACATGTTGATATAGTGCTGTGAGTCTGCTGAGAAAGTCAACATGTAATTTTCTACTGTAAATATACAGTATATCGTTCCTCACCATGAGCAGCTATAAAGAAATCATCGCATACTCTTTTATTTGCAAGATTGTTGACAGGCTTGTAAGGCCATTCAAATTTGCTGAGTCATTGCTTCTGTATGATTGTCAAAAGGTGTAATGGAACTTTTTATATATGAGCGACAGAATTCGGTTCATATTATCCATTCTTATTTTTTAAAGACGTGGGAATGTGTTGCATATCTGGTATGAAACAGTCATGGAACTTACATCAGCCCACATATTTGAACCAAACTAGATGATGTAAAAACACAGGGGGGGAATTATGTGTCTTCCTGTCATGGCAGCGGTGTCTGACACATTATATAATGGTTGTTTTTTCAGGATTGTGTTAATTAAAATGACTTTGAAGTTGAGTCAGAGCTCTGTTGCTAAATGGAGCATCCAATTGACAGTGCACTGAAACTGGCAAATGACGTTACTCTCGATTCTGTCTGACTAACACCAACTAAACAGTTGGGGATATGATCCCAAATACAGAAGTTTATATAGCGGAAGCAAATTCCCATCACTTCTTTTGCTTGAATCAGTGAAAATGAACTGTTTTTTTTTTTAGGATCTAGCCTCATTCTGATAGCACCTTGACATTGTCTCACACACACACACTTAAATCCCAATGCTTTAATGTCCCTGTCCTGCCAACTGACTGAGGATTTTTTTCTACTTTTGAAGGACCCTCATCAGATCATAAAAGATGCCCAACGACTTTCACACACACACAAACACCACAAACACACACACTGCTGCCAGCCTTTCCAGACGGGTGGGCTGTTTGAGGAGGGGTGGGGTGGGGTGGGGGTGGTGGTGGTGGTGGTGGTGGGGGGGGGGGTCGCACATATGTCACCAAAACCACAGCTTGTCTGAGGAAGCTGGTGAGGTAATGAATGGGCCTTTCATCACAGAGGCGTAGTCACTGGCGATGTTTTCTTTCAGAGACAAACATTTGCTTCGCTGTCAGATAAGACGTAGTTGTTGCTCAAAATACTTTTCGTCATTTGTTAGAGTCATTGTATTTGAAATGATTTTCGTGTGTTTTGCTCACCCTAAACCTTTGCTTCACAAATGGAAATAGTTGTTTTTTAGGTGACAGTCTTGAGGTGTCATCTTCATCACCTCTGGAGGAAGTTTTTTCTCCTTTTTCTCACACCCCACCGAGGGTCATAGCCAATGTTTTGGCTAATTTGCAACCCAAACATATTCCCTTTCCCTTTCACGGCCATCTCCGTCTCCACCTCCCCATTGGTGTGTGAGGCAGGGGACGCAGGCCGATGCTTGACTGAGCCCTGAAAGCTCTTTAGTTGTCACACTTTTCCCAAACGCCTTGCAGCTGCTCCTATTGAGGCCACAGAGGGAGGGCTACTTAGCTGATTCTTTAGGCCTCCTGCTGTTGCCCTGCGCTCAGATGGGTTCATAGAGAGGGAGTGTGGCCCGAACAATGGCTGAAGCCACTGAAGCCATGACATCATGCTTCTTCTGTGGGCAAAATCATTATGCAGAAGTGCGATAGGATTCCATTGCATGGGAAAAACATTCAAGGATGTGCACAAAGATAGTAGTGACACGCCAACAGGTCAGCGTCACTTCAACTTTGTTGAGGAGCACAGCAAACGTTTTTCTTCTTCTGCAAGCATGAAATTAAATGTTTAATACATAAACATATGCAGAGCTTAATCTGCTGCAATTTCAATGAAATTACTTAATTAATGATTTCTTTAAAATCTAACCTGAGAATTAAATTTTTTGTGATGCAATAAGCTTATAAATTTGTTTTGTATTTAGTAACGATACCAATTTCATTCATTTAGCACTTGCTTTCCAAAATAAAAGGTTAAAAAATAATGATTGTCATCAACCACTCCACCTCTCCCTCCCCAAAACACCAAGCAGCACAACGTAGTCAAAACATTAAAATAGAATATGTGAGAAATATTATATGTGAGAAAGATAAATTTAAGTGCTTAATATGCTTGAAATGAATGAGTGAATCATGTATTTTGTGGGAGATAGGGGCAGGACTCAGATAAGCTATTAGCTTCTCCTGTACCCTTTTCAGCCATGTGCTGTATTGTAAAACTGAAATTGTGTGTGATGAACTCTGATTATATGAGCATGCCCGAAATAAATAAATTTAAAAAAAAAAAAAAAAAAGAATCTGGAGGAACTGGAGTCAGGTACTCGTCAGCATGAGGGGCCAGCTTTAGAACTTCTGAAAATAGAAACCAGAGAGAGAATCCGCAATTTCATTGAAGTGGCCTGGACCATGGGCTGCGTTGAGGATGTACTGGTGTGTCAAAGAGTGCCAGGCTAGCCAATGCATGAACGGCATAATAGATGAAGAGTTGGAGCAACCTTTGTTGACGATGTCGACTACTGCAAGGTTGTCTGAGTAGATGAGAATGGATTTGCAGCACCATTTTAGACCTCACAAGATGGTGGCAGCTATGATAGGGTAGATCTCAAAGAGAGCTAAAGAAGCAACCTGGCAGCCTCTTGCAAGCTCTGGGGGCCATTTGCCTGCAAACCATCTACCATTATAGAACCCCCCCAAAACCGACAGATGGGGCAGCATCAGTGAACAGACCGATGTCATGGCAGTAAGTGAGTTCATCTTTGTAGAAGACAGAGATCCTATTCCAGTTGGTAAGGAGGTAGAGAAAAAAGATAAAATCCCACCACCTTCCTTGTGTAGTCCAGGGCATGTTGAACCTCCCTTGCATGTTTGGTCCTCCTTTAACCCTGTATGTCTTGAAGACATCACAGCAATGGTTGAAAGAATGAAACCCTCCTCCTGTTCTGTAGATGTACTGTCGTATAAGATGTTTGTGAATGTTTTGACACAACTGGACCATGGGTGACCACAATGTTTAACCTGTCCCTCTCTTCTGGCATGTTTCCTTGCACCTTCAAGCATGCAATTGTAGAACCAAAACTTAAGAAACCAAACCTGGATCAATCAGAATTCAAGAACTTTAGGCCAATATCGAAACTTCCCCTCTTGGCCAAAATGTTGGAAAAAGTGGTCTCCACACAACTCACATCATTCCTAGAGTCTCACAACATCTATGACACGTTCCAGTCAGGGTTTAGAAAACAGCACTCTACAGAAACTGTGCTACTGAAAGTGTCCAGTGACATCTTGATGTCTGCCGACTCGGGGAAATGTACAGTGCTGGTCCTGCTGGACCTGTCCTGTGCCTTCGACACAGTCGACCACCAGATTATGATAAACAGGCTACGGGATCTGATTGGGTTGTCGGGTCCAGTACTCCAGTGGTTTTCCTCATACCTGACCGGCAGGAGTTTTAGTGTCTGCCAATCACATTATGTCCGAGCCAGGCGACAAACACTAAGCTGAGGAACCTCGGGGTGACCTTTGATGGGGAAATGTCACTAGATCACCATTCAGGACAGCTCGTTAAAAACTGCTTCTTCCAGCTGCGCAACATCGCGAAGCTCAGGCCCATGTTCTCCGAGGTCGATCTTGAAATGATCATTCATGCGTTTGTGTCCTTGCGGCTCGACTATTGTAACAGCTTATTCACCTGTCTGAATAAGAAAGAGTTGGCTCGCCTCCAGCATGTCCAAAACTCAGTTGCCAGGCTGCTGACTCACACCAACAGGAGGTCACACATTACACCTGTCTTAAAATCTCTTCACTGGCTTCCTGTTGTGTATCGTGTCCAATTTAAAATCTTGGTGCTGACCTTTCGAGCCCTACATGGTCAGGCTCTGAACTACTTTGCTGACAACGAACTTGTTATAAAACTCGGGGTGACCGATCATTTAAAGCCACCACGCCCCGCCTTTGGAATGAACTTCCTTTAGACCTGTGCTCTCTGGACTCTGTGGATGCTTTCAAAAAGCACCTAAAAACATATTTGTTTCGGCGAGCATTCTGGCCCAAACAGACTCAGCATTTTATACTTACTTTATATACTTTTATACATTTTGATTATTGTGAAGCACTTTGTGACCACTGTCTGTGAAAAGCGCCATGCAAATAAAATTTACTTACTTACAACACAGCTCTACTTAACAGGAAACCAAAAGAAAATCTGTAAACGGTACATTTCTACCAAGCGGATAACAGTTAAATAACCCAAATATGTGGAAGCGGCTGGTAACTTGTGCCTTGTGTGCACTACTGTCCCAGCACCAAGTCGTTCACCAAAGCACCTCCCTGTCACCGCCGCCTCAGACCACAGCGGAAGCAGCTGCTTTTAAAAACACCTGGTTTTCCGGGGGGGATCCTTCAGTAGTGATAGTTGCTGTGTGGCAGTATGAAAAGCCCTTTAGACTCCTGTGCCTCATTTTTAGCAGCTGGTCACAGCTACAGGGTTTTGGAGCTGATGTCACGTTGCGTCGCATTATGGGGCGTGCCAACCATGTCGGATGCTACACTAATGTAAACAGCATATGCTAGGCTGTCATCGTCATCTTCAAATGGAAGATGAAACACTTTAAACATGGAAATCCAAGTAGAAAAAGAGGAGGGAATATGTTGGGAAATGTTGGTAAAGGAAGTCAGGAACCAGTGTTCCAAACAAACAGTGGACCAGTGATCCCTGCTAACGTTACCTCTGCTAAACAGTCAGTACGTTTACATGCACAGTTTAGCTGGATTATAGCTATAGTCCGGCTATGCTCCTCAGGGTGTGAAAAG
>JAQLOL010000026.1:9498566-9520196 GCA_029783665.1 Naso thynnoides | reverse complement strand
ACGTATGTTGCTGTGCTCCACCTGTTGTTGTCCATAGGTCAGTGCTGTGGCTGGGTGGAGAGGATGTGGGGAAAGAGACACTCAGGAAGTGTGTTACTCTAGAAGTTATTCTGATCCTGTTAGAGAACAACCCCACCCTGATCTCCCTGCCCAGCCCCTCTCTTTGCTGTCTTTCGTGCATATCCTGCCTGGCCTGCTGTTAGCACACAGTGAGCTAATACTGATGGGATATGGGTGCAGGAAGTTAGGGATAGGTGGAGGAAGAGTAAGCGAAAGATGGAAGCTGGGGTGTTAAGGATCATAAGTTTAAAAAGTGTGTGAAAGCAGAGGCAAAACAAGAGAAGCAGCAGGGTCGGGGCTGGACAGGAAGCCCTCCGCCCTGCCTGCATTGCATCAGCTGTGATTATTTCACTGGCAGCTCTCGATGGAGGGAAAGTGTGAACAGATATGTGTATGTGAATGTGTTTTGGAAGCCGAGTTGGTGAGAGAGAGGGAGTGGGTGGGGTTTTCGGTGATAGATTTTGGGGTTGAAAATCATTCACTGCCCGAAAAGGACATGCGCAAGAACTCATGAACCTGAATAGTGTTGCGCAGACGATCCCCACCCCAAACCCCCACCGCCACACACACATAAACACACACACACGCACAAAACCACACACACTCTTTGGCTCCCTGAATAGGCAGTATTTCACAAGAAGAGAGTTTATTTTGTCAGGTGGTTTAGATTCACTGATTAACGCGCAGTCTGTTTAGAAAATTGAAGATATATTACAGAATAAATCTGCGGTCTGAGTTTGTTAAACTTAATTCCTCACTCTTGTGTTACTGCAAGCAATTGAACTCTTAACTTCATATTACTGCTAAGAGAATCAGCCCACATAATTTGAAGCTGCTCCTGCAGTTGTGCTCATATTTTTGATGCGTGTGTGGAGTGTTGAGACCTTTGCAGGGGTCAAGTAAGAATTACAGAACACGCACTCAAAGGAAGAAGTGCAACCCTGTAAAAAGAGTGTGTGTGTGTGGTTGTCTTGGTGTGTGTTGCTGGCTGGCTGTCTGGACCTGTTATATGTGTGATGGCAGTGGTCCAGAGCTAACATTCCACCACTCTTCTGTAATATCGCACAGCCTTATGGGTACAGAATGTGCCTCTTTTCCCAGCACGTGGTGTTTACATTTTCTTTTTTTTTTTCTCACTCCACTTTCCCTTTTTTTGTTTCCTTTTCTTCCTTTCTCTCCTCAGATTCGATATCTACAGGAAAGTGCCAAAAGATCTCACCCAGCCCACATACACAGGAGCTTTCAGTGAGTAGTCCTTCACACGCAACAGGACGAAACAATGACCTTCAAAATTTTTTTCCCTTACATATTTTGTACAATCAAACTTAAATTGTCCAGATGTCCACATATGTATCTGAAATCCAAAAATGCAGTGTCTGTCTGTGTATAATAAGTGTTTACGTGAGATATATGTGAGAATGTGTGAAATTAAGTCCCATGCATGTCCGATCGGCTTCAATTTCCTGTTTGGTCACAAACTTTAAATACACTTTCACAGTTTATGATAGCAAGTTAGCTAAAAAAGACTGATACCACTCATGTCTGTACATAAAATATGAAACTGCCCCCAGTAGACTGTTTGCTTAGCTTTGCTTAGCAAAAAGACTGAACATAGGGGTAGACAACTAGCCTGGTTTTGTCCAAAGAAAACAAAATCTGTTTACTAGCATTATCTCAATGGCTTACAAATTAAAACAAACAACAACAACACCAAAAACAACATAGAAACAACAAAGCGTAATTTTACAGTCATTTTCAAACTTCATTTTGAATCGCTTCGACAAACAAGCTGTAATGTGTTAGTTAGGGAGCAGAAGTAGAGCTGGTGGTTTTATTTTGTATGCACAGGGCCAAGTAAGCCTTTTCCCAAACTTTTAATAAGTTAAGCTAACCGGCTACTGGCCTTAGCTTCGTTTAAAACCAAAAACTGTCAATATTACACTTCTGTTTATTTACAAATTAAACTAGGTATGAATATGTGCTGTAAAGCTGATTTTGTTATCTGTGACTAAAGCTATTATTTACCCCTATTTACAGTCTTAATGCTGAGCTAAGCCACTGGCCCAGTAGCTCTGGCTTTATATTTAGCATCAAAACATAAGAGTGTTATTAGTCTTCTTGTCGTACTTTCAAGAAGGCGAATTAAGTGTGTGACCCAGACTAAAAAGTGTTCTTTTGAAGTTTTCTGTTTACTCTATTGATGATTAACCTTTCAGCAATTTCACTAACTGACTTAGAATTAAAGGACAGTAAGTTTTTTTTTTTTTTTTTAAATAATAAAGCATTTTACTGCTGAAAAGATATTCTTTTGTGGTTTAAAAGAAAAAGACCCAAATATTTTTGTTAACTGATGCAACACAAAGCAAAACAGAATACTGCGCTGTTATATTTCCTTTTGTATGTGTTTTGAAAAAAAAATCATTAAACGACGGGTCATATAAACCGATTTTTTCTAAATAATCAGGCTAACTTTGTTTGACGTTATTGAAAGTGTTATATTACGTCTTTCCTCACATCATGCTGTCTCTACTGTCTGTCCTTAAATGGCAGTAACTTAAAACTTTTATAATCCTATCTGGACTTAAGAAGTAGTAGTTGATATACCTATCAAGCTTTACGTCAGAAGGTAAATGGAAAGTGGTACCAGGCACTGCTGAGGGAGGTATTGAGGAACAGTTAAGGAAGGGGAGGAGTTGACCGCTTAAATTCAAGTACCTGCCTGTTCCAGCAAAGAGGTACGTCTTGACGGAGTTATTCAACACAGGGCAGTACCTGTTTTAGCACAACTAGCGTGGTAAGAATGTTAATGATCATGTTCTTTCATAGCCTCAGGCACCTGAGAAGCTGTCAGTGGAAATGCTTTTCCTGTCAGGTCATGTGTTTTCCTGCTTGTCACCAATAAGTCACAGTGTAATCAGGGATTGCATTGATTATTCACTGCTTGTCGGACCTGACAGACCTGATGACACATTTTTGGCTCCTCAGTCATTTTCTCCTGTTGGTTATTCACGGGTCATCTAATGACATAGTAGGGTAGTGTAAATGTCAACACCAAACCGAACTGATGACTGATCAGTTAAGCGGTGTTGTTCCTGAACAGTGAGCAGTTTGAACCAGATTCTGTACAGTTTCCTGTATGACAGGGAAGAGAATGAGTTCGTTTAAGATATACACACCGTTTCCCCTTCTGTGAGGAAATGGATGGAAGTTCTTCCTGTACACAATCAACACCCTTCCTGTCTCCATCCACTGTCTAGGGGTGAGGGCGTTGGGTTGATTTGGATATTGGACAACTGTTATTGCTTCATGCACCGCAAGTCAATTCATATTTTGGCTCGTGTGGTTCAGAGGGAACCAGAAACAGCCCCCCCACCATCACCCACAAAAGGTCAAATATTTGACCCCGTCTGCTTTTGTTATTCTGTTTTAGCACCACATTCCTTTGAGTTCAATTTTTACGCTATTTATTACGAACAGTCCCTCTGTTGTAGTGGTCTCCAGAGTTGTTCTAGCTTTTGTCATCATGTATTAATCTGCTGTTTGAAGGATTGTTTGTCATATTTACTTGCTCTGACTGTGCTGATAGAAAGTTCTCATTTGTCTGAGCTGTGTGCTATGTGGAAAATGAGCCTTTGGCAGTATTAAATTAAATAGCTCATCTGATTATGAAAGTGCAGGGATGGTTTCTAATGTCACTGACTGATTCATGATGTTATTGTATCCTTTTTTTTGTCACAGCTGTGAGTAAAAAGCTTCCCCTCTGTCAGAATGAAGCAACCTTTTAGCTCATTTCATCCCATGTGTGAACACAAGAAGGGATGAGCTCAAAATTATGTAAAAAACCTTTCATGTGAAGCCTTTGTAAATCAGTTGGCTTGTCAGTTTTTCCATTGTTGTAGTTTAAATCAGTGTCAGCCTATCACTCTAGATCTCTTATAATCCCTTTCCAGTGTTGTGCCCTTTGAAGCTTCAGAAGAATTACTGTAAAGTCTGATGAGCTTGAAGTGATGACCTATGTGTCATAGCGACACTCCCTGATGTTTGTTGGTTAAACATTACCTTATGTAAAAACCACAACCAACTACAGATTTGGCTAATGCCCTGCCAACCACAAGGTCATGTGACTACGTGATCCATGGAGACAGTTGCCACGTAAACACGCCTCACCTGCTGAGCGAGAGCTTTCCGATCAAGGCTCTTGTCATTCCTGACAGACCACAGTTGCGTTAAACAGATCAGCTCCCTCCATATTTGTCTGGAGTAACCTCCTGACAGCCTTTTATACGAGCCTCTGGCTGATTAGTTTGACACATGAAATGAAGCAGATAGTCCGGCCGCTTCTTCTTTTGAAGCACAGACTTTACTTTGGCTCAAACTGAACAAAAATTCTCATCATGTACAGCCTATGTACCTAATTTGGTTTCTGTCTCTGTCTGTGTCTAAGCCATTTTTGGTGCGGGTGATTGTCAGAGTGTGAGTTTTTTGAAGGAAAATTTAAAGCAAGCCGTCTGTAGGACTTACGTAGCATGAGCTCACCTCTCTCAAAGTAGCTATGCTGTAATGGCTGCCTGCTGAGCTTGTATTTAACGTGTAATTAGTGTAGGAAGGTCTTTAAAAACCTGCGTAATGGCAGGCGTAACACCAACAAACAGCTATTTCAGGAAATCTTTTATGGCCGCTGTGATTTCATTAATGTCAATATCTTAAGTCAGCCGTTCCTGGCTGACTTGAGATAATGACATTCTGGAACAGTCCGTCCAGTTAGATTTTCGTCATTCCTTAAAATAGTGGCGTCATTTGAGGTGAATGTGTCATAAGTAAGATCCACAATGTATGAAGTTTAAACAAGCCATTCACTCTAATGTCCTTCTTCTCTGTCCACAGTTTCCATTCTGTGCTGTGTCTTCATACTCTTCCTGTTCCTGTCTGAGCTGACGGGATTTATAGCCACTGAAATGTACGTATCACAGCATCAAATCTCAGAATAACCATGTGTCTCATAATATCCTGTAGCTGAAATGCTCTTATTCAGCGGCTGTTCCTTCGTTGCCTCACCAGTACAGGACCTGCCGTCTGTAATATACAGGACAGGGACTTAATCACGAATGCCAGGGCCCCTGTTATGATGTTCTCTGCTCTGCCCATGTTGTAACCAATGAATGAAGATGATTTTCTCACAGGAAATTGGCTGTGTGCATGCGTCAGCCTTTTGGCGATGTGTAATATGGGATGACTGGAGGAAGATGTGACAGGAAGGAAATTACACTGACAGACATACACAAATGCTCTTTAACTTGCAGTCTGGCAGAAAATGAACTCTCAGCTGTTATAGTGGTGTACAAAGTACATGTGGAGGGAGGAGAAAATAATCATTTTAAACGAAATTTTTCCTGCTCACATTAAAAAGTTTTGGTTTCAGCTTGTCTAACCACTTTTTTTCTCTCCCCCATCCATTGTAGTGTAAATGAACTGTATGTGGATGATCCTGATAAAGACAGTGGTGGGAAGATAGAAGTGAGTTTAAACATCAGTTTGCCAAACTTACACTGTGATTGTGAGTATATACATAATATATACATATATACAATTCTCTCAATTTCTTTGCATTACACTTCCTGTTTGTATGTTTTCCTTTTTTTGCTACTGGCCTCCTTTTTTATCAGTTTGTTTCCCTCTTATCAGACATTATTGTACCCTATCATTCACCACGGCATATTGGCAAAAGATAAAAGATGTCCTAAATAAAGAGGCAGATTCACATCTAGATAATGGTTTGTTTACCCGCCTGTGTTGTGGCACGCTGTTCGATAACACTAGGTATCAGCCCAGCCTCCTGGCCGCTTCCCCCAGCGTTTGATCTCCTGCCGCCACACAGCTGCGATGTGAGTTTGACATGAAGTTGCCTCTGTTGGCTCTTCTGCTGCGCCTCGGCGTCAGAGAGGTGGGCAGGCCCAGCTGAGGCTTGCCAGGACAGAGAGCCGTCACCGGTTATTTGCTGCTCATGACTCGCGTCAGAAACTATGCCCTGTGACAAATCACACACATGCACACACACCGCAGCGGCGAGGCTCAGGAAGCACAGAAAACGCACTTTCATTGGATTCGAGCAATCTCCAAAAATGGCAAAGCTAATAAATGCTTGTGTGAAAAATGAAGCCCCGAGTTGCGCGAAAGAGGCTTTGGAAGTGGAGGCGCAGCTGTCGGCCATGTGTTTAGACGAGCTCACTTGGCTGATGGCATGCCTAAACAAAGAACGTCTCCTGCTGTTTCCAATTACAGCTATTGATGATTGTATTCATGGTTTGTTTATTTGCCCTTTTTTTCCAGAAATGTGGGGCTCTTTTAAATACCAGCTCAAACATGTTGATCTAACCACATTGCAGCTGCAATGTAATGAGCAGAAATGTTACTCATCCATTTCCCCAGCCAGTTAATATTATACACTACTTTATTTTCCAGGCCTCCAAATGTTGTCAGTCACCCTGTACAGATGTGCTTGGAGGCAGAAATCTTTTCATCATGGAAAGCTGGCCTTTCCATCTCTTTTCACTGTCTTTCTGCTCTGCTCTGCTCTGCTCTGCTGTTCTGGAGTTAAACTGCGTCTCCCTCCACTGACCTTTATGGGTTGCCAGGTCTTGATTTGTGACTTCATGGAAAAATATGTTCAATAAATTTAACCTTATAATAATTTCCCCTCTAAACCTCTGATCCACCTCGCATGAACACACTTCCAGGCCTAAATGTCTTAAAAAGGACAACTGAGCAGCTCAGACACTCACAGGGGCAGACTTCACTTATATTTGTGCACTGTATTTTGAGATCCTGATTGATGGGAGGGGGCGGGGGTCGAACTTGTCTTGAATGTCAGAGGTCAGACAGACGGCATGTGGAGCTTTTAGCACAGATCTGACAGACATCCCTCTCTGCACTGCCTGCCAACACAGACAGCAAAGATATTTTCTGAAAATAGGCCACTGCCATTGTGCCAACACACTGTAGCCTGTAGGATGAGGGTCAGTGAAGCTTAGATGGAAAAACACAGGCAGAGAGGGCAACGGGCAGGATTGGTGGTCTGTTTACTTACTGTGTGGGTCATGCTGCAGTGATTCCCTCTTTATTTTTCTCTTCCACTGTTAGTAAAACAGTGTGGGTTTGGGGGGGTTATTTGACTGTAAAAAAAAAAAGAGCTGCAGCTAATTATTACTATTATTATTTTTTAAAAAAGAAATATATAATTATAGCTTTGATAAACCAATGAGTTGTTAGTCGTATAGAATTCAAACAATCTGGAAAAATGCCTCACACATTTGTCTGACCAACAGTCTAAAAATCCAAATAATTTTGATTTATACTGATTTGAATGGTTTGTTTTGACAATTGTCTATATTTTTTGGCTTTGTGAATACTGATAAGACTAAACTAGAGATTAAGATCATAAAAAATAGTGACAGGCCACGAATGTTTGTTAGAAGCCGTTTTTGATTATCGAGTCATTCTGTATTGAGAAAAAAAACATGTTCTACTTCTACTACTTCTCGCAGCGTCTCAAAGAGGATAATTTAGTTTTTGTATCCATTTGAAAAGGAGGCTGCATTTGCTTAACAATCTTCACTGGCAGTCTCTGCAGAAGTGTTTTTCTTCTGGATTTATTCCATTCAATGTGTTAGATCATTGTGAATTCAATGTGTATGAAGTTTGAATTGTTCATTTTTGGTAATTCTACTTTTTTGTGATGCTTTTTAGAATAATCTGTTTAAAAAATTGATTGACTGGTTATGGAAAAAAAGTATTAGATGCAGGCCTAATTTAAATGATTTTTACTGAAAAAAAAAGATTTCAGAGTGATCAACTATCAAAAAGTGTGGATTTATTTATATTGTTTTATATTGTTTGAAGTTTGGAGCAAGCAAAAAAAACCTGTTTAATATTTGGTTTATATTTTCTCTTTTTCATTACGTATTTAATTCTCTCCCCTGTGTCTGTGTTGTTTTCCAGTGGTGGGTTTGGACATCCAGGATGAGATGGGTCGCCACGAGGTCGGTCACATAGACAATTCGATGAAGATTCCTCTCAACCAGGGTGACGGTTGTCGCTTCGAGGGGGAGTTTACCATCAACAAAGTAAGGCCTCATCAAACAACAAACCACTCACGCTGTATGAATTAGCCTACTTGGTGTATGTGGCTGATCCCCTCTGGAGAAGGCTTGGAGAAGTCTGTCTTTGTTCTTTTTCCGCTGAGTAATGACATCATGAGGGAACAGATAAGAGGCCTGACTTTATGTTGTGTTGGACTGGAGTTAAACACAGAGTGAGCGCCTGCCCGAGACAAACAACACCAAGCTGCTTCCTCCTCCGCTCTGAGTTACGTTTAAGGTGCAAAATACCACATTTTAGCACCTGCACAGTAAATTACATTACAGAAAATACAGTATCTCTCTAACCTGTAAGGACTTTGTTCAAATGTAGCTAAAAAAGTAGTCTAATCATTTGACCTGATCATAAATGACAGGTCACAATATACAGCACAGTGTTTATGATGTACAAGTCCCATATGTTCTAGCGGTTAGGATTCCTGGTTTTCACTCAGGCGCCCCGTGTTCCATTTGCGGTGTGGGAACAGTTTCATGTCTTTCTCTCAAGTGTCATTATGTTGCCATATACTCATGTACTTTAAAAGTTCAAACTAAACACATATTTAGATACAGTACTCAGTACTAATATGCATTGTGGTCAATTCTAACACACAGAACCATTTAATGGCAGACTGCTGTGATTGTTCCATTAACAGTGTAGTTTGTGCCAGTTTGTGTGTCTGACCTGCTCCGTACTCGTGCGTCAGTCTTTCCAGTGCATTTTTGAATGATTAACCCAGCAGTTGTACATTTAACACTCTTGCTTGTGGAATATGTGGAAATATGTAAAACGTGTTGAAGTGGAGAGATTTCTCTTCCGGAGACGAGGACTGTTTAGTTTCCGTTTGTTTAGACTTGCTCATTAGTTAACTAAATGTTTGGCAGGTGATGCTGGTGTTACTGACGTAAACCTACCTAGCTATTGTATGTCTTGGTGTGTGTGTGTGTCTTCAGGTACCAGGAAACTTCCATGTGTCGACACACAGTGCCACAGCACAGCCCCAAAGTCCTGACATGACACACACCATCCACAAGCTGGTGTTTGGAGAAAAGCTCCAGGTCAGGACACACCCTCAAACACAGCTAAAAAAAAAAAAAAATGGCACTGATCTTATCTCCAGTCTCACAGCTAAACACCGATCTCTGTTTTTCCTCCTTTGTCACGCAGGTACAAAAAGTACAAGGGGCCTTCAATGCGTTAGGAGGAGCTGACAGGCTGTCATCCAATCGTACGTACACACACTGCACATGTACTCCTCATAACCGCTATGTGACGTTTATGTAAGGCTGCTTGCTGACCGCAGCATGATGCAATGAAATGAGACACCTAGTGGCCGGCTGTCGCATCCAAACTGAATGGAAACTTGATTCACACAGCTGACACTGCACCTCAGATGGAGACACTCGAGCCAGTTGCGTCATTAACAAAACCGCATCCATTTTTGGACACTTCAGACACATTTTTTAAAATTGAAATAACTTTGTTTCCCTTGCAGCTCTGGCCTCACATGACTACATACTGAAGATTGTTCCAACAGTGTACGAAGACCTGTCAGGCAAACAGAGGTTCTCCTACCAGTACACGGTAGCCAACAAGGTGCTGCTATTATCCCTCTTTTCCTTCCCGTCTTTTCCTATGAGATCATCCCTCTGTGTCATATGTTGTTTTTGCACTTGCCGTGGAGGCGACATGACCTTCCCGACATATGGCCCGAGCATGTATCGCCGTGTTAACTTGTGCACTCACCTGGAAGTAAAAGCTCACCCCTGGTGACTGGAAACGCTTCCTAGATGTCAACAAACCATAAACACACTTCTTAGAACTGTGCTGACTGACAGCTTGGTTTGGAGTTTAGAGTAATAACAGTGCAGGTCAGCTGTGAACAGAGGGAGGATGAGGGCCTGTGCGAAATATTCCAAAATCTCATTACCAAAGCAAAAATAAAGGCACACATCAGTGTTTTTTTTTTTTTTCTCCATGTGGAAATTAATGCTGTCCGATTTATCTTTCAAGTGAATTAGGACAGGTTTTTGCAGAAACTCACTGGTATCCATGTCATCGCATAACAATAACTCCCAACACATTGTCGCCCTCTCCCGCTTACTTCATCAGTTTTATTCTGCCAAGATTTATTTTTAATGAATCAGTTATGACTTTTGAGTGACTTAATCCGAAACTAATTCTGTGATGACTCATAATCACAACCACCACTAACAGAGATAAAAAAGAAACAGATTGCTCTGGCTTGAATTTAAAAAAAAAAACTAACAAAAAAAAAACCCCTGCAACATTTCTAACACTCTCTTCTTCCATCCCACACAGGAGTACGTCGCTTACAGCCACACGGGCAGGATCATCCCGGCCATCTGGTTCCGATACGACCTCAGTCCAATCACAGTGAAGTACACGGAGAGGAGACAGCCCTTCTACCGCTTCATCACAACGGTGAGTGAATTCTCCTCTGGGCTCGGGCCAAATGTTTCAAAGCAGAAAACATTTATTTTATATCAGGATCTTTCAGATTTCTTAAATACAGCGCTAACTGTGGTTTCAGGTTTTAAACATAATCATAAACCTGCAATAACTGATGGGAAAAGCTGCGATTTCTAAACTGACATCGACTCCATTTAAAGTTGATATGGTCAACTAGAGGCAGCATGGTGGATTAGTGGTTAGCACCGTTGCCTCACAGCAACAATGTCCTGAGTTTGAATCCAGGTCCTTTGGCCTGATAGCAAGAGAGTCCTCAATACCTGGTTGGGGCAGGACCTCTCTGTAGTCAGTTTGAATCTTCTCCCCGTGTCTGCTTGGGTCCCCTCCAAGTACTCCGGCTTCCTTCCACAGTCCAAACACACGCAGGTTAGGTTCATTGGTGAAGTTAGGTTCATTGGTGACTCTCAATTGCCCGTAAGTGTGAATGTAAGTGTAATTGGTCCTTTTCCAGATTGGACCAAACCCTTGCCCAATGTCACCTGGGATTGGCCAAGCAATTACAGATAATGAATGAATGAACGGAACTTGTTAGCAGTTGTTTCCAGCAGATACTTATCTAAATACTGATATGGATTGATGTTTCAGCCCACCTGATGAAGGCTACAACAAAATTCTCTCTCTTGTATCTCTTGTTTGGTCTCAACTCCAAATCTAATCATTATATATCTGGTGTAACATTGAATTTGTTTATTTCAGCCATATCATCTGACTCTGTAGTTCCTCTCAGAGCTTTTTTCCTTTAATCTTTCAGCTCATTGTTTTGGTTTACCTGCCTTCGTCCTGGCATTCTCATCAGCCCTGTTTTCACCTGCTGTTTCCAGCAAAAAAATCTCTTTCGAGCATACTGTACACTTATTGACCCAACAGCAGACATACATAGTTAGATATTAAGGTCTACTCATAGTGAAGCGCTTAGCAGCTAAAACAAAATAATTCCTTGAGGAGCTGATGGAGACCAAAAACAGAGTGACTTTTATACTGGCAATTAGATTCATTGGGCTCCCAAAAACATGACCACAAGTAAATTCTAATGCTATAAGAAGTTTTCTGGACATATAAATTGGCAAGGGTTAGCTTGCAATTTAACCATTATTAGTGTAAGCTAATAATATGTCAGCATTGTTCTATTGTTCCATATTAGCTCAGAAATACTTAAAGACGCCCTGAAGCGGTATTTCCATTGTATCTAACTGGTGTGTGCTGACGTAGTTTTGAGTAAAATGGCATCAAAGAAGATATAGAGGCGGGGCATAATTTAGGAAGGAGTGTGATTGGCCTCAGTATCCTGTTGCTGGCAAAGCTAACTGACTCTTAGCTAACTACCTATGTACTGTACTGGTGTACACTGCGAATCTACATGTCTCTATTTAAATATCCCTCTCAATCTGTCCCTCTCGCTGTCAGTCTATCTGTCACTATCTGAATGTATCTGTCCTGCTCTCTCTAATGAATTGTAACTCTGAGCTGCCTGAAATATGAATTATGATTGACAGCTAGATGTCAAAATATGATTGGTCAAAAACTGGTTGGTTCCCCTCTGTAATCATTCGGCAGATTTTGTTTAATGACATAAAATGATATGTAGAATACAAAGAAATTATATTTTTGTAGGGTTTTTTTTTCCATACATCATTAGGTGTACATTTTGACCAGGAATATGATCCAAAGGGGTTAAATGTGCATATTTTATTTCATCTTGACTTTAATACATATGCAGTGTTAACTTGACGTTTTTAGTAAGAAATTAAAATAGACAGACTGTAACAAAAAATAGTAAAAGTAACTTAAAAGTAACAGTAAAAAGTAACAAACTCTGCCTAAGAGCACCTCTTCAGCTTTTTAAAATGTTGTATTGACTTATTTTATTCAGTTAAAAAAAAAAAAAACCTTTCCCTCCTGAATTCATTTTGTCCTTCTCTGCCTCCACTCCCCACATGACCTTGTCAGTTGAGGAATTTTTGGCTCAGCCTGAATCCCCTCATCAGGAAAGTTTCCTGCTGACTGATAATGCGGTCAGGACTAAATTGGCTGCCTTGTTGATGAGCTACACCATTATTTGTCTTACGTGTTGTTTAGGTTCATCATGGGTAAGCTATGACTGTGCTTATAGTGTGATTATGAGTCATGGCGCAAGAATGTGAGTCAAAGTGCAGAAGAGGCTCTTTGCTCTTTTCCAGCACATTCTGAGGTGTCAGTGCAGTGCTATTGTTATGATTACATTTGATCGAATGCAGCTGATATCAGTCCTTTTAAAACGAAAGGAAAACGCTCAAGCTTCAGTGAGACTGACAGAGTGACTTGTTCTCTGTAGATCTGTGCCATCGTCGGCGGGACCTTCACGGTGGCGGGAATCATCGACTCCTGTATATTCACTGCGTCAGAAGCCTGGAAGAAGATCCAGATAGGAAAAATGTCCTGAGGACTGCCCCCCCACCACCATCCCCTCTTCCTCCCCACTTCTTATTTATAAGTGTGAAGTTGCTATACTAGCCTGTTAGCTAAATCCAAGCCTCGCTGGAACTACCGTCCTCTAGGAGATCGTATCCCTGTGACCAATGAAGCAGCTCTGGCACTCGATCTAACTACCAGGCTACACGGCTGCATCTCAATTACTCCAGGTCCTCTCAGGCTCTGTCTGCTCCGGTGACGTGTGGACGCTGACTATCATATGTCTTTAGTGTCATGACAGGACAGGAGAGGAGATGAAAGCGCTTTTGTTACTGAGGGGATGAAGTCTCACTGTGCCAGGGTTCAGCCAGAATGGCTATTTGAAGGCTGCACCTTTTTTTTTTTTTTTTGAAGAATGAAGTTTTAAAAAAAGATGCGCTGATATTCCGTTTTTTGTTTATTTTGGTGCTAGTACCATGTGACACAAATCTCACCATATATTCAAAACATAGGGAAATTAAAATTTGTGAATGATTTACAGGCAGTGACACTTTAACTGAGTGTGTAAAATGATCACCGTTGATACAGGGAGTGATCATTCGGAGGAAGTGTCCTGGATTATGAGCCTGTGTGGACTGAACTGAACTTTGAAGTATTTTGGTGATCCACTCTGTCCGTATAACTACATTTTTGTATCACGTGACATTTTTATCTCCAGCGGTCAGGCTGTGCGCCTTTAGGTTTACCATCCTCCCACGCTTGATTTCTCACAAATTTTTTTGTCCATCTGGTTTAGTGGCTGCCACGAAAACGACTCTTTTCACATGTTCTCCAGGTTTAAAACATAAACCTTAGGTTTAAGATGCAACTTTTCTTATTCTACAGTCAGTCCATCTATACCAAATATTTCATCAATACTGCTGAAGGTCCTGGCTTTGAGTGTTTTCATTCCATTTCAGCAAGTTCAAACAGTGGTAAAGGTTTAGTTAATTTTTTACATGGTACGGGGTTTTGTTTACTCACTGTGTTTCCATGAAGTTGTAATTTGTAAAGAGTTAGTTTTGTATGGAGAAAATTTAAAGGTCCAGATGTTTCTTCTCTTTGGTCATTTTCTTTTCTTTTCTACTGTTGTATAGAAGACCTCTCTGATCAAGGACAGTGATAATCACAAGCCCTCAGAACTGCTCTCTCTGCTGTAAAGGTCATTTCATTTCCTGTTTTGTCTCAAATTACTCTGTAATGCTATGTGTTCCTCGAGTAAAGGTTCCATAGAAGTCACTGGTGTACGCTCCGTGTCCTTAGGTTTTCATAAGCTTTTTACATTGGCTTTTATTTTCTTTTATTCCTACAATTTATGAAAGATTTGTTGAACTCACCTACTTATCTGAGGGTTAACATGGAAAACGTTTTCATTTGTCTTTTAAAGGTGCAAGAAGCCAGTTAATTTCATAATAAAGCCTTAAGTAGTCAAGGTAAGAAGTCCAGGTTGTGCAGGGAAGTAAAAAAGAAGTTATCTTAGACAATTATTTTAGTTCAAATGTGTCGGCTTAAACCCTGTTTCACCAGCAACTGGACCTGAATTTATCCAGGAACCCCTATCAGGAGTTATTCATAGAAATAGAAATTGGAGCTTTTGCACCTCTCACTGTGTAACGTAAACTAAGCTTTACTGGCTTCATGTTTGTGTATGTGTGAAGTGGACTTTGCACCCAGAGCGCTGCTCATTTCCCTCAGCTGGCAGCCAGAGTCAACAGCCTGCAGGTTGTCAATTCGTGATGTGAGCATGTAAGAGGGTGTTAAGCTGTCGCAGCTGTCATCATGCTTACGTCCAGCTCTGATAAGAGGTGCTCAGCGTGACTCACTCTTTTATTCCCCCTACATCACTGTTTACCGCCGTCACTTATTCCTTGTCCACAGTGTCGTGTATGCAAGTGTCTCCGCCTCCGTGGGATGACACAGATTTTTGTGGATTGGTCCTTTGCGTGGACCGTCACGGAGCTTGTTGCTGCAGTTCCTGGTGAACCTGTAAATTATTACCGCATGATAAATACAGATTTGCTCTTAAGTCACATACCTCAATTGAATCATAACAGCTCCAGCTTCTTACTACTCAAAGAGAGAATAACAAGACGAAGATAAATTTCTTTATTTCTTCCCATATGTGTCACAATTCATACAAATAAAGGAAGAACACTCTATATATAAAAGATAAAAATATAAATGTGTGAATAGAAAATACTTAAGGCTTGTTTTGTTTTTGTTTTTTTTTGTCATAATGCCGCCACCCAGTGGCTTATTAGAGGAACGACAGGCACATACAGCTCAGTCCATAATGAGGCAGCAGCTCCAGACAAGAGAGGATTTTGAGATGAGGTGAGTTCAGGTTGCAAGGTTTTATAATCTGATCTTTATTAACAAATGATTAGTGACACGTCAAAGCTGGGATGTTGCTGAAGCCTCCACAGCTTCCCTCCCCTGAGCTCCTCTCCCCTCTGCCCTTTCTGTACACTCGGGCTGCATCTTTGGTAAGGTTACACGTTGGAGGAGGCCAGGCAGGGGGCGTCGGGCGAGGAGAAAAAGTCGCAAAATCCCTCCTCGGACAGGTGCCCGTACTCGTTGTTGTAGAAGTTCTGTCCTGAAAGCTGACTGAAGAAGTGGGGACGATGCCGGGAGCTGCAGGCGACGCTGCTTCTCCCCAGGGAACCATGGGAGGCTGTCAGAGGCTCTGTGCTGCTGCTGCTGCCTATACGACTAGAGACAGAACATAAAAACGGTCCAGCAATTGTAGATTTATACAACCCAGATTCTAAAACAGTGGGATATTGTGTAAAACATGAATAGACCATATAAAGACTATATATTTTATGTTTTACCACACCAGCTTCACAGATTTTTGTAAAAAATATGCTTATTCTTAATTTGATGCTTGCAACTCGTTTCAAACAAGTTGGGACAGGAGCAACAGACGACTGGGAAAGTTGAAGAAAACTTTAAAAAAAAAAAAAAAAATCCTGTTTGGAACATTTCATAGGTCAACAGCGTCACCGGTAACAGCTGACAGTATTGTGACTGGGTATGACAGTCAGAAGGCTCAGTCAGTCACAAGCACGGATGGAGCGAGATTACTATTACTATATGGCCTCAGGAACACTTCCTAAAATGATTCTGTTAAATAAAGTTTGATGGCAAATGAATGCATTCTCTCCCCATTATTATGTTTGTAATGCTTTAAACAGCATCCCAACTGTTTTGGTATCAGGGTTACAGTATGTAAATTAGGATGTTCACCATGTCTTGAGGTGTGTAAACAGCTGTTTCTGGATTTTTCTGCAGCAAAAATTTGTGGAGAATTAAAATCCCTTAATGAAAAGGCTGAAATCAGCACTTATTATTAAAGATTCATGTCATCAGTAGGAACTACTGTGGTTTCTTATGTTGATGTAGGTTAGTCAGAGGTGTGTAGCTACAGACCATCTGTGAGCTTTTACATCAGTTTTGTTTTGCGTTTCTCAGGATCGCAAACGACACACATAAAGCTTGCTTTGTATTTTTGCAATCTCTTTCCATCTCTTTATCGTCCTTGGCCTTAGAATTTCCTAATAACATGTTTTTATGGTCGATGTCAGTGTTTCAGTTTGGTTTCGTTTCAATTTCTGCCAATTTCCTGTAATCATATCCCTGTTTGTATATCTGCTCTGTTAATTTTCCATGTCTGTTGCTACGGGTGATGTTAAGTGTTTCACATAATCAGAATTAACCTTTTTAGAAACAGCTTATGCTTATGAAAATTCATGTAATCACCTGAGAGCTGCTCTTAAAGGTTCCTCCTACACAGTGTATGTAAGTAATGCAGTGTGTAGGCTACACTGCATTTAGTAGGATTGAGTTGGTGTATAAATGCATTTTTTCTTGATTTTAGCAATCAACCTTTTTTTTAATTATACTAAAAATGTCAGGTTTCAAATGACTCAGACGGTTTACTCCTACTTAGCCATGCAGAAACACAGACTGTGCTGATGCTTACTTCCCTCTGCTGTGGTTTCAGTACACATGCAAGGCCATGACTGGTTGTTTTCTTCATGCTTCTAAACTAGAGAGAATGACTGTTTTCTCGTAGTGACTGTGAAACGTGTTAAAAGCGGCGTTTGATAACATATCTGAGAGGCCTTACCTTAACCTGACTGTTGATTCACAGTGAGTAATAAGCAGAGACGACGTAACAGGCTGTGCGTCACTTTGAGTTTCACACAGCCACATGAATTATGAATCATGAGCTTTATTTTTTTGGACAAACCTTTTAGTGACGCTTCCCCTGTGCTGGTGTTCAATCCTCTCGAACTCTTCAGATGCCAGAACCATCCCGCTGTCCGTCTGGTTGTCCTGTAAAGAGACACAATTGGACATCTTGTGAATTACGAGGCTTTGTTTGAGCCCACTGCAACGTCTGAATGCAGCAACTATTTTTGGTGATTATCTGATGGGGAAAAATTCCTAAAGTGAATCATGACTGGAATGTCACCAGCCACTTCACATTTCCAATAATTAAGGAGGATATAAAGAGCTTACCTGAGGAGGCTTCTGTGGCTGCACCTCCAGGGGCAACTCTTCAAACGTCTTCACCTTGGGCTGGCATATTTTGGAGGGTCCCACAAGCATACAGCCGGCGAAGGGAACGCAGTTATAATACCTGGTCATGAATGCAGAAAGAGGATCAGAATAATGCATGAAAGAGCCTCCTGAGGGGACAGATAAGAAGCCCTTAAAAATCCAGAACAGATGGTTTCCTCAGTTATTCAGCCATGCAGTGGTTGACGTTTTATCAGTCAAATGATTTTCTCTTTTCACTGTCTTTCATTATTTGAGGATAAAAACATCTGAAAACAGACTATTGCATCCGGGTAATAAAAATGTTATTTTCATCCCATAAAAATCTCATTACTGATAATATCTTGAGCCTCCCTGTGAGGATTGTGACCTTTAGATAACTCTTAAATAAAACTCCACGTTTTTTAATTCAAAATAATCACACTATAAACCACTGATTGATAGACTGTAAGAGTCCAAAAAATCTGGAACCACATGTAAAGTAGGAACCCAAAGAAAACTGCAGAGAGAGTGAACATCCATCCTTTCGTCCTATTTATGAAAGAGCTTTGATCAGACGTGACCACAGAATCCTGGAGGAACCTTCGCATATCCAGCTCTCTAAATATAACCTATTACCTTCAGATGGAAACTGCAAGACCAGGAAATGGAAAAAACAGCCACTTCAAGCTTTCTTAAGTTTAATTAACTAATTAGCACTGATACAAGATTTGAGGGAAAATATTAGGGAGTAAGGAAATTATGATATCCAATATGTTGGCCAACATTATGTGGTTATCAAATACTTGTGACAAAGATAAGTAATGGAGGCAGGATATCTTACATTTTAACAAACTTTATTCTAAACATCAGCTCACTAAACAGTAAACACTTTACATACTAAATGAGCCGCCCTCTTCTGGATAGACTACTTAGTTACACCATTATGAATCACTAGTCCAAGTATTTTTTCCAGCATTAAAAATGAAAATCGATGCATTTCACTGATATATCTGCAACAGGCCAGTGTCAGGCCCTACTAAACAGGTCATATTCTCTGTTGCTTGTTGGAAAGCCGGTACTGTTTTACTGAGTTAATGGTGCATTCATCAAGTTTTTATGGCTCTTGGGATTGAGTCTATACTCTCAAAAGGCATGTGTAATATTTACATTATTTATTGTCGTTATATGTGGTGCATTGTGACACGTATTACTTGCACAGTCTTGTTGCTAGGCATTGTTTTTAAGTTTGTTTTAGCTGTGTGCTCCCTTATTACCCAAGCATAATTTCCTCTCTGGGACTGTAAAGTGTATCTCATCTTATTTAATCTCTTCAAACCAGTGAGAAGGTGGGGAGGGGGGGAAGTCTCATGCAACAGATTCAGTCTAAAGTTATTGCCATAAAGTCCCATGAAAAACCTATAATACATTTGGACATCTATCAGTGCTTTCCCTGCTCGACTGTCAGTCACAGCTTTAGGCCCATGGCTCCTACTAAAGATACAAATCCTAAAAACTGGTCTTTGATGTCGTGTGTACTTTTAACAGATGAGCATAGTAGTTACAATCGAGCTTCACTCACTAAACTGTTCATCTGTTTGAGGACTATTTTACATGATTTGGCACTTTAGTAAGTATTTACAGTAGCAGCATGCTGTATTGATTGTGATTGATTGACTCAGAATAAACTTCAGAGTGTGTGTTTATGTTTATGAACATGTAGGCCAAGACGATAGTGTGGCTTATTGATGCGTTCTGATGGTAGAGAGGAATAAGATGTGCAGTATCAGGTTTGTGCTCCACAAAACTTGTTAAGTTCATTGTTGGTTGTGTTTTTGGGGAGATTGCTGATTAAATACCATATAGTCAAATGCTTCAGAGTTTCAATACCTTTCCTAGTGTTACTGTTTCCAAGGCCGGAGTAGATTCACTTTATTTCCCTTGAAGGACAAAAATGAGAGCATGCATTCGTACCTGGTTGACAGAGCAGCCAGTCTCAGTTCCTCTTCAGACGGAGGTCGTGACGAGGCCTGCGAGAAACCATCATCCTCTGAGCTCTGTGAGTGGTTCAGAGGGGCGTAGTCCTTCACATCCTGAAGGGAATTTTAAAAAGACTATGTCTTGCAAACTCTTTGCGAACTGAAAACATTACTTGTCTCTGCAGTGGTGAACTTACAGGGAGGCTGTTGTCCTGCAGCAGGTCTCCTAGTATCTGCACAAGGGCAGGGAACGTCGGCCTCTCTTTAGGCTCACCTTGCCAGCAGGCCAGCATGATGCCATATCTACCAGCAGAGGGCAGCACCATCAAACCACAAAAAAAAATGTTTTTTTTTTAACTGAAGTAATTGCTCCTGTGTACTATTTTAAATGTATAAGTCAGTTAAATGAGAATATTGAGAGCAGATTAACATGTGCTCTTGGTATTGGTTTTAATTAAATAACATCAATTAGGACTGTAAAGCTTTTTTGACTGCAAAAATTGTTTTCTCGGATTATCAAAACAAAAAAAAAATTTAGGTTGACACTTACATTTCAGGGGAGGCTGTTTCGGGTGCTCTCATCCTGACGCCATCTTTCAGTCGTTTGCAGAACTCTTCATCAATCTGAACCACCGGGTAAGGAGATGCACCTAAGTGTGCACAAAAAAAGAGGATGAGGCATTAATAGATATGTCAAATTAAGTTATTGTTTGTACAAAAGATAGAAAGATTTGCTCTGCTTCTTAAAAAATATATTCCAAACTGCTTTTGGCAGGGAAAGAGACAGTTTTTAAAACTTGGCAACACAGTACAAGATGAAAAGCGTGCTGAGATTTTGTCTTTACCCAGTGAAAAGATTTCCCAGAGGAGAACTCCAAAATACCACACGTCACTCTGGCTGGTGTACACTTTGTCAAAGATGCTCTCTGGGGCCATCCACTTCAAAGGCAGACGAGCCTGAGAGAATGTTAAAACAAGACGAATATTACATACTGTTACATAAACTGAAATGACGCTTGCCTTTGAAAATAATCATAATATGAATAATTCAAAGGAACAAAGAAAGGATTTTAATGTTTCCCACATTAAATGGAGATGGACTGTAAATGCTGAAGTTTAATTGTATATCGTAGCGTGTGTTAGGATACATACATTGCCCTTTCTGACGTAGTCGGGGTCTTTGTAAATGTCTCTGGCCAGGCCAAAGTCACAGATCTTCACAATGTTGCTCTCTGACAGAAGAATGTTCCGGGCTGCCAGGTCTCTGTGGATACACTGCGGATACACACACGTCCAGATATGCATCATAATCCTGCAGACAGGTGTGCGCGTCTTTTCACGTTTGTCAGAGTGTTTGCATGAATTATTTTTAGCTGATATGATTTGGAATAAGTAAATAGAATCTTTGCTATTTTAATAATTAAATCTGTGTGCGCGCGCGTGTCTTGGAGTCAGCGTGTAGCTGGTACTCGACTACATTTCGGCCCTGCTGAGCTCTGTAGAATTCAACATCATAAACAAAGCTGTGAAGTCAATGTGCCCACAGGGAACTGACTTGTTCAGAGAAGTCATTAGAGTCCAGGCGGTTTGCTCAGAGTTGAGTCAGATCGTAGAATTTCATTATTGGCTGTAGCTGCTGTTGTTGTCACCTTTTTATTATTCAACTGATAACCGGTGAATTCATGTGAGATCGACTTTGGCTGGAGAAGTCCAACAATGAACTTCACCTCATGAGAGTTGTCCATTTTAATGTTTTGTTTTTGTTTTTTTTTACTAAGAAACGTTAACTTTTAATTCAATTTAGTCTATTTTTTATTTATTTTAACTGCAATGCACTTTTAAATTAAACAGATTTTTAAATCTCATATAATAAGAGTTTAATTAAATTTTGAATTAAAATTACTATTTAACTTGATAGACAGACAGACAGACAGGTAGATAGATAGATAGATAGATAGATAGATAGATAGATAGATAGATAGATAGATAGATA
>JAQLOL010000026.1:9465833-9485864 GCA_029783665.1 Naso thynnoides | reverse complement strand
CTGGCAATAAGGGTGTGGGTGTGTGAGTGTGTGTGTGTGTGTGTGTGTCAGTGTCAGTGTGCATTATAGCGTGTCTGTGAGAGGCTCCAACACACTGAGTCCGTTTATTATGTGCATTTCAGACTCATGATTGAGCAGGTGAGTCTGCATTAATGTGCCATCATGTGTTAGCCTGTAAATGTATGTCACAAAGTGAGAGTGCTGTGTGTGAGCTGAGCCATGGCAGGTCACAGGCGCTTTATTACAGCGTGGGGAACGAATCAGGTCAGACACTAAACAGATGCACTCTCCTTTCATTTCCTCCTTTCTCTATTTACTTCTCTTCCACCTTGCTCTTTATCTCTGCTCCTTCCATCCACCTCCACATCTTTTTCTTTACTCGTCTTTTTTTCTCCTCGTTACTCAGAGGCAGTGAATGGTTCCACACTGACCTCTTCTGAACTGGTCCTAACGTTACACTCCATGCACTGCACCCAACTCCTCTCTTCCTTCCTGTCCTGTTACATCAGCCTATATCAGCTCTAACCCTACACTGATTACACAGAGTTTGCAAATAGTATCAGTGCAGTGTGTGAGTAGGGGTGTCTGAGAGCTAAATTTTCCTTACAGTCGGGTCTGAGTGCTGTTCAGGACACACGGGCCCCAGGCCCTCCACTGCCAGGTGACGTTAGGAGCGGGGATGCCAAAGGAGGTGCATGTCAGAGTCTGGCTGGTGCCACTAGGGTAAGGACTGGACGGATCTGCCACCTCTTTCTCATGGATCTGTGGTGGAACTGGGGAGGAGGAGAGCAATAAATGTGGTTTACAGAACAAGGAAATACCCTGGAGTAGTCAGTCAGCCAGTCAGTCATGAATGAAGAGAACATCTGAATTTGAAAGAACTTGGCTAGGAAACTAAAACATGACTGGAAGACAACCAGCCCAGAAAACAAAGAGAACAAAGAAAAAAACAACTTGCATAAAAAAAAGAAGAAAGAACAAAAATAAAACGCACTTAGGTGTGATTCCAGTCTTAAATTTCACGTAAGCATTAATCAAAATGTGATGCTTAAATCAAACATGTAAGCCTGTAGAGCTCTGTAGCAGGGTAGTGAACTATTGCACATTCACTGGTTCACATACAAAACATCTACTGTGACATCTCCTGGGGGTACACCGACCAACAGGCTAGTTACCATTGACGACAAGTGTGATGTTGAGCCTCTTCTCTAGGGCAGCAGCTCTGTTTTTCAATACCGCCGTGTATATCCCAGAGTCCTCCTGACAAACTTCCTTAATCTCCAAAGCGTGGTTAAGATGCATCTTCATCCTTTTCATCTTGAACTCCAGGCGCTGGTTTATTGGCTTTCCCTCTTTAAACCTGCAGACAACACACAAATAAAAGCACAGCTGCTACAGTACAGATACCCTCCAGCCCCCCAAACTAATCTATAAATCTCAGATCTATGAAGCCAATTACCTCTGTGAAAATTACCATTATGTTTAATGAAAACGTCAGGGAGACTCTCTTACCATTGTGTTTCAGGTGTGGGGAAGGCAGACACATTTACTTGTAACTTGAACGACCTCTGGCCGGCAGTTACTTCCACCACTGGTCCATTCCTGTAGTTAAGGCTAATAAATGGTTTTTCTGCAAGAAGAGACATTCACTGGTTTATATAGAAGTAGTTACTGCTTCAATTCTGAGTCCCAGAGTGTAAAGAAATCCCAACAGAAATCTTCTGAGTATCACACACTCATTCCCTGTGGGTTTAAAAGGTGGCTGAGTTTGGGAAAGATGGCTCCTCTGTAGAGGTTTGCAGCCGTATGAAAGCTTAGAATCACAACTGTGGATTCACATGGTGACCCAGAGTCATGTCAGAGTTCATTTAAAATATCCACAGATACTCCTCAAACCTCTCCTCTGCTGTTTTTCCATGTCTTCAGTTTATTGCTTCTCTTGCAGTGACTCTGGGTCATGGTTAGAAGCAACCTTAAGGCTTACTGCAACAAATATTTAATATATTCTTTGTGGAGTTTTCTCCCAAAGCAAAACTGTATCATTTTTCAAAATGGACATTCTTTATTCTTCTTATGTTTAATTTATAAGCAATAAAATGCAACCCACATCAAGTCAGATTACCCCGGGACATTTTCAGATTCTTGGCGTAATATGACTGGTAGTTTACGATGGCTAAAGGAATCCTACATTTCTATAGCTTTATAATAGACATCACTGAGTAGATTGCTCGCAGTTTCACTGTGGTGTTGTACATTCGCCAGAAATCTGTGATAGCAAGTTTCATAGGCCTGCATGTGCTAGCCATGCTAACTTCAACACTGTAAGAATAACAACGTGGGTTTGTCTGAGGTCAAGCCATCACGCTAGTTCAGACTAAAATATATCTCAACAATTGCTGTAAAGATTTTCATGAATTTTTGTATACATTTGTTGTTTTTGGAGGATGACTATTCTCCTCACTTTCCATCTTCAGTTTTTTGTTTTTTTTTTTGAGTTAGGTGAACTGTCTTACCAAGTATTGAATGCATTGGCATAAGATTTAGGTAACCCACTTGTGTCTACCTCAGGTTGTCCTGACAGCTCTGCTGAGCCTGCAACTTTTCCACTAGAGCCACCATCATTTTATTTTGTGCAATTCTTCAGTTAAACAACCAAATTTAGCAAAACTAATGACACTCTCATCACCTTCAGCTGTCCACATAATAAAAAACGTATACGCTTTACATCAACACGTTGGCTTTGTTAGTGTGAGCATGTCAGCATGCTGATATTAGCATTTACCTCAAAGTACTTTTAAGTCGGGCCTTGTTATTGTGGGCTAATCTTTTGATCATGAAGAGAGCTGTGTAGTAAATGTATGATCTGAATGTGCTAAAGCTTACCATACACTATAACCTGAGTTTGTTGGATTTGTGTGGTGTCAATGCTGGTGACGTTGCAGCTATACGGGCCAGTATCTGTGACATTCACACTGTGGATGGTCAGGATGCTAACAGCTGCTGTAGCGTGGGACAGAGCGTCACGATGGGGCTTCGTGTCCACCTCACTGTTTGTCTGGTGAGAGGGAAAAAGTCTGAAATTTAGATTTTTATTCACCAATGTTGCACAAAATGCCACCAGCTAAAGCTGCTCTGTACCAGTTTGCCGGGGTAAGACCACTTGATGTCCACTCCAGCGTTAAACTCCACCAACGCTGTGCAGTTCAGTATGAGGGTCTCCCCCACTATCAGCTCGACTGGGTCCTCAGGAAACAGCTTGACATCGTAAACCTGGCTTCCTGTCCGGGAAAATGAAAAAGGGGGAGGGGGAAACAGAGGGACAGAGGGAGGTAGACAGTGAGAGGGGTCACGGTGACATCGTCAGCAGTTTTTTCCTTCCTCACAGCACCAGAGGAAATGACTTTCCTTTGGACCAGAGCAGAATCAAGCTATAAAGAAGCTGTCCGTCACAAGCCTGGACTATTTCCATTCACATGTCATGCTATGTGTCAGTGAAGGTAATCAAAGTGGCAGACAGTGAGCCCTCAGTTGAAGCCACAAAGCTTTGTAGACATTGGCCAGCATCTCTGATATTCAAGCCACCTCTAATTGCAGTTCCTTGAAATGACATGTGGTGCTAAAAAAAGCATGTATGCGGGCGCTGTCTGTTCAGCAGACTGGGATTATCTGATTGTTTAAAGGCTCCATTAGTGTTCCGGGTGAAGACCTGCTCTCAGTTTCTCCTCTAACTGACGCTGCTGTTACTCTTGGCCCGGCAGAGGCGGGTATGAGTTTCTTCCGTCCCTCTGAAGAGAGAGGTGAGTGATCTTACACAACAAAGCACAGAGCCTCTGGGTCCCTCAAGAGTAGCAGGAGGCAAGCCAGACGTGAAATCTCTCCTCCTTATCTTAGTTTCTTAAAATTTAATTATCCCTTCCCTTCCCTACATTCTTTTAATTCTGCTAGCATATTGGCAAATGTCCCCACATAAATAAGGGAGTTGTTCTCAAGGAAATTGCATAATGAAATAAAAATCCTTCAAATTGTCAGCATTAAGGGTTGATTAGCTCACTGGCTGTCATGCAGAATTACATTGACATGGCACCACCTTTGATTTCCTTGCTAATTTCTCTTTCCAAGAGTAGCCAGAGTTTCCAATTGAATTTCAGTATTTGCAGTGGGCTGGTTATGTTTTTGAATTCACTAATGATTTTATGACTCTCACCATCTACACTGAACCCTTTTAACCTTTGGAGTTAACACAAACATATTGTCTTTTTACCTGTGGTGTGGAACAGGTAGTTGGCAGATTGAAACTCTTTGCCTTCCAGTGTGGCGACACACGTGGCTCCGATGATCATCTGCACGCTCTCTATGATTTGTCTGGGAATGGACCAGCCTCGCTTGTTGTCCCACGTCATCCCGCTCCGCTCCAGAGGTGTGGGGTACTGAGATGGCACGCGTACAAAAAGCAATTAACTGCTCGAGCTGAAAGCATCAATTAAAGCAGCACTAGACATCTTCATTTGGAGGTACAGAGAAAGAAGAGTGTGGTGAGTACAAACCGCATGGAGAGTGACGTTCAGGTCTGGCACCGTGACTAGACACGGTACGATGACGTGTGTGGAGAAACGTGTTATTAAAATGGTCTCCATGTGATTCCCGTTGGCTGGGCTGGAGTCACCTCTCCTGAGGAAGGGCTGCTCGGGGTCTGGATGCAGATTGAAAAAGGGAAGCTGTTAAAAGGTAACCCAAATACCAGCTGCAGTAATGGCGGCTATTACTGATGTAACTTCGAAAACAGACAGCATGATATCTGTCACCCTGATAATGACCCTCAAAGACACACTGTATGTGGAGTTTGTCATGATTACATATAATGCCACAGTTCGATCTGTCTCTATGCAGTAAATAGCATTAAAAGCTGCTATTACATGCCAGCTGACAGACAGACAGCCGAGGGTTTTATTTCTCCTCTAGACAGCTGCAACAATCTCATCCCAAGCTGTCTGTTCATGGAAAAAAAATCTCATGTGTTTCTTTCATAACATCTTCATTTTCCCGTTTTGATTGTCTTCAGCTCACAGCTACTGTTATAGTTGCAATTTACATTTTGGCTGTTATCGCTGCAAAACCTCATATTACCACAGCGTGAGTGCACACTGTAATAAGAATGCTTATCTTTCAGGCTTTCCTGTCAATATCAGTGACTTTTGTAAGTCAGCCAAAGATGTTGTGTGACTACAACCTGCTGGCTCCTTTTCTTTCTTTTTTCACGAAAAGCCTTTTGTTATTTTTCATATTTTTAGGGGTACTCAGAGCTATGAACTTAAGCCACCGCATGGCTGAACAATAGGCCTTACTGAGATTTTTTATATTCCTGCCCTACGGTGGTCTAAAGGCACACAGGTAACAGAAATAATACACAAAACCTCACACTTCAAGTTCTTTCCAGCAAGTCACAGCAGGTTTTGGACTACAATCGGTTCTGGAGGAGGAGATGTCCCGCCTGAGGCAAGGGGAGTTTGCAAAGCATCAGGGATGTGAGTGTGGGTGTGAGTTTGAGAATGTCAGTGAAAATGTGTGTGTCAAAGGAAGTGCTTGTGCATTTTACTTGTGTCCATATGTGTGCAAGCCCACACACCCACGTGGTACATCCATGCATTCAGGTCACATTGTACAGCTTGTGTTTGAGTGTTTAGCTGACAGCGTGCAGCAGAGACGGGGTGAAGGGGAGACGTCTGCCTGTTTAACTCAATCCACATGCATCCCTTCTCATCCCGCCACACGCTGGGTCTAATTTATGGCAGCTATCCTCATCTGCTTCTGATCAGCCCCCTGGTTAGATCTGTGGAAACTGTTTTGGCACCTTGTCAGAGGGGATAAACGGGCGTTTCACTTGAGTGGACTGGTCAGCTGAATTCGCCTGCATGACAATCATCTGTCTCTCCATCTCTCCCTATCCACTCCTCTATGTGCTTTTCTCCCACAGCACAGGGAGCAAGGCAAGGGAGAGTAAAGCGACAACCCTTAAGGGCAAGTTGAGAGTCCTGAGGTCGGTCTAAAATAGCAAAAGAAATGGCTCTGAAGCTTAATATCATTTGATACACCGTGAAACCAGAAGGAAATGGATTGGTAGCAAAAACACATTACTGTACAGATCTTACCAGATTTGAAAAATCTCTTGAGAAGGTGAATCTCAAGAGAACTGCTGTGATATCTCAGAGCTAATAAATGAATAAGATATTCCTCCTTTAATTAGAAAAGTGCTCATTCTGCTGCTCATTTCTACCTCTATCAAACACTTTGCATCTCTAATTTCCAAAGCATTATTCCTGCCGCATCAAGTTTTTTTTTTGAAGCAAAGTCAGCAACTCCTAGTTCTAAAAATGCAGAGGCTGCTTTGATACTGAAGTTACATTTAAACAGCAGATCTGTTTCAGTAGGATGTCTATGATTTTCTTGTGAACTTCCCAAGGAAAAGAGAAACTAAAGCCGTAAGGCTCCCCCGAGCCAAGCTAAAGAGACCGGGTCAGGCAGGCAAGAGATGAAACGTTCTCTCATTAACACAGAACAAGTTCAGACAGCAGAATTGCTGCACAAACTACAGACTAACTGCTGTACATATGGGGATCTATCTACAGCAAAGAAAACTCAGGGTTGGAAATAAGAAGCATTGTGAAAGCTAGCTATTTAATTTTCATAGGTGATGGGCACAACACTCTATTACCTTCAAAGAAAAAAAAGAAAGACTGACACGCTTTATAATGAATATTTTGTGCCCTGCCAGTGAGGTGAAAAGTCATCTCAATATTTTCAATTTTCATTTTCAAGGAATTGACGTCAGCGCAGGATGTCGGTGTGAGTGTGTGTGTGTGGGTGAGCGGTTGTGTGGTGGGTCTGAGAGAGTGTGACTCACCTCTGACGAAGACATAAATGTTGACGGCAGTGGTACCAACAATGATGGCCCTGACATCCTTGTAATAACAGCGATAGTAGCCGGTGTCCTTGGCCCGCGCCCCTCTCAGGACCAGCCTCTTGCAGTAAGGCCTCCCGGACTGCCCCGCACATTCGCTGACCAAAGCAACCCTCTGCCCAGGGGCTCCAGTGGTCGGCAGCTGGGCCTGACGGTTGCTTAGCTCCTGTCCCACCAGAGTTTGATCAGGCCAGGCCCAGGCCAGAGTGTGCTCTCCTCTGAGGAGATGCCAGATCAGAGGACATGGGTCACAACCGACATCACAAAATTTTGAAATAATATGGTAGGTTTGCATTTTTCAATAACAGTCAGCTGATTCCAAAGACTGTTTTAACGTACATGAATGCACTTTTTCCAAAAATCTCTTTTTAGAAAGAATATATGTGAACAGAATCCTTTAAAGGACTATACCAATATTTTTTTTGGCCTATCATTATTAGTAGAGATCGGCCCTGTCTTCTACAAATGTTGCTGTTAAAATTTGACCATGTTTATACTTTAATAGATCTCAGGCTGCATTTTAAACCCCTTTCACTGCCATTGATGTTGAAACAGGGTATAGAAACACTACTGGACATGAGGTTTAGGTAATTCATCCAACAAAAGAGAATATCTGAGTTTATTTGGTCAAAAAATGCTGAACAATAGAGAGAACAGAACCAAAAGTCTGGGAAAAAATAGTTGTGAAAAAGTGTTGGCTCTTAGTTTGAATATTACCATGAGGAAGGACTTTGACAGAATTTCATTTTAACCAACTTTGTAATGTATTTTCAAGTTTTTTCAGCAACATTTAAATGGAAATAGAATGTGTATTTACATTGGCATGAGTTTGCAGTATATTTGATACCAATCTCATTGATGATCCATGTTTTGTCTTTTATTTTATTTTGATACTTTTAAAATAAAAAAAAATTAAATTAAAAAATTAAATTAAAAATATATTAAACATGGATAAAATATTAACACAGTATCTCATAGACAAAGCTATTTTCGGAAAAATGGGTGTGGTTTATGTAACCTTTGTGGCCGATGTTGACAAAAGACAATGACATGTAGTAATACTAGTATGGTCCTTTAACGGTCAAGTGTGTAGGATTTAGCTACATCTAGTGGTGAAGTTGCAGACTGCACTGTCAGCAGTAGCTAACACACATATGAGTTGAGTGTTCAGTGTTCTTGCTTTTCTAACAATGTGCAAGCTTATTGGTCATGATATCACCAAAAAGACCCAGCAGCGTTATGATTCTCTTGTCTTCAACAAATTAACAAATCAATTTTGTATTCGTATTAATTACATTTTGGCATTCCCTGTCACCTTACTGTACAAGTTGGGAAGTGTTTGTGTGCATGTGAGTGGAAATAAGTGTGTCCTCTGCGCATCCACACATCCCTGTTTGCTTTGTGCTTTGTCACATAAATTCAGTTATGCTTGGACATGCTAACCCGCAGGCATTATAAGGGAAATTGAGAGGAATCATAATGGCTGTCTGTAAGCTGATAGCAATGCTTTTTCCCACTTGCCTTCACCAGCTACAAATGTTCACATTTGCAGACAGTGCCAAAATGTGATGACTGAAAATAACTGCAGAAATTATAAAAGGGAATAAAAGTATTCGGTGGGTTCTTTTCCACACCCCATGAATGACTTCTATTTATGTAGATTTGTGAAAATTGGACATTGTAATGTACAAACTCACTAAAATGAATCTGGTTTTCTCTCCCAATAGATTCTCAGAGGTGCTGGCCATATGAGGTTTGCATGCAAATAACTCTGTAAAAACCTGTGCTGGAAGAAGTCCAAAGGTGTCGCCAGCTCTCCAAAGACAGCATTTTGTTGTACCACAGAACAAACAGTTAATTGAGTGATGGCTTGGCAGCCAGCAGCAGAGATTTTTATAAGATAAAAGATGATTATTATGTTACGACTTTGTTTGGTTCAATCTTGGCTGGTGTGTTAGAACAACGGAATTTCTGTGTGTCTCTTAGGACATGATCCTTTCTTGTATTTACATTTTATTTTAGATCATTGAGTTCATTAGAAAATGTCCCACTTGTCACATGGTTGGAGTTTTCTCTTGTGCATAATGAGGGTCTGAGATAAGAAGGTGTTGCAGTCCACAAATCTGGGGTCTCTGAATTCACTTGATTAGTTTCTGGTTATTAAATGTTAAGCCTATAATCAAAATGCACTAAATATTAAAAGCACTCAGTGCATGTTTGACATAGATATGATATGATCAGTTTTTTAGTTTTTATCCCCCTCTAATTTGGAGGCATCAAACAGAGACCTAATGCTGGGAAATGATGCTATAAACTGCAGTTCCTTGAATGGCCACTTGAGGCTGGCAAAAAACCAAGTTATTTTAGAGCTCCATTTAAACACCTTCAATGATGTTTTGAGAGTATCTAACTTTCCTGTTGTGACGTCTAAAAAGGATACACAAGAAGGACAAAAAATTGGGAGGAAATTGATTAAATTATTACAAAAGTGGGACATAACAACAAACAGTTATTGGAGTTAGAGGCTACTGTTAGCCTTCTATAGTATTTGGTGAAATTGCTCTGAGCAGGTGACAAAAGTCATATGACTTTTCCTGAAACAAGAAAACAATGTTATTAAATTTGGATATAACAATACAAAGAAACAGATTTCTGTAAATTTTCAATTTAAAAAATTGGTGGACTTTTAGATGGACTGATGATAGAAATATAGTAGAAATAAATAAGTCGACAAGCTGGAACAAAAAGTTTCTTCTCAGTTGCTACTTTCCCTGTTCATTACAACTGTACAGGGGGAAATTTTTACAGCAGTCACACGTTTAAATCACACTGAGGCTTGAAGTTATACACCACTGAGTTTGTGGCTGATCTGAGAGACAGCAGCTGCTAGCTGTCTGCTAGGCATTTTATAGGCATTTTCGGTTTGCGCAAAAAAACAGGATAATGGAAATGAAAAAATCAAAAAAATTCTGAAATATTGCAAAAAAAAGTTTTTACGTCTGTGGAAGGTGAAAAAGGTGGCGTATCAACAAAGGATGAATGTGAATAATTGCAATGGAAACAGTCTCAGACTTAGTGCATGAAACAAACATAAATGCCATATTAGCTGGGAAGCAGCAACAACATTATTTGCAGCTTTTAATTTCGTCATCACGTTGCTCTGTCTTCTTCTGCTGTGGTAATTGACACCTGACTGTAAAATGTTCTTATCTCGATGAACTTACTCCTAATGTTCGCACAACAGTAATGGATGGAAACACATAAATGTGCATTTTCTTTTGCCAAATTTCAAAAAAATTGATGAAAATTTGTGATATATTTTAACGGAAACCCAGCTATGTGGTAGCAATGTTTATTCACCCAAGCCCCACCCTGTTTCCCAAATATGGTTACTTTGGGCTCCAAACACCAAGATGTTGATGGCCATAATGCCAAACTCAAGGCTTTAAAATGGAACAACGAATGGGTGACAGCCACTATTTAAAATACTGTGTATTTTCTATTGTAAGTGATTGCATTAAATATCAATTCATCAACATTTTCTAATTCATTGATTAGTAGTTTGGTCTGAAATACATACTCTTTTTTTTTTTTTTTTTGCTTTAATTAAGACATGAATCAGAAGCAAATACTTAAATTTGAAAAGCTGGATACATTAATGATTTCCTGTAGTTTTTTTTAAATGTACAGGCTTCTGTACTGGTAAATAATTGTAGGGAAATAAAAAAGCATATTTCTCTCTCAATGTGGTGGATTAGAATTTTGAAGTGACATAGAATTTGTGCAGAAAATTATAACTATCTCATTCTTGTTTTATATGCACATCAGTAAATGCAGTCACATTCCACAACTGCAGTGTAAGCTATGAATGTTACATGGCAGTTTATTTTTTTTCCTACCAACATAGTTTTTTTTTTTTTTTTTGTATTTAAATAACAGCCAGTTATGCACAGCTGCACGCACACACTTGCAGCTCTGAGCAGCACACCCACGTACCTGCATGTAATGGTTATGGTTTCGTGGACTGGAATCACTAGGTCGTCTTTGGAGCTGTCGAGGATGGGTGGAGTCATAGAAAAGCCGATCACCAGACCTGAGGGAGCGAACACAGCAACTGCATTAGATTCATGTTACACAGGTCGGTCAGGTCCTGGTGGTTCTGACAGAACTGCCAGTAGGCTGCCGAATATCTGCAACACATCAGGAATCTGAAATCCAACACGACCACAGCTCAGATAGCACATTGTTCATTACATTTACAAGCTGTAAGGCAATCTGCAGCGCTCAGTCCCTGATGCTGAGAACCACCCAGTTGGAGAAATCATGGCTCACTTACGAGGCCTCTGAAATAGCCACAAAGATCATTTGCCCTTGACTCGTTACTATTGCATTCACTGCATTGACTTTTGCTTGGTTAACACGGCCAGTCGAGAATGTCATTACCATCACAGCGTCCCCTCAGGGTGCTATTAGCGCTTATTCAAACTCCACACCTACAGTCTATCATATATAAAAGTGTCACCATGACTTATGCCCCACCTGGATGTTATTAGAGAAGGAAAAACACAAACACAGAGGGTGCAGGGTAAGGAGACTCTCTTTAGATTCATGAGAGCAAATGATGGCCATTTTTCACATCAGATTCAATGTTTGTCTGAAAAATACATGATGGCACTTACCCTGCAGAGGGAACTAAGCAGGGAAAACTCTTCAAGGACAAACAGAGCAGCAACTTTAACACCTGAAAGCCTGCATTCCTACATTTCATCAATATTCTATCCTCTTTAGAAAGGTTATGAAGAAAACAACTTGGTCTCAGATAGTACAACAGAGCAGCAGATGTACATTTTTACATCACTGACTCACACATCTTTAAGCATGTGTAACACAGGCAAGAGGCCAGAAAACAGACTTTAGCCCCAACAGCAGAAAAGCAGCAAGGTTGATTTTACAGCAGACAGTCAAGACCTGCTGCCAATCAAAATGCAGAGCTTTGGACAGCTGCAATTTTTGTACACAAAAACCTCATTCCTCCAACACATCCTGCTGCCCAGGGGAGGACAATAGAGCACTGCTCTTGTCATGTAAATGTTTTACTAATCGTGTTTACAGTAAAGGCTGATCCCAGTGGAAGGAGACTGATCAGCCTGGGTTCCTTCCAATATACAGAAACAGAAACTCAAAGAAATACTTAAAGCAGCCACAGGGAGATTTTAACTGCTTATGAAAGAGTCTCAGTTGAGTACTGATGCAGATGTACACACACATTTATGTATTTAATCTGTTTATTCTGTCAAGTGATTTCACTGGAAGCAAACATTAGTTTGGAGCTGAAGATTACAAATGTGGAAATCCATAACAGAAATTTAGAGCCAATTAACCAAAATGTACTTGTTTTATTTTTGGCTTGCTCCAGTTATTAGGATAATGTCATCACAGATTAATTTTGTGTAAACCTCCACATCGTGGAACATAACCTGGCAAACACATAATTCATTATTCACCAACTCCGGATGAATAATTTTACTATCATCATGACAGAAGTCTTATCAACAGACATAAATATCATTGGCACAGAAGTCAGGGTAATTTTTCAGGATGTTTCATCTGTCAGATAGTCTTAAATGGTAACATGCGTACAATTTACACCTGCGATAGTTCTAGTATAAATTTTTCGCACATGCAAGTACATCAAGGACCGAACAAACCAGGCAGATACTTTGCAACGTCAGCCAGTGTCGGGTCCTAGGTGGGTGAAAGCATTGCCTTAATTTATGTGGTTTGTCCTGCACTGTTGGTATTGTAGTCGGCCCTAGTTGGTGGCAGCCCCAGTTAAATGGGGGGTGGAGCCCATCGCTGAGAGAAATCACTCCACTCATACAGGTGCACAACATGTTTGCTAGTTGGCCATTGACTAGGCCGCGAGTAAAAGTGATTTTGTCACAAGATTCAGTATATAGCGTTTAGTCCGATTATCAGTGTGATCCATAAAAAATAAAACTTACTTACCAAGATTTTGTGCCTCAGTGATGAAGGGGAGGTGGTTAAAATTTTCCACCCCATTCAACTGAATTGAAATATTACAAACTAACAAACTGTATAATGCGCTTAAAATTGAAAGTTTCAAACACACCATTATATTTAGACTTTAAATAATCTAGGAGTCAAATTGGTTGAGTTCTGTTTATTATTTTTGAACTTAGTTTTTGTGTAATTATCATTTTTAAACAAAAGTAGATCCGGTCTTTTGAGATCGCTGCGCACCAGCTGTTCTCCAATCTTTGCTTGTGTTAACAAATTCAGCAGTTCCTGAGGGAATTTACATGCTTTGCACATCTGAGAGCATCACAACACAAATGATGATGGCCGAATCTGATTTTGAGAGTGATTATAAGGAACTAGTAAGTTCTTAATCTTACTTGTACAAGTGGATCAATGCAATCAGGGAAGACTGAGGGAACAGCAGTTTTCTTGATGGACTCTTTCATACTGCCACAGTTACTGTCAAGAAATTGATTGCTGAAAATACACAAAACCAAGGTTTTTTGTGGCAGCACATCCCTCAGTGTATTGATGTCTGGATGTCCAATGGCCAATAACCACAGCTTGCATTGCACCAGATCTCCAAATGACAAACGACAGTAACAGACAAGGGTTACATTGTTTGAATAACTGTTACATCCCATGACCACACATTTCACGGAAAACAAAAATCCAACAACTACCAAGTTATAATCTTCACTTTGTAGGCCTGTCGAAATTCGCCTACCAACGCTCGTCTTGTTTAAGTCACGATTGTTTACACTTAGCAGTGTGTGGGCATGCACACTTCTGTATGCCAGCTCCATGTCATGTGATACTTCTGCAGGAGGAATGTAGGACATGACCATGCCAAGGAAAAAACATATGTATTAAACACTTGATATTGAATAGGTTCATCGAACTATATTGTGTTTATGTGTTTATTTCATAGTATTTGTAAGTGCTGTTGAAGTGAATGAGGAGAAAATTTTTTTAACACCACCCCTTCAACACAGAGGCATGTAACCTTGGTGAGTCAATTTTAACATTTATTGAACACACTGACAACTAGACTTTACGCCACATATTGAATCTTGTGACAAAATCACTTTAGGTGTCAACAGTCACACTTGTCTGCACCAGCTCTCTGATGTCACTTTTCTGTGTCCGGGCTTCAAACAGTGGGTCTGAACAGCTGTCTCTACCTGTGAAGGCTGTCTGATTTTGCAGGGCACAATGAATAAATATGTGTCTGTATACTTGACCAGTCTGGTGCCCTGTAGCATGATGCACCTGATTCCCTAAGTGAACTGTCAACGGCTGAGTTGCACACTAGATAACGCAGCTGGTTTTGACAAGAAAGAAGAATGCATGGAATAAAAATGATGACCTTCATGTTCTTTTTTTAAATCTCTCCATTGCGAGTCTGGCATTGTTATTGGAGTGCAATATTAAACTGGAGGAGTACTCTTTTCACTAGCTGTCACCAGCTACTAGATTATCCAGTGTGCAGACATAAGAGTAGTATTTATCTTTTTATGTATTTCTCGAAAAGAAGGTGAATTACCAACCTGCTGAATTATTCCTATGTGCTGTATTTTTGCAGGTGTAGACCTCCTTTCCTTCATGCTCATAATATGCTGATGCTAATTTTATTGGCTTCTAGCCTCAGCCCACAAAATTTATATGAATATAAACCATGACAGCCAACATGGTTATGCTAACAGAAAACAAACATGTAAATTAAGAGGCTAAGGTGGGAAGCAGTGGCAGGCCCTAAATCATCCTCCGGCTTGGCTCTCAGCAGGGTATTCCTTCCCTGCTCTGTCAGAGATCTTTAACTCTGCCCCAGAGGAGAGGCAGCGTTTTCCTAGCATATTGTCTCAGCTCACATGTGAACCTGCCATCAACTTCAGTCCCATCACCATCCCCCTGCTACACAACAGAGCTTTTTCCGCTCTTCCTCACACCTGAAATGTTGTGAATCTAAACAGAGGGCTGTGTCAGAGAAACATACAGAGGGCCCAACATGGGGCCCCACAGGGCTACAGACAAGGTGAGAGTGTGAAAGGAAATTCCTGTCAGGGTGGCTCACATCTTGACTATTTTAAGCTCAAAAAATTCCTTTATGCACACTAAGGAATAAGAACAAGAGGGATCATCTTCTGAAGTTTGATTAAACTTGAAGGAGTGCAGACAGAGGAGAGTTTGACCTCCCACACCTTCCTATTAAGATTTCGGTAACTTCTGTGCCCTCTTCAGACACCAGACACGAATGTTTCCCTCCAGCTATAGATCAAGAAGAGCACATTGGTAAAAATGTTCAACCTTTGCAGTTTAAACGACTGACAAACTGTGTGTGAGAGGTTGACTCATAAGAGAAGTATACATTTCTATATTTAGGACTTCAAAGCTTCACAAATCCAATTCAGTTACGACAACAATGGATTCAATACACAGAGACTGCACACACAACACTTGTACCTGCATCATGCTGCTTTGTACACTGCACTTGTACCTGCACCTGCATCATGCTGCTTTTACATAGCATGCAACACAAAGAAAAGGTGCATGCTGAACTTCGTGACAAAAGTGTGCATCATTTTGGCCTTAAAGAAGCTGTGTGAACAACGCGTACTATGAAAGTGTACTCTCACAGAGCATTTTAGCTTCTTTAAACTCATTCTTTTAGCTTTTTGGCACATCACTACTGGCTTGGTTGCATCGGATGGCTCTCATTAGTTGCCTGCTCTTTCACAGCTGCAACAGGCAGCTGTTTTCTGTTATAAAAGCTCTGGTAAACTAACTCAACACTGCCCAGCACCAGTCAGCAGACAGACAAATTTAGTGACCAGCTGGTTATCGTATTGGAGCATTTAGCATCTAAAACTAAAAATCAGATATTTCCCTCAGAAATTTGTTAGGATTAAGATACTGCTAAAACTGAGTGAATGTCAGACTTATAATTAAGGGGCTGAAAAGAAAGAAATAATTTTTAAAAATGCTAATGTTGCTCTGTATCCTCTGATTGTGCAAAGGCAAGGGATTTCTTAAAAAAAAAAAAAAAATAGGGAGAGTATATGTCAAGGTAACCAAAGAGATAAATTAATGCTGCTTTACAGCCAACTAGAAAAGTAAAAACCTTGGACATCAGCTTTAACATTTCAAATAACTATTTGCATGTTTTCTGACCTCTACTGGTCGAGGCTGTTTGAATAATGACGGAAGCCCCGTGTGTCACGGTTGATGCTTGGGCATACAAATTATAACACTCTTACACCAAGGACTGCTGTTTAAACTGTGTTCCCTACCTGAAGTAATTGCATTTTCTTTGAATCACGACTACAAGCAGTCCTTTTAATAAGTAATCTCCATTATATAAATTAGTAAAAGTTAGTTAAATAGACAAAACTTAAACATAGATGCTGAAAATTACAAGAACTGTTGGTAATGGTTTTAGATGGTAATGACAAATTCCCCGCAGAAATTGTTGCCTTAAAGTTATTATGTACACTGCTATACATACAGATCCTTCTGTGCTCAGTAATGCAATCAGAACAATTTATAAGACACAATATACAGAATGTACACATTGTGATTTCAACATGAAGTCCAAGGGCAAAGGTTTGAGTGCAAAACATGACAGACAAAGTGCTGGACATTATTGGGCAGTCTGTATTCAACAGAAACCACAAAAACATAAATCTCATTTATTTCTGAGAAAATAAAAGGAAAATACACATTATCGAGTGTGGCAGCTGACGTGTAGAGACATGATTTTTCTTTCTGAAAGATGTGAGCGATGAGCTAAATCCACACTGTAGCTCAGTCTCAATTATAGATGTTTCCCTCACAATCAGTTTAGAGATCGCACACTGACAGACAGGGTGCAAATTATAAATCTTTCTGAAATGCCATGACTGACTGGCATGTCCTGAGAGACGAGACATCAAGATGGTGGAGGATTCAGGAGGAAAACCTGAGAAATTGTATTTTCGTCAAGGGAGGATTTAGCTTTGGCTATCAGAACTGCTTCAATAAATTGAGATGGACTGATGTGTCTATCACAGCACAGCAGGAGAGTCTCACATCAGAGGGCAAAAAAGGCATTGCATCCACAAGGAGCTGAGCTAAAAGCTCCTTTTAAGGTCTAGCAAAATGTTAAACAGATTGTTGGAACTGATACAATTCATGACAAATATGCTGCTGTGCCTTAAGCTCAGCACTTCTGACACGGTGAGTTCGATCCACGCTACCTGTCAGATCTTTTACATATCACTTCTCATCCTAAGTGGGTGTCTCATAACTGCTGAGGAAGATGCTGCAGAGACATAACTCAATGAGTGTTGGGTTAAACATGGCTGCAGGCCAAACCAGCGTCCAACTTCTCTGTTGTTTGGACCCTTCAGACTGATGACAGGTAAGATGGAGGTATTTTAACACCTTACATACAGGAGGGGACTCATGCTCAGGATGCTCTAGGAGCTGCTAGTTCTTTCCCCCTTTTCACAATGATGAAAATGCTTTGTGCCAGATGTCAAAATCTTCCATATGAACATATAAAATAATGCATAATGCATAAACCAAGTTTCCAAACTGTGAAACTCCATATATGGAGGCCTGTCAGCCTGTCAATATGTAAATGGGTAAAAAAAAATGTATACAATCCCATTAAAAAAACGTTTGCATTCTGTCCAATACAATTAAAAACAAACATTGTTTCAATGCACAGCTATGTGGCGATTTGGAGCGAATGCCAAAGAAAACCAAACACATCAGCTAATACAAGTTCATGGCTGATAGCATATCTTGTCATGATGATAAACACATTTTCCTGGTGCGACCTTTCATGCTGCATTTCATGACAGATTGTTATGACGGTTATCAGTCTGTTAGCTCATTTATTTTAATACGCATTAAACAGGGAAGTGGAACAAAAAAGGTTAACAGTCTCCACATATTGTACAAGCCTTGTTCCTAAACAGCAGCATTAACCGGAGGTCTGTCAGCAGTTAACAGCTGTGTAGGTGGACAGTGACTAAGCAGAGTTCCAGCTGTGAGTTCTGGTTTAAAGGAGGCTGCACAACCCTTCTGTACACAAGGCTGCCGCTTCAATAAGAAAATGACTGAGTCAACAATGACTGAGTGCACTGAAAGTTGAAATTCACCTTCAGACATGTTTTAAAGTCTGTAAATACACTTTACTATGACAAATATTTTCTATAACATGGTCTTCCCACTTCAAAAGTTTAAAAACTTTTCAAGGTACTGGAGGCACTCATACTCTTTGTCTCTCAGTCAGTATGTTTGCATGCACGGTTAAGTCAAGCTAAGGTCAAGCTCAATAAGCCATTTAATTGGTCTGCTGTCCTTATCCCAGTTTACAAGTGTTGAGGGAGAATCGATTCATTGACAGACTGACACACCAACAGTATGTCCAACTCCACTACGGTATGTGGTGATATACCCTGTTCAACTTGTTGCTATTGGACCTTCTTCCGGTTGACCCAGTAACGTACCAAACAAGCTACAAAAAAGTTAACAACTGTCAAAAGGTGCTATATGCTTGTATCTATGCTTTACTTTCAGAACAAATTAGATGAAAGCTACCACTCACTTCCTGGCTTTCTTCTGCAAATTCGTCCTTTTCAAGTTTTGGGTCAAAGATCGACTATTGAACATGCGCAAGATGCTTAGGCCAGTTTGCGGCCAACTGAGGTGTGTACATGCAGGACTGAATCCAAACCGAAATTACCTGGTCGTGTTAGTCTGATTTCAAGACGTTTAACCCCCCCCCCTCCACACACACACACACACACACACACACACATAGATAGTGAAGTCTTGCACTCATCCAGGGAAGTTTATAGGCTGCAAGTCAGGGCGGCATGGTGACTCCATGGTCAGCACTGTCGTCAGATAGCAAGAAGGTCCAGGGTTTGATACTCGGCTGGGGCAGGACCTTTTGTGTGAAGTCTGCATGTCTGTGTGTGTTCCCTCTGTGTACTCCGGCTTTCTCCCACAGTCCGAAGACATGCAGACTAGAATAACTGGTGACTGTAATTTGCCCATAGTTGTGAATGTGAGCATGAATAGTGGTTTGTCTCTACAAGTCAGCTCTGTGTTGAACTGGTGACTCCAGGGTGTGCCCCGCCCTTGCCCAGTGACAGCTGGGATTGGCTCCACCCACCCCCATGACCCTGCAAATTATAAATGGTTATGAATAATGAATGAATCTCCAAGTTAGAGGAAAGGTTTGGATTTTTGCACATAAGGCACTAACATAGGGCACATTACAATCATATACAGTGTTAAATAGCAATATTATAACGAACGGTGCAGTTCCAAGAGCTGGAGCTCGGTGCTGACGTCACGGCTAGCTGTAAACAAGGGAGTGTTAAAGGCACTCGACCAATCCATCAAACAGAATAACTGCTTGTTTTAAAAAAATGAGAATATCATAGAATGGTCAGCCATGTCCGCTCTGACACTAAAACGTGAAATTAAACAATGACATATGTTTCCTGCAGCTAAAAGGGCTGTTTCTGGGTAATAAGCCGTTGTTTAACTTTGTGTTTTTGTGTCAGTACATGAGAGGATACTTCTAAAAATTCAGTGAGTTTCTTGTCTTTTAGAACAAGCTTTTTTGTGTGATTGTCAAAGCACTTTCAATGCCCCTACACATCGCATACGATCGTAAATATCTTTATTATAAGGCTTTATGTACAAAAATCCAAACTTCTTCTTTAAATGCATCACAGAGGGAGAGGCCCTGGGTTACGTGCTCACTGGCCCTTCAGTCAGGCTGTATCTTGAGCTGGGGTTAGTGTTGTCTCGGTGTGGTGTTGGTGTGGAGGACCCAAATGCAGAAAGCCAGGCAATTGTATTCAAAACCTCAGCACAGGGAGTTTAATGAGTGAAAATAAAAAACTAAATGCGAGCTCTTCAGTGCAGACACATGTGACGTAACAATGCTCTAACAAGACTGACATGGGAAGACAAGACTGATATAGGCAACATGAGGGATAACGACTAACAAGACACAGCTGAGGCAG
>JAQLOL010000026.1:9435609-9458598 GCA_029783665.1 Naso thynnoides | reverse complement strand
CGAAAAACGTTCATGAAAATGTAACTTCTATTGATGGCGTTTCATTAGTGCATTTGGATTATTTGTCGCAGGTTACCGATGAAACCATTGAAAAAAGAAAAGAACATATTCCGGCTGCTGAAAACATTATTGAAGAGATATTAACGGAATTCTTAACTTGGTCTAAAACCCGAAAATTTGCACCAACCATTCATTCTTTAAAAGAAAAATTGGCAGCAATGTTCATGATCATTTTCTGGTCTCAGTTAAGAACAGTGGTGTCACATAGTTCATTGAATCTTCCACGGTAAAAACACTTATAAATGTTGCCCCCTCTTACTTCTTCGTGGGTGGATTAATTCACTCATTGAGTTTTAACTTAAGTGTTCAGTGAGCAAAGCATCACTAAAATTACTTTTTGTCCTTTCCGTGCTTTACAGGCAGCAGTATGAAACTCAGGCCTGTGTGAACATGATAGAAAGGAAGCAGAGAGAAAGAAAATCAATAGGATTAACCTCCTTTGCGTTGTAATTATTCCAGGTGAGGGACAGCATTTTTAAATTGCTGGGGAAAATGTACACTGCTGGAGAAAAAAAGGGAGCCAGCTGTGACTAGAATTTCACTTAGCATTTACAATGAGGATGACCATGAAGACATAACTCTGAAAGTGCAAGTTTAAAAAGTGTTGATAAGATTTGTTGTGCAACTGGTTCTTTTACAGAAAAGTCAGAATTCGACATTAACAAAAATCATCCTGATTAAAATGCATGATTCAGGGTTGGTATTTAATACCTGACTGTTCTCTCTCTCTTTTACTTCCTTTTTTTATTGATGGGATGAGCAATAAGGAGAACTTTTAGAGGGCTCTGTTGTCATAGCAAGGCTAAAGCTCCCCATATGCTCCACCAGAATTACTTGTTGGATGGTTGAATAGCTTTAGAAACCCTCCCACTGTGGACATTTACATGCATTTTACAGCAAGATTGGTCAGCTGTCCATATTTGAGGAGGGTTGCAGTGTTTTAGCTTTTCTTGTACAACTTAGAAATATCTAGTCTACAGCTAACATGCTGGGAGCTTTATAAGGTTGTACTTGGGCACAGCAGTGGGTTTTAGCTAAATTAGCATTATTAGATGCTCACATTGACCATGTTTGCATGTTGTATTAATGTCTACTATGTTTGCCATTTTGCTTTGTGTGTTAGCATGCTAACATTTGCTGTGTAACTGTTTCTGGAGAAAGCGCAAGCTGATACACGTAAGTGTATTTTAGTGTTTCTAGCCGTATGAATTAAAGGCCTTTTATACTTGCAAACCATCCTGAGTGCCTGAACTTGGATCTTTTAAACCACTGTTTTTGGTTAGAAGTTCCTTCCTTGTTGTGAAGTATTCTCTTCCATGAGCATCGGTGGTTTAAGGGGGTACCAGAAGCGCTCCTGCACCTCTCTGTTTTCTAACATGCGGGGAGCTTTATGAGGTTGTACTTGGGCACGACAGAATTAGCAAATTAGCAATTAGCTAAATTAGCATGATTAGGTGCTCACATTAACCATGCTTACATGTTGGTGTAATGTCTGCTATATTTGCCATTTAGCTTCGTGTGTTAACATGCTAACATTTGCTGAGAAGCTGTAGTTCACCTGCTGATAGGAATATCATTCACGTTTTGCAGATATTTAGCTGCAAACCCAAAAATTGGACAGCTTTTTGACTGGATATAGCACTAGATGAAAAGTTAAGGGATCACCAAAGGTATTGCAACTGATATTAACAGTAACATGAATGTATCAAATCTAATGGCGACCACAATCATTATTTAGATAATTCAGTCTCCAAAGTGATGAAGCAACCAACAGACCACCATTACCATACCTAGATTTATTCAGCTAGCACGTCTAAACACTGGGCACAGGAAACAGAGAGTGAAATATGAAAACAAAAATACCACAGATGTTTTTCATCAACTATCCAACACCAACTTAGACACATATTTGGCTTTTGCTGCAGATTCCTGGTGTTGAAACAGCTTATCTCTCAGCTCTAGTCATGTTTGGGGTGTTGGTGCTTTAGCATGATGAGAAAGTGAGTGACCAGACATACAAATGCCCAAAGGGAATTGCTACTCTTTGCCAGTGATGAGTGAAGCACCGGACTCCCTGTTTGTTTGGACTTTACTGCACAGAGCTTCCCACATGGAGCAGCAACAGCAGCATTCCTCCCTCTGCTGAGCTGCTCTCCAGCTGATAGAACTAGATATTCAAGGACAGACACTGAGGGTTCGCTCCTCGGAGTCCTGAGGTTGAATCCTGAGATCAGCGCTGAGAATAAGGGGGGATACTGTCGGCTAAAACAACTCGACCTCTTTAAGTGGACGACTAGAATAATACCCAGAGTCCAGAGTCAGATTTCTGGGATGATCTGATCAAGCAGAGGTATGCGTACAGAAAACACAGCTAAAAGCAATATCAACACTATGCACCCGAGACATCAAGCAAGCCAAATATCATTCGGCTCTGGAGCTCAGCTTTAGAAAAAAACATGATTCACTCCTTTCATAATGTGGCTTCTTTGACTGGAACAGGCTTTCAATAGCCAATTATGCGACAACAAAAACTAGAAATTAAGCGGATATGAATTGATAAATGTTTCAAGATTCATTTGATTAGTTTTCTGATACTAGTGAAGTTGCACTAGGATTCCTTTTTTGTAGCTTTTTTTAAATTAATTTTTGGATCCAGCATGATTCAAACCGGAGTGAAAGCATGACAGGAAGATGGTAGAAAATTGCCCAGGGTGAAAACTTCCAGCTCCATAAAAGCAGCTTCTGTCTAAATTGTATCATCTCCTCCAGAAATGACAATAATTTCTGGTGTGGCAGGTCTACTTCCCACTCTACGTTAATCTTTCCCTGCAATCATATCGTAATGTGAAGCCAGTGCTCTCATCACAATCACACTTGCATCAGACTCCAAATCATAAGTCACACACCCTGATGAAAGGTTTTCTTTTTGTATTTTTCCATGCATTAGCCACACCAATAAAGGCTTTTTAATTGCCTCTCATCAAGAGTGCTTTAGTTGCTCTCTTTTCGTAATTTAACGTTCATCATTTTTTATCTTGGAGTTGTGGCATGCTCTGCAGTCACAAGAAAAAGAAATCTTTTTATATGCATTCCATATCCCCAGTATGTCAGTTAACCTCCATTGTATTGAAAGAAAAAGAAGAAATGATAGAACAAATTTTACATTTATTTCAATCTGAAGTAGAGGGCAGAAGGCTGTGAAACTGAGCCAGAACATAGGCTTCTTTCTCTCCCATCTCCACCTTAATGTGGCACTCAATCTTACAGGCACATACTGCAAGACTGTAATTGAAAAATGTGTGCCTCTGATATGAAGCTAGTGCCTCCAGGATATTGTGCTCCTGAGCATCAACCGAGAAGGACGGGGACCCTGGTTGAGCTAACAGGGCTGCAAATAAGTCTTTCAACAGATACCACCCCCCACGCACAAATAGGCACACACATCAGGTTTGTGTGATGACAGAAATGTCAGGCAGTTCCAGGCTACACATTGTGGATTCATTAGGAAAAAAAGTTTTGATACCATAAAAGTTTTGAGAGAGCCTTTAGAGCACGAACAGAGAGGTGAAAAGAGGTGAAAAAGCAGGGGGGGCGATTCAGACACAACTTTCACCAAACACCATTTCTCACACAAATTCTATCGTGACTGAGAGTCGATGATGTTTACTCTTACTGGGGTTAGTAATCCTGCTGCAATGGATTTTGTGATGCCATTAGTATGCATTTCTCTCTGAAAAAAAACAGACCCACTGTTTAGCTTTTCTGTACCTCCAAATGTATGGGACCCACCCTGCACAGCTCAGTGATATGTAGGAAAAAGAGCAAGAGCTATTATCCCTCCGTGCTGGAGTTATGCTGTTTGGAGTAGCCATATGGCGACTGCCCCTCACAAAAGTATTCCCTGTTCTTTATGAACAGCTGTTCAACAAGTCAAATGTAGACTGCATATTCAGTCAATGGGAAAATTGCAAACATACTAAGCCATACTTCCAGATTATACAGTCAATCAGAGGGGCCTGTCTCAAGTATGTGATACAAGACAGTGCAATAAAAACAATGTGCTTTAGATTTATTGGTCTCCGGTCTCAGTTTTTTTTTTTTTTATTATTTTCAAGATACACAAGTGAATAAAAAGCACATGTGGAAGCAAATCAGGGTGAAAAAAAACAGGAGCTCTCGAAAAAGAGTGGTTTTGACTGGATGCAAGTGACATTCTGTCACCTTTCACTTTGCTTTACAAAAAAATGCTTACATGGCTGGTGCGCTCAGAGATCTGAAGGGGCTAAGCCCCCATCCCCAGCCCTTCCTCCTCCACATGTCAGCTCTCCTCCCACTCTGCCTCCACAAAATGTGACCTACATTCATAAACTGTGATGTGTCACTCAAACGCAACGCAATCTGGTTTTTTTTGTTGTTTTTTTTTGCGCTCCCCCTGAGTTTAGCATCAATTAACAGCTGCGTCTTTATCAAACACAACAACAGCATGCCTCCCCCTAGTGCCTATCTGCTTGTAGGCTTAGAGACTTTCCACTGGGTTACTCATTAATTCAGTCCCATATTGTGGGACAAAGAGGCCAACTTACCATCTGAATGAGTTATAAACGATGAGCTGGGGCTCCATGCACTCAAAATTGGACTGTAAAGAAAATTTGAGCGCACTGTGCAGAAAGGGAATTTAATTTTGGCAAACGTGCAAAGATTTAACGCTTTTATTTGAATGGAATATTGGTTTTAAAATAATGCATGATTATCTCACTGTGTTTTAGAACTGAAAAGCTCAAGTTCAGGGTCTGAGTTCAGTTTAATTCCAACATGAATAAAACTTTCAACATCTACGAGTAAGAAGTTCATCAACCGCGGATAAATTGTTTGATGAAGCTGAGAGACAAAAAGTGAGCTCCGCACCAAAAAAGTTCTGCGCTTCAAACTTTCAGACACTGTAAAAGTCCGCTCACCTGAGGCAAATGCTAATCCAATCCAAATCCGACAAAAACACGTAAAGTCTGTCTTCATCTCCAGATCTCCGGTCCAGAAGTGCAGAAAGCTTGAGCGGCGTTTCTTTTAAAACTCGTTAGGTTTTTTTTTCTGCTGCGGATGGAGACAGTGCAGAGGTGGTTTGAATGGGAAATAACGCTCAGGTGAACCTCGCCCAATCGATGCCTGATCTACACTCAGCATAGATCGGACAGAGCCGAAACGCTTAGGACGAGAAGAGAAAAAAAACGCCTTTTTTCCACGTTTTGTCAAAAGGATGCACCAGACACTGAATGGGATTTATTTCCTTTTCCTTTGCTCGTGACTGGAGCGCATGCACAGCCACCCATCCACTCCACAAAACAAACTGAAGTGAAGGGGTGTGTGTGTGGTTGTGTGTGTGTGTGTGTGTGTGCGTGCGCGCGCGCGCGTGGGGGGGTGGCGGTCTCCCTTATGTCCATGACAAATTTCCTTCCTGCAAGACCCCAATCGTTTCATCAGCTGTGTTAAGGATCTATAGTAGTAATAATAAAGAGCTTTCATGCTATATAGCTACCATGATAAGATCCACAGAGAAGGATAAAGTACAATGAGAACTCTTTAAACTCAAAGATGAGAGAGTTTGTGTTGCTGTTGTGGATATGTTGCCTCAGTGCCAAACTGTTTGATATTGATTTTAATTTCATGGATTTTTCGAGGCATTTAAATCCCTCCTGACATCCTGCAAGCTCAGCAGGTAATCCTAATACCATCAGAAATTCTTATAAAGCCACCACGGGAACGCAGCACTGTTACCAAGGGAGCGAACACATACCACAGTAAGATAGAGGGACAGCCTCAGGAGGTAAAAGAATATTACATGATATTATCTCCTTTGGTCAGATGTGTTTAATCCCCAAAACAATAAATCTTCTGAAATCATATATGTCAGTTAGTGCAACTTTATCAGCTCAGGTCAAAGGTCTGCAGTTAATTTGAGGTAGAGTTATCTTTTGTGCTTAAGAACACAAATACTTGTAATTGTTCTGCAAACTAGAGCTGGATAGAGGTGCCTTGGGGAGGCGCTCGCTATTAATTATTCTCCTGAAGGGTCAGATGCTTCAATGCCTCAGATAAAATAAAATGTGGAGAGTTCTTCCAGCCTTCTCCAAGTCCTGTTAACCCTGTCCGCCCACACAGCCATCTTCACCAGGGAGTCCTCAGTGTGTGAATGAAAATAATGCACTAAGAGCAAAACATGCTTAAGCTGAGCTGCTATAAGACTGGTTCCATTTTACAGGGAGGGATCTTGAAAATTGAAAACCTGTGCACCATATAAAGTCAGATATAAAAAGTCTGAGGGTACAGATACACTTGGGTGATGCGGCACACACACATGAACTCAAACACAGACACATAAATAGAGTTTGGGTGCAGTTGTGTGTTTCATCCATTAATTTTAGCTTTAAGGCCAGTCAAACCTCCTATGGAGCTGCAGGAGAACCAGAGTGCCCATTCCAGCCAGTACAATCAATCCCAGACAGGTTTGCTCTCTAGCAACATGAGTGTGCTGTAAAATCAATAATGTGCTTTATCTGCACTTGAAAAATCATTACCACAATAATAACACTAGCTGATTCTCAAGAGTCCTTTCTAACGGTTAAACCCCAGCCCATCGGTTGGCAGCAGCTGTCAATTAGATGTTTGAGGAAAAAATACTGGCATGATGATTATGTTATTGTCAATGATTTCTGAGCCTCAGAGAACTGGACATCAGGAGTGTGTGCAAAACCAGGGAGTAAAAGGATCACTGCATGTTATTGTGGGCATGTGTTTCCCCTCAGATCCCTCACAGCGATCCACCTCTTTCACCTTAAAACACAATGTTTCAATTGAATGGCTGTAATCAAAATGTTCCCCTGGTTTCAGCCCCACAACTTTGTCAGCTTCAGAGGAAAATACACACACTAAATTGTGTCGATGAGCAAACAAACCTGCGTCCAAGGAGTTACCAAATCACATCACGAATGTGAAACAGATAATGCCATAAACGCATGAAAAACACTTCAGTGGCCAATAAAATATTAAACTGCGCACGTAAGCATCCAGACGTGCAATTCAGACGACAGTGATAACAAACAATAGCTCTCATTGCAGGATAGTATGATAGCCCCTGCTGTGTCAGACGAAAAGGTCTCAATTCATAATCCTGCTGGCTCCTGAGAGACAAGTGGGGACTCAAGGACCCGTCCTTGAAGTGTCAGCACTCCATCCGGCCCATCCTCAGGTCAGGAAACATATTTACAGATCAACAGTTACTATCATAGGAAGGATGTGGAGCACGCAAAGTCCGTGCCCGTGGTCCAGCGCACTACACTAAACTCTGCCAAGCGTCTTTGAAGAGGCTCTCACTGCTCAAGAGGAGGTTTTTGTTTTGTTTTGACTGAGGTAGCCAAAATTTCTGAACTGTTGTAGGTCATGTTCATGATCAGTCAGCAGTGATGGCAAGCTTCCCGAACAGAAGAGTGCTGCTGCATGATTATGTGTAATTTACCTAAACAGTATACAGGAGTCCAGGCTGCGATGCTACTAGTTTTTAGAAAAGTTTTTTTTTTTTTTTCCATATTGTCAGATTTGCATATGTAGTGACAATATAATTTTTTTTTAAATCCGTCAACACGTCATATGTAGTTTATCATATTACATATCTCGTTCCACCACTGTGAAGATGGATGACATCTTCAGCCTGACTATTAGCTCTTTTCCAGTTTTCTGTGGTTTTGAACTTCTGTTGACAGCTCCTCCATTATGGTGTCCCAGGTGGCTGGTTCAACCATACATGTTCATAACAACAGGCTGGAAAATATGTCAGTTTTGCATGTGGTGATATCGTTTCAGGACATTGTGTTATATTAGCAGACCTGCCAGTCTGAACACATTTTGCATAGCAGGCACGCACTTTGACATCAAAGCAAACCGGTGTGATTTGTCACTCTACATTCAAAACAAAAAGCTGGGGACACTAAGGTGTTCATTTGTGCTCGTGCAGTATTCAAGTAACAGCAAGAGGCAGCGGTGTGTGAATATGTCTATTGATAGACACAGCTGACTTATAAATGTTGTAAATGTTAATTGTAAAAAGTATATTGTGCAACTGAAAGTATCTTTTTTCCAGTGGCTTTTTCTTTTTTTTCTATTAACCTGAGCTTCTGTGTTGAACCATAAGGTTTTCTGTGATACATTTTTTTGTTTCTCTTTGACATTGGAATACTTAGGAGTTGTCAGATTGTCAAGACAGTAGCCATCTAAGGTGGTGCACCTTAAGGAATAATGTCCAATAACATGGATTGGCTCTCTGAAGCATCCAGTTTCATTGGTTCTTAAAGGAACGCCTAGTAAAAAGGTTCTGTGGAACCTTAAAAGTTCAAACTTATAAGAACCTAATAAAGTTTGTATAAGACTTTAATAATAAGTGGTTCTTGAAAAGACAAAAGGTGGAAGGTTCTGTGCAGAATGTAAAATGGTTCCCCTATGACATCAATATGAAGAACCACTTTTGTTTCTTACTCGAAACTTTATTTTTAAGTGTTCTCTTTAATAAAACTCTGTTTAAGCAATTTAAAATTAAAGGGATATTTCACCCAAAAATGATTCATGCCAATGGAAAGATGGGTAGTTTGTTTTTTAGTCCACAAAATGCTGCTGGAGTTTCACAGGGAAAAGGTGTGGCATTAATCTCCCAAACAGTTGTAGTGAGTGCTGACTAGGATTCAAATGTAAAAAAAAAAATAGATTAAAAAAGAACATAAAATGCCTCCATACTGTCTGTCCAAAGTAATTCAAGTGTCCTGGAGCATCCTCAACATAACAAGTTGTTTTGAAAAATGTCACTGAGGCCATGTTTTTAGCCTCACTGATCACTGTAACCTGTAGCGCCTGAGAAGGGAACCACATTTTTTGTGGATGAACTGTCAAACTGACTGAAGCTCGCGCCGCAGTTCGAGGAGGGTCCAAGGACAGCTTCACTGTCTGCAGGATCAACTGGAGATCAATTCAATCGGCATGAGGGTGAGTAGATAATGACCAAATATTCGTTTTTGGGTGAACTATCCCTCTAAACTGATTTCAGTCTGCATACTGGTCAAAGCCAGTGAGCAGTGTATTGTACATGCACCCATTCCATGTAGCCGCTGTGCAGGAAAGGCACATGTCCCCCTCTGGTGCAGTTCATTTTGCCACCTTTCCGCTGTGCAGAGGAGGCAACAGCATCCTGCTCTGGCATGCCCCCGAGGCCCATCGAGCAGCCCAGAGGCATCCCCACTGTCACTGTTTATCTGACCTTTCACCTGGCAAGAGGAAACAGGACGTCAGTGCTCTTGTGTGTTTGGAAAGATAACCGAGAGCCCGCCTGTTCTCGCTCTTTGAGTATCAGAGATGGCTTACGCTTCCATAATTGTTCATAGTCATGCGTTCTGCTTTGATGATGCTTAATAACATCCTTGATTATTTCAAGTGAGGTCGTGGAAGTGTGCAGTGTCACAGCTGCAGAAAAGGATCAAAGACAATGTTTGTTTAAGAAAGAAAAAGTGATTTGGGTTTGGTTTGTTGTTTTTTTTTTTTTTTTGCATCAGCAGGTTTTACAATAACAATTTCAGGAAATGATCGAACATGTACGTGTAGTGTATATAAATGAATGTAAAATGATGACAAATTAGCAGGAGCTGCTAGAAGTTAGCACAGAATGTGCACTAAATTTACATCTGTGTTTTAATCAGATCTGAAACAAACATGAAAAAAAGTTCCATTACATGGATGACACAAAGAACCATTCAATCAAATACTGTATAAAATCTCACAGTTAAGCGCACATTTCCTTTGTACTGATTGAACTTTGCAGTGCTTAAAACTCTCATAGAAGCAAGCCTAAGGGCAGTCCGACTTGATGAGAGATAATTATTCATATTATCATTTGAAAGGTCAGCTATCTCCGTCTCCAGTATTTCAAATACTTGGTTGAACAGTAAAGGACGAACATGTCTTCAAATGTTATTTGAAATATCTTAGCTTCACTATATTTAACTGAAATAAGCCACATATTTGTTTTTAATGAGTTTTTCCTGCAGAGTGAATGAACTCCTTCATGATTCCAGCAAACTGGAATCAGTTAATATTATGATTGTCACAATTTTTTACAATTCTAAGACTTCATTTCGCATTCAGAAAACAGAATTGTCTGGGGATTACTCATCATTAAAGCATGGAAAATACAAAAAGAAGAGAGAAAGGTCTGCAATTTTAAGCTCATATTGTTAAAAATTTTAAATACTTTAAAAAAAAAAATAGATGACTAAGATTACTCATTGTTCAATAAGTGCATGGACAGCCCTTCATACTGAAAAGCTCTCATCCACTGCACCATGTTAGCCAAACAGAGGGTCAGGAGGGTAGGGGAGAGGTTTGCAGTACATTCTCCTCTCCTCACAGGCCGAGAAAACCTCAGACCTCTGAGGGAAGAGTTGAACTGCAGTGTCGTTTATGGCTGCTCCAATACTTATTCCCGTTTATAGTTGCAGCCTCCAGTAGCCATTCTCTGGACTCAGCTTGAGCCAAGTGTGCCTGTCTATGGCCTATAGAGGCCATGCCCACTTCTAACTTGGGTTGGAGTACACTTCTTCACCCCAGGAGCATCACCCTGACTGGAAGATCGGCACAACAAAGATGTTGTTACATTGACGGAAACACTTGTTGTCCATATGTTGCACCACGGCAACACCTTCAACTGCCACGTTTGTCCCTGCAGATGTGGATGTTTGGGTGTGCTGTTTTGACATTAAATGTTGATGGGGAAGGACATTTGGTGTAAGACAATTAAATGATAACGATGAAATTATATATTGAATGAAGATTCAACAGAGTGTCACTTTTTAAATTGAAAATATATCCTATCAGTGGAACAATGGAGTCATTACCGTCTTTCTCTAATCACTATAATATCATTTAATAATACTTGGGTGATTTCTCTGTAATTACTCCCATTGTACGGGCAGAGCCAGCTTTCAGCTCAAGCCTTTTTGTGTCTAATGAAGCATGTCAGAGGCAGAAATTACCTGGCTTCAAAGACTTTAACATCTTTCTCCATGTGATGTACCGCAGTGAAGCCATGTATTTGTTGCTGAGATCATTTATTTAAAAGTATGGGGCAATTTTCACCTGCATACAGGGTCTGACGAAGCAAAGCTGAGGTACATTTTAGGGATTTATTTATTCTTAGGACAATATCATTCTGCAGAATGGCCAGAAAAGCATGCTGGCTTGCATACTGCAAAATCCAACCAGATGTAGTAGAACATCCTGGTACTTCTGGCATACTGCATTTCACATACTATGTAATGGGACATACTTAATCCTTTTCTGATGTACTAAATGGTAAGGTAGTATGGGTATTGGAACGCAGGGATTTTCTCCGTGTTGCCAACTGGCTTTTATCATTAAAGCTCTAAATAAGTTCTACATTAACACATCTTTAGAGGAGGCAATCAAAGATCTTTATGTCAAACAACTACAGGCTGTTGAAGGAGGATTTCTTGCTGATTGTCTTGAAATCAAGCTTTTATCTTTCATCAGTTGCACACAGGATATTTTTGTTTCTGCAGCTTCTGCCTGTGAATAGTTTGTCACATGGTGTAACGCACTCATGTCATATTAACAGCAGCCTAAAGCAAAATAGTTAATGCATCAGATTTCTCCAGAATGATTGTCATGTAAGAATAAGACTGTATAGGTGTACAAATTTGCATTGCTGACATACAATTGAGTCAAAGGCCAAAGAGACATTTATGTAACCAAGCGCAAGACCATTATGTTTTACATATCAAAGCCCAAGCTGCAACTTAGCACATGTGCAAACACCACTAAATATGCACAGTGACATTCTGCAAACAGCCATTAGAGATGGAAATGTGCATTCTTATCTGTTAACTGCTGCCACGCCTCGAGGTCCCTGCAGGAGTGAGCCTTTGTGGTATCCATCTTGTCTTTGTCTCTGAGAATACTGCTCAGTATTGTTTTCTGTGGAGCAATATGCAAATGAGAACAGAAACAATCACATACAGATACTTTGCAGAGAATTAGGAAACTCCTTAATTTGTTTGTTACTGAGTGATCAGGAGAAAAGCACAGCAAAAAACATGAATACCTGAAAATGTTCCTTTTCTGTTGAGACTGATACATTTTGTGCTGAGTAGGCTCAGTGGTTTGTTTGGAGGTAATACTTAATGTTGATGAATTAAGCTGCTTTTTTTTATGTTGTTAACATTTTGTCCACCACATTTGTATACATAATAGAGCAAAAATATCAGACACACATAATTTAATGCAACCAAGTGCAACGACTGCACAAACAGCAGCTTGAAGAAACTACTTAATTTTTTTTTGCAATGTGTTCTGTTTCCCAAAGTTCTCATCATCTCTGTTTTGCTCTTTGGAAAGAGCCACGAAAGCTGCTGTTTACAGTCTTTATACTAAGCTAATAGCTTAACTAACCAACTGGAAGAAAGCAATATCAATCTTCTAATTAAACTCTCTGCAAGATACTGAATAAACCTACTGCCAAAACTGTAAAATATTAGCCCATTTAGAATCAATCAGAATTATTGTCAGCAGGATTTTCTAAAGGGACTTTGAGTTGGATTTTATTAAAATGAAACGTTTTTTTTATTATTCTTGCAGTGTATATGGCTTCTCTTGTTGTGGTCATGGGAAGTAAAGGGAGTGGAGATTGAACTCTGCCCTGTGCAAGTCATGTGAGATATATTCAAGGTGGGATTACAGTGAAATTGCCACAGATGTGGACATAGAATTCAATTATAACGCAAAGGTTACAGAGCATTTGATTGATCGGTTCACTTTGGAGCACCAGGCTGTTTGTACAAGGTCTCCACACACTTAACATGTTCCTGATGACCAGATGAAAATGAATGGAAGGCAGCCAGCAGGATCACAGATATACATGCAGCATAGGGTTAAACTCACCTCAAGGTTCTTGATGTAAATTTATATTGTGGTGTCCATGAGCTTCTCCACCAAAGTTTTCACAAGGTGCTCAGTTTCAAACTGTGTCAAATCTTCTACTGAACTGCCTTCTGAAGATGTGACAACAGTGGTAGAAGCCATTATGAGAGACAGGGAGAGATACTACACCCACCTTTTTGGAAATAGTTCACATGGCAACAGATTTATTAAGTCAGCTGAAATATGATAGAATACATAAAAAAAATATTGTACTGTATACTAAAGCAAAAACTTTGCCGTGTACCACGCTATATTAAGTTATTCAGCAACTAAATCTGGATCCAGAGTGAGTTGTGCGCTTCACACGTAGGCTGCATTCAGACCAAATCAGGTGATCCAGTGAAAACACAGGTTTTCCCACTACTTTGATTGATGCCTGTCTGTTTTGGCTGTGGCAGTCCAAGCCGCAGCGACTGCCCAAGAAAACGCAGCTGGCTGTGTTACGCTGCAGCAGCCAGTCATGTAAAGAAGCCATCTTCCAGTGATCAACTGCTGCCCGTGGATTAGGGGAAGAGTAGAGGACACAACTTCTAATAACACAATGAGTCCTTTTATGGTTAGTAATGACACCGGACAACCCTGCGGCATTTGGGTGGACCACCTGATTTTGTCTGAATGCAGCCTTAGAATTTACTTCAAGTGTAAACAACAGCCAGTTCAAGTGTGAATGTTAATCAGGCTGAGCAGGAGTACAGATCAGCTGATAGACCACGTGACTCTATAAGCTAGCATGTGCTTTGTATTGCCAAGCAGTGTTTGGTCCAATGTTTTTTTTATGGTCTAATGGCTGACCCAAGCCCTTCTGGGGCCCTAAGCAAAATTTGATTTGGGGGCCCCTCACTGCTGCAAATACTGTTGACCATTGTTATTGTCCATATCCACAGCTACTGTAAATTTTATAATCAGTTTTATAAGATTTTGTTACAAATACACTTGTTAAACTAGATGTGAGCACCGAACGCTGAGGCTGGATTTTCATCCCCTGTGAGACTCTGCTTCAGGAGTGGATATGGAAGCAGCCAAAAGTTTTGCAAATTTGCAGAGTTGGCAATCTCTCAATTACTTTTAGCAAAGTCGGTAGTTCCCCCTGCTGGCCACTCAGAGGAGCAATGCACGAAGCTTCTGGCGCAGTTGTAGCTTTGTTGCTTACATCATACCAATGCCAGCCTTAAATGGTAGCAATGGGGGATTACGAAACACAGGGTTAGGACACGGAGGAGCTAATAGCACCCTCCCCACTGGATCCAGGTAAAGGTTGGGTGACTGCAGAAAAAATAGCTATCCTTTTGAAAAACTCTGATATTTTGACCTGGTTTTCTCTCTAGGATCAACATTTGTTCACATGTGGTTTAGAGGAAGTTTTAATTGCACAGAATGTTCCGACTTTGTCTTCAACCTGCTGTATACTACGTGATACTGTAACTGTTTAAAAAGCCTGTTCAATATGTCTCAAGGATAATGTATAGGCTAGTTTTATTGGGAAAATACAAGTAAACCCCTTTGTTTATGTTATTGAAAGGACAATTCCATCAATTTAGCATTGCACATCTATGAAGTTGGCAGACATTGAACAGGTAGGATCCCACTTACACAGATTAAACTTTTCTCCAGACAAGTACGGTGTCACAGCATGACTTTCAGAATCCAATAAACACACTTTGTCCTATAAATATACCTTTCCTGCTTGACCAAATAACCTAAAAGAAAGTAATGATGCATGTGTGTTTGTGGGGTCTACAAAACAAAAAAATTAATTTACCATTACAGTGTACAGTGCATATTCACTGCAGGCTTGCCAATATACACTTTCTGCTGCACAAAAAGACTAATTTAAACTACATATCCATCCATCACTTGTAAGAGACATCCTTAAACGATGATTAATAACAAGGTATGTAGCGTGTACCAGCTATCATACATGCTTTTTTAAGCATTCCTATAAGAATGTAAATTTAAATTGTAACATGGCATCATTGAATACTTACAAGGAACTTCAGGAACGTTGCGCACCAAATAGCTTTGATTAAAAGGCTCAGTCTGTTTCTGTCTCTTTTTCCCAAACCTTCATGCTGCTTAAGGGGAGCTTCAATAAAGAGTCCTGTCCAATTTAATGCTACTAAGGGAAAATCCACCACTTTTCATGTGGATGTCCACTCAACTTTGATGGTAACTGTAGTCAACTAAACCAATAAGTTCCCCAGTTTGTGCTAAATTGACAGAGAAAGCAGAGTTTTCCGAGTTGTCCTGCTCACACAGCCTTCTTGCAGTGCCTATGCGTACCAGGAGTGACGTAGCTAACATTATTTTCCACCAGCTGAAAAACAATCACATAGATTTTTTTACAGTATGACCCACAATGCATAGTAGAAAGAGATAATTAGACATTTTTTGCTTGAAATAACATCACATTAACACAGTTTAGACGCAAGAGGTGATTAACCGGGGCTAACTACTGGCAGCTTCTGACTGTATACCTGAAGATAAAACTGTAAAATTATCACATAAATGTTGTTATACTGTGTTGGGACTGAGATTGTGACCAACCATGCATAATGAAGAGAGACAATTAGACTTTTTTCTTCTGAAATAACATCACATTATCATCAAGTAACAGATGCGGTACAGCTGGATGCTGGGAGGTAAACCGCTAACAGCGGGGCTACAGCCTGTTGCAGGTCACGGATAGTGACTCAAGCCACAGCTGTAACGTGATCTATCACTAGCCTACAGACAGACAAGTGGCACAATTAATGTTAATTTTTTACAAGCTGTAAAATGATCACATAGATATTGTTATATTGTGTTGTGATAATAGCTATTTCCATCAATTTTAGTGCTTTTGTCTATTTTGGTCTGTTTCTGCTTTTGGTATTTTTTCAGTGCGTTGTGTAGTGCACAAGACTTTTCAGTCTCAGGTCCACACCGCACAGATCAGTAGAACAACTCCTATTTCAGGCTCCTATTATTCTCTCCGTGTCCTAATCACAAAAAACAAAAAAACAAAAACAGTACTTGGCTGGTTTCCAAGGTTGTTATTCGTGGTATCAGAATATTCCTTTTATTTAGTATTATGTTATTTTCAATAACAAGGGGTTTTTACTCCACCAGAGCCTAAAATTCCTCTTAAAACAGAGGAAAGGCTGAGCATTAACAGTTTTTAGTTCCTCTGAAAACCAGTGACATCACTGGTTTTAAGGAAGAACAAGAGACTTTAAAGCTGCACCCCATAGACACAGAGCACATTTAAAATAATCATTACTGAGTTTTAAATTATATACCGAATTCAGCTAGATAGAGATAAGGTTGAAAATTGGTGTTTCCCTTTAAGCAAAAGGTCACTCACCGGCTTTGCACTCTTGACAGACATACGCAAGAGACAAATTTTCAAAAGGTTGTTCAAAATCAAAGAGATACAGACTGAGAAATCCCAATTATTAGTCTCGAGAACTGTATGTCTCAGAATGCAACTCAAAAGAGCTTTTTGCTTGACCCTTCCTGACTGTAAATGCTCAGGTCTTTGAAATGCCATGTCGACAGTTTCTAACAGGCTTTTTGCCAAACCCTGAAGATATCATCAAGATACTTTTTATTTCAGGCTTTAAATGGTTCCCCTGGAGCCACATCAGACATCATACAAGTGTCTTCACAGGCTAAATAATACTCCATAACATCCATAAAGTTCACTGTAGTTGCATAACTTTTTGCCAAGCATTCACAACCTAATTTGTGTTCATATTAAATGCGGAATGCAATCTCCCTCTCATGTTCCCCATGTTCATCCTCTAAATTGCCAGAAACAATACCGAGGCCATGACCTTGGTGTTCTCGATGGAGGCTACAGCGCTGCTTACAAGGCTTGTAGCTGTTAAATTGTATACCTAATTTGATTGTCTTCAGGGTCTTGTTATGTATACATGTAAGTATAGACATACAACATGATCAGAAATTTAGGATCATGCCCAAGCACAGCAGGGGGAGTAGATGGAGCATTGAATACAAATGTTTACCCTAGGAATCCATATAAAGACTGCCCATCCCTTTAAATCTATATTTTGAATCACAGAAGAATTGAACGTTGCCATCTGGATTAAACTACAGTCTGCACCCACAGCCAGGAGGGGGGTGGGCATGAATAGGATTTTTCTGTTTGTCTTCATGCACACACAGACAGCTGGAGATAGAGAGGGGAGAGAGAGGAAGAACAACCCCGGTGTGTGCACTGTGAGTTTTGGGGCTGAAAACACCACAGTCTCTGATCATGTCATCAGATCAGTGGCACGGATGCTCTCCGAGGAGCTCAACTGACACAGCCATCAAATGAAGAGGAGGATTGCTGGCCATGTTGGGGGGGACTGCAGAGCTCACTTATTAGGTACATGTAGATTAGGTCAATACAGGAGGCAGCAAAACCTACAGTGAAACCAGTGGCTGAACTTAGACACTTAAAACATATCCTCACAGCCTCACTGTAAAACCTCCTCACTACTTTTCAGAGCCTTTCGGAGCAATTTGCAGCAAGGACAAAAATCGTTTATCAGTAATGCATGCAAGGTGGTCTGAGTGAACTGCCAACCTTGACTGCGGGTGCACATGGAGGCTGGGGGACGGCTCTCATAATTGAAAGAATAGATTGAGGCTGAGAGGCAGCCCGCTCCAATCAATAAGGGTAATCTCTGTTGCTGAGTCAATCAGTACACCAATTATGGCATCGTGACATAAAATCCCACCAAGAGCATCCACAGATCTCAAATAATGTCGCTCCCTAAGCAATAAATCTGAGCTGGGATGGTGAAAGGCAACCCTTTACAGCCCACAGACATGCAGACGACATGGCTCACGGGAGACATGAACTCCTGTTCTGTTATCAAAGCCACAAAACATCCTCTTAGTGGGTGGCAATGGTTTTGACTCAAGCTCTTTTGTCTGTGTCTGTTGAAGTGAAAGCTTGGTCCTTACATAAGCTACCTGATGACATTCCCACTATATCTGCTTCAGGCTGGTGTTTTCAAAGTGGGGTCCCGACCTCCTGGGGGATTGCCAGGGGCGTCGCAGAAACTCAAAGGGAGAGTGTGTGTGTGTGTGTGTGTGTGTGTGTGTGTGTGTGTTGGGGGATTAATCATTGCTTAAAGATATCTTTTCGTTCTTAAAATAACACACGCCACTCAAGCCAAACAGAGCTGAGCAGCTGCTATGAGTGACACTGTTAGGCATACGCTTATATCGAAAAGTTGCTGTTTCGCTGAAAACAAGCTAACCTACTGCCTAACTAGCTACCTACCTTGTGCTAAATTGGAAAAATTACTAAACAGAAAAAGACCATCAGACGAGCAGACTGAAGACGACTCAGCGAGAGCCACAACAACCACAATTAAAGGTATTTTGCAATGTTAGTTTATCTGATAGGGACAATCAGGTGACATAGTATTAAATCCACTCGTTACACACAGCTTGATGTTACTGTTTCTGCATACAAAGATTGAAATTCTAGTTTGGAACTCCTGTCCCTAGTTAGGCTTTTGGGAAAATTTAAAGAAAGAAAGACAGAAAGAGAGAAAGAAAGAAAAAGAAAGAAAGAAAAAATGAATTATCAGCCAATGTTATAGGGGGATCCTTGGCATGACAGAGTTTGGGGGCAAATGCTGTAGGCTACAAACTACAGGTCTGATGCAGTGAACTCATCTCATGCTCATTTCTCAACACCTCGGGGGGCAGCAGATAGTTCATTCATCATACAACTGTTTTAATATTTCTGAATTATTTCCAAGCAACATTTGCTTAATCATTTTGACGGTTTGTTGAGAATGCTTAGTAAAAGTTAAGAGTTGGGGTTTTTTTGTTTGTTTGTTTTTACGATCCTCTCATTAAAATCACTTTTCATAAATGTCCTGTCAAAGTACTTTGACCAGTCTCGTGTGTGTGTGTGTGTGTGTTTTGTTTTTCCCTGTTTGTGGGGCCGGAAACCTGAATTTTCACTCATGGTGTGGGGTCTGACAGTTTTTGTGGGGACAAAATCTTGAACCCCGCAACTTTAACATTAAATTTTAGGGTGAAGACTCAAGTTAATGGGTAAGGTATGAATTAAGGTTAAGTTAAGGTTAGGCTAAGGTATAAATTGGTTAAGATTTGAGTTAGGCTGTACAAATGAATGGAAGTCTATGTAAAGGCCCCACAAAGATAGCTGTACAAACGTGTGTGTGTGTGTGTCTACAAATTAAGTAAAAACTAAAAATCAATTCACCATCAACTTTTATCTGTTGTCATGGGAGCTAACAGAAAGGATCTGTGAGAGATTTGTGTCTTTAATGTTTTTGAATCAACTAAATCTGACAGCTGCTTCATGCGCTTAACTATCAGCGGCTCGTTGCACAACAGGACGCGTTTGGTTTTAATGTTTCTTTGATTGTCAAAATTGGATCAGTGGTGACAGTGATGTGGCGCCTCAGATGAAGTAATATATGATGATTTGCTTTACAATCGCATGTTGTTTCAAAGTTAATCCAAAACTGTACACATGAATTAGAGGCAGAGATAGCAATGGCAGCCTTTAAAGTGGAAACCCTGCCTGTAAGTAAAGTGAACAATAAACTGAGATTAAATAAAATGTCATTAGGTTTATGACGTAACTTCGTCACGGGGACATTAAGTGATAGCTACTGAATTACATTACTGAAATGTGTAATTCAGTGGAGATGAAACAACATTAAAATGTGCTCTACAAAGCGCAGCTCCTGCGCAGATCACCCGCGACAGTCCCCGCCGTGAGTCCTACAGACCTGCCACAGGAACGCACAGTCGAGCCACAAGATGCGCACTACAAGCGCTACAGCCTGGGAGGAGCTTCGGGATTTTTCCCCCTCATTTCACGCCACTCTCGGGTGAGGACTCGCTTGCAAAAGGAGATATAGGTTGGAAGGTGAGTCCATTAATATGTGGATGGGTTGAATGATTATTGCGAGGCTGTGATAGTGACAAAAATGTGTCCCTGAGGTGTAGGATAATGACATTCTCTTTTAACACTGTGCAACTTGTGGTTACTGGAACTATTGTGTGCGTAATTTGGGTGTGAGAGGAACATTTGAAAAGGAGGATGAAGTGTTCAAACTGTGCGTGGCACAAGAGACTGTTGGAGGCAAATGTCGTGCACCTGTCTAGCCGCTTTAATGAGCTTTGAGTGCTGCCCTGGAGATTTTTGACTGCGGACTGTTCAGTTAGCGAGCAGTTATTTAAGTTAACAAATGGCGACAAATTACGCACGAGCGAAACATCAGTCTATGTTTGAATGTGAATCAGGTAGCTCATCTTGATTTAGACGAGAGCGCGTGGAAGTAACTAAAATCTGCTTGCATTGTTTATTTGTTTGTTTGTTTGTTTTTTGTTTGTTTGTTTGTTTGTTTTTTGTTTTCCCTCCAGCAGGTGTGGGTTAGCAGATTCTTCAGTGGCACAAGCTCGCCTCAAGTCAGAGATTCCTCATCGCTGATCAGAAAAGGGTGCTTTGACAAATTATAGATGCTGTGTTAAGTGCACATGTCGCCGGCAGTCTGCCTGATGTGTCACTGATGCTCCTGTGTGGCTCTCTGCTCTGGTGACAGAGGTGCAGGCTGCCTTTTGGTTTTATGGGCTGTGCCACACTGTAGTTGTCATGACCACAAATTCAATCGTCCCTGTAGATTCAGAGTCATCCTGCAAGTCATTTCATGTCTCACAATGAATTATATTAATAGTTTATTATTCTTAGCTCTCTTCTATATTGTCACTTGTGTCTCCTGGAGGTTTTTTTTCTCCTGGTGAATGTATGGATCACATTGCCTGCAAACACACGTGTTGTATACCCACACACATATACATATACACACTGTTGCATAGACTTTTGCTTATTGAGATCAAATACTGAGAGCCAGTATAATGCATGTTGCACGTGGATAAATGTGACAATAAAAAACTATTTAATGCTTCAAAATAACATTTATCCTGTAGTTCCCCTGATAAAATGATAAATGTGAATAAAACACTTAAAAAACAAAAATGTCTTTAAACTACAGTCTGTGCAGTGGTCTGTCAAAAAACAGGCTACTGGATCCCCAGGGCAACCAAAGAGTGTCTGTCACCAAAGAGATGACCTCTCACTAAATGGAGTCCTGTTTGTCTCGGTAATCCCATAAAGAAAACTTGAGGAATTGAGTGTTAGCCACCACTCACACCTGTGAGCACAAAAAAACTACATAAACATCCAGTTCTAACCCGAAATCAGAGCACTGTGGACCTGTTGAAAGCATCTGGTTGAGAATAATGTTGGTTAATGTAATTATCATTAATCTGCTGAATGAGGAGACTGAGACTTAGCACTTACTTTAGAGTAAAACATTGACAGTGGGTTTTATACATGCCATGATAAAATGTTCTCTCCTGATTCAGCAGGAGCTCTGGGGTAAAGTGACACAAATAACAGCTTAGTAAACTTTAGAAAGTAAACTGAAAAGACAGGATTTTTTTTGTAATTGAGCTGTCTTTCATTCTGAATAAATGCATACCAGACAATATTCCTTTTATGTGATACAGACTTTGTATGAGAGCAGTGTGCAGCCCTAATGATGCTGCTTTGAACTGGCTTATTCCTCCTGATCACATTGCTTCCTCCATCCTTTTCCTTTAGCCTTTATAAAGTCACAGGCATTCACATCCCTTGCATTCTGTAACCATACGAGTACTTGTGACAAGGCCATAGTCAAAGATGTTTTCATTATAACATCGGTAGATTGGAATAATGTGTTTTGGGGAGTAAGAGTGTGAAAAGAGGGCTGATTTACCATTGATTATCATCTGTTGCGGTAATGCATTTGTTATTTTTGTAGCTTCTCGGGACATCCTTTTCCTCGGTGCAATCTTGGGTAATTGTTCTGATAATAAGGCAGCACTCATAAGAGAATTATTTTGAATTAGATTAGCCTTTATTGTCTCCCTTAGGAGAAATTTTTCTTGGGCATTCGAGAGTACACAGTTGACTTAGCAGCACACATTTCACAGTTAACATGCAGATTGCAGAATCTGCTTATTTTCAAAATTGCATGGCTTCATTTTCTCAAGTTAAATACATTATACACTTAGCTTTAACAACAGTGTGGCATTTACAATAAAAACAACCCTTTCCATGTGTTGTGAAGAAAGCAATGACTTAGTTATTAGTCCTGTTTTGTAAGGCTTCATTGGAAGTTGGAATAAAGCTCTTGCAGTTCAGTCTATGCTGAAATGAAATAGGATCCTCAGAATAAACATTATTTTATGTCCACCATTTATAATGCCACTTTGTGTGTCTAAACTATGAATGTCTATAGCTTACTTCCGAGAAGAAAATCACCCAAAAATGCTAAATCAGTCCTTACTCACCCTCCTGCTGATGGAAGGTCAGGTAAAATTTGTTGCTGGAGTTTCAAAAGGAAAAAGGCTTTGCAGTCATCTCCCACGCAAATGACATGAATGGTGACAAATTTTCAAATGTAAAGAAATAATAAAAAATAATTAAAAATTAATTGCCTCTAAATGCATTTACTGTAGCCTGTACCAGACTTGCCCTCCAATTGAGCCTGCAGGTACCATGAGCTCTCACTGGTCTTGCCTTGTACCGTGGCCTGAGTTTCCGAGCGTGTGCGTGTGTGTGCACAAGAACGCGACTCCTATCTCTGCAGCTACAGGCCATGATAAAAGATTGGGGCTAAAAACATGGCGTCAGTGACTCAAAACAGTTTGACATGTTGAGGCTTCAGAATACTTGGATTACCTCAGACAAGCAGTATTGAGAAATTTTACGGTTTTATTATGGGGTTTTTTTTGTTTGTTTTTTTTTTTCCATTTGAAACTTGGTCACCATTTCCTTCAGTTATTTGGGAGATTACTGCAACGCCCTTTTCCTCT
>JAQLOL010000026.1:9405132-9419272 GCA_029783665.1 Naso thynnoides | reverse complement strand
GGTGTGCACTGTCAATGTACTTTCGCCAAAAGTGCCTGTTTTTCCCACTGACAGGTTGTTCTGATATTATGAGCCCCTATTAATGAACAGACTATGCTAATGTATGATTAATAAAAATATACCAACAACAAAGCATTAGGAAACAAAAATAATACAGTTTTTTTTTTCAATCTCAGTGAGACCAGAATTAGGATGGTTTGAATATATTTGAACAAAAAGCCACTATTGTGAAGCTGTGCGTGTTAAAACAAAGGTTCTGAGGTTTAAGCAATACAGCAAGGCTTGGTAATTACTGTCCACGTTAATGTGCATGACATGAGACCCTTCTCGCATCAGGGGGACCTACCTCTGTCGGAGTCGGACCTCTCAGATGACATGGTCGACCCCTGGCTATCGTTCCTCATCCTCTCGGAGCCTCTCTGCAGCTGCTCCAGTCGAAACCGCAGCTCTCTCTGCTCCCAGCGCAGACGACCCTTCAGCTGCTCCGCGAGCTCATCCTGCTCCTGCAGCTTCTGGGAGGAGAGCACAGACAGACCAAACTTTAAAAGCGCTGCCAGTATTCGTCCAATAATGGATGACAGGACCATAACTCCTGCTGCAAAATACACTGACATGGCACAGATATAGAAAGCTAAAGACAAAGTGGATTGTGGCACAGATCATTTAACTCCTCCTGACATGGAGCCTTCAAGCAGCGCCTCCATCAGCCGCCGTGTTGTGTTTACCTTTATGTGAAGCTGGGCCCGCCTCAGCAGGTTGAGGGTGGTGTTCCTCATGGAGTCAGAGGACAGAGGGACTTGCTTTTTGAGCTGCTCCAGGCAGTGTCTCAGCTGAGCTCGTCTGCAAACCAAAACAAGCCATAACCAAAGCTGTTTAAACCATGTAAGCAAACAACAGGGTGTTTATTTGTTGCTTACGTCTCCCCAGCAATGGCCACAATAACAAGTGCATTTTGCTATGACAGACACAACTATCACCTTAATTGATTATCATAATAAAATATTCATTACCTGTTTTTTTCCAGCTCGTTGTGAACTGACCTACAGCAACAAAAGAGAGTTTTTTCAAAGCACTGAAATGACAGTAACTGCTGCTTATCGATGACAGTTTTTGTTTTTAACGTGTAAAAAAGGTGCTTATTAAAACAGAAAGTCAAACTTCACAGCCACACCCTCCTGTCGGTTGTTTGTTATGTAACCCTCATGTATTCACCTATTGCCACCGGCAGATATCTTCTTGCTCTTCTGTTTGCTTCTCTTATCAGAGGGATCTGGGCTGAGAGGAAGGACTGAAGCATATCCATGTTCCGCCTCTGTGCAGGGAAAAATAACTATGTTTTTTTAAAAAAACAAAACTCTTTTTTGACCACATGCAGTGCTAACATTACATGTCATGTTTTGGAATTATAAACCTTAGTGGACTCTGGTGTCTGCTATTAATAGCTTTTTTTGTTCCAAAGCTGAAAGATTAGGAAGACAAAAACACTTCACTGCTGTCATCGGCACCGTCAGCTGGACGGTCTATTTTTTGGTTTTGGCGCCATCACACACGATTATAAAACTACTCTTTGTAGCCTCTCGGAAAGAAATATCTAAAGGAACGTCCACAGTGTGCAAACAATGAATCAAACTAGTGCTGGTGCATGTTTCTGCCTCACTTTCATTCATCTAAACGAGCGCTCAGCGCCGCTCGGGTTCATTTTCAAATTGGATCAGATTGGCGCCTTCGAGTACAATGATGCGGCCGATATGTAGGTCACTGAGTCAAATGGGAAAGCTCGCTTAAAATGACCTTCCAGAGAGTATTTCGATGGTTTATCGAACATTTGCATCGTATCGTGCCTCGGTGTTATGTTTTGCATGTGTAGTTACAATCGCTTCATTGTGCATTTTGTTGTTTTAACAATAACCAACTTCTTCCCCTCTAGGCTGACAGTTATCATAAATACTTACCCCTCTCTCTTCTCTCCAGAAACTCAGCAGCCCGAAGAAGTACCTGGATGTTGCAAACGTTTCCTTCCATTATTGTTTTTTTTTTTTTTTTGGTAAGATAAAACAGTCGCGGGTAAACAACCCACCGCGGTGCAAGCCAGTATCCTAAAGTAGATGAAGCTGGGTCTGTCTGTGCTACGTCGTCAATCCACAGAACTCGAAACACTGACGCTGCCTTCATGTGTTCCACGCAAGCTCGGACATTTGAAACTCTTATCAGAAATGCGATCAGGCGGGCAACAAGCTGGTTGTAGCATATATTAAAAAAAACCCAAAAGAGAGAAAGAAAAATAAAATTCTAAGTAATAACCTTGGTTGGTGTGTTTTCGTTAAAAAAGAGGATTTGTGTGGGTGGCAAATTTGGTGTTACGTTCACTCCTAGTGTTGGGAAAGTTCCAGTGCAGATTAAGTACAAAATTACATTAATGACACAAGTAAGAAAGTGCCCATTTAAACTAAATATAATGGCATTAACACTTTTGCACATACCAAGGAAATATAAGCGTTACCTCTTTAAATACAATGCCTCGTTATGTAGCATTTAGGCTAAGATTTTAATATTTCCGAAAGCATTTGAAGGCAAGACAGACAACGTAAAACGTCATTGTCAAGCCCCCTACCCCTCCCCTCTCACAGCGCCTTTATTTGTCTTCTCCATCATTGAGTTTAAGCATTAAACAAAAATATAAACACTTTGAACGTATGCCCTCCATTGGAAACCTAAAATTACATAGTGTATGAACGGGGCATATGTGAGCTAGCCTAGTTGTTCAAAATTGTTTGTTCTTAAAATTCTAATTTTTTTTTCCTAGCTAGGCCACCTACATTTACATACAACACCAACTCCAGCCAACAGTCATCGTTTTCTGCTTAAAACAATATCTTTTATAGCATAAACAGTATTCACTGTGTACCGTTTTGGTAGTCTGCATACAGACATCATGATATGGCCATATTACAGACATACACTTATTTAACAAGCATAAAATCCTATGCTCAACAAATATTTTTACTGAAACAATCGTTAAAATCGCCGGAGTAATAAGCAGAGAAAGTGGGAGGATTGCCCATACTAAATATGGCGCTGTTTGGCTTCACTGCCTGTATCGGGTTTCAGTGGCATTCTCCGTAAGGGAGTGAAGCCTTTTTGCCAGCAGTATCTTTAACCTATGAACTCCTGAGTGTGCCAGTCCTCCGCCATATTGACTGTTGTCTTGACTGGAGGAGATAGAGAACATTTTGAGGTCCGAGAAGAAGCGAAAGTGTGCTCTAAAAATAATCGAAACTGGTGCAAACTTGGCCAAAGCGTATTATAAACACCGTCGTCATGGCAAGGAAAAAAAGCAAGCAGCAAGGGGTCGCCCAGAAGGAGCTTGTGCCTGGACAGCAGACCGTACCGAAGAGCCCAGTCTCTCCCGGCGATGCAGCTGGCGGTGGCGGCGGAGATGCTGGGCTGGATAGACTGGCTACTACCAGGGCGAACCAGGTAGGTTAAGTTAGCTAGCAGCAAGCCCATCGCTGTTTTTAAAATAGGCTAGCTAGCCTCCGAGCTAGCACCTCTCTGCTAATCCAAGCATCTTTTATTATGCTTTTATTTTTGTAGCATGATCCTGCAGAGGTGAAGTTAAATGCATCCGCTGAGTGATTTAAAGCTAACATTTAAATCATTAACGTTATGTAGTAGCCGTGGATGTAGAGCTCTCACGTCGTTTGAAATGTAATTAAATAAATAATACGCTCAACTTCGCGAGCAGAACAGGCGGGTTTGAGATAATGTTGCTAGCATTGCAACCCATCTCCTCTGCTGGACAGGTGACATTGTGCCTCGTACAGGTCGTCCCGTTTCCATCGTATACAACTCTTCATCCGCCCTGCTAACCTTAGCCAGAAAGGCTAGCCGGGCTATTATCTGCTGCTAGCGTGCTGCAAACGTGCTTACTGCCTACACTTGAACCCATCCGCTGAAACCTCCCAGCCAACAGGCTAGCTAATTAGCTAGTTAGCTAAAAGAGATAACGGATTCATAATTAGAGTAGCTAACGTTAACTGTAACACATGGTTCGAGTTCTTTATTTTGACTTTATCGTGATATTTATCTTTTATGCACCCCACTCTCATCTATCGAAGTGTGACAGGAGGGAATGTAAAAAGTTCAATACATCTAGTTATCAGCCAGTGCATCAGTACGTGATGTTAAGTTAGTCAAACTGGAGTTGGTAACGTTACTGTTAACGTTAGCTGTGGGTAACCTCTGTACAGCAGGACTCCTGTTGCCTCAGCTAGCAGCTAACCTGACACCTGACCTCAGAGCCTTACAACCTGCCTGACTGCTGCTTGGACTGAGTTACTACAGTTTTATACCATATGAAAGATGCCCGTCTAGACATTCAAATACTCAGGAGGGAGAAAAATGATAGATTTATGTTGATCCGTTTTATTTGTGAATAACAACATATCGAGGAACATCCATCTGTCTGACTGTGTATCCTAGTTTAGGTGGTACATTAAGGTAAAATGACCATCATCTTATTTTCCTGTGTACCCATGTGAAGGTTAAAGCGTCCAGTTTTTGTTGTAACTGTGTTTGAAAAACTGATTTAACTCTTCAGCTAAAGGATGTTCATTTTAGCAAAGTTCACCACATAAACTGGCAACCTTGCAGTTATGTACACATGATGATGGTTATTAGCATTAAAATTGAGTGTTAAATTTATCAGACATAGCCCGTTTGAGTCTATTTTTTTTGTTCTAGAATGTAACAAAATTATGTGTCACAGTCTGAGTGGTCACAGTCTGAGTGATGCTTGACCCCTTTATCATGTCTTTCTCTACCCAGCCTATGCACACCTGCTGTCTCCTGTGCCACCGTGAATTTAAGGACTGGGGAGCAAACTCTGTAAACGGGCTCCCTGGGGGTCATGGGACCAAGCTGGCCGATGCTGTGCCTGCACTCTCCCAGGCCTTATTGCGGGAGGCGCCAGGGCGCAAGCTTGCCGATGCGGTGCCGTCGCTTTCTCAGTCCCTGCTGGGAGAGGTGCCTCTGTGGATCTGTCAGAGCTGCTGCAAGAGTGTGGAAGAGGAAGAGAGGCGGAGCACCCAGGAGCAGCCGACGTCGGTAAATAAAAACAGACTGATTTGGGTCATATGTCTGGACCCTTTTTACGATTGTGTTTTTCAACTGTTGCTTTTTCTTCCCATTGAGGTTATCTCATATCCAGGGCTGATTAAAAAAAAAAAAAAAAAAAGATTGGTCAATGCATTGCAATTATTTTTTTTCCTAATTCAATATCGATTCAGATAATCCTGAAATTGATCCGCAAAAAAATTCCACTGTCATTTGGACTCAAACTTAACGACCTCTCGTCGTCCCTGATCCGATAAAAATAGAACCAAGGAGGATCTAAATTAGTTTTGGGATGAATTTGGGACGGGATAAACACCAGCCATGGTTACAATGAGTGGAGATGAAATTGTAACTGACTGCACAATTTGTGTAGCACGCACAGACTGATATTAACTGTGCTGTTTTTTGCCAGCTGGCTAACAAGTTTGATGTTGCTTTTACAGTGTCATTAACATATAGACCCACCGTAATGTTCTCCTCGTCATTTCTCCGTCATCTCCATCGCGTTTTGTTCTGCGACATGTTGCCTCTTCCCATGACGGTCTCTCTTTCAGCCCCTCTAGCTCAGTTTGTTCTTAACTAATATGAATGATGCACACATTATTATTTAAAAAGTACCAGAAGGTACTGTAATGAATCACTTGGGTATTTTTGTCATCTACGCTGTATTATTGAATAGCTATGGAAGCATATTGATAAATATCATATCAAATCAAATCGTGACCCCAAAGGATCAAAATTGCATTGAATTGTGAGGTTCTTGACAATACCCAGACCTACTCATATCTGTTCATCACACTTGGCATCGCATTTGCATGGACTTGTTCACTAAATAAATCTGTCTGTCTGAATGTCAGCCTGAACTTAAAAACTGAAAACATGCAGACTACTTTGTCTCTTCAGAAGTAATTTCCTTTGCGTTTATGTCTCTTTAGTATATGTAAGGCAGCAGCTGTTGCCTTTTTCTTCCTGAATGCCTTTATGTGAATACTTAACATAAATAATTAACAAATTTTGAAGACTTTCTGTGTCATCGTACCTAAGTTTGACTGCAGGGATTTTAAGATGTTTTTGTCTTTTGGTAAAATTTGATTATTTGGTTGAAAGTTTTTGTTTGTTTTTTTAACCTATGGCTGACTTATACATTTTAGGGTGTTTTTGCCTGTCTTGTCACACATTTCAAAGTGTTTAAAACTGATTTTGGTATTTACTTAATGCCACTTGGGCCGAAACGTAAGCCCACTTAGCCAGCCCTGTGATTAACCTGTTGTACTTTGTTTTTTTGTGTGTGTGTGTTTTAAATTCAGGTACCATTGTCACACTCTTCCTCCTGTAAGTCCCAGAGCTGTGGGAACGGTTACCCGGAGCAAAGTACTGTAGATTGGGACCCGAGTTCCTTCCTGTCAGCCCACAAACTGTCAGGTCTCTGGAACTCTGCCCACACCAACGGAGGGGAACACTGCAACCACAACACTTCTTCACACTCACAACAAGGTCTGTCATCACGGAGTAATAGACAGAAAACATTTTAGATAGTGGCAGTAATTGCTGATGTTATGTGAAATGAGAACAAATTTAGGTAGAACTCCTATGGCTGGTTTGTTAGCTTTCTCACTCAGCAATAAATGTGATGTATTTTTAGCCACTTTGTGCAGGTGTTAGTCCATATTTTAGAAGAACAAAGAGGCATCTTGCAGAAGCTTCAAATGCTCTGCTTTTTAAAGTCTGCTCTACATTATGAGAGGTGGAATAATAATAATTCATTATAAGCTTGTTGTGAAAACTACCAAGATAGATAGATCAGATAGTGGAGATGCTGTATGTTTAACAACAACACAATTTCCAGTGAAGATCTTATAGTTTCATCAGAGAAAATGACTCTGGTCACATTTTATAAAATATCAATAATTAAACATTTTTAGTAGTTATAAAAATACTTAAATTCAGACAGTTTACTCCCAAGCATCTAGGTTTATTCTGGCAAAATTAACATGCACCAGGTTCAGTTATTCCAGCATACTAAACGCTCCACCAAAATCTTCAGGGCTACAGGAACAACAGATTGTTGCATTAGACTGCTAAGCATTTATTGCTTGCCTGGAGTTGTAGCTCTCAATATAATGTAGACTCAAACACTGACCCTTAAAAACATGACTTTCTTTTGTAGAAGTGTTGAAAAGTAATTATCTCACATATACAACATGCTCCTGTCTTGAAATATTAAGTATAAATGTGCAAACCTCCATAAATGAAATTGGAAATTGTGTTTTATGGGAAAAAGAAGCACATAATTGCACAGCACAAAGAAGAACATAATTGCACAGCACAAAGGTGTAACTACAGTGTAAAAGATAGACAGAATGAATAATGTTGGTCTAAAAGTTTATATCTAGGCAATAATGCCTAACAGTGACAAATTCATCTTGTGCATATTTTAATGCACAGAAGATGGATAAGCTCCTTTTTAATTCAAAGTCATATCTTGAGCCCCTTTTCAAGGCGGTTTCTGTGTGCCTTTTCCTCGCCTCGTCGTGTGTAAAAGTTACGAAGGCGGCTTTGGGATTCAGTTTCAAATCCGAGTTTGTGTGAATGGGTAAGGTGGCTGGTTGGGTCAGGGGCATTTATCCCAACAGAGGAGCGATTGAGCTCCAAGGAATTCAATCGAATTATGACAGAACGGATGTTTTTAACTTTTTTTCACATTGTTTTCAGAGTTTTCTGACTGTTTTTATGCAGCACAATCACTTATTTAACCGTTTGTGGCGCATGTGAAGCATTTATCTTAACGGAGGAGGCTAATGCTGATGCTGTTACACGTCTCCTTTGCTCCCACAACCCTGGCTTGCTGAATGCCCAACTGGAGCGGCTCAAAGACAGTGCTGCTCAGTTCTGTGTAAATTAACAAAGGTGGAAAATTGGTGAGCCTTTAAAGTGGCACTGAGGTGGCTTCTTTGTGCAAAAAGGCATTGGATGAATGTTAAATGTTACAAAGCAGGAAAAACTTAGCTAGTTTGCACTTCAAACTGATCATTTAAAGACCAAATCTTTTATGGAATACATGCAAAGTCACACCATGTATGAGGAGTTTGTGTTTACTTTTAAAAAACATAAAGCATTTCTGTCAGTTGCAAGTTTTATCACAAAAGATGTCCCTAAGATTTGCTTTAGTTTGCACATATTTAAGCCAGGATACAACATACCGTCTTGGTGACTCTTGCTGAAACAGCTGAACCTGTACTCCACAATAAATAATAGTAGAGGCATATTCCTAACCTGTGAATGATGAATTTATGCTTTGTTAGGATTGTTGTCACATAGAAAAAAATTGAAAATTATAAATTGCAATGCATTATGTTTTATCAAGAAATGTTTTGTAGCTAATCAAAGCATGTTAAGTTCAAGTGTCATGTTGTAATGTTTAATGATTTAATACTTTGCCCTTTGACTGCGTAGTAACTCAGATGCACTACAAAGCTGTAACATTTTGTAGCCATACCAGAGATCCAGAGATACCAGACAAATGTATTTTCAGAGGAGAGTTGAGTGTGTCACATTAGATTTGTTGGTCTTTTTTTTTATTTTTTTTTTTACTGTTTTGTTTTCCCGTTCATAATAGGAAGCACAAAGTTTCAGACTGCTAAGATCTTTGCTTTTGTCTGTGTTCTTCCTGTTTCTTAGTTCTGATCAAACCACTGTAAAGAGGTTACATGGTGCATAACTGCAGTAGTATTTCTAGTTTTGCAAATACGTGAATGGGTCTCACTGCCAAATTGCATTTAAAGTGGGACAAGTGAAAGTGAAGCATGTGTGCTCAGGGAGTGCAGCTGTGCCTTCCTGTTGGCAAAGTTACATTCAAAATGATATGTTTTAGCTTAAGTAGTTTGGAAAGTTTGTTGATACTTGATGGTGAACAGTTATGTTTCTCAGCTGTAAATACACTGACATGAACGGATGAATGCCAGTAGGGGACTGATCACGTTAAAAATTGAGATGGTCTAGTTCTACTTAAGGATGTTTATTTAGCTCTATTATCCCCAAACATTTTATTAAGTGCTAAAATGTCAATGCTGGTTTCTTCCTCATAGCAGTGAGGCATTAGTCAGTCAAACATGCTAAAACATGCCTCCAACAGTTCAAAAAGTGAATTACGAAAATATCAGTGAGATCATTAATCAAAGCTCTCCCAAACATGTTATGGTGTTTTTCTTATATGGACAGTAAAATCTTTGAAAAGATTTCTCTAAAGCCTTTTTTTGTCCAAGACATGTTAACACAGTGCACAAATAAACCAACACATCATTCTGTTCCTCAACCGAGCTTTAGTTTTGCAAAGCTTCTCTAATCTTACAAGAGGATTTCCTTTTATTGTATCAGTTATCATCTTGTCTTACGGAAATCATGAATCTTTTTTTCATCTCCAGGTGTAACAGTAGGGTCAGCCTGTCATGAGAAAAGAGGACTTCATGAAGCACCTGGGAAATCTGCTAAAACATCGGGGACCAAAGTTTGTCCCTACAGTCACCCGTCATCCCAGAATTCCAGTGGATCTTCTACTGGAAACCCCCTTTCTACCTCAGCAGACCTTTGTAAGACCACTCCCAAGCACTTCAAGAGCATGTGCCGTCGACCAACGCCACCAGGTGAAACGTCGTTTGAGGATTCAAAAGAATTTTATGAATTGACCTAATAGTGTAACCCTGTATGGACCTCAGTTATCAATTTAAATGTTGCAGATTTCTAATTGAATTTGCTGCGTTTAGGGTTAGGAATGTATAAACACATTAGATATAAAGTGTTAGACTAAGTATGTGTTTCACTAACAGTGCAATCCTACTCACTTTTGTGCAATTAATATTTCAGCAGTTTAAATTGTAGTTGACAACATTTAAACTAAAATCATTATATAACACAAATTTTGTTTAACATTAAAAAAAACATTTTTTCTCAAACAAATGTAGATTAATTGAAGACATTTGTGGTAATTGGGTTAATAGTACTTTTTTATGTTGAGTACTGTCAGTATAAACTTGTTCAGGTAATAAGGAATGCCATGAAATGAACTTTTGAGAGCCAGAACATAAAGTGATACACAATGAGGAAAGATGATTCGTTGTTTGTGATCTACAAGTAATTTTTGTATATTTTTTGTGTGGTCTAGGTGAAGCCTTCCACCCCAGTGATCACCATCAACACACAGACTTGTCGGTACCCCCCAACAGTCCCACAGGCCTGTCGTCTCAGCATTCCTCACTCCTGCCCCCAAAGCCGAACTCTGGGCAGCACGGCCACGTAACCTCGTCGTCTGGCACTGGCGTGGCGGCCCACGCTCCCTTCTCCCCTCTGGTACCAAACCTTCACGGCCCTACAGCCAAACTAAACTCTCCCAGTCCTGACAGCCCAACATCGGTCCACAAGCCCAGCCCGTGCAAAAACTCCCACATTCCTGCTGTGAACACTCAACACAGCAAACTGGGCACGTCGATCATGGGCTGTAATCACCCTTGTAATGGACACAGTGCAGGAACAGTGGCATCTTCAAATGTAGGCCATCTGACACCTGGGACCTGCAGGTTAGCATTACCATCTCAACTTTGCTTTTCTCAAGTATGTGAAATGGGAGAAAGCGCCTCTATAGCTGTGTTGCTTCAAAATATGAATGCCTTCTCAGAGTTTTTATTTAATTCCTTCTTTTTTGTAGGGACCAGGCATGTAAAGGGCACAAAATGACTAATGGGACATTGTGCCACCCATCGTCAGAGCTGGAGGAAGGTGAGGATGAAGACAGCAGCTCTGAGAGGAGCTCCTGTGCCTCCTCTTCCACTAACCAGAAGGACGGAAAGTACTGCGACTGCTGTTACTGCGAGTTCTTTGGACACAATGCGGTACTTTGAAATTTTTGTTGCTATCCTGTTTTTGCGTAGCAATAAATTTGAGTTCCCTTTGGTTTTATACATGTAAAGCATCAATGAAAAGCCAGTATTATAAAAAGAAATTGTAATGTATTATTTGTTCACAGCCTCCAGCTGCACCAACAAGCCGTAACTACGCTGAGATCCGAGAGAAGCTCCGTTCACGTCTGACCCGGCGTAAAGAGGAACTGCCGCAGCGCCAAGACTCAGAACTGACAGTGGCTGGTGCCATCGACAACCGGGACGTAGATGAGTTGCTAGACTTCATAAACAGTTCTGAGCCCAAACCTGTCAACAGTGCCAAGGCTGCCAAAAGAGCACGACACAAACAAAAGAAGAAGGTAAGTAAACTTCAGAAAGAATGATTGATTTTTTAAAATGAATCTTTTCTTTTTTAATTTATATGTTTCGCATCTTATATGTAGGGCTGCACCTGAACAACCAAAACCCTCTTCAGTGCATATCTGAGTGTATTAAGATGCATTCTTCAAAATGTTTCTTTTCATTAAATGAAAGATGCTTAAATTGTGTAATGGTGAAGCTCGGTAAACAAAAGCCTCGACAACAACTTTGCCTAATTACATTAAAATTAGCAAAGAAGAAAAAGAAAAATGGTAGACTTAAATGTATAATATGCATAAAAATGTCTTTAAAAAGACAATATCTTAATGTGTTTTGATGAGGTTTTTCCATTTGGGACATTATCCCCAATATTTTCAACAATCTTAAGACTACAGAGAAATTTGTAATTTTCATTAAAGGTAATGGTGCGTTTCTTTTGTCCCCATCACTAAATGGTGGCTCCTTAACAGTGAAATAAACAAATCAAATGATCCCATGTTACTTCAAGGCATCATCAAACTACATCTTTTTGTAGTTTTAATACTCGGTGCTACAGACTTTTCTGACTTACCAGCTGCAGACTGTGGTTATAAGGCTGCTTTTTTATCACAATTTCAGCTGGAATTCTTTTCCCTTTCTGCTATCTGTCTCTAACTATTTTGCAAGGGAAGTGTCACTGCATCCCAGGATCAGTGCTGCCCACGATGATTGTGATTGGTTTAAAGAAATACAAAAAAGTCATATTTTTTTCCCCCATATAGCAGAATGGTATTTTGTGCAGCCAGCTTACTGAGTGCTGTGAAGATAGGGCTGACTGTGTGAGACTCATGATCCAAAACGTATCAAGGTTCAAGACAAAGCCCTCTTGACTGTTTTCTCAATCATGTTATATTTTGTGTATTTACTTGTTCACACATTCCAGCCTGTATTATTTCTGTTTCAGGAAAAAGCTCAGCAGGGCAACATGGGTGCTGCAGGCAGTGACCCCACTTTAAATCCATCTGAGCCTGTCGACGAGCCCATCCCAGATGGTTCAGACACCAGTCGGTTGCTTGACTGGCCTCAGCTGGAGCTTGAGCGTGTCAACAGTTTTCTCACCAGTCGGCTCGAAGAGATCAAGAACACCATCAAAGACTCAATCCGGGCCTCATTTAGTATGTACGACCTCAATCTGGATGTCAATGACTTTCCAAAGAAGGCAGCCACGTTGGAGGGAAACCATTTACTGTCCCATCTCAATGGTTCATCTGACCTGCAGCAGATAGACCTTGACCTGGCCCCTCTGTCACTGGGAACCTTTAAAAACCACCTGGACCTGGTTAATGGATGGGAAGACACAACTACTGTGTCATCCCCTAATACCACCACCACAGCTGCAGGAGTCTCTGTGGGGTCTAAGGACATCCAGCGGTTGCACACTAGCCCCAGTCTCTCAAAGCTCATAAGGATTCGATCCCCAGAAAGATGCACTTCCACTGGATCTGACAGTTTGCCACAGGTGCCGGCCCAAGCTACAGCGAAATCGAAGGAGGACACCCCTGATACCAAGAACACATCAGCTGGGAACGGTGGTGCAAAGTCAAAGAAGAATAAAAAGCAGCAGCAAAGACAAGAGCAATCTGTGTCAGAGCAGAATTCCAACAGACCAACCAAAGCTGCCTCTGGTAATGAAACGCAGAAAACCAGTGAGTCAAAAGAAATGGCTTCTAACGGCTCAAAAGCTGGGAACAAGCAGCCCCAGCACTGTGCAGACAACCAGAAAAATGGGCCTAAGAAAGCTGAGGAGGGCAGGTCGTCCAAACATCCAGCAAATGGAGCAAATGGTGGCCTCTTGAATGCACAAAGGGGGAAAGGTGACACTGAAACGCGAGGTCGGTCTGAGCAGGATTCAGAGAGCAGAGCTCAGCCTGTCATTTCAGCAAATGGGCAGCAACTGCAGCAATCCAAGGGGAAAAGTAAGAAGAACAAGAACAAGGGTGAAAAGCCCAGCAGTGCTATCGGTACAGTAAATCTTTAACTATATATGCCAAATTTGAATTGTTTTTTGTTTGTTTTTTTTCGTTGTAATGTTAAAATCTTTACTGTTTTCCCGTAGATGATGTATTTCTCCCTAAAGATGTGGATCCAACAGAAATGGATGAGATTGATCGGGAAGTGGAATACTTTAAAAGGTAGGTTCGCAATAACAGTTTATCAGGATTAATTGAGCTATTACATTAAAAACATTACCCGCATCACTAAACCCAGGCTTTTTTTTTTTTTTTTTTTTTTTGGCATCCTCCTCTACTCCTCCCTTTTGTCTGTGTTTATTCTCTCCAGGTTTTGCCTCGATTCTGCGAAACAAACTCGCCAGAAGGTAGCAGTGAATTGGTCCAACTTCAGCCTCAAAAAGGTTCCTTCCAATGCAGCTCAATAACTTGGACGAGTGCCAGAAAAGAACTCCACACCACAAACTCTTTCAATAGAGCCCTACTTGGCCTGAGGCCTTCTCTCATTCCCTGTTTTCTTCTCTTCCTTACTAAGCCAAGGGACCCTGGTTCAAAATCATACTCTCCATTTAGAAGACTGAAACATGTGACTGACAGGCCAGGGGTCACTCTCAAGGCCATCTCTACCCTTTGCTATTACTGCAGTGTTCACTAAATGAGAGATGCAAAAATGGACAAAAAAAAAAAATCTGTCAAATCCACTGCATCCATGTGCTTACGTATGTAGTATGTAAACAATTACCTTACATGAAATAAATGTTTTTATCACAAATCTGAGACATTTTA
>JAQLOL010000026.1:9371913-9384165 GCA_029783665.1 Naso thynnoides | reverse complement strand
ATGCAAAAAAAAAAAAAAAAGGTTTTAAAGGAAAACTGCTACTCTTCTGGATGCAGTGACACAACGCCAGGGTCACAGTCTCAGTTAGTTGAGGTTACCACCAAAGGTACTGGATCTGCTACGAAATCGTTTTGGAGATTTTCGGATGTGTTTTAGGGGCTTTAGAGGGCGGTAATGGTGCATCCCCACTACTGCCATTGAACGTGCAAAACTGCCAGCATGAGGCAGCTATCTGGCGACCTGCTGAACACACAGAGAGGGTAAAGGCATCCATGTTCTTGTCTTACATGGGGATTGTGGATGATAGGCTAACCCCCCCACCACCACCACTACCACCAAAAGGTCTTTAGCAAAATGCCTTCAAACATCATGACTCAGTTTATAGCCTGTGGTTACTCATTTGTTACCGAGTGGCAAACTGTAAACAACTGTGGCTGCCAGATGACGCTGGTGATGGAACGTGGCAACAGTACCAACAGTTCAAATCCTACATCCAACCTGGCAACCCCAGCAGCACCCATTTGTGTCAACACATGCTCCATGACTGCTATTTAACCAGCGAAGTTGGTTCGCTCTGCAGGTAATGTGTATGTTTTGCATGGTTTTTCTTTTGCTCTTGGACTGATAATGGAGAGAGCAATATCTGCTCTAATAATAATACATTCATTGTCTCATTGTTCTAATTTCTAGTAAATGAAGCAGGCCTAATAGTGAAATTAAAGCAGTCCTCATTACGCTGGGGATGCCTTAAAACAGCTTCAACTGTCCTTGGAGAGCCACAGTTGGGAAACCATGGCCCCAAGCAATCTATAATTAATTCAATTCTATTTTTGAGGCTTCACTTTGGAACGTTGTGTCTCTGTCTCATTGTCCACCTGTTGGAGACATTGCGGCACCTTATGAGAACTGCAACACATCCATACAAACCACACAGGCTTTCAGAATTACAGCGGGCTAATTTTATGGGCCTGTAATTTTTAAAATCATTTTCTAGTAAGTTTCCAGGGAAATAAGGGTAATTTTGTTAATTAAAGGGGAAATAGGACATTTCTCTACAGAATCACTCAAGTTAAACCCGTTACTTTTCATTTATTCCTCATATGCTGAGTTGTGGGCCATTCTGTTTAACAAAAAAAATAATTACTTTCCTGCAGCTCACCTGACTTGTTGACTTTGTTGATAACTCAAGGAGTTAATTAGTCGCCTATAAATTAATTGAAAGTGTGGCTACAAATTGAATACACCTCAATTTACCTTATAACCTGGGTTATGTTGTTATTTTCGAGAAAACTACTAGGGAAATGTTTGGAAATTATGGACCCACAAAGAATTAAGCATTATAATCAAGATAAAAAAGATTTGATTATGATCTCCAGACACTGTTTCATAAAAAAATAGAGCTGTAGCCTGATGGGTTTTCATGTGAATTTGAATTTTGAATCCCACTCCTCTTACAGCCTACTTTTACACAAGTCTACAATAGCTGAACTGGGATTTCCCTCCCAATAATGGGTCTTACTGGTCTATGAGCCACATTTTGCCTTGTGTCTCTCGTACGTTTTAATTAAAGACCTTTTAATGTCGTAACAATGAAGCGTTTCCCTTTTTCTTCCACAGAATCGTTTACCAAGAACAGTGAAGCTGCGGTGTTAGTCGCTGCTACTCTGTAATTATCCTCACACACCCGGAGCTACCGGAGGTGGTTCTGCAGAGCAAAGAGAGGACTCTTAATGTTTTAGATGTAATTTAGGACAATTAGCGGCCTCATTAATTTGGGGAAAAGGAAGTAATATTCTAGTTAAAGTAACGGTTCATTAAGTCAATGTTATCTGTGGTAGAAGGCTAATTGATGAACTCGGGAAGGACAACAATGAGATAGGGTCACTTTTCTGTTTGCCTACAGTAGCACTGAGAGGACTGTGCTGAGTTTGCGGACCTGAAATAACTGTGGGATACGTTAATTGGCAACACTTCTTACTGCGAACATACCTGCCGGTTTCATCGCGAGAATAGTTGTGCAGCGGGCGGCTCCATTGATGTGTGAGAGGAAATGTCGCGATGCCTGAATTCTCGTGCTGTTTTGTCTCGTGGTGCAGGAGAGAGACAGAGCCCACAGGGTCCACAGCTTACACAGCGTGACGGGGACAACAAAGCGGGGCTTCAAAGACAGAGCGGCACCACTGATCACAGGTGTTACCTGATACCTTAGGAATACACGTGTCTTAAAAAAAAAAAAAAAAAAAAAACACAGACAATTTAAATAATGTTGAGTAAGCATGGTATTATTATAATTATAATTATATAAAATTATAATTTTAATTATTTTAAAAATAGGCCTCCTCTCAATGAAATAGGCCCACAATGTCAAAACATTTATTCTTATAATTGCAAACTTGCATTGGTAGAGTTATCTGAGCTACCTTTTTAAACTTTTAACAATTTACACACCTGCTAAAAGTTTATTTGTAGTATGCAGGGACTAGAATTTTGACACATTTGTAGTTAATAGCCCACTCTTAACCTATCTCATTTCAGAGGCAAATGTCCTTTTTATTTACTAGCCTGCATTTATTTGACAACTAGCCGCAGTAGCCTAACTCTTTAATTTGCAGAATCATTTTTCATTTCATATGATCAGCCTATAAAGTAACAACTGGCGCCAGTGTTAGGTCTATGTAGGTTATTAATAAATAACAATAGCCTTAAAAGTAAACTTCTAATAGTGACTTTCTCCTGTGAGTATGCTATTAATTCTGTAGGTACTGCTGATAAGAGCCTTTTACTATCTTTTACATTTTGATTGCAGGGACTTCATAGAGAGTAAATGTGCACTGCATATTAGTGTCCCTGTGCACAAGCAAAGTTTTCTTGTGTGCAAGACTTTACTTACTTAAACAACAGACAAGGGTTTTGTTTATTGTGTCTTTTATGGATTTTCCTTCATGTATGACAGGCTAGAAATGCAGTTTCAAGTGAGCACTTTTCTTGTGCCGGCACACCATATGGCAGATAGGCAAATGTGGAGTGGGCTGTATAGACCCAGTCCATCAAAAGGAGAAGAAAGGCTTCTAGACACTTGAGCATCAGGGACTCTAAGAGCTGTAAGCAGTGGATAAGGGCTCACAACGTGTAATGGATGCTGCGGCTATTGTGCTCATAATAACATCGTTACATGATGTTTTGATGCACTGATAAGCACAATGAACTAAAAATAGTTACAATCCCAATCTATTTCAATCATTAAGGACCAACAGCAAACCTACAGCATGGTCCTTGTAAACGTTGTTGATTTCACTTCATACATTAAAAAAAGAAGAAAAAAATAGAGATAAAATCGTAAACAACTGGGAACCAGAATATAGAAGCCTCTATACATTGCACAGCAACCACATAGAACAGTCTGTGATAAATCTTTTTGAAAACTCATTTCTAATTGTTGTTCACACTTGGTTAGAGAGGTGATGATGCCATCTGGTGATCAAAGCTGTACCTTGTGGTGTTGCTGTGTTGGATTAGATGAAATCTGTGAGGTGGTTTTAATATTTTTACTCCCTCTTTTAAGTGAGTCAAGTCCAAAAAACATGATAAATTTAATGTGCTCAGCACAACATGAACATCAGCTTTAAAACTTATACACGAGACAACTGAAGCAGAACATCCTTTTTAATCAAAATATAATTTATTGTAGGGCTCTGATAACTTTTTATCATTCCGTTATTGGAACGTTTCAAATTACTGACTTATAATGCTGCAGTTTGAAAGAAAGTAACCTTTGTGATTACTTAATGCTCTGTCTCTTGTTATTTTATGGTATTTAAGTTTTTTTTGGAAATCATGATAGCTGAAATTGGACACCTTAGGTAAATTGGTAAGTACTAGAAAATATAATTTGCAAATATAATATAATTATGAAAGGTTTGGTAAAAAGTCCCATAATTAAACTAAAATCACGTATTTTCACCAGATACCACTAGATGGAGACAAGACAGCATACTTGCCTCAGCCATGGTGTTACTGAAATCAAATATTGAGAGCTATTTTATTTCTTAATCAATGAGGAAATCACACATTTATAAATAAATACCATCACACATTCCAACCTGTAGGGTTATTTACCGGCTGTCTGCCAGACATAAATCCTGCAGGAGATACAGAGTTGTCTGAGAAGGGGATATCTGGAGGCTTCACAGATGGTCAACAATCAGAAAGCTATTTACTGAGAGGATAAAGATTTGTATCTTATCATAATAAGGCCTTGCTCAGTTCACTGGAGATTACATCCCTCATGATTCAAGCCAAGATGGGATCGTATACTGAGCAACAGCAGCTGCTACACTGAACCTCCTCTCCTGGAAAAGCAAGATGATAGTCCGAAACCTTTCTCTAATGTGTAATATAGAGAGGTCTCACCAGTCATTTCCTGTCATTTTCGCTTTCATTGATAAAGTAAACCTTGATAAGACCACGTCAGCTGTCAGTGTCGTGCAGCTGCCATTAGAGAGCAGTAGTGCTCTGTGTTTGGTGGCGAGTTGCATGTGGAGCAGCACGAGGCTTAGTCACTTATGATGAGCAACACTTTGTCCACTGACCTCTTTGACCTTGCAGACTGAATTAAACGTGCTGCACAAAGTGAGAGCTGTTATGAAGTCATGTGGACATCGTCGAATCATGCGGGCTGCTTTCTATAAGTGATCTTTTGAAAGTGCGTGACCTTCAGTGTCTCACTGCCTGTAAAGTCAGGGCATTGCCTTGAAAATACCGTTGGTCTCCTCTCTTCTTCATCTTGCCATCCTATTTGAAACGATCCTGTCTATCATATGCAGGGATGTTTTGAAACTTAGTGAGTTTTCCATGAATAACAGACAACCCCTGTACTGACAAGAGAGCAGGATGATGTGGGGAGTAAAGCACAATATTTTGAAGAGGAAAAAAAAGATTAATATTTTACTCTGTCATGATCACGGTCAGAGGGTTAGCTCAACAAGATTATTTCATTAGACCATCAGTGACAGCCACAACCGACTTCAATTATGATCGTGCGATCCCTGTAATTTGGCAGTAAAGACTGTTCATCAACCTTCAGTATGGATTTTGTATGGTCGATTAATGTAATTGGATTGAAAATCACTGATGTCTCAGTCTGATCTGACATCTAAGCTGATGTCAGATTTTCTTAGCAACAGGCTGCATCTTCACATTCTGTGGCTTTGACTTATGGACGTCTGGGTTTTTATCCGAGCATTTGTGGCATACAGACATAATGCGTGTAAAGGAGGAGAAGCCAGAAAGTGGGAAAAGGGGAGGAGAATTAGCCTTGAGTGTTCACTGGGAGATAATAACTTAGCATGTCCAGCTTTATGAGAGGACATGTATAAATAACCTTCATTATGAAAGGAAAAATTTTCTACACCTGCCTGCTAATTGTTCCCATGCTGGCACTCTGGATGGTGTGATCTCTCCTTTTAAAGCACGGTCTTAAGATCAAGGGGGGTTGTGATAAAAGAGTGGTGAGGAGAGAGAAGTGAAGGGAGGTAGAGTAAGGATGAGACTGCTGATGGTGAATGGCATCTTAAACCTAGCGGTGCTTAGTCGCTGTTATAATCCCTTCACTGATTTCCATCTGTAATGTGAGCTGGTGGGGATGCCAAAGGATTAGCAAAGGTATGGCTCCCGCTTGGCGCTCCCTGACCATCCCCGCTGCCCACTTCTTGGTTGATCCACACATAGAAGTAGATCAAATGTTGATGTTATAAATCTGAGCCCGGAGGTGAAAATGAATGGAATTCATTAGCACCTTGTCCTTTATTGTGATCCTCAGTCTGCAAAGTGTGAATATAGGTGCCAGGGGGGAGGTTATGGGTGAGCTTCTTGGCTATGGGAAGAAGTGAACAGAGCTGGATGAGACCAGCGAGGCAAAGGTGAGGGTTGGGAGAGAAAAACATGAGACTGGTAGGAGCAGGAGTGCGTAGTCAGAGGGAATTAGAATCTGTTGTATAGGATGAGAGGTGTAAAGGATGTGTTATTCCTGTGAAAGCTCAATCATTCGCAAACACAAACAACTCTACCCACATCGTTTGAATTGCAGCCTGGTAACAGTCGTGAATCAAATCACTTCCCTTCGCTACATGTACGCCGTGCTTTTATTCTGCTGTAACCACAAAGTTGTTTTTTATTCATCCTCAAAAGAGAATTTCTGTGTCAAAGTCCTTCTGCGCTCACATTTGTGGTGGATAACATGACAAACTGTGTTTGTATGATTTATTCAGCTGGTGACAGACGGTAAGCTGACAGAGGGAGCAACACTGGTTTAAGTGCTAACCAGTGTGCCTGTGTGTGGACTGAACGTGCTGACAGATATCAAACTGGATGTCCTAAACATTTTGATTTCTGCCACCATGGTCGAAAACAAACCAGTTGTTGAAATTTTAGAAAAATCAGCTCACAAACACATGCTGTGTGCAAATAGGCCTTACCTGTCTTGTTCTGAAGAGAGTGTTAGATTTCTGCTTTAAGTCATCAACATTGACGATGCAGCTGACAATAGGCTAAGAATTTTCATTTTAAACAGTTTGATATTTTGGGAAATGTGCTAATTTTCTTTATTGCCCAGAGTTAGATGAGAAATTTGATACCACTCTCCTGTTTGCGTGCTCACTAAAACTGGAGGCAGCAGCTGTTTAGCTTAGCTTACACAATCGCTGGAAACAGGGAAACCACTCGTTTTAAATTGTCTGAAAATACAACTGTACCAAGGAAAACCACACATAATTATTCAACTTAAAATTATCAAATTATTCAAGGTTTGTTAGCCTGCTTTTTACAGAGCCAGACTATGAAACACAAAAATGAACATAACACTTTTGCTGCAGTTCAGCCTTCCTTTTACATCACAATGGCACACTGGCAGTGCTGAAGCCACAAACTTTTGAAACCGGGTCCTAATGTGCAGTCTTTTGAAACTGCAACCTTCTTTTCAGCTTTGTCAACTGGCAACCACAAAGCCTGTGAAAGCTGTGACTATGCTAATGCTAATGCTAGCGCTAGTCAGTACACTCTGCAGTAGCCACTACCAAAGTCCGATTAAGTACTCCACAGTGCACCAAAGCAAGTTGACAGTCTATTAAGACAAATTCAAGTGTTCGTAGCATAATTTTAGGTGGCTGCTAAGGGCTTAGCAGCAACAGGAAGTAAACAATTTTACACATCTCCTGTGGTATGTAATTACAAAGTTACACCACCAACTTCCAGCCTGGCATGCATACTACAGCACTTTCAGTTGTTCATGTAAATGCTGATTTCTTTTAAGATGCAAAAGAAAGACTTCTGTTTCTAGTAGGGCTGCTCTCGTCTAAACGTGGCTGCTCCTTTAAATAATTTTCACAAAGTTTTTTCAGACAGACACTTTGAAATAAGTTTAAATTTTGAAAAAAAACAACAGCAATGGGAGCTTTTATCACTTTACATTCTCAATGCGTCAATTTAAGTGTAATTTAATTTTCACAGTGGAAAAATTTGCATCCCATTGTCAAATGTGTAACAATAACAACTGACACCCACGCCAGGGATCACACACCAGATAGCAACCCAAACAAAGCTTAGAGCGTGACAAAAAACTCAAATATAAAAAGTGGTTGAGGACATCTGCAGGGCACCCGTAAACCAGGAGGATAAAAACTCAGACTGGAATCATGGCTCTTTTGTTTTGTTGCTTTGGGCAAGGCTTGTTTTTCCTCGCACTCACTCACTCACTCATTCTCACACACATTTTTGAACATATCTACAATAAAGCGTCCACGATCAAAAACATGAGTGAATTCTGCCTGACAGTAAATTTTTGCTTTACTTTGACAGCCATTGTCAGGCTTTAACTCTTCCTGGTGAGAGCAGCATCCCCGCAAAGAATAAAGGATGATTATTAAAGAAAAGAACCAGGGAGGCGTTGCTGAAAGGATACAGGGTGCCCAACATGGCTGGCATCGCAAGGTCAGAAGCAATGCCCTCTGGCAGGAAGCGCTGTGAGGAATGGCAATGTCAGTCAGAAACCTCCCTCACCCCCTTGGACCTGTCAATTTGCTGGCAATAATTAATCTCTCCCTGGTTAAATATAAAGATTGTAAATCACAGCAAGATCCTGCACCATTAGGGGGCCTTCATCTGTCAGCTACAGACCTTGGCTAATGGCCCTTTGTAAGCAGGGCTCCGGCTGAGGCAGCACACCAGCAACCTACTGGTCCTGCTCATCATTAGTTTCTCAGGGAGACATCCCACCTCCAAGCTGCAAGCATGAAGACAGCAGCTTTAGACCACCAAAATCATCATCCTCAAAACGCCTATTTTTATATTCATTCTTACTCTGTGTTACTGAGGCATCCATCATAAAATATGTTGGCTTTATAAATGACTAATAAACCATTTTGTAGTGGTTAACACTGTAGTTTAGTAATAAGACACAATTAAGAAAAAGGTTTAGGTCCCTAAGTTGGTTCCTTTGTGAGGTTCATACCCTCTGCAATTTAACTTGTTTTAATTTTTATTTAATTTAATGTAATTTATTTTTTAAACAGGCTCTTGAAGTCTGTTACATGAACTCCTTTGAATGGACTTCTTACATTTTAGTTTCTGGCTTCAGATGATATCTACCATAATCTCTCTGACAACAACCTGTTAAAAGATTATATCCAGACTTGATGGATTGTTACGTTATACAGAGACCACTTTATTTGCAGACCCGATAGTTTTAAGCTTCATTATTACCACTTTACATTCTAGGACGTTACATCTGCAGTTATGTTAATGAAAAGTTATGCAGAAGAAGAATAACAAAATGAGAAAGCCATTTTTATTTATTTTTGCTTAGAACTCAAGAATTTTTGGTAAGATTATACTTAAAGCACTATGATGCATTATTAATTATTAAATTATGCATTATGAACATGTGTATATAATATAATGCATCATAGGTGGTTGTGGTTATGGTTAACCCTAACCCTAACCCTGCTTATAACTATGATTATACACCACTATTGGAGCATCATAACCCAACATGAGTGTGTTCATAATGCATACAGATTGTTCTTATAAGCTGCTAATTAAATACATTGTGAAACATGAATAAATTAAATATTAACCAATGATTAAGTAATTAGTCAAACCTTATTAACCACTTACAAATAAAACCTGTTTTTTAAACCCTAAACTTGGGTTCCTCAGTCATTCTGGCTAATAAACAGGCTACAGCGTCTGTGAGACTAAATCTTTAACTATTAACAAGACAGTAACCCCCCACACCGAACACACACGCACACACACACGCACCTTGTTTCTCAAGATTCATATCAGACTCTCAGTACTTTAGCACAGCTTTCCCCTATAAAAGAAACAGCAAGTGAGAACTAACTTTGGAGCAAGTTGTCGTCAATGGCTGATTTAAATGTAACACTGTAACAATAACAGAAACAATGGTAAGTGTCAATAAAAGGATAATGGAGTGATGATGATGTAGGAATTGTGATAAAACATTTGATGTTTAACCAGCCCAAAATATTATGATGGTCCAACCTAAAAATGGAACATCTGCGATTGAAACCTCCTTCAGAGCATTATTAGTTTACTGCCGTAGCTGTAAACATTCATGTCTGGATATACAGAAAGCAGACGCACAGACCAAATAAATATGACTCACTTATGTTGTGCAACAGTTTATGTGCATGTATTTAGATGACAGGAGACACAAGCATCAATGCCTTCTCATCTGCCACTCTGACGCCATAAAGCTCGTTGACTATCACACACTGAGGTTTGCATAATTTATTGAATGGCTAATATATAACCTTGTGATTGGTTGTGGCATTAAAATAGAACATTTCAAGCTGTTACACAGGCTGTTCATGGTCAGCATTGATGGATAAGGATGAGTATGAAATATATTCAATGAGCAGTGTGTGTGTCCTTCACATCCACACACTTCTCTGAGCATCCTTGCCGCTCTGCATAGTCCGGCAGCAGTCAGATTCAATAACAGGGAGGATGCAGTTGAGCCTTTAATTACATACTTGTACACAGTGTTGTGACCCACTTCACGGTGATCATTATATCACTTTACAGTAGCTTTCCGAAGAGGAGCCTCTTTTCTTTTTTTTTTCTAAACTTTCCTCACATCCCTTTGGACTCAGCATTACATCAACCATAATAAAGTTGTTTGTTTGTGTGCTTGTAGGGGGTAAACTCTGCAATAGTCTTTGAACGAGCTGTTAGCACTGTGCACTGTTGTGCTTGTTAAATGCTTTGTTGGAAGTTTGACACTCAGCTTTTCAGGCTGCACTCAACACTGCCGACGGTATCCTTAAGTCATGAGGCTGTTTCATGCTGGGCCCCCATGGGTGAGGGAGGGATGACAGGATAGCAGAAGAGGCAAACAACAAATGTGGGGGCACACACACACACACACACACACACACACACAGAGTCACCTTTAAAGTGTATGAGAGCTCCCTGATGCCAGTGCTGCCATACTGCATGACTAATGCAGCCCGCGAGTCACTGTTTCTCCTCACCGAGTCCCCAAGAGCTGAATTAATTGGCTGTCATAATGGTAGCTCTCACTCTTGCACACATACGCACACACAAGGAATGATCAAGATATAAATAAACTGAGCTAACATGGCATTTAAGTGACAGACAACTGCAAACACATTGTGCAACATTCAGTGACGGGCTCCTACTTTTTGGTTCCCGTCAAACATATGGGCCGCCTCCATGAATGCACATAACCACAACTATCAAGTGTTTGTGTTGCGTAGTGGTAGTGGTGGCTAGCTAGTCCACATGCTAAGCTAAACGCTAAGATATTTATCTCCTGGTCCTTTTAGGTTTATTTATCTGCATTCAAAATGGGAAGGACAGAGAGTGTTTACACATCACTCCAATTCTTTCCCTCCAATGCCTCATAGCGTTAGAGCGTTAACATGCTTAAATGGGCTACAGAACTTTTGTTTTGATGTGTCTGGATTTAACTGCTAGCAACAAAGGTTTTCCTGCCATTTTGCCAGTGGCCTGAGACTTCTGTGCTTTTTTAACCAAGTGGAAACCTCCAGGCTGAACAATGTAAGCAACACAGAAGTGCCAGAAACTGCCATTTCTCGGGTGATAACTTGAAGGAGGATCCAAAAACAAGACAATCCCCTTAGAGAGCCAACATTAAAATGCTCAGCTTTACAGCAGAAATAAACATGTTTACAGCCTGTTACAAAAACTGTTTTGGTCTCTATGGCACGTCTCCACGTTCAGCTGTATGAGGGGTGAATTTTTATACAACTGACTTGTTTAAATAATATTAAGGCTTAAAATTCAGCATAATTAAGGGTACGGCGCTTTTGAGTGACAGTAGCTGCTAACTGTCTGCTAGCAACAATAAAACAAGACTGCAATAGAGTGGTGAAGTAATCCCTCGTCTCTTTGTGTTTTTTGAATGGGTTTTTGGTTAAATGCCTGAAATAAAGTCTGTGGTCGACACAGGCTAAAGATATTTAGATGTTTCATGCTGTAACATAAAATATAAACACAGTTTTTTTTTTATTTTTAATGTTTTGCACATCTTAAAAAAAGGCAGTTTCTTACAAGTGGCTCAATGAGCCTACAGTGTTTGTACAAAACAATATCTTTGAAAAAGTAAGTGAGACTAACAATTGGCATTGCCATGATCACTAGCTAAATCAGGTTACACTAAAGAGGAGAGAGTTTAGTAAAAAAAAGTAAGCACGTCAAACAAAAATGAGAAGTTAAACTCTTCAGAGTGGCAACATTTAAGTTCTGTGGCCACCATGTTGTTTGTTTATAGCCGAACAGCAGCCTTAATTTACGCTTCAAAAACCACAAACATGGTTTTCATCTGTGAAAATTATCATGCTGAACAAAACATGAAAGCATGATAAACTTGTGTTTGTCACAAATTTTATTTTTGGCAATAATCCAAAATCCCATTCAAAAATCCCAGTAGCTCTTGGCCAACAGAACCAGTGCGATGCAAACTTCCGAGTTGGCCTACAAAAATACATCATCCTTCTCATCTTCATGACCATATTGCCAAACTCGTTGCTTCAAGAGGGCTGTTACAAATTTAGATTCTACTTACGATTATTGTGGCTTGAAGAATTCACCAATTTTTGCATCTTTTTATCTGTACAAAGTCCGGGTAAAGAGCAGTGGAAAATCTTTTTATCTATACGAAATTTTAAAAATTCATTAATGCTATCA
>JAQLOL010000026.1:9357410-9367422 GCA_029783665.1 Naso thynnoides | reverse complement strand
GTGAGAATCAGTGATGTTGTTATTCAGAGGGTGTTATGATATTTGATGACAGATTCTGAGAAATTAATGCCAGAGGGAAAAAACACAGGCTATGGGTGGCTGATAATAACACCTTTCTATTGACAGGGGCTTTCACACAGATCAAAACATAATGGGCTTCATAATTAATAATGATGATTTCTCTGCCTTCTGCTTAGCCTTTGTTGAGGCAAAACAAAATGAAAGGTTGACATTTCTCAGATTACTTCTGATTGATCTCGCCCATCCCACTGTGAGCAGCAAATGAGAAAGGCTAACTATCCCTGCCTTTGAACCTGTCGACAGGCCTTGCCATTCAGCAAAGATTGAGCCGACAGGAAAACAACTCATTAAAGGTGTGCGTGTGTGTGTCCATGTGTATGAGTGTTTTATGTAGCATGCCCCACATGCCATAGGCTTCTTGTCAAAAAACAAAGAGTGCATGTTTCAGTTTTATGTGCCATTTCCTCCCAGGAAGTACTGTTCTGTTACTCTATCCTGTATCTTAATACATCCATGCTGTAGATAAAAGGCTCATCGTTGAATGTCTGCCATATTCTGCTTAGATCTCCCTAAATCTTACACACTGGACCTATAAAGGGGGAAAAGTTGTTAAAATTCTTTAGTGGCTCCAGAGGGAGCTCTAAAGAGCCTGATAAATTTGCCTCAAGTGATGTCATATGAGTCAGTGTTAAGGCTGAGACTACTAGTCTGAAAATAATAATTACAATAGTAAATAAAATGTTGTTGTGGAGTTAGAAACCAGAGCTCTGTATCCTGCTCCTCATCTCAGCTTAATGCTCACATCTCAAGGCTACATAAACCACAACAAACATAACACATACAAGTAAGGGTTAAACAAGTTGTACTGTGGGTAATGTAGGACTGAGAATGTGTAAATTCCAAAATAGGAAATCTTGTATTTGTCTCCAGTGCAATCATCATTTCACTTCAAAAATCTTTAACAGTGGAAATGTCCCCTCTTTTTGGCTCCTTCATGTGTGGAAAATAATGGAAACAGTTGTGAGACACAGTTTTTAAATTATTTAAACATATGTGGCAGGCGTTGTGCTGTGTAATCACACAAGTGCTCTTTGGTGAGAGGATGAAACGTCCACTGTTAGGCAAAGAGACATGAGCCAAAGACAGAGTCTAGCCAAGACACAGCATGATGATTGAAAAGCCTCTATGAAATGGCTCATACAAAGAAAAACAATAAAACAACTAATCAACATGTTTTAGCTGCCGGCCTTCATCCAGCTGAAGAACTAGGCCACCAGTCTGGCCGGTGTTCGGTATGGTGCCTTTTGAAAAATTGGTAATACTGTGGTGGTATTACAGACATCAACATAGTAATTTATTACAGCTCATTTTTTGATACAGAAACAGGAAGCCCCTTCATTTGCTTTCTTCTGCTCACTTGTCCTCTGAAAACTTAATTCTCTGTGCAGCTGTCCAACTTTTAACAACACAAATTTGCCCACTAGCCTTCACAAACAGCAGTGGACCATCCTGTTATTTACCCCCACAGTGTATTAAAATGCCAAGCAAGGAAACCATAATGAGTTTTTGAATCACGGTTGCTGACCAAAGTGGGAGGCTGCAACTGTAATTTCCATTTTTATTTTCAGAGACTCAGAAAAATGCCTTCTCTGCTGTACGCTAATATGCAATGTGTCTGTTTTTTTGAGTGTTCATCTAAGATATTGTTTTACAGTAATTAGACTATATGCTTGAACGATTCCTTATTTTAATGAAATGAAACTTAATCTGAGGAAGTGCCAAAACGTTTTTTGTTTTTTTTTTTTGCTTTTTAACAATGGGCTCTTAAGTATTGATTTGTCTGGAAGTGTTGGAGACAGCTCTCCTGGCTATTCATCTGAGGTGGCTTTTGACCCAAACAATGACAGGGTGAGAACCTGCACTGCAGACAATGAGCACCAAGAGGCGAGCAATGAGTTGCATGTTGGCAACCAAAAGAGTTTTGTTTTTTCCACACGTGTACTCCTGTTTCCCTTTTGTCTCTTTCAATCCTACTCTTAAGAAAATTGCCCTCATATGAAAATAGCACGCCATTCTTTTGTTCTTCCAATAAAAGATGTAACAGCTGCTTCTCAGGGAGTGAATTCTAAATGAGGCTTGGCATTGCCCTCCGCTGTCAGATCCCACTATGACCTCTACTTCTCCTGCTTCCTACCTCCCTCACCCGCCTCCTCCTTCCTTCTGTCATCCTCCACCTTTCTCCTCTGTCTCCCTCTGCTCTTCAAGACAAGGCCCCTCGCATTGGGCGTGTTGACAGGGCTTTCGCACTTGGATGCAACCAGAGGGAAGCTGATGTGTCCCGGATTGTGCAGAAGCATCACGGCATGTGATGGCACCTCAGCCTCTGCTCTTAACAGACTCCACAGGAGCACCTGATGTGGTGAGAAAATTTTAAAAAAAGAGCAAGACGGCTTCTCAAACAATTCCTAAACAATTATTGCTGCAGTGCTGATGAGTTTGTGTCACAGCACTGTGGTTAAGGCAAAGGTCCTCAGTGGGCAGGTTGTCCCACTCCTGATTGCTGCTGTCAGCGTTGATTGCCACAGATCAGCACCTGGTGACCCCAGGGGAACGCAGCAGAGCCAAATCCCAAACATGCAACCGTCTCATCTTTGCAGCCAGGGCAATTCAGAGGCAATTCTCATGCTGAATAAATGATTCATCCCCTGTAAAAACTTGTGATCGTCAGAGGAAGATGGGAATTGTGTTTGCAAGGTTTATCAGCGTGTGGCCAACAGGGGGATATGATTATTGAATGACTGCATCATACATTTCTGAACATACAATGTGAAACGAGGAGATATGGAGTGAGGGGAGGGGAAGCGGCGGAGTCGAACAGGGAGGATGCGACAGAATCAGGGGATGTGTGAAAAGGGAGGGAAGCAGGCTGCAGGAAAGATATTTAGGCCACACTGGGTTTTTTTAATCGCTTGCACAATATGCAGTGTGTCTGTTACCTTGGATGTCCAGCTGCTGCTGTTCTCCTGGGTAACGCAGCAACAATGAAATTATGCTGTGACTCCTTATGCAGAACATGCTATTATTCTCCCAAAGCAACAATCTGATCATTCAGCGTCCCTAACGAGCAGGCTCACAAATCCCCCAGTCTTTGTGGTATTTTCCTGGATTTTGTTGCAAATTGGGCTGAGGGATTGAATCAGCTTAACCTTTCCCCAGCAATCATAGGTGATTATAAGCGTTTGGACATCCTGTTATTAAGAATTACAGAGAGAGTCAGCCAGTTAGGTGGGAATTATCCTGCGGACAGTTACCTGACTTATACGGTAGATTTTTTTGGCCCCACTCAATTCTCTGCTCAATAGGTAGGAGGTTCAGCTGGACTGCAATAAAAAGAAATCACTGGGCTTATTTACAACAACCAGGCTCCATTTTTATATTAATAACACAATAGCAAAATCAATAAAACCCCTTTCCCTTTGGAAGATATATTTTATTGGAAGCACTCATCCAACAAGGCTCCAGCATTACTTTTTCCTTGTTCCAACGCAGCAGATGGATTTTCTAAAAATTTCAGTAAACAGCTTTTTTCTATCTTTGTTTCCTTGACAACGCATCTAAACAAGGAATGGTCTCCCAGACAACAAGTCTGAAAGTACTGCAAATAACAGAGTGTGTCTGTGTGTGTGAGAAAAAGAGCGAGAGATTCTTATGTGCCTGCCTTTTTTACCCACTTGTTCTTTGACTTACATCTTATATGTTGATTGACCTGTGTGCTGCCTATATATTACAACACACTCACAGTCTGCAGTGATGGAGATGTAATACAAAAATGGGATTATCTGTTTAGTCAAGGCTCTGCCATTAACCGCCATCCTTTTCTAAGAGGAGGAACATGCCAGAGCATGCCAGCTGGATCCTCTTCAGCACTAAAACAATACTCTCTGTGTGAAACAAATAGTATTTTTGCTCGAGATGCTGGAATATGCTACCCTCGCTGAGAACGCTCATCCCCATCTCAGATCTGCTCACGGCTCACAGGGCCAACAATTCATCCCTCCGTCTGTTATTGACCCATCCTCGCTCCTGAAGATGACTGCATCAGCTGACAGGTTCTCTTTGTTTTGTGGAAAATTTCTTCCTATCCCTGTGCCCACTCTACTGTATCACCAGTTATTACAAAAGAGTGTTACTACGGCTGACTCAGTGGGGGAAAAAAAGCTATTAAAGGTCTTATTGAGAGCGTTGTTTGCATTGAGGCATCATCTCTCCTCTCAGCAGATCCATGTGTCAGGCTATGAAGCCATCAGCTAGACAAAGAGGTCAATGCAGAGGGTGAATGCCTTTGCATGTTCAGGACAGGAGACAAAGATGGCTCGAGCCCTTCGTAACCTCTGAGCGTTAACACTACATTTCCTCACTGCTGCATTTTTAAAAAATCTAATTAAATTAAATTTTTTGAAAAAGGATGGAGATAATCAAACCAGGGCACAAGGGTTTGAGGACACTGTTCTTTGGCAACAGAATTCACTTTATGGATTTATTCGGTCAGCAAAAAATAAGTGTATTCTTGATTGAGGCATAATAAATACATCTTTCACACAAAAGAAGGAACCTTGGTCTCCCAGCAGAGTACAGACTAGTGGAAGCTGAGCCTCTGTCATTCTGCCTTCCTGTAGAGCTTCCTCTGTCAGTATGGATTAGAGAGTGAGTTGGAAAACTTCAGAGGAACAGAACAATACCTTCCAGTGCTGCTTCAAACTTTGCAGCCATGCATACAACAGATGGAAGGTTATTTTTCGATATTAGTTATACATATTTAATGGCAGCCAAGGTGTGCACTGATGTATCTGACCTGGCGAGTTGGTGCAGAACAAATAATTCAGCCCAATTTATTGAACTTTCCAGAGGGTTTTTTGGAAAAGTCTCACAAATAGTAAAGTAAGGAAAGGTAGAAGTAGCTGAAGGACAGCATTTGATTTTTATAGTAAAAGTATCAGACTGCTGGAGCAAAAAGTGCAACATTAAGACACATGTTTGAGAAAAAAGTCTAACTGAATAAAAATAATCATGTAAAGTGCCAGAATTGCCCTAAAGTCATACACTGTTTATTTAGAAAGGAAATTGGTTTTATTGCTGTAAAGAAACAAAATTATGCTATCTGCCATATATTGAACATTACTGCAGTACAAAAAATACTGAATCAAATGTAAAGTCGAGCCTGTTTACACCATTGATCTAAAGTGATTCTGTGGCACTGTGCTGTGAGACAAAGTTGAGTTAAAAGCACACTCTCAGTAGTTTTGATTCAATTATTATAAGTCCAGTGTGAAGAATTTAGGGGGATCATTTTGAAGAATATGACAGAAATTGAATACACTGTTCATAAATATGTTTTCACTGGGGTATAATTACCTGAAAATAGGAATCATTGTTGTTTCATTACCTCAGAATGAGCCTGTTATATTTACAGAGGAAGCAGGTCTAGCTGTAATCTGTAGCCGCACCACTAGATGCCACTAAATCCCACACACTGAATCTTTTACAGTTCTTGAAGGGGTCATTATGCTTTTTTTTTTCAAAGTCAGATTGCCTTTTTAAACAATGCCAAAGTATGAAATAATGAGGTAAGAGTATGTAGCAGTAATCCCTGTGTGCTGTTTCTAATGGCTCTGAATGCTCAGTTTTTTTTTAAATCTCAGACCACTAGTGTGTGTCTGGGCTTCTCTACAGGTTCATATGGAAAGTGTGGGTTTGAACTGGCCAATCACAGCAGAGTAAGCCTTTAGAGGCGGCACAGGAGCTAAAACATAGTGAATCAGACAGAGGCAAAAATCCTGGGAAAAACAGGGCTACTGCAGTCGACTGTAGGAGAAAACAGATGAGTTTTTTGAGCATCAAAGTATGTAAACCTGCTCTAGTAGTAACCAAGAATAAAATATGAACCCAAAAATATCATATCTATAGAGGCATCTAGTCCTCTTCCACAATGTCTTCAAGGTTTCTCCACCATGATTCAACGGTAGTAGAAAAGAAAGAGAAAAAGGAAGTAGCAGAATGTACGAACCAAACACTGGCTCTACAGAGAGCCTTTTGTGTTTCTCGTGACCTTACAAGCCACTGTATTAATTTTAATATAATATAATTATGGAGAGTGGTCTAGACCTACTCTATATGTAAAGTGTCTTGAGACAATTTTGTCATGATTTGGTGCTATATAAATAAAATTGACTTGCCTGTAGGTATTCCTACAGGCATCTCAGCCTTCTGCTTGGAAGGAAAGACTGAGATATTCAGTTGCAGTCTGCAACTTCACTACCTGATGCCATACTAAGTCCCACCCATTGGACCTTTAGCTTATGAACTTTAAAATCAAGTGTATTTCACATGATGGCAATTTTAAAAGCATGAAGGAGACCCCTTTCAACTCTGTTTAGTGTGTTACAAAAACAACTTAAAACTTAATAAAACTAATAAATAAAATGTGAATTTAATCACTCTCAAATTGCCTCTGATGTTATCATTGTGCAATGAAGTTGTGAGCACAGACTTCATCTGCTAATCTCCCTGATGGTGCTTTTACAGTAAACACTGAAATATCTGAGATTAGTAAGTCTTCAGTGGAAACAACCTTATTTACATGATTCAATTTGCCATGTTCCCTTGTTTGCTTGTGTGGACAACATGCATGTAGCAGCTCAGTAGTTTTTTGGCAGCTTGTGATGATTGATTTTTCTGCCTTAAATGCACCACCAAGGACAGCTGTCAAAAATGGAGCCAGCTTCCAACTTCAGCACCACATGAGGGTAACATAACTTTGACAAAAATGTTCAAGTGAAAGATTGTGGAATGTGATAATTTACTCGTGTTTGAAAAACAAAATTTTTCTTTCAAGTCTCAAGTTTTAGGAGACTAATTTTCATCATGAACAGACAGAAATTCAAGGCAAAAGGCTCCCTAACAAGCAAAATACGACTATCAAATAGAGCATTAGCAGTAATTGGGGAAGTGTTTTTAATTTGTAATTAATAGAGTAAACACTGATGTCCTTTAATTTTTTTATTTTTTACATTTATTTTCATAAGGTGTTTGTTAGCCTGTGCAACCAGCAGAAGACTCTATTATGAACCAGAATTACATCCCAGAGGAACCTGTTCACTGCAGAGAACCAGAAACACAGGTGAAAACCTGATGAAACTAGATGTTTCACAAAGTTTTCTTCACAAGTTTTCAGCCAATCCCCCACTGAGCGTAATGAATTATCAATGCCACGCTTTCACACACTGCCAGCATTCCCTATATACAATATGGCAGAATGCAGCGGGAGCAGCGTTACAGCAGATACTTGGGCATTCAGTAAATATTCATATGGCCGTACAGGTGGTAATCTGAGTGCAGAAATGTCTGTGACCACTGCATCTGTCAGTTCAGTTTGCAGTGCATCTGGCCTGTGTTGTATCGAAGCCAGTTCCTCTAAATAAAGACAGACTTTTTGCATCCCCATCTCCCACCCTCTGTTCCACACACAACACTTTCTGTAAGCAGTGCCAAGCAGGCCAAATTAAATCAGGCTTAAATAAGATATATCTCCATCTCTGTATGCGCGGATAGACTGATCCTCGCAGCAGCGCTCTGACATTTCTCTCAGGCCGCGGGACGCCTCTGAAGGATTACCTCAGTGGGAGTGGGCTGCATTAGCCAGCCCATGACGACTTACTCTATTGATAGCCGTGGCAGGTACACCTCAGCAAGAAGCCCTTGTGCGGCCTGTGGAGAGAAGAGAAATGAGTATAAATTGTGGGTGTCAATTCCAAAGGGGAAAGCTGGTCATCTGTAAAAGAAAAGATGTATGAGCACATAAGGGTGGATAATTCCACTCGTCTGCCAAGAGAGGACACGGAAAAGATGACATTCCCTCCTCTGGCCTGTGACGGGACTTCACACTTTCCTCTAGTCTTCTTCAACCTCTTCCTTTTCTCTCCCTTCCTCTTCCTTAAATGCTCCTGTGGTTTCATTTACACTTGCTATATATCCAGACTTGAGCCCAAGAAAAACAGACATGTGAACACACACCTTCCTATTGATTTGCATTCTGATTTGTCCGCCAACGTCATTGTTTCTCCACATAAGATAGTGAAGGGAGCGATGGCCCAACTATCAATCAGGAGGAAAACAAAAAGCAACACTTTCTTCCTCAACAGGCATGCAAGCTATTTGTCAGGCGACGCACTGCATTCTCAAGGTCGCATCAAACTGACAGCTGTGCCAAAGCAACACCTTTTGATGCAGCCTTTACAAATTTGTTTAATGAGGAATTGATTTTCACTCCTCTTCCTTCTTCTTTTTTTTTTTTTTGGATCGAGGCAGGCTGTCCCTCAGGCCTGGGGGTAGCAGCAGGCGATTCAGCTCCAGGAGCAACAATCAGACAGAGAAGAAGAGTTGCTCACCCCGAGAACAGACAGTAAGAAGCAGCTCACTGGGCAGAATGACTCACAGACAGGGCCATTCAGACGCACATGATGACGGCCACAGCCTGCCTCTTTCACAACCTCGCCAGGCTGCTGGGCTCAAACGGATAGACTCCTCCAATGCTAATGTGTAGTGGCCTAATGTTGTGGAAACAGATGGAGCCCAGACATCAGGGTTGAATGAAACAGTAGACGGAAAGGTGGAAAACATGCTTCGGAGTGTGAGTGATCTCATCAAAACATCAGAGGGATCAAATGCGGCGGGTCTGCTGCTTTTAAGTTTGACCGCCTGGATGGAGGAAGGATGAATAAAACATGGGGAGGCGTCTAAAGTAACATGGCTCCCAACCAAATGGGAGGTTTGGAATTTCTTAGCAAAACATTTATTCATGACCAGCCCGGTGAATACAAAATATTGTTTAAAGAAGGAGAGCAGCTCTGACAGGAATAGTGAAATACAATTGATGGATCACAGCATTATTGATTGGTTAAACACAGGGATTTATCCGCCATTGACTGAAATGCACATAAATCATCATCATCGTTTCTATTCTGCATGCTTGCAGCCAATGAGGGAAAAACTCCAACCCCACAGGACGTCATCTTGGCCAAAGAATGCGTTTGGCCTTTCTACCCTTTCATAATAACTTACAAAAGATTGTCAAGTCTTTCTAAATGGGTTAATGAAATCTCAGACTTTACCCAGCTGAGGAAGAGGCTATTGATTCCACAGTGGGGAGGAAATCCTATATCACATTGCCAGTTCAGATTAATCATTGGATACGCTGTATGACATTGCTTTGCATTATGGAAGCAATCACACCCTCTCTGAGAGAAGTTTTGGAATAACAATCAGGGGGTGATTAGTCATAGTCTGATAGCAATATTTTTCTTGTAGATAAAGATTAACCTATAGGTTGATGACACATGAACAATGTTCTAGATGAATTTCTGGTTCAAAGGCAATAAATTATCCCTCATGTTAAAAAGAATGCTTTTATGACTGCCTTAGTCCTCAAACTTAGAAAAAGAAACCCAAAGGATCATCTTCACCCAATTCTTATGATGTGCTTGGATAAGTTTCTAGTGTTAGTGGAAAAATTACAAACAAAGAATGGTGCAATGGAGAATGTTATGTATTTTGGGTCATGAAGGCCCCAGTGGTAAAATGAGGCATTGTGGGTATTGCCTTGCAAACATTGTTGTTGTCAATATCCATGTTGGAACATGCTGTATGGTCAGCGTTGGGAATAAACAGTTAACACGTTGCCCGAGTCCGTAGCATCATTGATATGTACTGAGATAAACAGTCGAGGACATAACAGAGAGTGAGACATACACAGAAAAAGCCTTCTGGATCTATTTACACTCTGATTTATCCTTTGATATTCTGTTGCAGTATATTGTTAGTCTGGTTAAATTCTGCTAGCACACACTCTTGTTCTTTTTTAATTGATTCTACGAAGTCTATTTCTGCAATAACTGCATTTATTGCTGTGTTTGCTCTTTTAACATTAACATTAGCC